>CM031242.1:922071982-922741982 GCA_018340775.1 Taxus wallichiana var. yunnanensis
CATGTTATAAACTAATTGTATGGATGGAACAAAAAGAATTCATTTATTAGATTAGATGGCTCTTGGATTATGTGTTGTAAGTTGAGTGCTTGTGATCTTGAGTGTTGTACACTCTACCCCTTCATGAAAATTAGATTTGGCCTTAAGGGCCAATTTTGGAGGCTTGTGGGACAATTTAAACATGTCCCACACCTCTTAAATTACTATGCCAACCCTACCTATGGATTGTGGGGTCACAAAATAGACCCCATTATGTGTTTTGTAAGTCAAAAAGTGAAATTTATTTCACTTTCTTTTTATGTAATTAAATTTTGTCCTTAGGGGTGTGGGCTTGGATTGTGTGTGTAAGTAATTTTTCATTCCTCTCACCCACCAATTTATTGTGCATTGGGGTTGAGGTTTGACTTGTGAGGTGGAGTTGAGGATGAGTGATGTGGCATCCTACATGGAGCCACCTCACCCTCCTCTCTCCCTTTTCTATTTATTCAAGTTTTTTTGCTTGTTTGGGGGTTACTTCATTCTTTTGTGCTCTTGCATTTTGGGAGTTAGAGGATTTTGGAGTGCTTGTGGATTTTTGGAGATTTTTGATGATATTTTGGGCTTGAAGGAGCTTGGTGTTGGACTCTTGGATCAAGCTCTACCATGGAAAGGTAGGAGCTTTACTCTTTCTTAATGTTTTTCTTTTATATTGTGTATATGTACATGTTTTGAGTGTTTTGGTATGCTTTTGGGTGTCTTGGGTAGATTGCCTAAGTGTGGTGTAGGAGGGGACTATGGGGAACTTACATGTAGGGAGGCATAAGAGTTTATTTCATGATTTGAGGAGTTTGGGTTGGGTGCCCCACCTTGGACAAGAAATGCTTGCATTTCTTACTTGTTATTTTATGAGGGAGGCATAAGAGAAGGAGGGAGGCATAAGAGAATGTGGGAGGCATAAGAGGACCTTGAGGGAGGCATAAGAGTGTGTAGGGGTTTTGAGATGTGTATTGGAGGCTTTTAAGGTGGGAACCCATTTCCCATTGGGAGGCATAAGTGACCTCCCCATAGGTTCTTTGCTCCTTTGGCTTTACATTTTGAAGCCTTGTATATTTTGTTGTTTTCTTCTTGTGATTGTAGTTAAGTTTCTGTGTTTTGGTGTGGTTGTGAAACTTGGTTTTGTGATGTGGAAGCTTGTTTTGTTGCCATGAGTTGGATCCATCTTTCATTGCAATGTGGTTGGGGCTCGGGGGCCAATGAGGAGGATAGCTTCTTCTCCTCATTGGATTTTTGGTTGGGTGGAGAGTGTTGCCTCTCCCCTTTTTGTTGTGGATCAAAGAAAAGCATGGAGGAGCCCTCTTTTTGGTGATGTGAAACTTGGAGCATTGTTGGTGTCCTTAAGAAATCCTTCCTTGTGAGAAAACTTCCTTATTGTTATTCCCACTTAGGGTGGAAGACTTGTAATATTTTATTCTTTTAGCTTTCATTCTTGTAAGGTTTTCCCACTTTAAGTGGAAGATATTGTATTAATCTTGTGAAGAAAAGTTGTATTCATTATTGGATATTAAATTTGTATTGTATGTAAAAAAAAGGAAAAGAAGGATTTGTGTTTGTAAAGCTAGTTTTGTTGAAATAGAAAAGAAGTTTAAATGGGAAATATATTATTCATCAGAAAGTTGATTTATTTAAAAAAATGTGTTTCCTTTGTTCTAAATAAAAAGAATTTTTTTTTAAAAATCTCTCTTGTGGAATGTTGGAAAATTGCATGAAGAAATAGTATATTTCATTGTGTTTTTGAAAAACAAATAAAGGAAGTTAGACTATTTTGTTATATTTTTTGCATTGTTGAAAGATAGTTTGTTGAACAAAATGAAAATGATTCTTGTAGTTGTTGTTATTATTGAAATAGGAAATGTTTTAAATTGAGTAAATTTTACTATGAAATGAATAGATGAATTTAAATATTGCAAATGGAAACTTTAGGCATATAAAATTAAGTTTAGAATGACCTTAGAACACCCTAACAACTTTTTAAAGAAATTTTTTGGGTTTTGAAGGTTCTATTTCTAAGGAACAAGACCACCACCTGGTGTAGAGCAGATGGTCCCATAACCACCACTTAGGAAAGGAGGCGGTCTTAGAACCACTGCTCAAGAAAGGTGATGGTTGTGATTTTTCACCAAGGTAGGGCAAATGGTCCAGGACCACCGGCCTGCTTTGGGTGGCGGTTCTATCATTGACTGTGGAAAACGTAAATCCACGCATGTGTAAATTTTAACTTGGTCAAAAAAAATTATAAGACTTGTAAAAATTACAAGGAAACCTCCAACAAACAAATAATGGCTAAATCTCATTGTTTAAAGCAAATAAATCTTCAAATGGTAAATTAAAAGTACTCAATCTTGTATATATTAATGGGGTAGGGTTTTCCCCAAATAAAGAACTCAAAATACAAATAACTTTGGAATAACTCCATATTTGAATGGAAAACCCCTTCAATCTTGGAAGGAAAGAAATTACAAGTGATAAATCTACAACCTAGACTAAACTAAGCTTGATTTTGTAAATTCCTCCATAGTTTCCTTCCTTCTTGCTCCCATGGCTTCCATTTCTCCAACCTACAAATTAAACAAAAACAAAGTGACCAAATGAGGAGAATAGGGTAAAGAAAAGGATTTAATAAGAATGCATAAGGATATTTTAGGGTTAGTTTGGAACCCTAGGATCTAGTGGCCACAATTGATTGATCCAAGGGTTGAGGATCAACCCTATAATTGTTTGGTAGGAATGATTTTTATGGATGTTTTAAATAAATTTTAAAGGTATGTGTAGATGGGTGAATGGGGCCATTTAATTGCCTTGGTGTGCAAAGTCATTATTAGTTCTTAGTATGTTTTAGGAAATTAATGAAATGGACATTAAGCTAATAGGATAATGAAACTAAAATAACTAAGTATGAGGTTAACCATTTTGGGTTTGAATATTAATTAAAGAGGAGAAAACACTTAACCAAGTAAGTTAAATTATGGCACCTTCCTAATTGATTTTTAATTAATCAACCTTAGAGTTAAAGTAAGAATATTTAATTATTTAACTAGACCTGGTACATCAATTGTAAAGTTGAGATCATTGGTGAAAATTAATTTAATGCACACTAGGGGTTGACACCCTTGTAACCTTTAACTTTAAACAAAAAAAATTAGTCGCAATTTTGGGTTAAGTGTTAAGTTTTTAATGTGTTCTTAGAACATCATTTTTTGGGCATTACATTGGTATCAAAGCCATGGGTTCAAATCTTGGACCCTTGGGCACACTAGAAAACACAAGACATGAACATTTAACCTAGCAAAAATTGTTTTCTTTTAAAACCTAGAAAACCACACTATCGATAATTGTATAATATAGAAAACCTAGAAAACTGAAACAAGACCTAGAATGATGAACTAACTCTCACCTTGGTCTATGCAGGAGGCGTGGACTAGATGAGGGGTTCTTACATGTAGATCTAGATTTTCCACCGCTAGATCAAAGGTTATAATGGCCATTCTACCTCATATTTTACATATGCTTTAGGACGTCAATGTCCACTTTATGGAGGGTCCTTAGGAGGATGAACTTGATAGACAAGATATGGAGCCATCAGTGGAGGCTCATGCATCTCCTCACACATAGTGAGGAGCATAGGGTAGAGAACTCCCTGCGTGGAGTCGAGCTAGGAAGAGTCACCATAGAGGGGACATGGAGACAGGATTTCAGGATATAGGGATAGATCTCGGAGCCCTAGCAGAGGAGGAGCATGCAAAGAGACCTAGGGGTCATCAATCATCAGCTGCAAACCATATCAGGGAGATCCTAAAGCTACGACCATCTCACTATTCTAGAGATACAGTGGTTTTAGGAAGAGGCTGGTTGGTGAGCTTGAGTGGATGCTTCAAGCTCTTCCCTTGTACTAGCAACACATGAAAGCTTGTGTTGCGATCCATCTTTTGAGGGATGGAGCAGGAGTTTGGTGGAGGACCGAGGAGAAAAAGCTCCATGTTGACTCAGAGATAGTTACTTGGGAGCTATTTGAGGAGTGGTTCAGGAGCAGGTATTTTCCCAAGAGGTTTATTTCAGTAGTGGATAGATGAGTTCCATGACTCTCATCAAGCATCTATGATTGTAGCTGAGTATGAGAGTCAATTTTTGGACCTACTCCAGTATGTCGACTATATGCAAGATGAGAAGGTATAGATTCACATAGGTTCATTAGGGGCCTAAATTTGGATTTGGGTGGTGCGGGTGCACATTCACTACCCACAGACATTAGCAGAGGCCATGGAGAAGGCCTATATTGTAGAGGAGACACGGGGAAGACATATAGGCTAGGGATAGAGTTTGAGACCGCATCCAACAAGATGCAGGATAATAAAATCGAGGGGTCAGCTCCTCCTCCTCGTGGTGGACAAGGTTTAGTACAGTCTTCATTTAGGCCACCATAACAGCCACCTCAACAATAGTAGTAGCAAACCCACCCACCTTATAGACCTCCTTAGAGATTTGATGCACATAGAGGGGTAGAGTATGGGGCCTCCTCCTAGGGGTCCCATTAGACACAGGGTGTGCACCGAGAGCTAGTCGCAAGAGAGCTTGTTAGCAGAGACCTCAGCAGTCCATAGTTGGGTCGTCAGGATCCACAACATGTAACCTCAGAGTACAAGCTGGAGTGCATCTCATCTCTAGAGAGGACTAGGCAGTTATTATGGTTGTGGTGTTGTTGGACATCATTAGAGAGAGTGCCCAAAAACCCTAGTAACAAGGGTAAGATAGATTTTAGAGCCTATTATTGGTGACATGGGACGTAGCCATCGGATCTACGCAGCGGTCGAGAACCACCAGAGATGAGCACCAGTACCATGTGATAGAGAGACATGTAAGTATTGGTGGTATTTATCCTCACCTCATTTGTTTGATTCTAGTTCATCCGATTCTTTTATTTACACCATCCTTAGAGAGTATAGGATGGTGGTGGTAGTTAGGTAGGGTCTTAGTTGGGACATTGAGATGGCTTCTGGAGCCAAAATTTTTGTATAGACTCCTTAGTTAAGGAGTGTGTAGTGGATTTGGGACCCTTCACCACTACCTCGGATCTTTGTATCCTTCCATTGGGTTCATATGGAGTCATCTTGGGCATGGACTGGTTGTCTACACACAGAGCTAGAGTGGACTATTACCATAAGACTATTGCTTGTACAGATGATCTAGGAGTTGAGTCAAGTGATAGTCGGGAGTTAGGAGGCCCATTTCCATTCACACCATCTCTCGCTTATGCAGCTTAAGTGGTGTGTGTGATGAGGTTGTCAGATGTATGTTGTTATGGTTAGTGAAGATCTTGAGGATGAGTCTAGTGGACCATCCCTTGATGACCATCACATCTTGAGAGAGTTTTCTGATGTTTTTCTAGGGAGCTATCGAGGTTACCTCCCCACATGAGATAGATTTCACATAGATCTAGTTCCTCAGGTGTAGAGCCTATCTCATGAGCACCTTATCGAGATGACTACCCTATGAGCTCGTGAGCTCAAGTTACAACTTGAGGGCCTTCTGGAGAAAGGCCTAATCCATCCTAGTGTATCCCCTTGGGGTGCACCGGTGATTTTTGTGAAGAAGAAGGATGGATCTCTATGGTTGTGTATTGATTATTACCATCATTGAACAAAGTAACGATCAAGAATCATTACCCCTTCCACACATTGATGATTTATTTGATTAGATGAAGGGGCCATAGTATTCTCCAAGATAGATCTTAAGTCAGGTATATCATCAATTGAGGATCACAGAGGAAGATATTCATAAGACCACCTTCCATATGAGATATGGCCACTATGAGTTCACAGTGGTACCTTTTGGTCTGACGAATGCCCCGTAGTGTTCATGAGCTTGATGAATGGGGTATTCAGGAATTTTTGGATCACTTCATGCTCATATTCCTTGATGACATTCTTGATTTACTCATGTACATGTGAGGAGCATGAGGAGCACCTTCATAGGTTCTTCAAGTGTCTTCGTGAGCAACATCTTTATGGGAACATGGAGAAGTGTGCATTCTTTCAAATAGAGGTGCAATATTTGGGCCACATCATTTCTGGGAAGGTATCACATAGTGATCCTTCCAAGATTTGAGCTATTATGGATTGGCCACACATCCACTAGTGTGAATGAGGTGCTAACTTCATGGGTTTGGTAGGATACTACAAGAGATTTATACAAGAATTTTCTTGGATTGTGCACCCCATCACTTCCCTTCAGCAGTGGAAAGGGAAGAAGTTTTTATGGTCAGATAGATGTGAGTAGGCCTTCAGGACACTAAAGGAATGCCTCATGAAAACACCTATTCTTGCAGTGCTAGACCCTCTTAGGGTGAGTTCTTCATTTGCACAGATGCTTCTTTGGCAGGACTTGGAGGTGTGTTGATGCAGAGGAAGAGTAGTTGCTTTTGAGTCTCACAAACTCAAATATTATGAGCTCAATTATCCGACTCATGATCTTGAGCTTGCAGTAGTTGTTCATGCCTTAGTGTGGTGGAGACACTTCCTTCTTGGCCAGAGATTTACACTCAGGACTGATCACTTGAGTCTTCGCCACCTCTTCATGCACCCAATCTCAAATGCTCGTCAACAACATTGGATGGAGTTACTTTGTGAGTATGATATGGAGATAGAGCATGTGAAGGGGAAGGAGAACATGGTTGTAGATGCCTTGAGTAGATGGGAGACATGTGGCTATGGCTACTTTAGTGGGTATAATATTTGTGGAGTAGGATTTTTGCAAAGTACTTCCCATGAAAGCTTCTACCTTACATCCAGAGAAGAGATTGAGTCTCAAAGACCCCTTGAGGGAATTTGATGGATTTTCATTAGAGAGCAGATGGTCTTCTCGACACATAGAGGTTAGAATTTATGTTCCTAGAGATGGAGGCTTGAGATAAGACATTTTGAAGAGGCTCATCGTGCACCTTATTCATCCCATCCCGGGTGAAGAAGATGCATGCCACCTTGAGATAATTGTACCATTGAGGGGACTTTGGAGAGACGTGGCTCAATTTGTGTCATGTTGTTTAGAGTGTTAGAGGGTGAAGGCCGAGCATCAACATCTAATTGGCCTTCTCTTTCCTCACATATACTGAGTGGAAATGGGACACCATTTCCATGGACTTCATAGTTGGGTTACCGACATCGAGATACCACCATGATGCCATCATGGTCATGGTGGATAAATTGATGAAAGTGGCTCATTTTTCTAGTGAAGACCACCTACACAACTAGTGTAGTGGCATGAGTATATCTTGATGAGATTTTAGATTGCATGGGATTCCATGGAAGATCATTTGCGACCGTGATCCTTTGTACACTTCCCACTTCTGGACTACCATGCAGTATGCTCTCGAGATGAAGATCAATTTCAGCACAACGTATCACCCTGAGATAGATGGAAAACTGAGTGGGTGAATAGATCTTAGAGGACATGCTTAGGATGTATGTTATGGATCATCAATCGAGATGGGAGGAGTATTTATACTTGGTGGAGTTTTCCTACAATAATAGTTTCTAGAGTTTGATAGGCATGGCTCCTTTTTAGGAACTTTATGGTAGAGAGTGTAGGACACCTCTGAGTTGGGATAGGTTAGAGGACAAGGTTTCTCTTGGGCCAGCCTTATTATAGGATATGGAGCAAAGAGGTTGTTATGATCAGGTAGAGATTGCAGGAGGCAAAGAACATTAGAAGAAGTATGTGAGATCAACATAGGACAATCGTAGTTATGAGGTGGGCACGAAGGTGTTTCTTCATGTCAAGCCCCATAAGATCCCTATCCATTATAGAAAAGGTTCTAAGCTTTCTCCTAGGTTTTGGGTCCCTTTGAGATCTTGAGCATGCATCGATCCCTTGGCCTATCATCTAGCATTTCCACCTAGCTTGTCTCACATCCATGATGTGTTTCATGTTTCTGTACTTAGGAGATACATTGTTGATCCTTCTCACATATTAGATTGGACCGCATTACAGGTGTAGGATCAGGGGAAGGTGATGGTGGAGCCCATCCGTATTATAGAGTGTAGGACCCTGGGCCTTGAGGTAGAGAGATTGACTAGGTTCGGGTCCAGTGGGACAAGTATGATGAGACTGCTGCTACATGGGAGGATGCTACATTACTACGAGTTCAGTTTCCACACCTATTCCAGTGACTTCCAGGAGGAAGTTAGTCTAAGGGGAGGGGGATGTAGTGCCCACTTCCCTTTGACACTTATTACTATTGATTTTGATACTATTGACTATACTTATGGACATTTTGTATTATTTTGACTTAGCATGATGTTAGATGTTAGAGATATTGAGACTATTGTTGGATTTCGATTCATAGTATGATGTGTGTGGATTATTAGAGACATTTTATATTGATGATGATATGTTGTTGACATATTATATATATTTCTGACATGTGATATTTTCATCACATTGAGTAGACCTTAATAATTGAACTAATTTTGTGATCCTATTGATATTGATGAAATGTAGAATCGAGATGTTGTTAGAAATTGTAAATGATATCGTTAATTTCTAGATGATGATTTGATTCATATGTAGATGATTGTGGATTTATATTGCATATTTTATCTTGGATGTTTTGATGCGGCCATGAGGCTGAAGGAGGTATTATGTGTTTTAGGTAAATATATTCACAACAAACAACAAGGGGGATTGGAGACCAACCACATTGGAATGCTAGATGAATTCAACAAGGGTCACCATGGACAACATGTATTTTTGTTTGTGTGTGTTTGAATTGTTGTTAGGGGATTCCCATGGGGGATTACCTCCAATTGTGACCAAGGGTTTGTGTGTTGTTCTTTTATTTAGTTTCCTTTATTTAATTTTAGTATGTGATTTTTAGTGATGTATTTTCCTTGTATTAATTATTTAGATTGTGGTGTATTTTTCCCTTTTATCATTAATGGTTTAAGTGTCTTAATTATGTTAATTAATCATGTTACTAAACTAATTGTATGGATGTGACAAAAGAATTCATTTATTAGATTATATGGCTCTTGGGTTATGTGTTGTAAGTTGAGTGTTTTTGATCTTGAGTGTTGTACACTCTACCCCTTCATGGAAATTTGGATTTGGCCTTAAGGGCCAATTTTGGAGGCTTGTGGGACAAGTCAAACTTGTCCCACACCTCTTAAATTACTATACCAACCTACCTATGGGTTGGGGGGTCAAAAATAGACCCCATTATGTGTTTTGGAAGTCAAAAAGTAAAACATTTATTGCACTTTTTTACATGTAATTAAAGTTTTCCTTAGGGGTGTGGGGGATTGTGTGTGTAAGTAATGTTTCATTCCTCTCACCCACCAATTTATTGTGCATTGGGGTTGAGGTTTGAATTATGAGGTGGAGTTGAGGATGAGTGATGTGGCATCCTAAATGGAGCCACCTCACCCTCTCTCTCTCCTTTTCTATTTATTCAAGTTCTTTTGCTTGTTTGGGGGTTACTTGATTCTTTTGTGCTCTTGCATTTTGGGAGTTAGAGGATTTTGGAGTGCTTTGTGATTTTGTTGGAGCTTGTTGATGATATTTTGGCTTGAAGGAGCTTGGTGTTGGACTCTTGGATCAAGCTCTACCATGGAAAGGTAGGAGCTTTACTCTTGCTTAATGTTTTTCTTTATATATGTATATGTACATGTTTTGAGTGTTTTGGTATGCTTGTTGGGTGCTTGGGTAGATTTCCTAAGTGTGGTGTAGGAGGGGACTATGGGGAACTTACATGTAGGGAGGCATAAGAGTTTATTTCATGCTTTGGAGGGAAGTTGGGTTGGGTGCCCCACCTTGGACAAGAAATGCTTGCATTTCTTACATGTTTTTTTTATGAGGGAGGCATAAGAGAACGAGGAGGCATAAGAGAATGTGGGAGGCATAAGAGGATCTTGAGGGAGGCATAAGAGTGTGTAGGGGTTTTGAGATGTTATATTGGAGATTTTAAGGTGGGCACCCATTTCCCATTGGGAGGCATAAGTGACCTCCCCATAGGTTCTTGCTCCTTTGGCTTTCCATTTTGAAGCCTTGTGTATTTTGTTGTTTTCCTTCTTGTGATTGTAGTTAAGTTGCTTGTGTTTTGGTGTGGTTGTGAAAACTTGGTTTTGTGATGTGGAATCTTGTTTTTTTCCATGAGTTGGATCCATCTTCATTGTAATGTGGTTGGGGCTCGGGGTCAATGAGGAGGATAACTTCTTCTCCTCATTGGATTTTTGGTTGGGTGGAGAGTGCCTCCCCATCCCTTTTTTTTTTGGATCAAGAAAAGCATGGAGGATCCCTTTTTTGGTGATGTGAAACTTGGAGCATTGTTGGTGTCCTTAAGAAAACCTTCCTTGTGAGAAATCTTCTTGTTATTCCCACTTAAGGTGGAAGACTTGTAATATTGTATTCCTTTTTAACTTTCATTCTTGTAAGTTTTCCCACTTTAAGTGGAAGATATTGTATTAATTATTGAAGAAAAGTTGTATTCATTATTGGATATTAAAGTTGTATTGTATGTTGAAAAAAGGAAAGAAAGATTTGTGTTTGTAAAGCTAGTTTTGTTGAAATAGAAAAGAAGTTTATAAGGGAAATATCTTATTTCATTGTAGTTGATTTATTTCCCAAAAAGTGTGTTGCCTTTGTTCTAAATAAATTATTGGAAAAATTGTTTGAAACTCTCTTGTGGAATGTTGGAAAATTACATGAAGAAATAGTATATTTCATTGTGTTACTTGAAAAACATGTAAAGGAAGAAGTTAGACTATTTTGTTCATTTTCTTTGCATTGTTGAAAGAAAGTTTGTTGAATAAAATGAAAATGATTCTTGTAGATGTTGTGTTATTATTGAAATAGAAATGTTTTAATTGAGTAAATTTTACTATGGAATGAATAGATGAATTTAAATATTGTAAATGGAAACTTTAGGCATATAAAATTAAGTTCAGAATGACCTTTAGAACACCCTAGCAACTTTTGTTTTTGAAAAATTCCAAGTTTGAAGGTTCTATTTCTAAGTAATAGGACCACTTCCCTATGTAGAGTGGCGGTCCCATAACTACCACTCAGGAAAGGTGGCGTCTCAGAACCACCGCTTAGGAAAGGTGGGGTTCATGATTCATCACCCAGGTAGGGCATCGGTCCCAGGACCGCCGACCTACTTTGGGTGACGGTTCTGTCATTTACTCTGGAAAACGTAAATCTGTACTGTGCAAATTTTTAACTTGGTCAAAACAAAATTATAAGCTTGTAAAAATTACAAGGAAACCTCCAACAAACAAATAATGGTTAAATCTCATTGTTTAAAGCAAATAAATCTTCAAATGGTAAATTCAAAGTACTCAATCTTGTATATATTAATGGGGTAGGGTTTGCCCCAAATAGAGAACTCAAAATACAAATAAATTTGGAATAACTCCAGATTTGGAGTGGAAACCCTTCAATCCTTGAATGAAAGAAATTACAATGAACAAATCTACAACCTAGACTAAACTAAGCTTGACTTTGAGAATTCCTCCATAGTTTCTTCCTTCCTTGCTCCCATGGCTTCCATTTCTCCAACCTGCAAATTAAACAAAAACAAAGTGACCAAATGAGGAGAATAGGGTAAAGAAAAGGATTTAATAAGAATGCTTAAGGAATTTTAGGGTTAGTTTGGAACCCTAGGATCTAGTGGCCACAATTGATTGATCCAAGGGATGAGGATCAACCCTACAATTGTTTGGTAGAAATGATTTTGTGGATGTTTTAAATAAATTTTAAAGGTATGTGTAGATGGGTGAATGGGGCCATTTAATTGCCTTGGTGTGCAAAGTCATTATTAGTCCTAGTATGTTTTTAAGAAATTAATGAAATGGAAACTAAGCTAATAAAATAATGGAACTAAAATGACTAAGTATGAGGTTAACCATTTTTGGTTTGAATATTAATTAAAGAGGAGAAAACACTTAACCAAGTGAGTTAAATTATGGCACCTTCCTAATGGATTTTTAAGTAATCGACCTTAGAGTTAAAGTAAGAATATTTAAGTATTTAACTAGGCCTGGTACATCAATTGTAAAGTTGAGATCGTTGATGAAAATTAATTTAATACATGCTAGGGGTTGACACCCTTGTAACCTTTTAACTTAAACACAAAAAAAATGCCGCAACTTTTGGGTTAAGTGTTTGCGGTTTTAGCGTGTTCCTAGAATGCCATTTTTGCAGGTGTTATAGTTATACACACACACTGGAGAGAGATGATATCTAAGCTCCTTTAAATAATCCACTAATCTCTCACCTTAAATCTAGGTGGGTTGTTTAAACACCTTATTTATCTCCTTCCTATTTTCTCTTGTCAAATCTCTACATAAGTTGTATTAACAACTCACTTACAATATGCTAAGATATAATACTCACACACTAGCTAACCCAAAAAATAAAATGTACACTAATAATTCCTAACACTTGACATCATAATTATAATATATGTTGAGATGTCTCAATATATTTGAATTAAAAATATAATAGGATTAAAGAAACAATCAACATTTTTGACTAAAAAATTCTATAATTATTGATATAATATATTGTGACAATCCTTTTCATTAGTTAAAGCTTAGAAATTATTGGACTTAGGTGAAAGGTATAGGATCATGCAAGAGGCATGTACTAATAAGATGCACCCATAAATCAATGGGAATCTTGTAGTCGATTGGTCATTGATCAATTAGTGAAATTGTTAAGCTCAGAAAGAACCCATTAGGGATCAATCCTTGTTGAGTGCAAAGGATAAAACACCATATAAGGGATGAGGTCAGGATTGTTCCTTGAGAAAGATTGATAGAATGGATACTCCTTAGACCTTGACACTAAGCTAAAGGTGGTGAGAAAATGTTTGTACCTTTAAAAAATAAATAGGGAGCTAATATTGACACATATATGCCAAGATTCACACTAATCATGAAATAATTCTCCCAAATCACTATTTTGGTTTTGTACTACACATTCATATGTTATCGCTTAACTAAAGATAGTATTTAATTTAAATCAATTATAGTTTAATGGTCTTTCGATATATTTATGTGACACTTAAGACACTTAATAAATTAATTGCTTTGGAGCTATTTATGTATGTGGTTAATGATCATTGTTCTAAGTTAGGCTATTATTTACATTTCATTTGTATTGTTGGATTTTTGACTTGTCTTTTTATAGTTTTTGCATTTTGACTTCATTTTTCTGAATTTGACTTTTATTCTTCCCTGCATGGGCCATCCATGTTTACTTTCATCTTATTTTTGGTAACTTATCATAAGAGTACATAACTACTCTTATCACTTCTATACCTAGTATGCATATGAGTCTTTGGCTTGTCATGCCCTTTCTTCCATGGATTGAGTTCTTTGAGGTCTTGGGAAATTTTTATTACCCTTTCTTCTCTTTATTTATGTGTTTTGTGCATTAATGAGATCCTAATTTGAATTCAAAATGTCTAAACATATGTAGAGGTACATTAGTGCATTTAGAGGATGACACATGTAAGAATATAAATTAGAGTGAAAATGAGTGAATTATATTTAATTCCTAAGGAAAGAACATATTTATTTCTAAATCATTCATATTAAAAGCATATTTCAATCCTATGTAGAGAATCATAATATAGACTCTACTAGCTTCTTGCATTCATTGGGAAGATAAATGTTGGAACAATTTTACTAAGGATAGTGTTTAATCATTTTACTTGATTATAGTATAATGGTATTTCACTAGATTTATGTGGACACTTAATGTTGGTACTTAATATATTAATTTCTTTGGATCCATTTATGTATGTGTTTAATGATCATTGTTCTAAGCTAGGATATTATTTACATTTTGTTTGTATTGTTGGATTTTTACTTATCTTTTTATATTTTGTTTGCATTTTGACTTCATTTTCTTGGAATTTTAATTTTTATTCTTCTCTGCATGGGCCTTGCATATTTATTTTCATCTTATTTTTTTATCTTATCATAATTTTTCTTTGCTCCTTTATTTTTTTTTTTATATTTTCATGTTTTCATTTTCATTGAGTACATAACTACTCTTGTCACTTCTATACCTAGTATGAAGATGAGAAAACTTGGCTTGTCATCCCCTTTCTTCCCTGGATTGAGTTAGTTGAGGTATTGGCCTATTTTTCTTACCCTTCAAGTTTTCTTTATTTATGTGTTTTGTGCATTAATGAGATCGTAATTTGAGTTTAAAATGTCTATACATATGTAAAGGTACATTAGTATATTTAGGGGATGACACATGTAAGAATATAAATTAGAGTGATCATGAGTGAATTATGTTTGATTTGTAAGGAAAGAACATATTTATTTATGAGTCATTCATATAAAAAAAGAATATTTCGATCCTATGTACATGAAGCGTATTGTAGTGCCCACTTCCCTTCGACACTTATTATATTTTGATCTCGATTATTGTTGGTTATATACATGGATATTATTGTATCATTTTGTCTTAGCATGATGATTAGATGATAGAGATACTTTGATTATTGATGGATTTCAATTCATAGTATGATTTGCGTGGATTTCTTAGAGAGGAAGTTTATATTGATGATGATGTGTTGTTGACATTATTTTCATCATATTGAGTAGGATTTAGTAGTGAACTAATCTTGTGATCTTATTGGTATTGATGAAAATAAAATTGAGATGTTTTGGAATTTTAAAAAAAGTAACATTGTTTACCTAAATGATGATTTAATTTGTGTATGAATGATTGTTGACTTATATGCATATATTTTATCTTGGATATTTTGACGTGGCCATGAGGCCAAAGAGGTATTGCATGTTTTGTAGGTAATTATATCACAACAATAAAAGGGGGATTGGAGACCAACCACAACATAATACTAGGTGGATATGAAAATGGTCACCATAGTAACTTGTGTTATGTTGTGTGTGTATTTTATTTGTTGTTAGGGGGTCCTCATGGGGGGATGACCTCCAATTGTGACCAAGAGGTTTGTGTGTTTTTCTTTTCTTTTCCTTTATTTAATTTTAGAGTATGTGATTTTATGGTGATGTAATTCCTTTTTATCATTAATTAATTTATGTGTTTATATTATTAAATTAATCATGTTACTAAATAATTATGGATGGGACAAAAATAAGTCATTTATTAGATTAGATGGTTCTTTGTTTTATGTGTTTTAAGTTGAGTGTATGTGATCTTGAGTGTTGTACACTCTACCTCATTTTAGAAATTCGGATTTGGCCTTAAGGGCCAATTTTGGAAGCTGTGGGGGACTTATCCCACACCTCTTAATTTCTTATACCAACCTTACCTATGGGTTGGGGGGTCAAAAATAGACCCCATTATGTGTTTTGGAAGGAAAAGGGTGATTTTTAATTGCACTTTCTTACATGTTTTTAAATTTTGTTCTTAAAGGGTGTGGGTTGAAGTGGGGTGTGTAAGAGGTTTTTCATACCTCTCAACCACCCATTTAATATGCCTTGGGGTATGAGGTTGACTTGGGTGATGTGGGATTGAGGAGAAATGATGTGGCATCCTACATGGAGCCACATAATCTCCCTCTTCCTCTTTTCTATTTATTGGAATTTTTTGGAAGTAAATGGGGTTACTTGCTTGGCTTTGGATCTTGGATTTTGGGGAATGCTTGCTTGTTGGAGTTGAAAGGATCTTGGAGTTTCTTGATTTTGAAATATTTTTGGGACTTTCTTGAAAAGTGGAGATTTACCATGGCAAGGTAGGATCTTGCACTCTTGTTTTCTTCTTTTTTTCTTGTATGATATGTGTTGTATGGATGTGTGTTCTTGTTTGAAGTGTTGGGTAGTAAATTGACCTTAGGTTGTGTTGAGATGGTGAAATGGGGATGAAATATGTTGGGAGGCATAAGATATTTTTTGTGTGTTTAGGAGGGAGTGAGTTTTGATGCCCCACCTTGTTCTATTTTGTTATTTTGTGTATTGTGGGAGCCATAAGAGAGAGGGAGGCATAAGAGACATATATTTGTGTTGTGGGGAGGCATAAGAGATTTTGGGGTTGATTGTGTTTTGGAGGATTTTGAGGTGGGCATCCAAACCCTTGGGAGGCACAAGGGTATCCCCATATTCCTATCTCTACTTGGTTTATTTTAGAGCCATTGTTTTAGGAAGTTGTTGTGCTTAAAAATGAGTGTTTTTGTGTGGTTATATTTCTTGTGTGTTTGTTGCTTGAAAGTAAGTGTGGAAGCATTTTATAGTTTCCATGTGTTTGATCCATCCCTTATTGCCTTGTGGTTGGGGCTCGGGGGCCAATGAGAAGAATTTATTCTTCTTCTCATTGGAGTTTTGGTTGGGTGGAGAGTGTTACCTCTCCCCATTTTGTTGTTGTGATCAAGTGAAAAAGATGGAGCCTTGTTGGAGATTTGATACTTGGAGCACTTGTAGAAGACTAAACATTCCTCTATTGTAGCTACCTTCTTGTAAAATTCCCACTTCAAGTGGAAGATTATTGTATTGCTTTTGAAAGAAAAGTTTTATTGAGTATTGGTTATTAAGGTTTTAATGTATGAGGGAATGAAAGACATTTTTAGTAAAACAAGTTTGATAACATAGAAATGAAGTTGAAAGAGAAACAATTTTAGTGAGTTAATTTTTGTATAATGAATTTAGATTGAAAGGAAAACTAGTTATTCCTCATTTTATTTGGTTTTTTGTCTCAAATGGGTGTGTATTTCTTATTTGAAAATTATTAGTTCTTATTTTAAATCTATGAGAACTCTTGTTATAATTGCTTGTGAGAATGGTTGCAAATTTGGATTTTGTAAAAGTAAAGAAATAGTTATTCCCATTGTATTACATGGAAGGCATAGAGTAGTGTAATATATTACATTTGTTCATCTCCTTGTATTGGTTGAAAGAAAATTAAATATTATATAAGTACATGGAAAATCACTTAATCACTTGGCGGTTATTCATCTTTCATATGATATATTGACTTCTTAAAAATCTAGTTGAGCAAGAAATTTCATAGTTATAACTTAGACCATAGTCTTGTTTGCTTATATAAGGGTACTAGGAACTCATTGTATTAGATATAAATAAAATATTAAAGAATGCAATAATGAGTGGAAATAAAAATCAAGGGCTAACTTCTTGCAATGTCATTTTTTTATTATAAAGAAGATGTATTAAAATATTTAGAATAATTGACATTATTAAGGGTATTAGGATTCTACTCATAATAATGGTTATAATTTTTAAAATATCAATTAGATTGATGACATTAACCTTGTTAATTTACCAATTATATAATGTGTAAATGATTAGAGATATAAATGAGTATATATAAATAGGTATATGCATATATATAGAATATTTATATATTTATTAATACTAAATATATAGATATTATATATATACTTAACATATGTATATATATACATCACACACACACACACACATATATATATATATATATATATAATAAACCCCAACTATCAAACAATGTGAAATTAATTAAAGTTGAAATCATTGAGGTTGCATGACCTATGCGCAGGGTTAGGTGGAATAGTGGGTAGGGGAGGTCGAGACCCCCACCCCCATCCCATATACTATGGGATGGGGGTGGGGTCGGCGACCTCTCCCTCCCCACCCACCCCCAAATGTTAAAAAACTCATCTCACTATGTATGCACCCCCACAACACTTAAACATTGTTGATTGGCCATGTTTTTGTTTGTGTAAACATAATTCTGCGACTCGAGCCATTATAAAAATCAGTTTATGTGTGTGTGTGTGTACTGTATTAACCACTATAATTTTATTATTATTTTGGGATGTTATTAAAATGAAATTTATTAAAGTACATGTGTGTGTGTGTGTGTGTGTGTGTGTGTGTGTGTGTGTGTGTGTGTTTTCCTACCCAATAAAATACATACATCTATGTTATCTATTTTCTCTAAACTAGGGTAAATACCCACATGCTGTTTTGAAAATGCTACATTAATGAAATAAACAAAAATATATTATCACATTAAAACCCTAGAAGAGGGTGTAACTAGAACTTGAAAGGGAAAGAAGAAGGTGCTAGTGCAAGTTGAAGGATCTTCCAAAAGCTTGAGGTGGCATTTCATTGCTTCCTCATCCTCCTCCACCAATATGCAAAACAAAACAAATAAATAATAAGCCAAACAAAGGGAAATAAGCTTTTCATAAGAAAACTTAGGGTTAGAGGGTTTTCCAAATCCAAGGGCCCTAAATGAATCCATCAAATGGATGAGATTCATCCCTACAAAAATTAGGTGGGGAGTGGATGAGAGAAAATTCAAATTTAAAATTAAAAATGCACGGGTTGACTTTTTAGGGGGCACTTTATTTGTGTAAAACATGATGGGTGTTATTAACTTGCTACTCCAAATGTATTTTACAAATATTTTAATTAAATGTTTACTTTGACCCCTTTGTGGGTATAATAGAATCCTTATTATAACTTTAGTATTTAATTAAATAGACCCCTTTACTCCTTGGGATTAATTTGTATAAGTTTAACTCTAGGGAAATTGAAATGTTTGTCATATAACATTTAAGGGAAAACTAAACCATGCCTTAGTCTAATCCAAGTTTATAAAAATGTATTGAGAGTTTTATTATTTTATTATAATGGGGTTAAAAAAGGAAAATTATATTATTAATTTAAGTGACTTAGAAACAAGAATGTGACAACTGTTAATTCAAAACCTTTTTGTGAGCACATTGTAGGGACACGACCTTACACAAGGAATATAGAGAGGGACCATTCAGTCATGCGAGCTCACATCCAATTTCGAAGATCAAGTTGCAATTGAGCTCAGTGATGAGATGCAAGGTCAGAATTTCACTGACCAATGCGATGTCCATGAAGATCAGGACTCAGGAAAAAGAAGAATGGAGGCAAAAATTTAAAAAATTTAACTTCAAAATTTTGGTATTTTTGAAAAAATAGGGCAAAAATAACAAGAAAATGTCTGAAACCCAAAACTCTAAAAGTCCAAAAATTCAAACTTTCAAGTTTCGAAATCTCATGCACAAAATCGGAAAATAGCCCAAAAAAGTATTAAAGTTTGAAATTGAAATTCTACAATTTAGACTTTCAGGTTTTCGGGTTTCGGATATTCTCGGTGGTTAGGTTGGAAAATGGGCTAAAAAGGTCTGAAAGTCCTAAGTCTGAAAATCTAAAATTTTGGACTTTCAAGTTTTGAGTTTTGAAAAGTCTCGACAGTTAGGTTGGAAAATGGGCTAAAAATCTCTAAAAACCCAAAGTCCAAAAGTTTGAAATTTCAGATTTTCATGGTTTTCATCGACCTCAGGATGCATGTAGGAAATGGGCCAAAAATGTCTAAAATTCTGAAATTTTAGACTTTTGGGGTTTTGGGACTTTGGGAATCGTGCCAAAAAAGGGAGCAAAAAATGTCTAAAATCTAAAGTCTGAAAGTCTGAAATTTTGAACTTTCGGGTTTCGGACTTCTCAAAACTCTCAGACAAGATCAAGAGCTTGCCATTTTTGTAAAAAATAGCTTGACCTTCAGATGGCCATATCTTTTGACTGGGAGCTTGGATTTGAGTAAGAGATGACTTTTTGGAAATATCTCGATGTCTGCTACGCAACTAGGACTAGATATCTTTAAATTAGTGATACTAAGTTATTAAAAATTAAAAATACATTTCACCATTTTTGAGGTGTCCCAAGTTTCTCACCTACCACCATAGTGAAGTATGGGTTTCCTTTCTTGCCCAGCAAGGAACAGTACATGGAGATATGGGTTTTTTTTAGAACCCATATTTTTGTAGGAGAATTCAATGCATTTTGGAGTGGTTGAAGGAAGGATTCGAATTCTTCTCTCTCTCCTCTCTTTCTTCCTATATATTATGAGGAGGGGCATTTTTCTAAAGGAGGGGCATTTTGCCTTGCACCCTCCCTTCTTCTCTGATCTACAAGTGAATTTGTGGATTTCAAACCTCCCATTTCAAATTGTAATGCAAGTTTTTGCCTCTTAGCCATTGTAATGGACTGTATCAAATTCTTGGAGCAATAAAAATGAGTTTGTGGATGATTTCAACCCTCTCTTATGTTTATTGTATCTTCTTGATCTCTCATTGCAATCCTAGTTATATGTGCATGGTGGTTGTATTAAAATTTTAATGGTTTGTGTTTAATTGAAAAGCAGATGTTCAACATTCCTTTGGTGCATCACCCTTGTTAGTCTAGGTTTATTTTCTTACATCTTCTTAACCCTATCTCCTTGGCAAGTTAGAGTCGGTTTTAGAGTAGATCCTCTGCAATATGAACATGTGCACTTGAACAGAGGAATATGAACCAAACTTCATTTGGAGAGATCTCTCGATTCGCAAAGTCCCACACTTTGAGAGATGTTCCATGTTATGCAATCACATTGAGAGTCTCAATCCATCGAGTGCAGACATTCAAGGGTGCTATGATTACACATGAACACATGCTTTTAAAAAAAATCCATAATTCTTCTAGCTTGCACTAGGTTGTCATTGGGTTTCATGCGGGCAAAAGTTAGTAGGCATTACACATATAGACTGTATTAGCTTCTTGCATTCATTGGAAAGAAAAGGTTGGAACAATTTAACTACACATGACTAATTGTTGATACTTGAATATTAATTGCAAATGTGTTGTCCCGAGGAACATGATAAATATCAAGGAAGCTTAGGTTTTATCTATTTTAGCATATTTCCCCAAAAACTTGTGTATTTTGTAGACTTGGAGGTAAGAGTAGGGTTTTGAATAAAAGACCAGTTTCATAGTGACTTGAAATGTATATTGGAGAAGTGCAATGACAATTTTTAAGCTCGGGGTAAGGTGATTGTATTTGTGAAACTATTTTCATACCTCTTTTGACATTTTAAATCAATTTTACACCCAAGTATAAAATACTCAAGGCCAAAACTAGTGATAATAATTTCCAACCTAAATATAAGGCCAAGAATATGATAAACACATAGAACAACCAAATAATAACATGATTTTATTATAAAAAAGGGAGTGTAGATGTAGTTCCACACTTTAAGGAAAACCCAAATAATAATAATAAAAAAAAATGATGATATAAATGTGTTTGGTGGAGGACATGGGCTAACTAGTGTGTGGCAGGATTTGACAATGCATATGGGTCACCCTAAAGGTCATTTATGACCTATCACATTCCTTGCATAATAATCCAACCACCTTGTTTGAGATTTAGAAGCTTAAACCATGCTAAAAAAACCCAAATAACGTTAAAATTTATCAGTAATGGATATTTGCAGCAAGGGAAATGGGAGATGGAGATTGGTAGTGGATGGAATCAAATGTGGTGTTGTCCCAATGTTTGACCAATGAAAGAACAAGATATATTCTCATGGGATAATATTTTAGGCATGACAGTTTAAAATATTTGGATTTCCTCATGGGACGGTCACATTGTTTCACCTGTGCAATAAATAGGTTTCCAACCTTATCAGTTTACACTGTCTACGCACTCCCAACATGTGCCATAATGTGAGCCCTGGAGTAGGGTATGAACGTGCATCAAAGCATAAAAGATAGAGTAATTCTATTAGTTTTGTAGTTTTAAATGCTATGATAGACGTGTATGCAAAATGAGGGACCTTACATAAGGTAAGTGAATTGTTTAACAAAATGTCTTTAAAAAAGGATTTGTATATGTATTTGAAACATGTTTCTATTATCTCTGAGAGGAAACTGGATTGCTACCTGCCACTATTTTGTTTTTGGTATGTAGAGGATGAAGAAGATAGAGGATTAGGAGGCGCTCACTCAGGACTTGTTCTTTTCACTCTTCCTCTGCATGGCATCCTCTACTTGTCTATGTGTTTTAAATGGAGTGTGTGAGATTTAGAAAAGCATGCATAAAAAAATGAGTAGGAGCTTGGAATAGGGTGTGGATATCTATCCCAGAATAATGAAGAAGGGGCATGTCTTTTATCGATGTTGTAGTTTCTATGGCCTTGTCGAGGCATTATCGTATTGCTGGCCTTGAGACTTACGATCATATTTTCATGGTCTTCTAGAAGCCTATCTCATCATTCTGTTTCCCTTACCTCAAGATATGTGTTCCTGGTTTGAGATTTTTCCTCTACCTCAGCATATTGCATTAAGAGAGATCAGGTTTTGTATTACATTGAGCCAACCCTGATTGGACGAACCCGATCGCCATACATTTTTTTGGTGAAGGATTTGGCATGCTTGTGCTTAACTCGGTATGTGACTCAGCTAGTCATTGTATTTTTTATTCCAAGCTCTATATTGTGTTTTAACTCACTGGGGGATTAGCTCGAATGGATCAGATCTAGATTAAACACCTAATGACTCTTATTAGCTCAACTGAGTTGATTTGAAATCTTGACATATGGGTTGAATGGGAATTTCTAGTCGTGTTAAGCCTAAGCTACACATGGAGGGATCTTTGTATTGTACACAACTCTCTAGCAACTACAACCGGCTCATTAAACACCAAAACCACTTATCTTCTATCGTAGATCAATTTTAGGCATGGTTCATCTCTCATAATTTATGTTCTTTAGTTTTTTTTTTGCAAACGGAATAAAATTTTTAAACCAAAGGATTTTTGTATATTTGATTGTATGAAATAAACTTCTTTTAAAACAATAAAACCTTATAATGTAACTTACAGGATCCAATATTCCCTGGTAGATAATGGACTTAAACCCTCACTTTGTGATGATCACAAGAAAACATCCCAACCAAACCTGTTTACTATAGTACCCATTTGTATTGACAGGTTGAAGTTGCATTTCCCTGTGAATATGTTGACTTCTCCCTTCTTAAAATAGATAAATCACGATTTTTGAAGATGTGTAAAATAACCTTCGCAACTCCAGGAAAGAAGATGTTAAGTTTCTGTATGTACCATGTTATGGGAGGAGTCACTTCAATCCTTGAATCGAGCTCGAATGATCTTGTATGATATTTTTGATGCCCTTCTAGGAGCCATGTTACATCATTTTGCAACTGTAGGAAGCTGCTAAATTTGAAAAGTTGGGTTTCATATCAACTCTCCATTTGAATCCTGGACAACGAAATGCTTATCCACCTTCGCAAACCTCTATTATTTTTACTAGAAAACTACCTATAACCTTCAGTTTGAGGAAAACACTTATCTTGATAGTTTTGTAAATTCATTTTGTAGGCCTTCGGTTGCAGTTTGACTAGGTCAAATTGTACCAATTATGATCGGTGGCTCCAGAAAACTTGTTTCCATTTGAAAATAGTTTGCTAGTTCTCAGTCCCTTTCACTCTGGTGAATCCTCCATATATGGGGGAACTTATAAGAAGTTTCCCGTTCCTCATTCATCCATCGAACGTTAGTTTTGGACGTGGTTTTTCGAGCCCTCAAGAAAACTTTTGATCATTTACAACTAGGCCAATTACTACCAATGGCCTCGTAAAACTAGCCGCTAATCATAAATCGTTTACATGTTCTAAATTCTATCAGTTCCTGTGAATTATTGGTGTATAGGAGGACACATAGAAACTTACCCATGGTGTGTTTTCTCATTAGTGGACAACATTTGAAAGTGGTTTCGTAGCCTTCGAGCATTGTTTGAACATTTTTGCAGCTAACAAGGAAACGTAAGAAGAAAGTTGTAGGACCCATGTCGGGTTGCCCAAACCATCGTGGAAACTTGTTGACACTTGTAAATAACTATTTGAAACCTTACTATGTAACTTGTTGTGTAAAATTGAACTTTTGCAAAATAGTGTTTCTCTCTCTCCCCTATTTCTTTCTCTCTCCTTGGTTAGGAAATGAAGCAAATGAAGTGAAATAAATACGTGTTTATAACCTTATTCTTTTAAATGCAAAGTATTAATGATATTATGTAAATGGGAAACGAATTTTTTTAATTATGCTAGATTAGGTGGATGTCATGCCGGTGATTTATCGCTCATTTCATGCTCACATGTTTTTCTAGGATGCAAGTAAGATGGTGAAACAACATGGGAGTGAATCGTTGTAATTTGTTAGAATTTATGTATGTTAATAGAAGGAAATTTTTATGTATTATTATGTTACAGTAAAGTTAAATATTGAAATTCAGTAATATGTATGAGATGCTAGTTTTAGGAATGCCTTGGGAAATGTGCATTTAATCATGGGTACCTTTTTTATTTAGATTTGCATATGGAAAAAGTTGGATATGTTAAATGAATTTGAATGTAATATCTTGTAGTGCATTTCCAGTGTGCAATAGTCGATTAATTAATTGATGTGTTGTGTTCTTTACCTTGAAAATGCAATAAAGAAATCTAAGTGAATTAGTCAACCCTAGTACAAAATTTGTGTATAACTAACCCTCTTGTGTTATTCTTTTTGCATAGAAAACTAAAAACCTTAGAATGAACTTAAACATGTATGCTCGATGACACCTTCTATCTTAACTAAATAAGAACCCTAGTTGAGTTACCACCATATCTTTTATATTTAGCAACATTGTTGCAAAACCATTAATTAAGAATGAATTGATCAAACATTATCTATAGTAAGTGGTTCCCTTCCAGGATTGGTTATCATGTGTGTAGTAAGAAGAATATATTCTCTTCAAGTCCAACTTACGTGTTAGGTGACAGAGATCACCAACTACTCTTGAGATGGGATTATCTAACAAAGTTAATGTTTATTCTTTTGTACCTTCCCTCTCATTCTAGCCTCATTAGTTTGCAAAGCGCCATTGCCTTAAAAGATATTTAATCTTCAAAACTAAAATTTATGGTACTACACCTAAGAAATATATTCATTAGTTCATTTTTATAACTTAAGAGCCATTGTTTGAAGAAAAAACTATGTTGTGTAACCCTGCATGATATGGAGTAAGTAGAGCTAACACCTCCTTAGTATCCTAGTCGACTACCAAGTTAGATCTAGAAATTCTCTTCATCATCGAATGAATTCCTTGTGGGTATAAAATGGTAAGTAACTCCTTGCAAATGAAATTGATTTGAAATATGTTGACTTAAGAGAAACCAGGAAACTAAAAACTTGGTTCCATAATCCCTTGTTATGCCTTTTATGACATTAGGAATAAAAAAATTTCTCTTGCAGAATTGTGAAATGCGAAAACATGGGATCTTACTTTGAAAACAAATCTTGTGGTTCGTGTGTAGTTCTAAAGCTTCCAATCATGTACTTCTTCTAGATGTTAGACAATACTTTTGTAACTCCTTTTGTTATAAAACAATGCTAATAATGAGACCATAGTGCAATGTAAGAGTAAAGCATATAAGAGTAAAATGAGATTTGAGGTTAGGAATAATGTCATTCTTAGAGTCCGTATGACTTAATTAAACATTTTCATGTGTTAAAAAGAATATGAATTTCCCTTGGTGAGATCAAACTTTAAGAAAAAAAAATACACACACACACACACACACACACACACACACACACACACACACACACACACACACACACACATATACAGATATATATACAATTTGTGTGTGTGAATGTGAATGTGTGAAATGTGTGTGTGTGATGTGAATATTTATGGGAAAAAGGTATATATACATACATATATATATACATATGTATACACACACACACACACACACACACACACACACACACACACACACAACACACGTTTGACACACACACATATTATATATACATAAGTGAGAATTGTGTGTGTGTGTGAAATATGCCAAATATATATATACAATTTCTTGTAAAGGATGGGAATGTTGAATCGAAGAAATAAAGATATGTGAATGATCTTAAGAATATTTATGGGAAAAAGGTATTTTGATTCTAAACCCCCTCACCCCCTTAACTCATAATATTACTTTCTTACATCAAGATCAGATTCAATGATGTGTTGCAAGCATAAAATTTAAACATTGAATAAACGTTTGAGTCAAAAATATTGTTAACATAAGAACAGTGAGAATTAATGTACTTTGTATGCAATTTGAAATATTGAAATAATTATGTAAGTTATGGAAATTTTTGTAAAGGATAAAGAGTAAAAACTTAAAAAATGGTTGAATTGTAAATTAAATGTAGAATGAACTTAAGAATTTGTAGTTGTAAAAAGGAGAAAAATATCCTCACACAATAATGTTCTTAGAATGTTAATTGTAACATGTCAAAAGATGCAACATTAAGGAAATGATGTGTTGTGGGTTTGATAATATTTGAGTCCTTTTCTTGTGGTTGGGTCATTGTTAGTATTCGAAAACTCATTGGGAAAGTGTGGCATGACATATATATGGCGTTGTCATGTGTACGTCAGAGTCGATGAATTATGTAAGTGTCGTACATGTTTTTGAGTCTTCTTTTCTTGGAGCTCTTGTTTTGTGTTGTGTAGCTAGCAATGTAAGTAAGTAAAAACTTCATTAACAAAATATCGTGGTATTTTTACTATGCCTGTTTTTTTTTTGTGTGTAAAAAAATGTGGTACAATAGACAATTTAAAAAATTAAGTAAGAGTCCACTAAAGTTGCTATAATGATTGCTTTAATAAAACCTGATTACTTTACCCCTTGTTCAAGAGATAGATCAATCAAATCTTTTTCCTTAGAAGATATTTGATGCCAATGCATACTATGATTATCATATAGTATCAATTAATTCTAGTCCAATAGATGCATAACCTTGAAACATAATATCCACAACCTTAACAAAAATTTAATTATGAAGGAGATGGTTAAATTCTAATGGTAAAGACATGTGGTGGTTTGGGTTACAATTTTTGTGAATTTATTTAGAATTTTTAACACCCATAAAAATGATGTTCTAGGAACACGTTAAAATCTTAAACATTTAACCCGAAAGTTGCGGTATTTTTTTTTGTTTTAAGTTAAAAGGTTACAAGGGTGTTAACCCTAGGGTATATTAAATTAAATTTTCACCAATAACTCTACTTTACAAAGTATGGACCAGGTTTAAGTTAATTGATTAAATATTCTTAATTTAGCTCTAAGGTCAATTAATTAAAATCAACTAGGAAGGTACCATAATTAATCTACTTGGTTAGATGTCTTCTCCTTCTTACTTAATATTCAAACCCAAAATAATTAACCTTATACTTAGTTATTTTAGTTTCATTATCCTAATATCTTTAATTTCCTAAAACATACTAGAAACTAAATAATGACTTTGCACCCCAAGGTATTTAAATGGCCCCATTCACCCATCTACACATACCTTTAAATTTATTTAAAACATCCATAAAATTCATTCCTACCAAACAATTGTAGGGTTGGTCCTCAACCCTTAGATCAATTCAATTGTGGCCACTAGATCCTAGGGTTCCAAACTAACCCTAAAAATCCTTATGAATTTTTATTAAATCCCTTTCTTTACCCTAGTCTCCTCATTTGGTCACTTTATTTTTTGTTTAATTTGTAGGTTGGAGAAATGGAAGCCATGGGAGCAAGAAAGGAAGAATTATGGAGGGATTTACAAAATCAAGCTTAGTTTAGTCTAGGTTGTAGATTTATCATTGTAATTTATTTCATTTGAAGATTGGAGGGATTTCCTTTCCAAATCTGGTGTTGTCACAAAAAAATTTAGTTTGAGTTCCTTATTTGGGCCAAACCCTACCTCCATTTATATGTATGAGATTGAGAACTTTTAATTATCCATTTGAATATTTACTTGTTTTGAACAAAGAAATTTCACCTTCATTTTTTTCTTTGGGGTTTTGTTTTTTAATTTTTACAAACTTAAATTTTAGTTAGACCAAGTTAAAATTTACACAGGCACAAATTTACGTTTTTTTTCCGTTAGTGATAGAATGCCACACCCAAAGCAGTCGATGATCTGGGACCTCCACCCTACCTGGGTGACAATTCATGAACCTCTGTCTTACTTGAGTGGATGTTCTGAGACCACCGCCTTTCCTGAGTGGCGGTTATGAGACTACCTCTCTAAACAGGGCAATCATGTTCCTTAGAAATAGAACCCTCAAATCTGAGATTTTTCAAAAACAAAATACACTAGAATGTTTTAAAAGTCATTCTAAACTTAAATTTATGTGCCTAAAGTTTCCAGTTGAAAGGTTTATTCCATCTATTCATCCCATAGTAAAATTACTCATTTTAAAGCATTTCCTATTTCAATAGTAACAACAACTACAAGATCATTTCATTTCTTTCAAATCCAAAAGTAGAAAAGAAACTAAATCTACTTCTAATGTTGTTATTTTTCTTTACTACCAAATGCATTATTTCAACAAAATAATTTACTTAACATTTATAACATCTTTCCATTTCCACTACAACCATTTGTTCAAATAGCCACTAACAACTTTGTTCCACATTCAAGGTTTCCAAGCATACACTATTAGTATTCTACAATTTCTATATTCTTTCTTTTCTTTTCACAATACTATAACTTCAACAATGATAATGAACTTTCTTTTCCTTGAGCATAGCTCATTTCTTTTAATGCAAAGAACTTATTTTCTCACAATACAAACTATAACTAAAATTTTAAACATGATTTCCATTTGATTCATTTCTTACATACTACCATTTGAGGAGAAAGAAAATTATACAATTCCTCAATGAGCTTCCTTCAAATAATAATACAACTTACAATGCAACATTTCTTTAAAAAATACAATATTACAAGTCTTCCACCTTAAGTGGGAATAACAAGAAGGTTTTCTCACAAGGAAGGATTTCTTTTGGACACACAAAAATGCTCCAAGTTTCACATCACCAACAAGAGCTCCACCATGTGTTCACTTGATCACAACAAAAAGGGGGAGAGGCAACACTCTCCACCCAACCAATAATCCAATGAGGAGAAGAAGCTATCCTCCTCATTGGCCCCCAAGCCCAACCATAATGCAATGAAAGATGGATCCAACTCATGGCAACAATACAAGCTTCCACATCACAATACAAAGATTCCACAATCATACCAAAACACAATCAACACAACTACAATCACAAGAAGGAAACCAACAAAATATACAAGGCTTCAAAATGTAAAGCCAAAGGAGCAAGGATCTATGGGGAGATCACTTATGCCTCCCAATGGGAATTAGGTGCCCACCTTAAAGCCCTCCAATAAACATCTCAAAACCCCTACACAACTCTTATGCCTCCCTCAAGATCCTCTTATGCCTCCCACATTCTCTTATGCCTCCCTACTATCTCTTATGTCTCCCTCATAAAAACCAAGTAAGAAACATTTCTTTTCCAAGGTGGGGCACCCAACCCAACTCCCTCCAAAACATGAAATAAACTCTTATGCCTCCCTACATGTAAGATCCCCATAGTCCCCTCCTACACCACACTTAGGAAATCTACCCAAGCACCCAACAAGCATACCAAAACACTCAAAAACATACACATATACACAATATAAAAGAAAACATTTAACAAGAGTGTAGCTCCTACCTTTCCATGGTAGAGCTTGATCCAAGAGTCACACACCAAGCTCCTTCAAGCCCACTCCAATACCAACAAGCTCCAAAGAAATCCACAAGCACTCCAAAATTCTCCAACTCCCCAAAAATGCAATAGCACAAAAGAGATCAAGTAACCCCCAAACAAGCAAAAGAACTTGAATAAATAAAAAAAGGAGAGAGGGGGGTGAGGTTTCTCATGTAGGATGCAACATCATTCATTCTCAACTCCGCCTCCCAAGTCAAACCTCAACCCCAATGCATAATAAATTGGTGGGTGAGATGAATGAAAAACTTCTTATACACACCATCAAGCCCACACCCCTAAGGACAAACTTTAAAACCCATGTAAGAAAAGTGCAATAAATGCCACTTTTTGTCTTACAAAACACATAATGAGGTCTATTTTTGACCCCCAATCCATAGGTAGGGTTGGTATAATAATTTAAGAGGTGTGGGACAAGTTTAACTTATCCCACAAGCCTCCAAAATTGGCCCTTAAGGCCAAATCTGAATTTACATGATGAGGTAGAGTGTACAACACTTAAGATCACAATCACTCAACTTACAATACATAACACAAAGAGCCATATAATCTAATAAATGAATTCTTTTGTCCCATCCATAATTAGTTTAGTAACATGATTAATTTACTAATGTAGACACAAATCAAATAATTAATAAAAGGAGAAATACATCACTATAAAATCACATACTAAAATTAAATAAATGAAACTAAATAAAAGAACAACACACAAACCCCTTGGTCACAATTGGAGGTAATCCCCCCATGGGGACCCCCAACAACAATTCAAACATACACAAAATAAAATACATGTTGTCATGGTGACCATTGTTGAATTCATCTAACATTCCAATGTGGTTGGTCTCCAATCCCCCATTGTTTGTTGTGATATGTTTACCTGTAAAACACATAATACCTCCTTGACCTTGTGGCCACATCAAAACATCCAAGATAAAATATACAATATAAATCCACAATCATCTACATATGAATCAAATTATCATCTAGGCAAGTAACGTTATCATTTATAATTTCTAACATCTCGATTCTACATTTCATCAATATCAATAGGATCACAAGATTAGTTCAATTGTTAAGGTCTACTCAATATGACGAAAATATCGCATGTCAAAATATATAACTATGTCAACAACATATCATCATCAATATAAAATGTCTCTAATAATCCACACACATCATACTATGAATCGAAATCCAACAATAGTCCAAGTATCTCTATCATCTAACATCATGCTAAGTCAAAATGATACAATATATCCATAAGTATAGTCAACAATATCGAAATCAATAATAATAAGTGTCGAAGGGAAGTGGGCACTACTGAATTGTTCTACTCCCCTCTTGTGTGAGGTGGAAAAGTATACTTCAATATGATAAATGAACATGATTGATTTATCATTATAATGGTTTCAACAAATGAGCTTCCTCGTGAGGCATTATCGTTGTTATGTGATTGGTTTATGTTTCCTAGCATGCTCTTAGTGTTTGTTAAAATAAGAGCTTTGAAAACACGCGTAAACATACAAAAAAACAAAGTGGAGAAGGGACACGACTTTTTCTATATCATATAGTTGTAAGTGCTTTGGTAGATTCATACGCAAATTGTGGAAGCATGCAAATGGCATGTGAATTATTCGACTAAATGCCTAGGAAAATGTGGCCTCATCGATTTGCGATGATTGTAGGGTGTGTAGAAAATGGGGAAAAAAATACAATTGGTATATGTTAGACTCTACAACCTTTTCCAAAATCCTGTCAAACCTCTACCAAGGAGATTCAGAACAGATTAAGGACATCCATCAAAGTATAATGGATAGTTAATTTGTGTTAGATGTATTTGCGAGTGCTTTTGTAGGTATATACACAAATTAGGAAACCATACACAAAACATGTGAAGTGTTTCACTAATTGTCTCAAGAAAATATAGTCTCTTATAATACATTTTCTCTATTTATTTTACTGACATCAAAATGACATCACAAACAACTTAAATTTTACATCCCTTCCAACATAATTTGCCACTCGTGTGAAATTGCTAATGTAGCTTGAAGTGTGCATTTAGTAGGGCTGCTAATATAGCGTTGAAGTGTGCAGTAGTTTAATAACTGAATATTAAATGCGACAGAAAATCTAATACTATCCAGTTCATTAACAAAAATAAATAAAAAATTAGAATTTATAATATTAAATTCTTAAAAAAGCATTAGGCAAGTAATACAGACAAGAAAATCTGTTTAACACGTAGGTAGAATGATAAGACTGCAATAAGTGAATCTCAATGGCGCAGATAAGAAGGCCAGAGCACATGTGTCTAACATGTCAAACATATCGAGTAAGAACCCAAATTAAATATATACAGTTCAACTTGCCTTCCCCACTAGGCCACCGTTGCAGTCCTCCAATTATAAATTCATGAAGTGTCTTTCTCATAATCTACAATGTTTGTTATCTCATTTTCTGCCATTTAAGCAAAAATTGGTAATCCAGATAATTGCAGGAGACTTCTACCTCTCTGGTTAGTTTTGACGGTCACGCCAATAATATGTACAGAAATTAGGGCAAGAATATGGTGAACTCTCTTATGGGAAAGCCACTACCCTTGACTTGTCTAAATCACATATCTCTTCTATGCAATTCTCTTGAGGAATCCATTAATTTCTACGAAAATGTGCTCGGATTTGTTCGCATTCAGAGACCAGAGTCTTTGAATTTTGACGGAGCTTGGTAATTATTTTCTCTTATTTCTCTGTTATGTCTGAATATAACCTGCAACCGTAGTGAGCTAATTTGTTGCTCTGTTTCGCAGGCTGTTCAATTATGGAGTGGGCATACATCTGCTGCAGTGCGACAACCCACAAGATCTGCCCAGGAAATCAGAAATTAATCCAATGGAACATCACATATCTTTTCAGGTGGGAATATCGTTCCTGCTTTTTCCATAGTTTGTTTATCTTTTCTTGGTAAATCTGTTTTGATGTTCTCGGTTGTGGGAATATACAGTGCGAGAGTATGGAAGCAGTGGAAAATAAATTACAGGAGTTGAGGATTAAGTATGTGAAGAAAAGAGTGGAGGAAGGAGGAATTTACGTGGATCAAATATTTATACACGATCCAGATGGCTTCATGATCGAGATGTGCAATTGCGAGAATCTGCCGGTGGTGCCATTGCGAACTTCTTCTGCTTGTCTTAGACTACCCGAATCCGCCATTAAACACAGCAACGGTATACAGTATTTGGTTAAGGTGGGTGACAACACAGACGTCCATGACGATGGGTTTGCCATGTGCGGCTGAGCCCGTCTTTCCTTGTTCGTTGGGATACTAATTTTTGTTTCAAGACTTAACGGTGTGCGACGCCATTAATGCTTCTGAAACATTTAATAACTCTAAGCCCATTGCTTTCATTTTTTTCATTGGCAATAATATGTTTGTTCCATTTGTATGGAGTTTGAATACAAATAAAAGTTTTTGTATGCTGCATAAAAAAATCCAAATTGAGATCTCAAAAGTTATGGTCAAACATTAAATGTAAACGAAATTGTGCATTGAACAGCTCGTTATGGACAGTTGTTTCCATTAAAATAGTTGTGGACAGCCACGATTTTTAATTAATGCTTGAAACATTAGCAATCGTCATCGATTAATTTGTCCCTCCAATTTCCAACGTTTCAATTTAATTTTTGGCAGTGGCCTTTCGCATGTGTTTAATTTGGCCGACACGCCATATCCACTTTTGCTTTCTCAACGGTTAAAATGTGCATATAAGAAAATATATAGCAAAGCCTTGGAAGGTGTGTTTTTAACTACATAGTTCATATGAACATAGTAACACTTCCAACTTTTTTTTAGTGCCATAGTTATATGCACTTAATGTATTATCAAGCCACTCTTCCATATAATATATGTATGAGAGTTTGGTGCAAGTAATTTTTTTCATAGTGAAAGTGTACCTGCATTCTACACAATTATATTTATAATAAAATTTAATAATTAATTAAATATTAATAATATATTATAGATATTCATTGTAGTGAGGTATTTTTAGAGTTGATATAGAAAGGTCGAGTAAACAAATTTAGTCATCTGCAGGCCCACTTCTATCGTGTCATCACTCCTATCCGCATAAGGATCATGATTTATTGAGGTTTATATTTTGTCACAAACCAAGCCAATTACCAACCAATGTGAGATACATTTCTTGTGTGCTAGAGTTGTTTTATTTAGATGTGGAATGAACGAATTTATATATGTTTCTTAATTGCACCTTAAAATCGCTTACAACTCTAAAATCCTTAGTCCTCTAAAGTTATAGTGTACACAATTACAATCTTAACTCACTTTTCCATGTGCTTCATTCCTTTTCGATGGACCTTATAATGAAGATGATCTCAACTGATGAATGTGAAATATAAATAAATTGACTTCAAATTTTAACCATAAACCATATCTCACCAACTATAATTAATCAAATGTGTTTAAACAATACAACAATTCATCAAACGTGTTTAAAAATTAAGTGAAATTTATGCATGTTATATTCAAAACGCTAGTTATGAGAAAATCTTTCCAAACTTTTTAAAGGTTTCCTTAATGAATTGGGACATATGGTGGTGCCATTTATAGCCATGTGATTAATGAGATCAAGATCGAGATGATTAAATGGAGCATATATAATTGATATTATTTAGTTAGGAACAATCTAAGTTGTAGAATAGGTGTTGGACATGCATGTATTTAACTCCCACTTTTTCTTTCCAAATTTTCATTCACGTATTTATCTTATTTAAGAAATAAAGTACTATCCAATCGAAATTCTTAACACCATAAATAATTAAATATAAAAATAGAAAATCCCATTTCTCGATACTTTCTAATTTTTTAATTTATCTTAATTGTGTAAGTGTTGGTTGTTAGTGTTGTAGAACTAAAAACAAGTTTAAAACATTGTCCAATTAAAAATATTGACAACAAAAAATTAAAAGAAAATTAAAAATCCCATTTCTCCCACATTTTCTATTTTTTCTCATTTATTTCAGTTGTGTAAGTAATGGTTATTGGCACTATAGAACTAGCAGACAAGTTAATAGTGTTGACTAAGTGACCCATCCATATGGTATAAAATAGATGCAAAGTATAATTTTATTCGTAAGCTCGAGACTATTTTTTATTAGGTTTATTCATGTTATATTTTGTAGATGTACACCATTATTAGGGTGGAATGACCCCAAATATGGATCCATTGATCCTCAACTTATCAACCACTACAAGATAATAGAAACTAACCCACAAATAAAAATCCTCCATTGCATTGATTAAAAAATGATTGTAAAAGTAGAAATCATTACTTATATTATATACAAAAAAAAGGAAAGGCCAAATATGAATAAACATGATATCGGTTGTTAGATTTGTATCTGTTAACAAGTAATTTTACTTCAATAGCTTTTTTTTATAAGCTGGGTGATGCGAGATAAATATGACAATGTACAAAATTAGATGTCTCTATATTCCTTACTCATTTCCTTACGGCCATAACTATGTCGTGAACAATTTTAGAGAGATTTTCATTTTGGATAGAATGTCCCATAGAATGATCTCGCATTCCACTTTCCACCATAGGATTCACCTTTATTTATCTTTCTTGACTCGTTGTCCTCCACATACCCCTATAAACTAAATGCCTTATATCTCTACCAAACTTTAATTAGCTTCATGCTAACATCAAAGATTGTAATTTTGAGATATTTACTTGATCTCTTTATTTCCATTTGTATTATATTAGCATTTTTAGGTTCAATAGGTATCAATATTTGTAGTGAGGATCCTCCATCCTCGACATTATATTGTATCATGGATCATATATTTATTATTGAGATTCATGTACTTTCTCACATCTAAAATTTTCTTGCACCAATAATGGGATAACATAATTATTCATCTTCCCTCGAATCGGACACCATTTTACTTCACCCACACGGTGGTTAAACATAACATTAATCAACTCTCAAAATGAATAAATGATTTCTAACATGCATTAGGGAAATGAGAGGTCAACGTTTAATGTCAAAGTGGTCACTAAAAACAATTTCATCAAGATTGATGATGAGGGGAAACACTAATCACTATAAAGAAACTCTAATCACAAATGTGTATGAAATTTGTGACATAAGGAATGCCAAATTAGATAGAGTTTTCATATCTATCATATGTAGAGATTGGTATTTAAACACGTGCAAGTTTGTTTTGAAAGTATTTGTAGACACCTAAAATATGGTTACACTTAGCATTTCATCCAATCCAATCAATTAATGACACTTCGTTAATTCCCCCTTCTTCACTCCATTCTCGGATGCCCATTTACGACACCTTATCGGTCGTATTCCTCCTATAATAAGATTATTTGGCTAATATCTCTCTTATTAGCTAAACATTCCTCCTTTCAACCATTCAGAACCTCCCTAGTTCTCTCTAGACCAATTCTATTGGATTCGTAGGCTATCTATCAGTCAAAATTGGTTATCCAGACCCCTCCCAACTCTCAACGAGTCTCTAATCACTTGCTAATCAAGTTTAACTAGCCTAAACCAAGCTTATCTAAGCCTAAAGCATGTTTATCCTAATCTAATCTAAAAGTGATTTTTGAGCTTTAGTCCCACATGCACCCAAAGTTCAAACTCTTTCAAAGGAGAAACTATAAATACAAGGCTAAGCCTTCCCATTTAAACTAACAACTTTACACAACAAAAATCCAAAACAAGCCTAAGAAAGCTTAAGAGCTCATTTGCATTAGCCAAGCTAATAAGGCATTTGATCTTGGGTCATCCACCATTAAAATAGCTTCATCTTGCACCCATGATAGGTTAGTAATGGAATAGCTAAACTTGGCCATGTAGCCATTTAGTGAGATTCATTCACCCTCATGGAGTAAACAACAAAATTGATTGCTTAGATCCTCTTAGGTTCATTATTTCAAGCTTTTAAAGAATAGAGGTTAATGTTATTTGTTAGATTTCTTATTCATTTCAAGTTATGTGTTTAAGAGAAAGAGATCTCCCATTAATGGCTTGAGGCCAATGGATTTTCCCTTTTACTCCATATTGGTGCTATAAAATACAAAAGCAAATGCTACTAGCTCAATGGACGAAAATGAAATACAATCTAAAGCCTAAGCAAAATACTATAATCATCTTTAGGAAGAAGAGAGAATTCTTAGAAAATGAGGGAGGGGGTATAGCCCTATTTATAGTTTTCCATTTGGGAAATGGGAGGCTTTTGGGTGCATGTGGGACTAAAAAGGGAGTCAACAAGTTAATTAGTAAGTCAAAGTAGGATTTGACTAGGTTTAGGGTAATTAACCTAGGTTAGACTAATTAATCTCGTTTAGAGAGGAATTAGGGTTTTGGAAGGTCTAATCAATCCAATGAAATGGATTGATAGTCTAGGGAGCTAATAGAAGCAAACTAGAAGGGAATAAGAAGCTAATGTAGTCAGAACGAGGCTATGACAACCTATTTAAGTGGTTTACAAGAGGAAATACGACCAAAAAGATGTCGTGAGAAGGGAGTTAGATAGGTCTAAGCGGCGGTGTCTTTGTCGATTTTAAGGGAAGAATAAGGAGTGCAATATTAGGAATAATAGTGTATTGATCAAACTACATGTGTCTACATTTTCCCCTCTTTTGGGTGACGTAAGCTACGTCACTTCAAAGAAAGTAGACAAATGCAAACGAGTAGAAATTTTTTGAAGGGGTAGAAGAAAATTAATAGGATGAAGGATGACGGATGCCCCCTCAAGTGTCGATGGGGTGATGAAGAAACTCGATTGGTGATCGAAAAGAAAATAACAGAAAGAAAAGTGTATAGAGAATATGAGAAACAAGAAGAAAGAGGGATATTGATCTATCCACAAATCAATTGCTATTGATATATAATAATCATAATGCTTAGAATCCTCCTCATCGGTCCTTATTAAAATGTGAGCATACGATGGAAGTGTAAAATGACATGAAAAGCCAAGGTACAAACAACCATCTTGTGCTAAAAATGACCAACTCCATGCAACATACGAATGCAATGCAATGTAAGAGATAAACAATATCACTTATAAGGGAAATAAGTACAATCACACACACTTAAACCAACAACGTTCAAGATAGTTGCACAAATATTTTGTTATCAAGATGTAGTCCCAAATGTTCTGATAAACAACAAGGGTGAAGAATGATGCCCCAAGCAAGGTGTATTATGTAAGGGGAAAGATGGAGGACACTTGGGTCCTGTGAAAAAGCAATATGTATGACGAAAACAGTACCAGGAAACTATTAGTGCCCCAAGGTATAGAAGAAGTAAGCAACATAGCTTGTGTAGGTGATTGAAGATTTAGATGATGCGTAAGTCATTTTTTCAAAATATTTGAAAACATCAGCAAGATATGGGATGAGTGTCATGCAATAGACACAGATTTCAGCCGTAGATGATTGGTTTTACCAATTTTGTTGGTCATTTTTGAAGTATTTCAATGTTTTTGGTTTTTAAATGGTTTTATCAAAATTTTTTTAATTTTTGATCAGTCAGAAGAATTTTAAAAGATCAAAGATCTTCTAAAAGTACACATGAGGGCAATAGTGGGAAGGCAAGGCTATCAGAGAGCCAGAATATATTCCCACAAGAAGAAAGATGGGTCGGGAATAATTTATTTAAAATAAATTAATAAATAATTATCATGACGGGGGGAAATAGAGGAAAAGGTTCTTAAAATGCAAATTATTTCAATGCGACGAAGAAGTAACCGCAGGGTGGCACGAAGTGCCCCAGCGTGTGAAAATTAGCAAAAATAATTATGTTAATACAAAAATAATTATCACAACAGATAGAAGAAGGTTAACACGATCACGACAGAGAAAACATGATCCAAGGGCATCGCGATAGGTTAATATACCCCGGGGTCGGTAAATCAACCATGACCAATTCATTTATACTAAATCTCTTGTGAATTTTTACCGTGAGCGAGAGCGATAACCACAGAGTGAGATGGCGGGAATCGAGCGGGGACGAGACACGTGAATCACATCCGAGACTTTATGAGGAACCCAATAGATCGACCCTATGTGAGTGGCATATCCCTCCTAGTTAATTACGCATTTATTGCACTTTTTAGGGTGTTTCTAGGGTAGGTAGGACCAATTTTGATGTATAGTTGTATGTACCATTGTTTTGATGATGCCTCTTGATGAAGGCTCGATTCTTTTTATGCATGCCCCTTTTAGATGGCATATTATATCGATGATGTATATTTTGAGCACTGACCTAGACAGTTATACATGTATATATGGACATTTTGATATACCATACTATGATTTATGCTTTGTACGAACATTGATTATGATGTATGATTGCTCTTTCCTTTATGTATGTGACATACCTTAGATTTAGAGATGTGTATGTTTCATGCTTTCATATTGATCATGTATCTGCAGATAGCACCACATGTTTTTAGATTTATGAGATCTTTCGAGTTTTTATTCTATCACTTGGGATGATACTATATGATATTGGTATGGGGGTGATAGATTTGTGATCATGTGCAACGCCTCTTGCCCCCATTGATGATACAATATGTGATGATTAGCTTAACATACATGCATGATGTAATACTTAGCATTTTTTTATATATATGATGTAGTGAATGATGTTAGAAATGTGATGAAATGATAGATGATAGGTGTGATAACAAACAAATGTGCAAAATACACAAGAAAAAGTTAACAAAACTAAACAAATATACACATTCAAACAACACAACAAAATACAACTAAACAAACACATGCAAATGCTAGCAAGAGATTAAAGCGGTACTTAATCTAAGCAAGTAAAATGAATTCTAATAGATGCACATAACAAACAAAGAATCCTACAACAATTTTTCACAAGTATGAGAGTTCCTAAATGAATGCAATGCCATACACAATCAAATCAAACAAGAGTCAATATAAGGTAAGAAAATGATCCATTTAAAGAACAAACAATTCAATAGACTAAGTACATCAAAACTATACAAACCAACAACTAAAAGCAATTAAAGCATTACCTTGTTTTTGTGGGACAACATTGATATATTTTCTAATGTTTTTGGGTTTATCTAAAAAGATAAGTTTTCACAGCTACGGTCTTCATTGTTGTCTAGGTTTCCCTAAGATAACGTTGTGAAATGAAAGTAGCTTTATCCTTGAAAAGGGAAATTTTCCAGATGTTTAGGTTTTTGTGTATCTTTTTTTTGAATGTTTTTGTATTTTCCAAGGTCATGTTCTGAAAGCAATGTACAAGAACAAAGAAGCGTGGATGCCCCCAGCGTGATGTGGGAATATACAAAAGGCAGAATGCCATGCATGTATGTACGAGAAGGTAAAAATGGTGCCCCAAGAAATGATATATGTGAGGAGAATAATCAAGGACACTTCGGTACTATGAAAAAATAATGTGCACTATGAAATAGTACTAGGCAACTCATTGTGCCCCAGAGTACAGATGAAGTAAGAAACCTAACTTTTGTTGATGGAGGTAGATCAAGATAATCCATGAGTCGCGCACATGAACATGTGAGAACTAAAGAGCGATGTTTTGTAGGATGTTTTTTTATTGTTTTCGATGTTTCTTGAAACATATTTGAATGTTTTTTATTTTTATAACATATTTGAATGTTTTGATTTTTTAAATTTTTTTTTAAAAGTATGTACAGGAAGACGAGGAAGCATGGATGCCCCTAGTGATAGATGGGATGTCAAGGTATAAGGCCACGTGTGTACAAGAAAGGTGAATGTGCAAAAATGCCCCAATGATTAGGTGGGAGTATTCAAAGGAAAACTCTTCATAGGTAGAAGCGCGACCCAAGGCCATTATAGATGATGAACAAAAACCAATGAAGTGCTGGGAAGAAAGCAGCAATGCCCCCAACGTAAGTTGGCCTAAAAGCACATGATAGAAAGGAATAAGGATGTACAAGGGTAGAATGCTATGTGTACGAGAAAGGTGAAGATGCAAAAATGCCCCGGCGATTAGGTGGGAGTATTCAAAGGCAAACTCTTCATGGGTAGAAGTGGGACCCAAGGACATTATGGATAGGTTCAAATGTGTTCGATGAAAAGTTGCAAAAGCCATGGATTTGGGGTAAGAATCTCTAAAGAAACCCCAAAGGCTTTTAGCAAATTGATCAATGGACCATCTAATAAGAAATGAGCAAGGTTTTCTTCTTTACATACATTAATTTGAAGTAAACAATAAAACTAAGCAAATGAAGCTAACCTCTATTCTTTGAAAGCTTGAAATAATAAACCTAAGAGGATCTAAGCATTCAATTATGTGTTTAAGAGAAAGAGATCTTCCCTTTTACTCCATATCGGTGCTATAAAATACAAAAGCAAATGCTACTAGCTCAATGGAAGAAAATGAAATACAATCTAAAGCCCAAACAAAATACTATAATTTGTGCTAGGAAGAAGAGAGAATTCTTAGGAAATGAGGGAGGGGTATAACCCTATTTATAGTTTTCCATTTGGGAAATGGGAGGCTTTTGGGTGCATGTGGCACTAAAAAGGGAGTCAATAAGTTAATTAGTAATTCAAAGTAGGATTTGACTATGTTTAGGGTAATTAACCTAGGTTATACTAATTAATCTCATTTAGAGAGGAATTAGGGTTTCGGAAGGGTTTTGGAAAGCTTAATCAATCCATTAAAGTGGATTGATAGTCTAGGGAGCTAATAGAAGCAAACTAGAAGGAAATAAGAAGCTAATGTAGTCAAAATGAGGCTATGACAACCTGTTTAAGTGGTTTACAAGAGGATATGTGACCAGAAAGATGTCATGAGAAGGGAGTTAGATAGGTCTAACCTGGCGGCAGCAGTCGATTTGCAAGGGGAAGAATAGAGAGTGCAATATTAGGAATAATAGTGTATTGATGAAACTATAGGTGTCTATAGTATTCATTGACCATGCCTTTATTTTTCAAATTATATTGCCTCAATGAGTGGTGCAACACACCCCCTTTGCATTTCAAACGATTTACATAAAAAGCACGTCTCATATATGTTTGGTCATAAAAATGAGGATTTTTACATAGGTTCCCCCTCAACATTTTCTAGGCTCCTAGAATTATCCTCCCTCAATCTCTTTCTTCATCGCCCCTCTTCCTCATCCGATGTTTATCTCCCTAAAATTTTACTTATTCGACACAATCCCTTTGATGTTCCCATCATGCATTCTACATGTGATTGCTATTTTTCATAAATATGGAATGTTCATAGTTCTATTCGCCTTTGATTGTTTCGATGAAATTAAAGGGTAGAAAATTTAGCGATTGTAAAAATTGATGTTAAGGGTTACTCTATAGCTTAAAACATACTTTATTATTTTTTTGTTGATTATTGTGTTGGTATTTGTTATCAGCTAATTTTGATCAGTATGCAAAATTAATAAAGATGGAAATTTTGAGTTTTTTCAAAAGTGTTGCTTTGCATGATTTATCACTTTGTCATCACGACCATATCATTTTTGTGATTGTTACGGTCTTTGTTTCATCTATTTCAGTGCAAGAACTCCTCCGCCAGTCTTAAACTATGTTAAATTTAATTAATTAATTACTCTTTACTTGATAAAATTAACTTTTAATAACTTTGGGGTTTTTAATTATAAAAATATTAATTAAAATTCATTCGAAAAGTTTTATTTTAATTGCTTGGGAAAAATAAGCTTCCGCTTCCCATTCTTTGGGATGCTTAAATTAGCTTCCGGTCCCCTTTCTTGGCAAATTTGTTTTAAATCCCGCTTGGGATTTCTTCCCCCGATTGCCAAATTAATGAATTGGCAAATGGGAAAAAAATCTCCCGATTTCCCACATGGGGAAATAAAATGGGGATTGTCACCCACTTGCCATTTCCGTTGGCAATTGGTAGTTGATTTCCCCATTTCCCCTAGCAATTAATGCCACTACCCAGAAGAGGGAAGTTGTTTTAACGGGATGAATTAATCCTCATAAATTCCTCCATCAAACTCGTTGGAAAGAGTCATGCGAAGCTTTCCAATTGCTTCTTATTTCTTCTGAAGGAACAAAGTAATATTTTTATCACATCCCTAAAAAAAATACCAGTTTACTGTGAACGCCATTGTGAAGGAGGAATACGCATTGCAAAAGAAGACAAGGAAAATCAGTCAATACGTAGCCAAAGGGAATAAGAGCACATTGCAAAAGTGAAAACAAAGAAAATAACACACCAAAGGCCATCATAAGACAAAAAAGCATCTTCCACGCCTTAGAGGAAAAGTAAGTTTCAACACAGGAGGAAGCCCACGTTGCTCAACTAAAAAAATAGAGAAAGATTGCATGCCCATGCGTGAGGAAAGGGAGAAGGAGTGGCCATGTGGGAGAGGTAAAATAAAAACGCAGGCTATAAATAAAACTGCCCATGCAATTGAAAGAAAAGACAAAGAAATAAAAAGGAATTCATGCAGAGGGTGAAGAGGAGGTTTTCCACGCAAGGAAAGAACTCACACATGCCATGCAGCTGTATACGTTGGACCTCCACAAGTAAAAGGAGTATTTTTTACTCATTTACTTCATCAAATTTCAAAGCAAGCAATAGTCGAAATAACTTGAAGAGCGAGAGGGAATTATATCACATCCTTTTCTAAACAACAAACAAGCGTAAAAGAATAAAATCCACGTTGGAATTACAAGTTCAACACAGCCATCAGGAGAATTCACGTGCCAAGAAAAAGAATACACTTCCACGCATTCAGGCACAAATAAAACAGTGTCATTTCCACGCATGCAACAAAAGGAGGAAAAAACTTCAACGCCTTGGTTTGAGAAAGGCCACATTTCCATGTAGCCAAGATTGCAGAAAGCCATGCTCAGTAAGAAATTATTGCCCACACATTTTTTTGCATCAAATTCCACGTGCTAGGGTAAAGAGAATATCTACCATTGCAAAAAAATGACAGGTTTCAACGCCAAGCAAGAGTAGATCAATGCCAAGGTGGTGAATATTCCATCACGTGTGTAGCAATCAGGAATAAAAGCAAAAAATAAACTAGTTTCACACCAGAGGAGGATAGTTCTCCACGCCAAAGGTAAAAAAGAAAATTACAAAGTGTTCACACAAAGGAAAACTTGCTCATACATTACTAGAAAAATAAAAGATTAAAATCCACACGAGAGGGTAAAGAAGAGCAACTCTAATCAAGCAAGGTGAAGAAGTAGCGATTTAAAAAAAAATCAAATCGACCCTACACAAAGCCATTGCAACCGGATAATAAAAAAATTATAATTATTTTAACCCGGTTTGTAACTCGAGCTTAGTCTCGATATTTTGCTTGTGTTCGCATTTAAAAAAATAAAAATACCCAAGATCAATTATTATTATTATTTTTAAAATAATAATAAAATGAGTCACATTTATTTTGTGTTAATGGGGATTTCGGAGATTAAGACTGACCCCGCTTGCATTGATTTGTGTGCCTGAGTCATTTTTCTGTGAAATTCATAATGGCTGAAAAATCTAACAAATCTACAAGAAGATCGAAGAAGCCAGTGGAGAAATCAAATAAGTTTGCGCTAAAGTACGAATTCCAAGGAATCATTCCTCCCAGTTCCATCAAGTCAGCATATGACAATATCACCGATATAAATCTGGGTCACATCAATGTGCAACAATTCTCGCGAACGGGTGAAAATCGAAGACAAAACCATATTCTCAAATAGGATTTACCATAGTGGTCTACTCCAAGAAGCAACATTTCCTATCTCAAGCAGCAAAGTGTCAGAGTGGTTATCACTTGTGTAGAGCATTATGATCCTGAGAGATGAGGAATTTTTAAAGATAATTGTGAGCCTTTCCTCTTAATCATACTAGAGCACATTGAGGAATTGCTCGGCATACCTAACTTTCCGATAATGTGGATATCACTCTCTAATCAAAGACAATGAATGTCACAATGAAGAACCCTTAGGTGGAGCAAGATGGTTAATAACAATTGGTTAGTGACCAAGAGGCCTCAAATTGACTAGATTCCCAAAGAACTATACTGCATTGAGTTCATGGAAGAAATCGGGGACATGATTACTCTCCTAAGTCAAGTTTTTAGTTTACCCTTTGCTAGGATTTTCCACCCATGGATGTATCAGTTTATCTGTATCATCCTTGCCAAGAAAGAGTTTGTGGATTAGGCCACCATTATCAGTAATACCCTTCACAAACAATTGATAGAAGTTAAGATGACTGGATGCTTCTACATGACATCATATTTGACTTATGCAGTAGCAAGAAGAAATCTATTTTTGGACTTGAAACAAGAGGAGTCATGGGTCCATCAAATAGTGTCTTCCATTACTATCCGCAACTAAGTTTCAAAAATAGCTCTCACCATTTTAGAAGAGTCAACAATGCATTCACCTTCCACGTGATTCGAAACCTAAATCGAAATACAAAGGAAATATTTTCTAAAGAAGCCATGAATGTCATTTCCCAATGGGGAACCTGGTTTATTCAATTTTCATCATTTTCCTACATTTTGCGAGTGGCTTTCATGCGGGTACCCCATGGAAACTTCCTAAGTATGTCAGTGAAAATGGGCATTAATGGAGCTTACGTGACAACTATTCCAAGTTCACTGTCTTCTTAGTGACAAGCATCATTTAGGAATTCATTTCCCAATCCAAATCGGGGAATACCAATGTCCAAATCTTTTCAGTGCACAACTCATGGAAAAAGAGTTCGCCCTCATCACAATTCATCCATATGTGAAGAGAGCCCAGTTTGATATCAATGGATATATGTAGAAGATTCTTGGAGCAAAGTATCAACATAATCCTACCATGGAAGATTTTTGGGTTGCCTATTCAGACGAGCATGAAGTAAGAAGACGAGAGTTTTCTCGCCTAACCCTTTCTCAGATCAAGGCCTTTCACATTAAGAACCCTCCAGATTCATTCGTAAATGATGATGAAGATGTTATTGATCCTTCATATGATGTAGTTGATTTTACCTTGTTGCCTCGAATTTTTTATGTTGTGGAGCCTATTTTCATGTGTGGAAGAGTTGAAGACTATACATAAGAAAAAATGGTTTTACTATTCATATGTTTAATATTCATGGTTTTACTATTCATGGTTTTGGCCCATGGTTTTGGCCCATAGTTTTGGACCATGGTTTTGTAAAACTAGTTTAGTAATTGCCTATAAATATATCTTTGATGGGGGAGATATGTCATTGAAGAGGTGTGAATTCGGAGAGTTTTGTTGAGCATAGCTCCAAAACATATCTGAGTATTGTATTGAGTGAGAGGTGACTGATAATAAATTTGAGGAAGTTCTTAGTGGACGTAGCCCATATTGGGTGAACCACATTATATATTGTATTTTCTTCTCTTGTGCGTTATTTATTTATGTTGTTATATTTCTACAAGTATAATTTCTATTAAATAGTTTCCTATTGCTATGATTTGAGGAATTGTTTCGCATATTTGTTCTCTAATTCCTAACAACTGGTATCAGAGCTTTGGTGGTGTTCTTTTTCTGAAGTAAATCACAGGGAAATTTTAGCTTGAGTGGGAGCTATGATAGATGATGGAAGATCAAGGGTTGATAAATTCAACGGGTAGAATTTCAGTCTTTGGAAGATGCAGATGGAAGATTACCTTTATTAGAAGGATCTTTATATTCCGTTGTTTGAGAAGGTGAACAAACCCTCGAGCATGACAGATGCGGAATGGGATTTGCTGGATAGGAAGGCACTTGGTACAATCTGGCTGTGTCTTGCATCTTTGGTATTATTTAATGTTTCAAAGGAAAAGACTACAAAAGAACTGATGGATGCATTAGGAAAGTTGTATGAAAAACCCTCTGCCTCTAATAAGATATTTTTAATGAAAAATTTGTTTAATATGAAGATGTCTGAGAATGGTTCGGTAGAAAATAATTTAAATGATTTTAATATGGTTGTAAATATGCTAGCTTCAGTTACAATAAAATTTGATGAAGAAGTTAGCCTAGATTTATTAATTTTATGCTCTTTACCCGAGAGTTGGCATAGCTTGGTAATGGTGGTAAGTAAATCAGTTCTAGCTAACTCAAAGTTGAAGTTTGAGGATGTTTTAGGGGTGATTCTTAGCGAGGAAATGTGAAGAAAGAGCTTTAGGGAATCTTCTACTTCACTGAATGCTTTGATAGTGGAAACTAGAGGGAGACATAAGAATAGAGGAAGCCTTGGAAAATCAAAGGATTAGGTAAGGTCAAAATCCAAAAGCAAGATATTATGCTGGCACTGTGGAAAGTATGGGCATGCAAAGAAGGACTGTTGGGAGCTTCGAGGAAAGAAGAAACAATGGGAAGAAAACAAGGAGGAAAATGTGGCAACGGGTAATGTATGTCAAGATGCTTTGATACTTTCTTTGCACAATATTGTTGAATCTTGGGTTTTAGATTCAGGGTCTTCTTTCTATGCTACTCCACATAGGCATTATTTTGTTGATTATGTTCAAGGGGATTTTGGGCATGTTTTTCTTGGTGATGATGAGCCTTAAAGTATAGTTGGAAAAAGTTCTATTCGAGTTAAGATGCAAAATGGGAATACATGGCTATTGAAGGATGTTAGACATGTGCCTACATTAAGATGAAATTTGATATCGGCAGGGCGGTTAGGAAGTGATGGTTGTCTTGTGATATTTACAGAGACTCTTGGAAGGTTACCAAGGGTGATCTTGTGGTGGCAAGACGTAAGAAGGTTGAAACCTTGTATTTAACCACTTATACCACTAATGTTTGTAATCTTGTGGCTTTAGAAGTAGATAAAACATTGTGGCACTATAGGTCGATTATATGAGCCATAAGGGCATGGAGATCATAAATTAGGATTCTCCCGGATATAAAGAAACCATTTTGGAGTTCTATGAGGATTGCATATATGGGAAACAAAAGTGAGTAAGGTTTCTCAAGGTTGGACTCACAAAGAAAGAGAATAAGTTAGAGTTGGTGCATTCGATGTGTAGGGGCTAGCTCGGGTATCATCTCTTGGGGTTCAAGTTATTATGTTACTTTTATTGATGATGTAACAAGAAAAGTTTGGGTTTATTGTATTAGAAACAAATATGATGTATTTGAAACTTTAGTTAAATGAAAAGCCTTAGTAGAAAATGAAACGGGTCTTAAGCTAAAATGTCTCAGGTCAGATAATGGAGGGGAGTATTGCAGTAATGAATTTGATGATTACTGTTCTAATAATGGAATCATGAGCAAAATATGGTTCCAATAATTCCACAACAAAATGGAGTGTCGAAAGGATGAAACAGAACAATAATGGAACGTTTAGGAGAATGAGGTTACATGTAGGACTACCTCTTTCTTTTTGGCTAGAAGTGGTGAGCACAACTGTACTTGATAAACAGAGGACCCTAAAGTGCCTTGGATGGAGGAATACCGAGTAGGATTGGTATGGTAAGAAAGTGGATTATTCATTTCTTAGAGTCTTTGGATGTGAGGTGTTTGTCCATATAGACAAATATCATACGACCAAACTAGAAGCTAAATCAAAAAATGTACTTTCATTAGTATGGTGGTGATGACTTTGGATATAAATGTTGGAGTATTAAGGACAAGAAAATAATTCGATCTAAGGATGGGGTATTTAATGAGAAAGTCATGTATAAGCAGCAATTTCAAGAAAACAGGGAAGAATCCAAGAAAAAATATGCGGTGGTATAGGATCTTCGGAAGGGAAAGTGACACATGAATCGAGTTCAGAACCTCCTCATCAGGAACCCCAAACTCCTATATTGAGGAGGTCTTCAAGGGTAAGAAGAGAACCTTCATGTTTTTCTCCTTCTCTTTATTATTTATTAGTCACGGCAGTGGAGAGCCAGAGATCTTTGATGAAGCAATGCAGGTAGATGTCAGGAAGAAGTGGGAGCAAGCCATGGATGAGGAGCATCAGACTCTCATGGAGAACCAGACATGGGATTTAGTAAAGCTACCCGAAGGAAAAAGAGCATTACAGAACAAATGGTTGTTCAAAGTTAAAGAGAAAGAAGGAGGCAAGAAAATATACAAGGCCCAGTTGGTGGTCAAGGGGTTTGCATAGAAAAAAGGTATATATTTTGATGATATTTTTTCTCTTGTAGTAAAAATGACTTCTATTAGAATTGTTCTTGGAATAGTTGTAGCAGAATACTTGCACTTAGACTAGCTTGATGTCAAGATTGCATTTCTCCATGGTGATTTGGAGGAGGATCTATATATGCACGACAAATGAGAGGGCTATGAGGTCAAAGGTAAATAGGAGATGGTTTGTAAACTAAAGAAGAGCTTATATGGCTTGAAACAAGCTCCATGACAATGGTATAAGAAATTTATTAGCTTCATGATGGAGAAAGGTTATATTGGATGTCATTTTGACCATTGTGTGCATACAAAGAAATTTGAGGATGGTAGTTATATTATCTTGTGCTTGTATGTGGATGATATGCTTGTTTCAGGGAGGAACATGTAAGAAATAAAGGTAATCAAGAAGCAGCTAAGTGAATCCTTTGTTATGAAGGATTTGAGGGTAGCCAAACAAATCCTTGGTATGAGGATATCTCGGGATAGGAAGGAACGGAAGTTGACTTTATCTCATGAAGGGTACATTAAGAAGGTCTTTGAGAGGTTTAATATGTAGGATGCTAAAGCTGGTTGAGACTCCTTTAGAGCCATTTCAAGTTATCAAAGGACTAGTGTCCCAAGATAGAGCAAGAGAGAAACCAGATGTCCAAGGTGCCTTACTCATCGCGATTTGCGGTTTGATGTATGTCATGGTGTGCACCGGGGTTTATATTGCCCATGCAAAGTGGGAGCAAAGTGAGTAGATTTATGAGTGATCCAAATAGAGAGCACCTTTGGTAGGCAACAAAGTGGATCCTTCGGTATTTGAGAGGGACCATGGTTACGATTTTTGCTACAATGGATCACACACCAATTTATGTGGTTATGTAGATTCGAGATATGGTGTAGATGTCAACAACAAGAGGAGCACACCGAGGTTATGTTTACACTTGTAGATGGGACAAAAGTAAGTTTGGGTTTCACGGTCACAAAAGGTTGTGGCTTTGTCAACCACGAGATGCTTGAGTATGTCACTACCACGAGAGGAAAGCAAGGAGATGATTTGGTTACAAAAATTTATTGAGGAGTTAGGGCATAAGCGGGAGGAAGGAAAGCTACATAGTGATAGTCGAGTGCTATACACCTAGCTAATAACTCGCTTTCCACTCTAGGATGAAGCATATACGGTTAAGGTACAATTTCATTAGGACAACCTTAGAGGAAGACAAGTTAAAAATAGAGAAGATTCATACCATTCAAAATCCTGCAAGCATGATGACCAAGGTGGTCACAAGGAAAAAAGCGAAGTGTGTTCGGCTTTGGTTGGTCTTCATGAAAACTAGTGAAGGGTTGAGAAGTTTGCTCATAGGAAAACTAGTCTCCAAGTGGGAGATTGTTATGTTGTGGAGCCTATTTTCATGTGTGGAAGAGTTGAAGACTATACATGAGAAAAAATGGTTTTACTATTCACAGGTTTACTATTCATAGTTTTACTATTCATGGTTTTACTATTCATGGTTTTGGCCCATAGTTTTGGACCATGGTGTTGTAAAACTAGTTTAGTATTTTCCTATAAATATATCTTTGATGAGGGAGATATGACATTGAAGAGGTGTGTGAATTCAGGTGTGAATTCTAGAGAGTAAGAGGTGTGTGAATTCAAGTGTGAATTCTAGAGAGTTTTGTTGAGCATAGCTCTAAAACATATCTGAGTATTGTATTGAGAGAGAGGTGGTGGTAATAAATCTAAGCAAGTTCTTGGTGGATGTAGCCCATATTGGGTGAACCACGTTATATATTGTCTTTTCTTCTCTTGTGCATTATTTATTTATGTTGTTATATTTTTGCAAGTATAATTTCTGTTAAATAGTTTCCTACTGTTTTGATTTGAGGAATTTTTCCACATATTTGTTCTCTAATTCCTAACATAATTAATTTGGACCAAAAGAGATGAATTTTCTCTTGATAGCAAGAATCAACTGATTCTTGAAAGAAGCATATCTTGGCACAACAAAGAACTTGCCAAGATACAATCAATTCAAGATCATACTTTAGGATCACAAAATTGCCAACTCAAGGTCTTCATTCACCAAAGCCCCTTCTCAATCAACCTCTGTACCATTTAATCATACACAACAAGAAAGAAAGAAGTGGTTTCCAAAATCCACATCTCCTAATAATGTGCCACAAGGAGAAAAATCTAAAGGCCCTAGCCCCAATGAAGGAAGAGATCGTGTATCAGGATTTTCTACTTCAAGTAGAGATTCTTCTATGCATGTTGTTAATAGTTCTCAGAAGCTCGTGACAAACGATCCTCAGCCACGCCTTGCACAAGCGTCCACTTAGGTGCAGGTAGTCCAAATATCGAACACTTTGGAACCTACAGTTCATGAAGAGATTTCCCAAAATCTCCCGAATGATCAGGAGGTGGATATTGAGGTTATTTCTCCTCAAATCGAGGTCATGGATAGGATTATTGCAGGATCTCATGATGGCAAGAACATGAGAATATTTCTTCGAGCTCTAGGATTTTGTATTTGGAAATAGTGAATGATACTCCTTCCTGGGTTGATTCCGAGGTTAAGAAAAGGAAGAGGGTTGTCAAGGCAATTGACATTGATTTTGATGCCCTTTTCAAGCTTTCAAATGATGTCATTCCCAAGAATCCTAAGGTGCTTTCTCAAATAATGGTGGATAATGACGGAAAAAAATTGTAGATGTTGTCATCCCACAAGTTGATAAGGAGCATGATGCCATGACACCTACTGATTATGAAGTTTCCATACTTGGACTTGGGAGGTCCACATTAGAAAGTGACATGGCAATGGATCGAGATTCAATTGATATCGTGCTAAAGAGACTTGAGAAATATAAGTCTCAAAACTCTCAGCTCAAGGCCGAAAAGAATCAATTGGTGGAATATGTTCAACATCTAATAAATCCCATATCATCCACTTTCCCAGTACCTAATGCAGTGGCTGCCCCTGATGAAGAAAATCTCAATTTGTCAAAAGAAATAAACACATTGGGCCATGTCACTAAAACTTGGCTTTCAGAGATTCTCGTTTTAGGCCAAGGGATGATCAAAACAACAATTAAGATCCATGAAGATGTCAATGCGTATCTTGATCCAATTATTTCTTTCAAGGAAATTTTTTTCTAATATATCAAATTTGGATGAGATATTGTCCATTCTAAGCAGGAGATGACGAGAATGGAATCCTCAGTTTTAGCCATTGAAGGAATTCTCAAATTTGAACATCAAGGGACACATTTTCTTTGGTGTTTTCATCTCAAATCAAGGAAGACGCTTCTCGAAGATTCTATGATCCATTATGAAAGCATATGCAATGAAGCCTTCACTTAACTCACCTTGATTCAAGAATTCATAGCTGAGATCCCTTGTAACCTCGTAAATGAACATAATCAAAGGTGTTCATCGGAACAGATGGAAGAGTAATTTTCACAATTATTTAAGGACATGTACACTCCCACCAATAACTTCTCATTAGTTTTAATGGAGCAAAGTGCATCAAATTAAATAACTTATTTGAGAACGCTCAATCAAAGATTGTTAATTTAAATGATATGCCAAGTAGGATTCTTGAATTATAGGTATTTTGTGAGGCTATTCTTCGACCAAATGAACCTCTAGAAGAATAAAAGATGTTTGACTCTTTGGGAAGGTTTAGATCCTTTCAACTAGCAAAAGCGGCAGATCCTAATTTCACCGGCGGTTCAGGGAAATAGTTTTCTTGGTATCTAATGAAATGGGAGAGTCTATTTCTCATATGTTTGAGATAGGCGGACCTCGTTTCAATGGATAAGGCACTGGTTATTATTGTATATTTTAAAAAGTGGATTTTTAAGAAAAGGATGTTGTTATTTACTTTTAGGAAGCTGTGGATAACTTAAGTGATTTCTATTTTTAGTTTTTTTAATAAAGTTGGTTAGAAAAAGTCAAAGGTCACTTAAGTGCCTTATTTAATGTTCATGTAAAACCCTAACTACTTTGTAACCAACTTTTGGGTTATAAAAGGAAGTGAGGGGCTCATTTGTAAAGGTGACTTTGAGAGAGGAGAAGAAAATACGTTTGTATGCAAGCTTTACTTCAAAGAAAGAAACTTTGTGTTCTTTTGAGAAGACATTTTGGAGTTAATGAAATATGAACTTTGTGTCCCATTCATTGTCTCTTATAGCATTGGATGTTCTTATGTTCATTAGATGTTAGTGTTTGAATTTTGCATGAAAATATTGTCTTTGATCTTATTGTCAACATTATTAATTGGTTGTTCTAGTTCACGGTGATTAAGCTCGATTATCTACTTGCTCATGTGTGTTCCCTTTTACACATTCTGTTTAGCTAACTCAAAATCCGTTTTATTTGTGTTAGTTATTCATCTTTCCTCTTCATGCAATATTAGCCTCTAATTTTACCTAACTCTTACATGTTCTTTCATCATTCCATGTCCACTCCTTTCCTTCATTCCATTCCATCTCCCTCATTCACTTTTCTTTCCATTGATGTTCTAAAACACCCCCACATACAATTTTGAATGTACAGATGTAAATACAATTTTGGTTTTCAATAAAGGCAGCCTCACCTTCATTGAGGAGGGACTTCGTTCCCACACTGTTGCATGTCATTTGCATGCGTGCAAATCCATATGCTAACAAAGTATCAAAATTTATTCTCATGCGAGGGTTGAGCAACATCACAAAACTGATGGGATGCTTAGAGACAGATGAATCACGATATGAGTCGTTTTGTAGTCGAGGAGGGGATTTAGCTAACTCTTTCTCACTTAGGTGTTGGAGAAATGGATAGCACCTCACTGAGGGTTTGATCTACCATCAAAAATTTAGGTTGTGCCTTCAACAGGGGTGAGAGGACCCATTCTATAACTCGTGTTGGTGAAGGACATCAAGAGATCCTTCTTTACAAAATTTTCATGAAAACCTTGAGGAAATATGATCAATAAAACACAATATAACTCTCACGAGTTGTCACACTAGAGAGTGGAGATGTTTCCGAGACAAGGTTCAAAGTTACTAAAGACAATAATTGAATCGATTGTCTCGCATAGTTTGGCAAGTGGAATTTGTTAAATATTTTTGGATACATAGTACAAACAGGGGTAGTTCATGTAGGATTCATCGTTTGAGAATTTTTTGGTGGGAACTTAAGCAAGATAAAGTTGATTTAACCAAATCTTTGAGAACCTTTACAAATATTGGAAAACTTATAGACAAAATGCTTCAAAATAGCCAAAATATTCCTTCAACCGAGAAGGTGTGTATCAATGGAGGAACAAAGATGCATGGTTTCACACACTCTTCGAGAATTAAACACAGAGGCTCGTGTTAAAGACTCAATTAAATGTTAGAAATCCCTGGTTTGTCACGCCTAAGATACACTCATAGGCTTACAAACAATTTTTATCAACATAGTGAAAGAAAAGTGATTTTAAATTGTTTATTCATTACCGGATGAAAGCTCTTCTCAAAATGAAATTGCAAATGGCATAATACTAATACACAAACGAGATCTTGCGTGAATCGAGATATTTTAACATAATATTGTAACAGGAACAAGAAAAACTATCTTAAAACATTCTAAAATAAAAACAAACACAATAATGCTCATGATCAACACAGAGTCATTCAAGGTTCATTAGATTCATCAGTAGGGGAAAGTTTCATCAATAATCTCAGCGCTTGTCAATGGTTGTACACTTACAACCACCTTAACACGATTGAATCCGAAGACAGAGGAAAAAAAAACTGGTCTCTCAAACGGCCTCTCGGGAAAAATGGTTTCTCTCAACCATTTTCAGAAAATTTAATCCCTGAACTTTTGCAATAGTATTCTCATTGTAGTTATACAATTCACTTGCTCACTCATCCCAAATTTCCCCCCCAAAAAGAAGAATATTTGAGGAATCCTTTGTTTGTTACAAGTTTGTCCCAGAAAGTGATGTTTAACAAATTTACACCCAAAGCTGCCAGGTGGATAAATCATGAACTGATCACGTTTCTCAGACCCTCAACTATGACTAGGATGCCATATCATAATTTTTGATAGTCCTTATAAATCATTCTTTTACTCTGTCATGCAGGAAATCCCTTTTTAATCATTTTCAAGTGGCTCCATATGGCTGGATCTGACAAGCAATCCTTTTCACCCTTGATAATAAACCTTGAGAAATGAGTGCCCCGCATGGATACTTGCATTCGTGCCTCTTAGAAATGAGTGTCCTCACATGGATTATACCACATTCTTGCGTTGTGAGTCTAAGTTGACCAAGTGCAAAGAGGAGCCAACGAAAACCTTCACGTGTCTCCTTGGCGTAGTTGCAAAGGTGAAGTCCAGAGGTAAGTTTCCAAATAAGCGCGAGCCCTCCACGTGTTCAGAACTCTAGATAGTTTCACTGGTTGCTGAAAATTTAGAGTATGGGAAGGTCTAGCGAAAGCTTCCACATGTCTCTTCGGTGCACTTCTGATATGGTGCTCAAAAGTGGAGACCCCAAACAAGCACGGGCTCACCACGTGTCTCAGCCTGGCAAAGTTGTTGAAAAAGTTTAAGGACCAGTGGAGGGTGCCATGTGCCTAGGGTCCGAGAAATTTTTCTCGGCCATTGAAAAGTCTGAGTATGAGCAGGGCCAACAAAATCTTCCATGTGTCTCTTCGGTGCTTTTTTGGTATGAAGCTCAAAAGAAGGACTCCCAAACAAGTGCGGGCCTTCCACGTGTCTGGGGTCCGAAAAAAGTTTAAGTATGGAAAGATCCAGCGGAAACCTCCACGTGTCTCCTTTGCACAACTCCAAAGGTCAAATTGAGAGACGGATCCTCAAATGAGCGCAGGTCCTTCACGTGGAAATGATTTGAGTTGAAGCAAACCTGAGAATCTCAAAATACCCCAAGTGACCCACCTCTCCACTTCTAACTTTTGATGTGGGTCCCATCGGAGTTGCGGATCATTTCATAACTTTGCTCTTTTTCACAACAGAGCTTAAAAACCTCCAAAGTACTCCGCCGACCAGCCTCCCGCTTTGAATTTTCAATCTTGACTCAAACATGTGACATTAATTTGTCCCACGCGGAGTTCTTGATCATTTTATAATTTTGCTCCTTTTCACAAAAGCGCAAAAATCTTCAAAATGCTCCGCGACCCGCCTTTGACCTTTCAAGCTGCCACATATCCTTCTTTGGGGTCAAAGTAAGAAATTTTCCCTGCCGCTTCATATAGTTGAATAGCTAATTATACACTATCTGGGCCTCGGGACCAATTTGATATTTTTACAAATGTAATAAAAGTGACAAGTTTCACCAAAAAGCCCTGTTAGTGCGCCCAATCGAAAGGACCACATATCCATAATTTTTGGGATAGGATTTAAAAGGAGACACAGTCGTGGAAGACACCCAACAACAAAAGGTTTCCCCTCGGAGAGAAGGCTGTAAATAAAACCAAGACTCAATGTGATCCACGACCCAAGGAAAGGACCAACAATGACAACCAAATGAAGGAGAAAGCTTTCACGCATCCATACAGGGAGACAGAGAATACTTCAAACCATGTGGACTGAGAAATTTTGAACAAACAGGGCAAGATTAAATTGAGCACCAACATCAGCTCCAACTCGGGGATGGGCACTCCCTGCGAGTGCCGCAAGAACAACATACCATGTGCCAAAAATTCATTAGGCAATGGAGTCAAGAACAAGCTTGCAAAGCAGAAAAACAATAACCAATCCTCCCAAGATAAAATCAAGAAACCAACAAAAACCAACTGCCAAGGACTGGGATGAACCAAAACAAAAAAATGTAGAAATGAAAAAGAACTAAAAGACTATACACTATATAATGATGCATGCCTTGATTCGAGAACTCGGTCAAGGAAATGTTTAAAGTGCGTGCCATTTCGAGTACGGATTTGAGCCAAGAAGTCTTGATACTTTTTTAACAATTGGACATATGCTTGTTTTTCTTTTCTATCCAAGTTACTACCTAGCCATATTTTCTAAGGTTTATCTTTTGTGCCTTTACCAGATTTAGAACAAACCCCATCAAACAACTGAGTCCAAGGAGAACCAATTTTCTCGGGATACTTGCACTCATCAATTTTATGCTCCTTAAAATTAGCATAACCCACAAAGTTGTCGACATCGCGTCTGCATACAATACTTCATAAGAAGCATTATTAGGGTCCTCAATGAGATATAACATTTTCTTCTCACCGTACAACTTCACAAAGTTCCCCTCAATTGGTATGGTTGCGTATGACATGTCCATTTGCCAACTTCCACCTACACTAGCTGCCCACTTTCTGGATAATAACATCCCCCATTTGGCAGGACAGTCCACAATAACCACATTCATGGTTAAACATTTTCTGGAAAAGCTGCCAACTGCACTACTAATCCCTTGACATACCCAACTACTGGCACTTCTCTTGAATCCATAGCAGTACATTTCCCATAAGCTGTTGTTACCTTGATATTTAACTCATTCATGACCTCAAGAGGCATTACATTACATGAGGCTCCTGAATCAAACATGCAATTATGTACCAACCTATCTTTAATAATCAAAGTGGTAAAAAATGGATCCACATTAAGCTGAGATTCAACCAGAGAAGTTCCCAAATACACCTCAGGTGATTCTCCGGTTCCTCCAATACCTATGGTATTTCTGATTCTGCAATAATAGGAGGAACCTCTACATTTTTCACACTCTTGCCCTAGGTAATTTTCTCTTCTTTACATCCCAAATATTCAAATGCCCTTTTCATATGCTCTGTGGGATTCTAAGTACTTCAACAATGGGAATAGTGACATTGATCTAACTCAACATTTGGGTTATGTCACAAGGAACATATTTGGGTAGGGCAGTGTTAGAAGGGAGATTCACAACTTCATCTGATAATATGGGATTCTTCACAATCTGGGCATGGGCAGAAGTACAAGTTTTATTTGGGGTAATTAGGCCTTTGCCAGATGTATCTTTCTTAGGGGTTTCCTTCGGGATATTGGTAAGAACTAGAACTTTTGGCTTGGTTTGTGGCCCTTCCCCTTTGACAACCTTACTTTTGGTGTTATATTCTTTCTCCTGAGCAACTACTACATTCATCACGATGGGTTTACCATGTGCGGCTGAGCCCGTCTTTCCTTGTTCGTTGGGATACTAATATTTGTTTGAAGACTTAAGCGACGCCGGTAATGCTTGTGAAACTTTCAATAAATCTAAGCCCATTGCTTTCATTTTTTTCATTGGCAATAATATGTTTGTTCCAGTTGTATGTAGTTTGAATACAAATAAATTTATGAAGTTACACTTTTTATGTTTTTGTATGATTTGAAACGCCTTGATAAAAAAATCCAGATTCAGATCTCAAAAGTTATGATCAAACATTAAAAATCGTGCATTGAACAGCTCGTTATGGACAGTTGTTTCCATTAAAATAGTTGTGGACAGCCACGATTTTTAGTTAATGCTTGAAACATTAGAAATCGTCATCGGTTAATTTGTCCCTCCAACTTCCAACGTTTCAATTTAATTTTTGGTAGCTGGCGTTGACTTTTACAGTGGCCTTTCGCATGTGTTTAATTAGGCCGACAGGCATAATTGAGACGGCCCTGCCATATCCACTCTTGCTTCCTCCATGGTTAAAATGTGCATCAAAGAAAATGTGCATATAAGAAAAATATATAGCAAAGCATTGGAAGGTGTGTTTTTAACTACATAGTTTATGTTCCAACTTTAATTTAGTGCCATAGTTATATACACGTAATATATTATCAAGCCACCTACATTCTACACAATTATATTTATAATAAAATTTAATAATTAATTAAATATTAATAATATAGTTTAGAGATTCATTGTAGTGAGGTTTATTATAGAGTTGATATGGAAAGGTCAAGTAAACAAATTTACTCATCGTAGACCCACTTCTATTGTGTCATCACCCCTATCGCATAAGGATCATGATATATTGAGGTTTATATTTTATCGCATGAGACAAGCCAACAAACCAATGTGAGATACATTTCTTGTGTTTTAGAGTTGTCTTATTTAGATGTGGAATGAACAAATGTAATGGCCCGATCGATGTTTCCCGGTTATGCTTCAATGACCCCGTGGATAAGCGTGGAGGGGTTGTGTGTGCTCCTTTTGACCGTTTGCTATTTTTGATCTTGTCACGAGAGAAGGAGTAGCATTTTTCCTCTCCTTCTTTCCTCCTCGAGTTGTAGTCGCCACCCCTAGTTATGGACCTTGTAGCATCCTATATGATTATCCTAGTAAAGGAAAATCTTTCTCTTGATTTATCGATCTTTTCTGTTGATTGTAAGTAATATGATTAATTATGATCATTATTATTTTTAGTCGTAAAAATAATAATAAAAATAGTATTATAAATTAACTTTCGATTGATGATTATTTGATTTTAGTGTCAATTTTTATCAATACTATTATTAATTACCTTTAAGATGTTCTATTTTATTATTGATCTTTTCTGTAGCGTGAGCCTTGTTTCGTGTAAAGAAAGAGTTTTTTTCCATTGCGATGCCATGATCGGTTCGTTGCCTTGTGTTGCCATCGGAATGCCAACCACTAGTTCCTTCCCCTTGGTCATTTAGGCTTGCAAACATGCTTGTCTTTAATCATTTAAATTAAAGGAGAACTTGATTTTCCTTCTAGCATAACCTATTATTCTTTATGACAATATTTTTCCTCCTTGTTTGGCGTATGCTTATTGGCTTCCCTCCATCATGTCTTTCTAGGTAGTGGGTGTGTGAAGGTGACTTGGGTGGGAACAACTACCCTCCCTATTTTTTTCTTTATGGCCATTTATTGGCATGTTTGGCGAGAGAAAGTGGGAGACAATATTTTATTTCTTTTTTGGGGCCTTGTTTTGAAGTTGTTGAAGTGCCTTTTTCCTTATTGTTGGCTGACAACATTCATTTGGGTGGTTGTCTCATTATTATTTTTTTGTTTTCCCCAGCTTCCTGCTACAACTTGCAATTAGTTCTCTTGATGCTGGCCGCTTGCTCGATATCATTTTTTTCCCTTCTCCTTTATTTTCGTTTCTCCCTTGTTTTACTTTTTCTCCTCCCTAGGCGTGTGAACTAAAGCATTGATAAGATCTTTCCTTTGATGCTCGGGATTTCATGATGGTGGAAAGCGCATCGCCCTAACTTTGAGGGTAACCTACTCATGCCATATTGAATGGCCGGGTGGAGAATTCTGGTGTGGAGCCTTGTGTGGGATGGCGTGTAAAATTCTTGAAGCTAGCTGCATGAACCTTGGGGAGCAGTTGTTGGTTGCTCTTGGATTAGCAAGGTCATTTTTTTGTTGGTCTTGTTGTGCATATCCTGCAGTTGTGTCATTTCCAGACCACATCTCTTTGAGGCACTTTGTTAGGCAGTTCACCTTCCTCTTATATTACTCTCCCATGTTTTGCATGCAATCCAAGGTGCTGCAACTGAAAGGTGGGATGAGCAGGTTGGAAACCATTTTTCTGGTCATATATGATGGGATAGGGGTCTTAGATCAAGTCGTTTTGTGCACAGATTTCTATCAGTGCCATCCTAGAGACCACTTTTCCTTCAGGGTATTGTAGATCTATGTTTTGGGGACTCCATACCTTGGCCCGTAACCTACCTATGCCAAAATTTTTGTGAGAAGAGTGTGGACCACCCAACAAGATGGAGGACAGTGGAGTTTGGGCTTGAGATGCTATTGCAGACCCTATTTAGCGTGTGCTCGACTATGGGAGCTTAAATCAAGCATGATATGCCCTATACCCTTGAGTCTTATGTTGTTATTTAAATGATTCATTAAATGACCCTGCTCTTCATATAAATGTCTCGTGTGATGGTTTTGTTGTGTGGTTTCTACTTCCCTTGCTCTTTCACAATTTCTGGGAGGATATTAGTTTCCGGCGTTAGAAATGACTGTGTTGTTTGAAGCCTCTTATATTGTTTTCGAGTTTTAATAAATACCAGTTGGGTCAACTTTGTTCTTAAGATTAATAAAATAAAAAGGGGGTCTGTAATGAAAATTCCTAGCTTTGTTTGATGGTCTTACAATTTGGATGTTTTATCAAACATTGTTGTTCGACTCAATTTTATAGTGCCTGTTTTTAGATTCTTGTTTCGGTTCGTAATCCGTCATTTTGGCTCATGTTGGGTATTTGTGAAATAGTAATTGAGCACTGTAAGTGCATAGTGTATAGGTGAATGATGTTATTTCTGTCTCTATCATTTTCTTTTAGTTCGTTTCAGGTTCTAGTTACCCTTCTCGGGTCGGCTTAGTGTGTGCTTAACTTGACTGATTTTTGAATTGAACCAAGTTGGTATTACTCTCAAAACTAGGTTAGTTATTTTGTTATTTGTAAACCCCTCAAAGAACTATTTTAGTCTTTAAGTGTCATGCATGATCATCATAATTTGGTAGTAGTCCCTGTTCATCTTTTGGAGATTCTTGTCTTTGGGATCATCTTTACTCCTTTGGTGATTGTTGTATGTTTTGAGGAATGTAGTTGATCTTACGGAATGTCTCCTTGAGATGATACTCACATCTTCGGGATAGCTTAAAATGTTGGAGTAAAGACTCTTGTTCGTACCTTGATTTTGTCTCACATATGTTGGAAGATGCGAGATCTACTTGATCATTATTGAGGAAGTTTTCAAATCTTAAAACTGGGATCTTGGTTTTATGCATAAGAAAGTACTCTATGTTTTTCTCCTTAAAAATGTTTAAATTTCATTCTCCTGTAGCTTAGAGGTTGGTGTATTTGGAAATTCATTGGTTGACTAGTTATCGTGATGCTCGTTGTGATACGACCTTCTTTCTATCATTTTAGTAGAATGGTTATGTGTTGACCAGATAGGTTTGATGTCAACTTGTTGTTGATGGCATCATCCTTTAGAAGCTATGTATCCTATGTTGTGTTCTTGTGAATGATTGAGTAAACCTCTGTAAGATATATAATGGTTATGTTTGGTGTTGTCAAGTTTGTTCTTTTCTTAAGGCATTCTCTTGATTAGAAGAAAGGTTTTAATAGTAGGATTGTTAGGATAGGATGTGGCCCATACTAGGTCATTTGTGCGTTTCATCCATTTTTTTCCAATTTATTTATTCTGTACTGATATAAAATTAATTGTTATAGGCACAACATCTTAATATTATTAAGTCATTTTGTTTTTAGATATTCTCGTGTTGATTGATTGTTTGGGAACTGATAGTGGTATAGTGAATCTTTGGCTTGGTGAACTAACTTAAACTAATGGGGACAGATCACGTTTTGAACTAATTCTCTTCTTGTAACTATTTTCTTTTCGAAATGTTATCATGTTAAAATGATGGTCATTATTGTGATATAGGTGGAATTAATTATGATGGTTTATTAACTTCTCCTATGAGAAAATGATACTCAAATAGAGTTAGTGCCTTCCTTTTAATTCTGACATTTTATCCTTTTGGGAAAACTTTTAATTACTCTTGTTTTAGACACTTGGATTATTTTCATAAGCAACAATGTTCTTCTTTTTTAAATAGTTAGATAACAACACAATGTCTTAATGTTATAGCATTTATAACATGTGCCAGTTCTCACGAACTGACTCAGGTGGATAATTGGTTGCAGATGGCTTGTGCGAGTAGATAAAGGAAAGAGTTGTAAAGGTTTCATCATTTTGATTTATGAAGTTCCTTGTACGTATGTCTATAGTGTCGTAAATCTGGGAATGGTGCTTGTAAGGGAGTTTGGCAGGCCTCTTGCCTTGGATTTTCTGTAGTTGTGAAATAAGGTTGTCTTGTCCTTTTGTAGAAAATCTTGTAATTATTATTGTGAGGATTTAAACTCGATCATCACCTTGTTATGTGTATTTTTTATGATATTATATCGATCATGAAATTGTGTATCGTGATTTGACAAATTGTGTCACTTTCTTGTTCTCTCGACAAGTAATGGTAAATGCTTCCTTCGAGCCATAAAACCTTCTTGTATGTTAACCCTCCATGGTCTTGGCATGGTTGTAATTTTAGGCATAATCAGGTGGGTTGGAAATCTCAGTAAAAGTTAATCAAAAATAAATAAATGAACAAACAAATAAATAAAATGAAAATAAAAATAAAATATAAGAATTGGTTATCTCGTGGATAAAATCCCGATCTTTAACTAGAAGAAGAGGAACTATCTACTTGTGCAAAAAGGAATTACTTTCCACCCCTAGGATAAACTGTTAACCTTAACCTTATGGTTGTGAAATGATAAATGGTATTAAAGTGTAAACAATATCTAACCCTTGGGAGAATTCTAGATCTTTGTAAGTAAAGGGAATAGTTAAGAAACTATAAGTCCGGCTTTATTTTTGAAACCTAATTGTATTACCTTGCCAAACTTAATAAAGTAAAACCTAGATGAAACTTGAACCCCTCTTGATAAATTCTTAGCCCCAGTAAAATACTGGTCTTTATCCCATGAAATTATGATGATGAACTCTATTTAACCTCTTACCCTTAATCCTTGCCGTAGACTTTGTAACCCTTTTCTAAGTTATGATAAAATGTTAATCCTTGAACAAAGAAGATTATGGTTCTGAACCTAAACAATACTCCACTTCTTTGAACTTATGCTTGCTTCCTTATGCAAAGGAAGTATGAAATAAGTCTCAGTAGTGTGGGTTCGGATAGAGAGCCTAGTGGAATCGATTACCTCCTAGTTTTGTAAACAAATTAAATAAGTAATTGTCATATTAGAGATGATCCTAGGATAGACCTTAATAGTATAAAAGAAAAAGAAACCTAACCCTATAAGAAGAATTGTAAGAATCATAACATGAACCTTCTAGATTCCAAAGTCAAGTCTTGGAAGATTGTTAGTGAATAAATAACCTTAAGAAGATTTTCACAGTGGGATGTCCTGAGCTATAACTATGTATTGTGGTTGGTCTTTTGTGGTGTCTTGTCAAAGAGAAGAGTGAATTGTCCTTGAGGGGTGTGAACGTTTCCATGCTTGCCTTTGTGGTCATCCTTGTGTCAAAGTTGTTCATAGAGTTAGTTGTAACCTTGGTGATGACATGTTGTGTCATGTTATGTGTCAAGCAAGTCAAAAAAAATATTCCTGTGTTTTTCTATGTAGTCTTGTGTGTCTGAGTTGGTGGGGGTTACACTTGGTATCAGAGCAGAGGTTCATGCTCTTGAACCTCTGGGCCAGTTTGGAGTTGTGATGATATTACATGATGGAGCTGCATGATTGTGATGGTTTCGCATGACGGTGGTTGATATTGGAAGAGTAATGTGAATTAAGCGTGATGTGAACTATGTCATAATTTGATATTGTTAGCACACATGTTGTGTATATCACTTAGTGCGTAACTGATGGCATGTTGATGTGTTAAAGATGAGATTTTTATCTCTCCTTTTCAAGAATTCTATTTTGTTGTGTGTGTGTGTGGAAGAAATGTGATTGTTGATTTCAGATTGTTGGATCCTTTTGGCATTCATGATGTGTGGGTGTGCTGATATGTTGTGTAACTAGGTTGGTTGTAGTGAACTAGATTTCTTAAGGATGTCATTACCATTTGTGTAGAAATATGTGTATTTCCATGTTATATGGCAGTTGACTGTATGTTGAGATTGTGTTCATCATAATTGTAATTCATGTGATATGTAATGAGTAATGTCATAAAATTGGGACATATGGTGAGTACATGATCCCTATCATATGGTGATTGCACTTTGGGTGTAGCATGTGGTGATGTGATATGTTGTAACTATGACTGTAATGTATGTGATATACCCTGTATATGTACCTTGCTAAGGTGCTATGATTAAATGTGCATGAACCACCATTATGTTAGTGATGTTGTTGCATGTTATGTTGTGAACCTTACGCTAACCGACCCTGAGGGAAATCGGTAAGAGTGTATGTTTGGAGTGAGGGGATGTGTACCATGGGCCAAGTAACTCAAGCTGACCTTAGGCTCAGTAGATGATGACCCATGCTCCTCCTCTCTCTCTCTCTCCTTGTGGTTGTTGTATGGATGCAACCTAAGTGTAGTTGTGACTGTGTTTAGCCTTGTCAAAGTGGTGGCGGGATGATTTAGTTAGAGATGATGATAGTTGTACTATTGATATGTTGTTTTTACAAGCTAAGGATTGAGGTTCGAGTGCCAAAGAAATTGTTGAGTACCCCCTTGGTGGCCAGATAAAGCCACATAGTCATCATAATGTGCTATTCTTATATATGTATTTTATTTGTAAATTGAACTTTTTATGTTATTTCTGTAAGGACCAACAATTTTCTTGATTGCCATGTTTTTATATTTTGGGCATTTCCTTGGTTTGTGGTACTAACATATGGATTTTGACACTAACTATGGCTATTTGGCCATTTATTTTGCTTGGTTTTTGATCTTCTTTTAAATTTTAAGATTTTACCGCCTTGCCTAAGGCTTGCACTTCACCACTTGGCATTTTGATCAGATCGCTATGTTGGTTCTATTGTCGTGATGTGTGGAATAGGGTCATAGGATGCACCTTGGAATGGTTGGACCTATGGACCCGCTTCGTTGTATGGGGGTATGCCCCAAGGAGTTACTGAGATAACTAACAGATTTTTGAACCACAAGTTATTATGTCACCCGGGTTAGGGGTGTTTGGACTCTATGTGCCTAGGATCATAGGAAACCGGCCTCCTTGAGGGAGGCATAAGAGATTAAGGGAGGCATAATAGCTTGAGGGAGGCATAAGAGACTTGTGGGAGGTATAAGAGACTTAAAGGGAGGCATAATAGATTGAGGGAGGAATAAGAGAAGTGTGTGTGTGTGTGTGTGTGTGTGTGTGTGTGTGTGTGTGTGTGTGTGTGTGTGTGTGTGTGATTAATGCTTTGGGAGATATACAAAGTTGTTATGATGTTTTGGTTGCGGTCTTGGGATGTATGTGTTAGTCATGGTAGTTGGATATGTTTTATGATGTTGTGGATATGACATTAATGCCCTTGTTAAACCTATGTACATGTGGCTATTTTTTGAGTTATGTAAAATCTTCATCTGTAGAATTGTGAAAATTTTAGGTTGTTGTAGTACACGTTTTCTCAAGAATTATATGTCGGTCATAGATGTGTGACAGATGCTATGCTTGTGGACCGAATCTGTTCTCTTCTATATTTTTTCTAGATTTTGTGATGTAGTATAGACATGAAATTATGTAAAAGTATGCTTGTGAATCTTTATTGTTGTGTATGACCTTGGTAGGGTGTTGTGATTGTAGTTCATGTTGGGCACCCACAAGAATGAATAAGATAAAATTCTACAACAATGAAATTCTAAAGAACTTGAATTAAGAATAATGTTAATGGAAAGAGACTAATGAAATAATGAATAAGAGGGAACTGCTAATCTTCACAGAACCTTGAAGGTTAAAATTCGCAAAATGTTCTAAGGCCACCCCATGGTCATGCTATAACATCTGAAATCTTAACCACAGAGTGTAATTTTTCCCTTATCTATTCCTCGTTGCTTATCGCCTTTCCTTCCCTCTATGTTATGTCGCATCGAGGATGATGCTTTCTTAAGGAGAGGAGAATGTAATGCCTTGATCGATGTTTCCCTAGTACTTCTTCGATGACCTTGTGGATAAGCGTGAGGGGTTGTGTGTGCTCCCTTTGACTGCTAGATATTTTTGATCTTGTCATGAAGAAGGAGTAACATCTTTCCTCTCCTTCTTTCCCCCTCAATTCGTAGTTATGGACCTTGTAGCGTCCTGTATGATTATCCTATTAAAGGAAAATCTTGTTCTTGCTTTATCAATCTTTCTTGTTGATTGTAAGTAATATGATTAATTATTATTATTATTATTTTTAGTCGTAAAATAATAATAAAAAATAATGATAATAATAGTATTATAAATTAACTTTTGATTAACAATTATTTGATTTTAGTGTCAATTTTTATCAATATTATTATTAATTACCTTTAAGATGTTCTATTTTATTATTGATCATTTCTGTAGTGTGAGCCTAGTTTTGCATAAAGAAAGAGTTTTTTTCCATTGCGATGCCATGATCCACGCCTGTGTTGCCATCGAAATGCCAATTACTAGTTCCTTCCCCTTGGTCGCCTAGTCCCGCAAAACACGTTTGTCTTTAATCATTTAAATTAAAGGAGAATTTGATTTTCCTTCCACCAACCTATTATTCCTTATGACAATTCTTTTTCTCCTTGTTTGGCGTATGCTTATTGGCTTCCCTCCATCATGTCTTTCTGGGTAGTGGGTGTGTGAAGGTGACTTGGAGTGGGATGCCTACCTCCCCATTTTTTTCTTTACGGCAATTTATTGGCATGTTTGGCATGAGAAAGTGGGAGATAGTATTTTATTCCTTTTTTTTTGGGGCCTTGTTTTGAAGTTGTTGAAGCGCCTTTTTCCTTATTGCATCGACAACATTCATTTGGGTTGTTTTCTAATTATTTATTATGTTTACCCTGCATTCTGCTACATTACCTACAATTAGTTCTCTTGATGTTGGCCGCTTGTTGGATATCATTTGTTATTTTTTCCCCTTCTCCTTCATTGTCATTTCTCCCTTATTTTATTTTTTCTCCTCCTAGGCACGTGCAATTAAAGCATTGACAAGCTCTTTCCCCGATGCTCGTGGATTTCATGATGGTGGAAAGTGCATCCGACCTAGCTTTTAGGGTAACCTGATCACACCATGCTAAATGGCCGTGTGGAGAATTATTGTGTGGAGCCTTGTGTGGGATGGCATGTAAAATTATTCAAGTCGGGCTGCATGAACCTTGGGGATATGTTGTTGGTTTCTCTTGGATTAGTTGGGTCATTTTTTTGCTGGTCTTGTTGTGCATATCCTACAGTCATGTCATGTCTAGACCACATCTCTTTGAGGCACTCTGTCAGCAGTTCACATTCCTCTTCTATTACTCTCCCATGTTTTGCATACAATCCAAAAGTGCAACTGAAAGGTGGGATGAGCAGGTTGGAAACTATTTTGTTGGTCATATATGGTGGGATAGGGGTCTTAGATCAAGTCATTTTGTGCACTAATTTCTATCAGTGCCATCTTAGAGACCACTTTTCCTTTAGGGTATTGTAGATATATGTTTTGGGACTCCATACCCTGGCCGTAACCTACCTGTGCCAAACTTGGCTATGAGAAGAGTGTGGACAACCCAACAAGATGGAGGATAGTGGAGTTTGGGCTTGAGATGTTGTTGCAGACCCTATTCCACGTGTGCTCGACTATGGGAGCTTAAATCAAGCATGATATGCCCTATACCCTTGAGTCTTATGTTGTTATTTAAATGATTCATTAAATGACCCTGTTCTTCATATAAATGTCTCGTGTGATGGTTTTGTTTTGTGGTTTCTACTGCCCTTGCTGTTTCATAATTTCTCTGAGGATATTAGTTTTTGGCATTAGAAATGACTGTGTTGTTTGAAGCATCTTATATTATTTTATGAGTTTTAATAAATACCAGTTGGGTCAAATTTGTTCTTAAGATTAATAAAAGAAAAAGGGGGTCCTGTAATGAAAATTCCTAGTTCATTTTGATGGTCTTATGATTTGGATGTTTTATCAAACATTGTTGTTCGACTCAATTTTATAGTGCCTGTTTTTAGATTCTTGTTTTGGTTCGTAGTCCATCGTTTTGGCTCATGTTGGGTATTTTTGATATAGTGATTGAGCAGTGTAAGTGCATAATATATAGGTGAATGATGATATTTATGTCTCTATCATTTTATTTTAGTTTTTTTCGTGTTCTAGTTACCCTCATCGAGTCATCTTAATGTGTGCTTAACCCGATCGATTTTTAAATTGAACCAAGTTGGTATTACTCTCAAAATTGGGTTAGTTATTTTTTTATTTGTAAACCCCTCAAAGAACTATTTTAGTCTTCAAGCATCATGTGTGATCATCATAATTTGGTAGCAGTCCCTATTCATCTTTTGGAGATTCTTGTCTTTGGGATCATCTTTACTCCCTTGGTGACTGTTGTATGTTTTGAGGAATGTAGTTGATCTTATGGAATGTCTCCTTGAGACAATACTTGCATCTTCGGGATAGCTTAAAATGTCAACATAAATACTCTTTTCCATACCTTGATTTTGTCTCACGTATCTTAGAAGATGCGATATCAACTTGATCATTATAGAGGAATTTTTCAAATCTTAAAATTGAGATCTTGGTTTGATGCGTAAGAAAGTACTCCACATTTTGCTCCTTATAAATGTTTAAATTTCATTCTCCTATAGCTTAGAGGTTGGTGTATTTGGAAATTCATCGGTTGAATGGTTATCATGATGCTCATTGTGATACAACCTTCTTGCTGTCATTTTAGTAGAATGGTTATGTGTTGACCAGATAGGTTTGATGTCAACTTGTTGCTGACGAAATAATCCTTTATAAGCTATTTATCCTATGTTGTTTTCTTGTGAATGGTTGAGTAAACCTCTTGTAAGATATATAATGGTTATGTTTGGTGTTGTCAAGTTTGTTATTTTCTTCAAGCATTCTCTTGATTAGAAGAAAGGTTTTAATAGTAGGATTGTTAGGAAAGGATTCAGCCCATACTTTGGGTCATTTGTGCATTTCATCTTTTTTTTCCAATTTATTTATTCTCAGATCGATATAAAATTAATGTTATAGGCACAACATCTTAGCATTACATTGTGTAGATGTACATCATTGTTTTGGGTGGAATGACCCAAAATATGGATCCTTTGATCCTCAACCTATCAACCTCTCGCAAGATTATGAAACTAACCCACAAATCAAAAATGCTCCATTGCATTGACAAAAACTAGATTGTAAAAGTATAAATCATTACTCATATTATATACAAAAAGGAAAGTTAAAATATGAATAAACACGATATCAGTTAATGGATTTGTAATGTTAACAAGTAATTTTACTTCAATAGCCTTTTGTTTATAACTAGATTGATGCGAGATAAATATGACAATGTAAAAATTAAATGTCTCTCTATTCCTTAGTCCTCCTTAGGGCCATAATTATGTCGCGAACGATTTTAGAGAGATTTTAATTTTGGATAGAATATCCCATAGAATGATCTCGTGTTCCAATTTCCACCTTAGGATTCACCTTTATTTATCTTTCTTGACTTGTTATCCTCCAGAGGCCCCTGTAAAGTGAATGATAAGAACCTTGCATATAATAAATCAATAAATTGCAGAAGATAACACAACACAAGAGATATGGGTGGGCCAAGATGCCCCAATATGCAATATATTTAGAATAATACCCTTAAGGTAGGGCAACGCCAAACAATGCTCCTTAAGGAAGGAGTAACTCCATAATCTCCCAAGATGGGAATCCACTTCGAGGGGTACACCTCCAATATACCTCTACCAATTAGAAGAATTAACTCATACATCCATCACCTTCATAATGATACTCACATCCTTTAAATAGGATGGGTAACACCTAATCCCAATGTAGGCCGAACCATTACCCAATATAATTAATTCCTATGTGAGCCCATATAACTAACTAATGGGATGTGTGCCACATGTCAAAGATCTCCATCAACCCATATACATTATAATATTATATCCCATGTGAATCCATACATATAACTAAAGGGATGTGTGCCACATGTCGGCATCTCCATCAACCCATATATATTATATTATCATATCCCAAGGTACATAGCATTGCCTCCCTCTTTGACATGTTTCGTCCCGAAACATAAGAAGAAGCCATATAATGAGTGTGCTTTAAATTATTACACACTTGTCACCATGCTCGATCATCTAACCACCCATATGAAATCCTAGTGGGTGATGTTGCTCCAAACATGATTCCATATTCCATTGTGCTCATCTGATTCCATCCTGGTCCATATGTGTTCCTCCTTGGCATCCATGCATATCCATAATTATTATTCATGTGATTCCATGTCATATAATTATTGTTCCATTGATTCCATGTATAGCCAAAATTATTACTCCTCCAATTCCCTGTATATCCATATAGATTGCTGCCCTTGTGTGTCCTCGCATGTCTCCATGATTTTTTCCTCTCATGATGATGTGGGTGTCTATATGGTGCAACCTTAGTATGCTCAACCTTATCAATCTTTTCCTCCATTTTCTTTTCTTCTTCCAACTTGTTTGCTATTTCTTTTTTCTCTTGAGTAGAGAAACTATTTTTTACTTTTTCATCATGTTATTCATCCTCTCCTTCTGATTCATCCTTATTACCTTCTTCACCATCTTCAAATTCATCTTCATGATCTAATTTTACATTATTTTTTTCCTTGCTAAGTGTGATATCTGCAATGTAATTTTCTTTCTCTTGTACCATAATTTCATGAATTTATTTTGCACATTAATATTAATTGTTCCCAATGTCTCTAACTAAGTATATCCGAGAACAATATCCATACCATCCATATCTAAAGCATAAACATCTGAATGTAAAACATAGTTATCCATATAAAGCTTTAAATCTTCAAAAACTTGAATATGTTTACCATCCATTTGAGATTCCTTGATATGCTTTGTTTGCACATGTAGATTGTGAGCTACATCCATATTGATTAAGTTATATTTGCTACTAGGGTTTATGGAAAAAATTACCTTTTTTCTTTGAATGCACCCTTCAAACTGAAATATCAAGCTTCCTTCCTGGAGATGCACTATCCTGTGTATCAGCGTCATCGTCAACATTTTCTTATTGTTGTTGTTGTTCTTCTTCTTCTTCTTCTTGATGTTTCTTCTTCTTCTTCTTATTTAACAAAATTGTGTTTCTTTTTTGTTTCCCATCTAGCTAAGAAAATACCCTCCATTTCCTCCAATCCAAATCCAATAGATCTATATCCAAATAAGAATACCAATGTCACGCTTTCCCACCAAGATGAAGATAACACATACTAAAAATTCTTCAAAATACATTTTTTAAATTGTATCCACCATTTTTGGCATCAATTTCCCCATTACCATAGAAAATTGGTATATCCATGATGCATAAAAATTAGGGTTTCACAAACTTACTCCTTTGACCAATATTTGAACTGATGATTTCACAATCATTCAGCCTCAAATCTGAAACCACAAAGAAGTAACCCCTACTAAAATTTTGATATATTTCCGAATATGTAAAATAATCAAAGAAAGATAGAAAATTGCAACTTGTAGTAGGTTTTATGTAAAACCCTAAAAATCTCAATATATTCTTCAAAATAGATCCAAAAATTCTAAAATTTTTACCATAGATTTCTAAAAGGAAATCAAAATTTGGAAAAAATTTAGAAAATTAATTTCAAAAAATACAGCCTGTGAAGCAAATTTAGGCGAAACCCTAAAAATGCAATAACTTCCACAAAACACCTCAAAATTTATATTTAGACTGTAGATTTATGAAACCCTTTCACAATTGTGGTAAAAAAATTTAGAAAAAATTCAAATTTGTTTCCAAAATATAGCCGAATCACTAAAATTAGGGTTTGAACCCAATTTTTTTGCCGAAATCGATGCTCTGATACCACTTGATAAGAACCTTGCATATAATAAATCAATAAATTACAGAAGATAACACAACACAAGAGATATGGGTGGGCCAAGATGCCCTAATATGCAATATATTTAGAATAATACCCTTAAGGTAGGGCAACACTATGCAATGCTCCTTAAGGAAGGAGTAACTCCACAATCTCCCAAGATGGGAATCCACTTCGAGGGGGAAACCTCCAATATACCTCTACCAAGTAGAAGACTTAACTCATACATCCATCACCTTCATAATGATACTCACATCCTTTAAATAGGATGGGTAACACCTAATCCCAATGTAGGCCGACCCATTACCCAATATAATTAATTCCTATGTGAGCCCATATAACTAACTAAGGGGATGTGTGCCACATGTCAGCATCTTCATCAACCCATATACATTATAATATTATATCCCATGTGAACCCATACATATCACTAAGGGAATGTGTGCCACATGTCGGCATCTCCATCAACCCATATACATTATATTATCATATCCTTATCTCTCCACCAAACTTTAATTAGCTTCATGCTAACATCAAATATTGTACTTTTACAAATGTTTAATTGATCTCTTTATTTCCATTTGTATTATATTAGAATTTTTAGGTTCAATAGGTATCAATATTTTCAGTGAGGGTCCTCCATTCTCGACATTATATTGTATCATGGATCCTATATTTATTATTGATATTCGTGTACTTTCTCATATCTAAAACTTCCTTGCACCAATAATGGGATAACGTAATTTTTCATCTTCCTCGAATCACACACCATTTTACTTCACCCATAGTGGTTAAACATAACATTAGTTGACCCTCAAAATGACTAAATGATGTCTAACATGCATTAGGAAATGAGAGGTCAACATTTAATGTTGGTGGTCACTCACAAACAATTTCATCAAGATTGATGATGAGGGGAAACACTAATCACTATAAAGAAACTCTTATCACAAATGTGCATGAAATTTGTGACATCAGAATGCTAAATTACATAGATTTTTTGTATCTAACATATGTAGAGTTTGGAATTTAAACATGTGTAAGTTTATTTTGAAAGTTTTCATTGACCATGCCTTTCTTTTTCAAAGCATATTGCCTCAATGACCGGTGTGTAGTGCCCACTTCCCTTCGACACGTATTATATTTTGATTTCGACATCGTTGACTATATACATGGATATTATTGTATCATTTTGACTTAGCATGATGTTAGACGATAGAGATACATTGACTATGAATGAATTTTTATTTATAGTATGATTTGCATGGATTCTTACAGAGACATTTTGTATTGATGATGATGTGTTGTTGACATATTTATATATTTCTGACATTCGACATTCTCTTCATATTGAGTAGGATTTAACAGTTGAACTAATCTTGTGATCTTATTGGTATTGATGAAATATAGAATTGAGATGTTGCTATAATTTGTAAATAATAGCATTGTTGTTCTGGATGACGATTCAATTTATAAATGGATGATTATTGATTTGTATGCGTATATCTTATCTTGGATGTTTTGATATGACCACGACGCCAAAGGAGGAATTGTGTGATTTTTCCAGTAATTATATCACAAAAATCAAAGGGGGATTGGAGACCAACCACAACGGAATACTGGGTGGATACAAAAATGGTCACCATGGAAACTTGTGGAATGTTGTTGTTTTGTTATTTGTTGTTAGGAGGTCCCCATGGGGGATGACCTCCAATTGTGACCAAGGGTTTGTGTGTTGTTCTTTTCTTTTCCTTTATTTAATTTTGGAGTATGTGATTTTAATTGTGATGTAATTCCCTTTTATCATTAATTGATTTATGTGTCTAGATTAGTAAATTAATCATGTTATTAAACTAATTATGGATGTGACCAAAAAAATTCATTTATTAGATTATTTGGTGCTTTGGTCTATGTGTTTTTAAGTTGAGTGTAAGTAACTTGAGTGTTGTACACTCTATCTTACCTTGGAAATTCAGATTTGGCCTTAAGGGCCAATTTTGGAGGCTTGTGGGACAAGCTAAGCTTGTCCCACACCTCTTAATTTCTTATACCAACCCTACCTATGGATTGGGGGGTAAAAAATAGACCCCATTAAGTTTTTTTTAAGACAAAAAGTGGCATTCATTGCACTTTTCTTACATAGGTTTTAAAGTTTGTCCTTATGGGGTGTGGGTTGGAATTGTGTGTGTAAGAGGTTTGTCATTCCTCTCAACCAAAAATTTATTGTGCATTGGGGTTGAGGTTTGAATTGTGAGGTGTAGTTGAGGATGAGTGATGTGGCATCCTACATGGAGCCACCCAACTCTCCTCTTTCCCTTTTTATTTATTCAAATTCTTTTGTTTATTTGGGGGTTACTTCATTTCTTTTGGTGCTCTTGTATTTTTGGAGTTGGAGGATTTTGGAGTGCTTGTGGATTTTTTTGGAGCTTTTTAGTGATATATTGGGCTTGAAGGAGCTTGGTGTGTGACTCTTGGATCAAGATCTACCATGGAAATGTAGGAGTTATACGCTTGTTTTATTGTTTTTCTTTTACTTGTGTATATGTGTATGTTATTGAGTGTTTTGGTATGATTGTTGGGTCCCTGGGTAGATTCCCTAAGTATCATGTAGGAGGCTATGGGGATCTTATATGTATGGATGCATAAGATTTTATTTCATTTTTTGGATGGATTTGGGTTGGGTGCCCCACCTTGGACAAGAAAATTCTTGCATTTCTTACTTGTTTTGTTTTATGAGGGAGACATAAGAGATTGTAGGGAGGCATAAGAGAATGTGGGAGGCATAAGAGAATGTGGGAGGCATAAAAGGGTCTTTAGGGAGGCATAAGAGTTGTGTAGGGGTTGTGAGATTTATTTTTGAGGGTTTTAAGGTGGGAACCTAATCCCATGGGAGGCATAAGTGATCTCCCCATAGATCCTTACTCCATTGGCTTGCATTTCAAGCCTTGTGTATTTTGTAAAGTTGTATTATTGTGTTCTTTTTCTTGTGTTGAATGTGCTTGAAATGGATGTGAAATTTTTTTAGTTGTATTTTGGAAGCATTGTATAGTTTCCATGCGTTGGATCCATCCCTTATTTCCTTGTGGTTGGGGCTCGGGTGCAACTGAGGAGAATTTCTTCTTATTCTCATTAGGAGTTTTGGTTGGGTGGAGAGTGTTGCCTCTCCCCCATTTTTGTTGTTTTGATCAAGTGACGAAAAAATGGAGCCTCGTAGAAGACTAATAAATCTTTCATTATAGATACCTTTCTTGTAAAATTCCCACTTCAAGTGGAAGAATTATTGTATTGTTTTTTTGAAAGAAAAGTTGCATTGATTATTTGTTATTAAGATTGTAATGCATGTGGGAAAGAAAGACATTTTTAGTGAAACACTTTTGATAAATGGAAATGTATTTGAAAAAGAAAAACTTGTTCACATTTTATTTGATTTATTATCTCACATGGGTGTGTTGTTATTCCTTTAAAATTATTGGAAAATCTTGTTGAAAGTTTCTTGTGGGAATGTTTGAAACTAGTATGTTGCAAAGGAAAGAAATATTAATTTCTATGGTATTTTTTTGAAAGGATTATGATGGAAAGATAAACAACATTTGTGCATTTCCTTGTATTAGATGAAAGAGAGTCAACCTTTATATGTATAGATGGAAAGAACTTAAATTTTAATTGTCATTTACTTGGTCAACAAAATAGATTAATTCCTAAATCTAGTGGAGTAAAGAAATTGCTTATTTACAACTTAGACCTTAGCCTCACTAGAGTATGTAAATTTATTGTTAAGTCATTATAAATATATATATAAACTCAATGTAAATTAGTATAATAACAAGTGGAATTTGGGTTGATTTAAAACCCATTATCAAAATACTATCAAATTATAAAATATATTTGAATGTAAAGTTAAAATTAGTGAATAATATAAATTGTATTACTCATTGACATTAGTATTGATATTCAAATATTAGTAATATTGCTATTAGTAATAATATTGATCATATATATTAACTGTTAACCCCAGCCTTCATCCCATTTATTAATGGGGTGGGGGGGGGTCAAGCAACCCTCCCCAACCATTTCCTTTAAAATAGGTCGCATTTGAACCATTGGTTTGTGCCAATTCCTTTTGCTTGATAAATTTTTTGTTTATTTAATGATTATTAATATTATTTAATGATTATTATATATATATTAATAATCATTAAATAAACAAAAAGTTATCAAGCAAAAGGAATTGCACACCAATGGTTCAAATCGCGACCTATTTTTTTAAAGGAAAGGGTTGGGGGGAGGGTTGCTGACCCCACCCCCACCCCATTAATAAATGGGATGGGGCTGGGTGGCAACCCTCCCTAACCCTAAACTCTTGCCACCAAACAATAACCATGGGCATTGTAATATGTGTGCAACCGACCCTACTCTTCAACCTTGCATACTATATGTGAGTCCCTTCTATAGATGAGTTAATAAATCTCATTTTGTGTGTGTGTGTGTGTGTGTGTGTGTGTGTGTGTGTGTGTGTGTGCGCGCGTGCGTGCGTGCGTGCGTGCGCGTGTGTAATAATCATTGTATTTTGTTGATTGCATATTTTTATTAAAATAAAGTCAACGTTTATATGTATAGATGGAAAGAACATAAATTTTAATTTCCATTTACTTGGTTAACAAAATAGATTAATTCCTAAATCTAGTGGAGTAAAGAAATTACTTATTTACGACTTAAACCTTACCCTTACTAGAGTATGTAAATTTATTGTAAATATATATATATATATATATATATATATATATATATATATATATATTTATTTACAATAAATTTACATACTCTAAGTAAGGGTAAGGTTTATATATATATATACTCAATGTAAATTAGTATAATAACAAGTGGATTTTGGGTTGATTTTAAACCCCTTATCAAAATACTATCAAATTATAAAAGATATTTGAATGTAAAGTTAAAATTAGTGAATAATATAAATCGTATTACTCATTGACATTAGTATTGATATTAAAATATTAGTAATATTGCTATTAGTAATATAATTAATTAAATTAATATATATATATATATATATATATATATATATATATATATATATATATATTGATATTAATAATCATTAAATAAACAAGAAAAAGTTATCAAGCAAAAGGAATTGGCATAACCGAATGGTTCAAACCGTGACCTATTTTTTTAAAGGAAAGGGGTTGGGGGAGGGTCGCCGACCTCCCCAACCCTAAACTCTGCCACCAAACAATAACCATGAGCATTGTAATATGTGTGCAAAGCCGACCCTACTCTTCAACCTTGCGGACAATATGTGAGTCCCTTCCGTGGCCGAGTTAATAAAATTTGTGTGTGTGTGTGTGTGTGTGTGTGTGTGTGTGTGTGTGTGTGTGTGTGTGTGTGTGTGTGTGTGTGTGTGTGTGTGTGTGTGTGTGTGTGTGTGTGTGTGTGTGTGTGTGTGTGTGTACCCAAATAGATTCTCCCTTAAAAGATGAGCAACATCACAAAGTTAGGCAGAAGCTTAGAGACAAGAAGAGCATGTAGTGTATCATTTTGTAGATGAGGATGAGCTATAACTTGCTCTTTGTCACTCAAATGTGGAGAAATGGGTAGAACCCTCAAGAGGATTTGACCTATCCTCACTACTTTATGGTTGTGCCTTTCAACCAAGGTGAGAGGACCCTTTTGGAGCCTCCTGTTTGTGAAGGAGGTGGAGATATCCTTCCTTGTGAATTTTTTAAGAAAACCTCGAAGAAAATATGATCAATGCAACAAAACCTAACTCTCACGAGTTGTCACTCTAGATAATGGAGATATCTTCTAGGCAAGGTTCAGGCCACTAAAGACAATGGAAACTTGATTGTTTTGCATGTTTTGGTAGTAAAAATTATGCATTTGTATACATACATGACAAATAGGGGTAGTATGGGTATGATTAATTGTTTTTGAATGAATTTTGTGGGAGGTGAAGTAGGATAAAGTTGATTATACCAAATCTTTGAGAACTTTTACAAAAATGGAAAGCTTGAATAAGTAGAATGCTTTTAGAGTAGCCAGGATGTTCCTTTAACTAGAATATGTGCTTCAATGGAGGCCTAGATCAACACTTTTCACACAAACTTCAAGGATCCAAAATGAAGGCTCAAATTGGAAAACTTAACTAAACATTATCAATCTCTATTTCATCACGCCTAAGATACCCTCAAAGGATTAAAAACAATCTTATAGTCATGCTAGGAGTCACAATGATTTTAAATTTGTTTATTTCACTATCAAATGAAGGCTCTTTTGATAAATGAAATTGCAAATGCCACTAAACTATCAAAAGGATAAGATCTTGTGTGATTCACACATATTTCAATGTAAGAATGCAACAGAACAAGAAAAACTACTTGTAGACATTTAGGAACAAAGAAAACACAAATTTTTCCCAATAATAACATAGATTAACTCAAGTTTGGTTAAATTTATCAGCAGGGGAAAGTTTCTCAAACAATCTCAGAGCTTTTCAATGGTTGTACACTCATAACCACCTTGACATGATCAAATTTAACACAAAGGAGATAAACAGGCTTCTTTAGATAGTTTCTCAGAAGAAGATAGGCTCTATCAAACTTTTCTCTTAGGAAATCAGTTTTTGACTCCTAACACTTCTACCTTCACAAACTCCCAACCCTTTTCATGGAAAAATCATGCCTATTTATAACATTTTACAACAGATCCTTTTCCCCCAAAACCAGAGACATTGAGTGTACCAGTGCTTGCCATGATCTCGATCGTGATTCCCAGAATCAGATCTGTAAAAAGTTGTCAGGTGCTCAGGGGGTAGATCTCTTCGAACATCACCTACATTTAACTCCTTCTTGGTAGATCACTTTTCCCTTTACTCACCAACCACTTCCACCCCTAATTTGTCAAATCTGGTTCTTTGCATGCCCGAGAAGAAGAAATGGAAGATCAGATCGAGCCCAAAGGTCAGATCTCATCTTAATGGTAAAATACGTCCCCAGATTTTCCTCACCCAACCAAGATATCAACAGGTCTTTTGCGTGCCAAGGAGAAAAATCGGGCCAAATCTAATAGTCAGATTGCATATTAATGGTGAGAGATGTTTACAGACCTTTCCCACCAAACCAGGATACCAAATTAATGTTCCTCTTCATTTGGTGTGCAGGAGACTCCAAGAAATGATAAAAACCATAAGAATATGCATCCCCAAGAGCTTTGGAGTGAAAATGGTGGAAAAATTAGATATGAGATGCACAAATGCCATTGATTTCTATTTTGAATTTGGACCATCCACATGGGAGATCCATTTTGGAGCTGGCCTACGGGTTCCTTTTCCTTTTACAACTTTTGGAAAAATGTAAATTTTCACATTTTTCTCCACACCTCCACCCTTGAGAAATGAGCTTGACACATGTCCTAAGGTGGGTCCCAAAGGAACCGCGGCCAAATTCTACTATTTCACCTCTTTTTTGGAAAAGGAAAATTTTCAAAATTTTCCCCGTAGCTCTCGCGCTCTTCCTCATTGTCCGATGTGGGGCAAAATTTTGACTTTTCTCCACCTGGTCTATGGGCCATTTTGATGTTTTAATCCTTTTGGTAACAAGAGGAAAAAATACAAGTTTCCTCCGATGGTCCGCTTCCCGCCCCTTTGACTTTTCAAACTGCCACACGTCACAAGGGCACATCTTGAGATGGTCCCCAAAAGTTGAGATCTTGAATGAGCACGGGCTCAACACATGTCCTGGCCCGACACAATTTGTTTGAAGGCTTAAAGCTCAGTGGAAGGCACCATGTGTCAAGCTTCTAGGGAATCTCCTTTGGCCGTTGAAAAGTCCAAGAAAAATGCAAAGTGAGTGGAGGCCTCCAAGTGTCCTCCTGGTGCTTCTTTAAAATGAAATTCAAGGGCCAGTCCTCAAACATGTGCGGTCCCTCCATGTGTCCCAGGCCTCTCAAAACCTTTTAAAAAAGACTAAGTATGGGAAGCCTCAATGGAAGCCTCCACGTGTCTTCATGGCCAAAACAAAGATCTTAAACGAGTGCGGGCTCACCACGTGTCCCTGTTCCACCAAACTATACCATCTGCATAAAATTTGTCTAAGTCTGGGAAAAGCACCAAAAACCTCCACATGTCCTCCCGGTGCCACTCAAGGACAAACCAAAAAGAAAATATTTAAATGAGTGCCTTCCTCCGCGTGGACTAGTTTTGGAACAAGGCGATCCATAGAATTTTAGAGTGCCCCGCCGAGCCGATCCATCCAACCAAAAGAGGCCATGTTTCTTGTTGATGCAAAGATGTAAATTTGACCAAGAGAAACACCCGTCAAACTGTAAAATGTAGAAAAATAACCATTTGAGCCCAAAGATGAAATTTTCTCCAAGGACAGAGAACTTAGAAATGTTACAAGGCTCAAATACATTCCTCCGAGCTACATCCATTCATTTTTCTTCAAGTATTTAGAGCAAAATGATAAGGACAAAAAATCCAAACTATGGAAAATAGAAAGTAATGGGAGAGCCCCATTTTTTTAGATTAACAGAGAATGGGGGACCCTTTTTAGACAAATAGAGAAACAAGGAAACAACTATGGATCCATATGTGATCCTCGCACAGGATGAAGGATTGGTTATGGAAACAAAAGGATGGAAAAGACTTCTCGTGCACAACATGGGGGATGAAATATGGTAGAAGCCATAAATTGATATATTTTAATGGAAAAATGGGGCAAAGAGACTATTTTGAGCACCAACATCGGCTCCGACTCGGGGATGGACACTCCCCACGAGTGCCATAAGAAAAAGGTAGACCAAGTGCAAAAATATCCATTGGGAAAAGGAGTTAGTTTTTAGAGCACAAAACCAAAACCATCCCCTAAAAAAAAATGAACCGAGAAACTAGAAAAACTAGGTCACAAGGACTAGAACAAACAAAAACACAAAAATAGAACACAAAAAAGAACTATACACTTTGTAAAAATGATATACCTTGATTCGAGAAATCAAATCAAGGAAATTTCCAAATGTCTTTTTTGATATGACCATGCAAGAGGTTCGATATGTTTTCATCAACTGGAAATATACCTCTTTTTTCTTCTTTCCATTCAATTTATAAACCATCCATTTTCTCTTAAGCTCCTCCATTGTGTTTAGGTCAAATTCTTTAACATTTTCAAGGATTAATCATAGACATCAAAATCTCAGGAAAACAACATACTTAGGATACTTTGTTTTCAACACTTTCATACTCCCTGAAATTCACAAACTCACAAAGTTGTTAAGATCAACATCTGCTTGCAAAACTTCATAAGATGCATTGCTTGGGTCTTCAATCAAGTACAACATCTTCTTCTCTCCATATAATTTCACCAAGTTTCCTTCAATGGGGATAGTGGCATAAGACATGTCCATTTGCACACTACCACCAACACTTACTACCCATTTTTTGACAACAACATCCCCCACTTGGCAGGGTAGTCAACAATCACTACATCAAGTTTTAAGTTCCTTCCAAGATAAGATGCAAGTTGCACAACCAGATCTTTGACACATCCCACCACTAAAACCTCTCTAGAGTCCATCACAATGCAGTTCCATATGATGTTGTTACTTTGATACCTAATTCATTCATGACCTCAAGAGGCATGACATTACATCCAGAATCAAACATACAGTTATGTAACAACTTGTCTTTGATAACCAGGGTAGTGAAGAATGGATCCACATTCAACTAGGATTTAACCAAAGAAGTTCCTAAATAAACCTCTGGTGGTTCCCCAACTCTTCCAACACTTGTGGCTTTTCCAAATCTACAACAATAAGGGGAATCTCAACCTTGTTTACATCTCTACCTTGTATGATCTCTTCCTCTTTGAATCCTAAATATTCAAAAGCCCTCTTCTTGTGCTCAGGGATCCTAAGCAACTCAATAATTGGGACATGAATTTTGATTTGACTCAAAACTTGGGAAATGTCATATGGAACAAATTTGGGTAAAGCAACACTAGGAGAAAGATTGGAAAATTCATCAAATGGAATGGGATTCTTTTTAGTTTGGGCATGGGAGGAACACAAGTTTTGCTTGGGGAAACAAGCTCTCTGCCAGATGCATTTTTCTTTGGGGTTTCTTTGGTAAGCAATGGAAATTTTGACTTGGCTTGTGGCCCCTTGGCAGATTTACTTCTGGTATTGTGCTCCTTTTCTTGGGAAACTACAACATTCATTAATAGCTACCTATCTTCTTCTGAAGGAACTCCTCCATCATACTTTTAAATCATTAATGCCCTAAAGTATTCAAAATCATTAGTGGGAAATTCAAAATCTTCTACAATATCTACTTCTAAAGTATGAGAGGGAGGAAGAAGAGGTACCGGTGGATGCAATCCCAAAAAACAGCATCAGTTCTAGCACTTATTACCTCAGTTGAAGTTGCTTCCCTTGGTGAACTTGTAGGGATCTCCATCATACATCATCATTAATTTCATCATTTGCTACTTCTTCAACTTCTTGCTGATCTTCCTCACATGGAGCATGGGGCATGAAACATCTATCACACCAATCAATGACATTTGTCTCCTCCACTACAGCAACTCTGGCAGCCAAAGGATCGGGTACCATTTGTTTTCCCTGGCCTGGGACTACCTATTTCCAAATCCAACAGGTCCCTTACCTCTATCATCAAATCTTTGGTGATTTGTAAACCTATCTTGGCCTTGTTGCTTGTGTTGACCTTGTGAACTCTGCCCAATTCCTTTTTCTTCTCGGGCTAATTTGTATGATATTTCTTTGACAACCCCTACCAAATTTTTCACAACTTCCTCCAAATTAGTAGCCTTACTTGTTTGAGGATTTTCTAGGTTAATTAGTTTTACACCCTCCCTTTTTGGAGGCTTTCCAATTTCCTTGATGTTGTTCTCTATTTTGCAGAGCCATGGTGAAGGCCTACCTCAAATTAGTAGGGTTTTTGTCCCTCAAGTAGTAAGCAAGCCTTTTTATCAAATGCATCTGAATATTTGATCAAACATGATTCATCACATGGCCTTATCCTAACAGGAAATATCCTCAAGGTCTTATTAAACCTTGTGTTGAAATCATGTACTGACTCATTAGGATTCTTCTTGATGTTTTCAAATTATGATGAAGAAACCTAGGGTCAGTTCTATCACCATACTGCAATCTAAATGCATTATTCATCTCAATCCAGGAATCTATGGAATTATCTAGCAAAGCTTTGTACCAAGTCCCTGACATCTTCTTCAAAGTATGGATAAACAATTTGATATATACATCTTCATGTTCAATCTCAAATTCTTCCATCATATTGATAAAAAGATTTAAATGTTTGATCACCAGTTATAGTGTTGTTTCCTTGGAACTTTGGTAATCTATTTCTCACATCCGAGGAACTGCATTTGGATAACCAACCATCCTTGTAAAATTTATAGGACCAAAGGTGTTTACAACAAATGGAGGTCTAGGTGGGGGTAGGCCATGTTGTTTTGAGGAGGTGACCTGGAGGGGTGACAAATTGATAAGGGGTAAAGGGTCTTTGAAACACAAGAGTATAACTTTCAAAATGGATATCCCCTAAAGGCCTTATTTCTTGAAAAATCAACTTCTCGAAAAGACAAGGGGAAGAATGAGAAGAAATTTTTCAAAATCAAATAAAGGCCCCTCTCCAGTTGGAGAATTCAATTCCACAAAGAGGCTACCTGATTCAGAAGCACTTGAGTTGCAGTCTTCAATGATAGGCCGATCACTTTCATCAATGGAGATCCCTTTTCTTGTCTGTTGATCTCCAATAACTCTCCATGATTTTCTTCCTTCTGACTTTGTTTTTCCTAGCTTTGGAAATAATGTTCTAGTAGGATCCCTAACAAAGAAAGATCTTCTTCCTTCCAGCTTTGAAAAGGTTAGCAACAAATCTCACTTGAAAGAGGTTAAGACACTTGGTACTTATCAAGAATCAATCAACAGGGAGTCGCCACTAAGTATTTCCACCTTAGTTGTGCAAATGCACTAAAATATGATCTGTCAACACTAGAAACTGGAAATGGAAAGATTTAACTTTTCTTCACTTAGATTTATCAATGAAAGCTAGTGCACTAGGTGTAGGAACTGAAAGAATTACACATAGCACATAGAGCATATAAGAAATGTTTACAGTCTGAATATGTCTACAATATGAATGAAAGCCGATGCCGAAGGTGTTGGCGTGCAAATAGATACAAACGGGAAAAAAAGTGTCTCCCTTAGATTAGTTCCAAAAAAAATAGGTCCCTAAAGAATGGCGCTAGTAAGGTGTTGACAGAGAAAAAATAAACAACAGATCAAAAATATCTCAAAACAGATTAGTTCCTATTAACGGAAAATAGGTCCCCGAAATGGTGCCAATAAGGTTTTGACAGGCCAAATACAAATAGGAAATGATGATTCTCCCTCAAAAGTTCCAAGAATGAGCAACATCATAGGTTTAGAGGTTGAGAAGCTTGCAGAAGCTTAGAGGCAAGAAAAGCATGTAGTGTGTCATTTTTAGTTAGCCGAGGATGAAATGCATCTTGCTCTTTGTCACTCAATGTGGAGAAATGGGTAGCACCTCAAGAGGATTTGACCTATCCTCACTACTTTATGGTTGTGCCTTTTAACCAGGGTGAGAGGACCCTTTTGTAGCCTATTGTTTATGGAGGAGATGGAGATATCCTTGTGAAGTATTAAGAAGAACCTCAAAGAAAATATGATCAATGCAACAAAACCTAACTCTCATGAGTTTTCACTCTAGATAATGGAGATATTTTCTAGGAAAGGTTAGGCCACTAAAGACAATGAAAACCTGATTGTTTCTACATGTTTTGGTAGTAAAAATTGTGCATTTGTATACATACATGACAAAACAGGGGTAGTATGGGTATGATTAATTGTTTTTGAATGAATTTTGGTGGGAGGTGAAGTAGGATAAAGTTGATTATACCAAATCTTTGAGAAATTTTACAAAAATGGAAAGCTTGAATGAAAAGAATGAATTTTTGGGAGTAGTTGATTATACCAAATATTTGAGAAATTTTACAAAAATGGAAAGCTTGATGTTCCTTTAACTAGAATATGTGCTCCAATGGAGGCCCTAGATCAACACTTTTCACACAAACTTCAAGGATCCAAAATGAAGGCTCAAATTGGAAAACTTAACTGAACATTATCAATCTTTGTTTCATCATGCCTAAGATACCCTCAAAGGCTAACAAACAATATTATAGTCATGCTAGGAGTCATAGTGATTTTAAATTTGTTTATTTCACTATCAAATGAAGGCTCTTCTGATAAATGAAATTACAAATGCCACTAAACTATCACAAGGATAAGATCTTGTGTGATTCACACAGATTTCAATGTAAGAATGCAACAAGAACAAGAAAAACTACTTGTAGACATTCAAGAATGAAGAAAACAAAAATTTTGCCCAAGAATAACATAGATTAACTCAAGTTTGGTTAAATTTATCATCGGGAAAGTTTCTTGAACAATCTTAGAGCTTGTCAATGGTCTGTACACTCACAACCACCTTGACATGATCAAATTTAACACAAAGGAGATAAATAGGCTTCTTTAGATAGTTTCTTAGAAAGATGGGCTCTATCAAGACTTTTCTCTTAGGAAATCAGTTTTTGACTCCTAACACTTCTACGTTCACAAACTCCCAACCCTTTTCATAAAAAATCATGCCTATTTATAACATTTTACAATAGAGTATTTCCCCCAAAACTAGAGACATTGAGTGTCACAGTGCTTGCCATGATCTCGATCACGATTCCCAAAATTATATATGTAAAAAGTTGTTAGGTGCTCAGGGGGAAGATCTCTTGAACATCTCCCACATTCAACTCCTTCCTCTAGTAGATCACTTTTCCCTTTACTCACCAACCACTTCCACCCCTAATATGTCAAATTTGGTCCTTCATGTGCCGGGAAGAAGAAATGGAAGATCTAGATCAAGCCCCAAAGGTCGAGATCTCATCTTAATGGTAAAAGACATCCCCAGATTTTCCTCACCCAACCAAGATATCAACAGGTCTTTTACATGCCAAGGAGAAAAAAATCGGCTAAATCCGATAACCAAATTACATATTAATGGTGAGAGATGTTTACAGACCTTTCTCACCAAACCAGGATACCAAATCCAAATTAATGTTCCTCTTCATTTGGCATGCAAGAGACTCAAGAAATGATAAAAACCATAAGAATACACATCCTCAGGAGCCCGGAGTGAAAATGGTGGAAATATTAGATACAGATGCACAACTACCATTGATTTCTATTTTTAATTTGGACCATTCCATGTGGAAGATCCATTTTAGAGTGGTCCTTTGGGTTCCCTTTTTCCTTTTGCAACTTTTGGAAAAATGTAAATATTTTACATTTTGCTCCACACCTCCGCCCTGGAGAAATGATCCTGGCACATGTCATAAGGTGGGCCCCAAAGGAACCATAGCCAAATTATGCTATTTCACCTCTTTTTTGGAAAAGGAAAAATTTTCTAAACTTTTCCCACATCTCCGCTCTTATGCCGTTGACATGGGGGACTCCCTTTTTTTGACTATTCTCTGTCGAGTCTGTGGGCCATTTTGATGTTTTAATCCTTTTGGTAACAAGAGGTGAAAAATCCAAGTTGCCTCCAATGGTCCACTTCCCCACCCCTTTGACTTTTAAAATGCACACGTCACAAGGGTGCATCTTGAGATGGTCCCCAAAAGTTGATATCTTGAATGAGCGTGGGCTCAACACGTGTCCTGGCCCAACACAATTTATTTGAAGGCTTATAGCTTAGTGGAAGGTGCCATGTGTCAAGCTCGAGGGAATATCCTTTGGCTGTTGAAAATTCCAAGCAAAATGCAAAGTGAGTGGAGGCCTCCAAGTTTCCTCTTGGTGCTTCTTTAAAATGAAATTCAAGGGTCCAGTCCTCAAACATGTGTGGTCCCTCCATGTGTCCCAGGCCTCTCAAAACCTTTTGAAAAAGACTAAGTATGGGAAGCCCCGGTGGAAGCCTCCACATGTCTTCATGGCACAATTTCAACATAGAGACCCAAAGCAGAGATCTTGAATGAGTGTGGGCTCACCACGTGTCCTTGCTCTGCCAAACTATACCAGCTGCATAAATTTTTTTCTAAGTCTGGGAAAAGCAGTGGAAACCTCCACGTGTCCTCCTACCGCAACTCTAAGGCCAAACCAAAAAGCAAATCTTCAAATGAGTGCCATTCTTCCACATGGAACAGTTTTTGGGTCAAGGTGATCTATAGAATTTTAGAGTGCCCCGTTGAGCCACGTCAAACCAAAAGAGGCCACATTTCCTATTGATGCAAAGATGTAAATTTGACCGAGAGAAATGCCCGTCAGACCGTAAAATGTAGAAAAATGACCATTTGAGCCCAGAGATGGAATTTTCTCCAAGGACAGAGAACTTAGAAATGTTACAAGGCTCAAATACATTCCTCTCGAGCTACATCCATTCATTTTTCTTCAAGTATTTAGAGAAAAATGACAAGGAAAACAAATCCCAACTATGGAAAATGGAAAGAACGAGAGCCCAAGTTTTTAGATGAACAGAGAATGGAGGACCCTAATCTCGAGACCCTTTTCGGTCAAACAAAGAAACAAGGAAATGACTATGGATCCATACCCGATCCTCACCTAGAAGTACTGGTTATGGCAATAAAAGGAATGCAAAGACTTCTCGAGTGCACAACATGGGGGATGACATATGGTAGAAGCCGTAAATTGATAGATTTTAATGGCAAAATGGGGCGATACTATGTTTAGCACTAACGCATACTTGCTGCGCGTGTGTATAATCATTGTATTTTGTTGATTGCATATTTTTATTAAAATAACGTTTTAATAAAATATATACATATATATATGGCGACAAATGTATATATATATATACTTTTAACCAAGTAAATGTACACACCATTTTGCTTATTTCCTTTAAAATGGGGCAAAATCCATATGCCCATTTGGGAAAATATTGAAGTAATGAGTTAAACAAAATAAATGAAATACTTTGATACCCTAGGTGAGGGTATAAATAAAACAAGAAAAGAAGCTTAAGGTCACCTCTCATGGCTTCCTCCTCCCTCTCCACCAATTTGTAAAACAAGAAAATAAAAGAAATAATAAGTCAAACAAAAGAGAAAATATCTTTTCATAAACAAACTTAGGGTTAGATGGATTTCCAAATCCAAGGGCCCTAAATGAATCCATGCAATGGATGAGATTCACTCCTAAAAAAATTAGGTGTGGAATGGGTGAGAGAAAGTCAAATTTAATTTGCATGGGAAGACATTATTTTTGTGGTCACTCAATTATGTGTAAGGGTTAGGTGTTATTATTTTTCCAACCCAAATGTCTTTTAAATAAATTTTAATGTAATACAACTTATACCCCTTTGTGGGTATTTTAGAACTTTAATTATTTAATTAAATAGACCAATTTTCACATGAAATTAACTAACCAAATTTAATTAAGTCAAAATTAAATTATATTAAAGAAAATTATAGAGAAGCCGAAGTCTTGATTTGGACTAACTAATTTTATTATAAATTATTGTGGGATTTTTATTTTATTATTTTAATTAAAAAAGGGATCCAAGGGAAAATTAATGATGTTAATTTAATGAAAATTTAAAACGAGAACGTGTGTAGTAAATGTTAACCTTGTAGTGTGTTTAAGAAAAACAAATTATTCAATAAATTTTTAGTCCGACCTAGGTTTGTTCTTGGGTTTCATGCGGACAATTATGTGGGCGTTACACTTGGGATCAAAGCCATGGGTTTAAATCTTAGACGCTTGGGCACACTTAAAAACATGAGACATGAACATTAAACCTAACACAACTCTAAAACCTAGAAAACAACATTGTATGATATTTGTATAATGTAGCAAACTTAGAAAACTGAAATAAAACCTAGAATGATGAACTAACTCTCGCCTTGGTCTATGTAGGAGGCGTGGACTAGACGAGGGGTTCTTACACGTAGACCTAGACTTGCCACCTCTAGATCAGTGTAGTGACCATTTTACCTCAGATATTATAGATGTTTTAGGATGTCAATGTCACTATACGCGGAGGATCGTTAGGAGGACAACTTGTTAGACAAGATAGAGAGCCATCAGTTGAAGCCCATGCTTCTCCTCGACATGATGATGAGCATATGGCAGAGTACTCTTGCTTGGAGTTAGCTAGAGCTGATTCACCTTAGAGGGGATATGGAGATAGGATTTCAGGACACAGGGACAAATCTCGGAGCCCTAGGCCAAGGGAGGAGTATGCAGAGAGACCTAGGGGTCGACATTCATCGCAGCAGATCATATCGGTGATATCCTAAAGCTACGCTCGTCTCATTATTCGGAGATACATGTGGTTTTCGGGAAGAGACTTGGTTAGTGAGCTTGAGCGGGTGCTTCAAGCTTTGTCCATGTACTAGCAACATGAAATATCGTGTTGCAATTCATCTTCTAAGGGATGGAGCAGGTGTCTGGTGGAGGATTGAGGAGAAGAAGCTCCACGTAGACTCAATGACAACTACCTGGGAGCTCTTCAAGGAGCATTCAGAGTAGATACTTATCCAAGAGGTTTATTTAGCAGAGGATAAATGAGTTCCATGACCTACGTTAGGCATCCATGATAGTAGATGAGTACGAGAGTCGATTTTTGGATTTACTTCATGTTAAATATATGCAAAAAAAAGGTCGGGATTCACATGTTCATCAAGGGCATGCATTTTTATTTGGGAGGTGTGGTACACATTCACTTCCCATAGACCTTAGCAGAGGTTGTTAAGAAGGCCTACATTACAGAGGAGACTTGGGGGAACACTCAGAATGCCGGGGATAGAGTACGGAGCTACATCTAGTAGATGCAAGATAGTAGGTCGAGGGGGTCAGCTCCTCCTCCTCATGGCGACATGGTTCTGCATAGTTTTCATTTAAGACACCACAACAACCACCTCTGTAGTAGCAGCAATAACATACTCGTCCACTATTTAAACATCCACAGAGAATCGACTCTAAGAGGGGACGAAGTATGGGGCCTCCCCTAGGGGTCCCATTAGGACACAAGGTGCACCAAGAGCTCGGTCGGTCGGCAGGAGCTCATTAGCAAAGTGACCTCAGCAATCCATAACCAGATCATCAGGATCCATGGCACAAACCTCTAGAGTACCAGCTGGAGCTGCATCTCATTGGAGAGGACCAAACAGTTGTTATGGATGTGGTGTTGTTGGACATCATTGGAGAGAGTGCCCACAAAACCCTAGTAACAAGGGTAAGGCACCTATTTCAAATCCTACAGATTAGCGACATGGGACATAGCCATCATATCTATGCTATGGTTGAGAACCACCAGGATGAGCATTAGGCACCGTGATAGAGACTACAGGTAGCATTGGTGGTATTCCTACCTCTATACTATTTGATTCTAGTTCATCTAATTCATTTATTGCACCATATTTAGTAGAGCATTACAGATTGGTGCCAGTTAAAGCGGGGCCTTAGTTGGGACATCGAGATGGATTTTGGAGCCAAAATATCTCGTAGACTCCTTAGTTAAGGAGTTGGTAGTAGATTTGGGACCCTTCACCACTAGCTCGAATCTTCGTATCCTTCCATTGGGTTCGTATGGATTCATATTGGGCATGGATTCATTATCTTCACACAGAGCGAGTAGATTGTTACCATAAGACTATACCATGTACATATGATCTAGGAGTTGAGTCGGTGATAGTCGGTGTTAGGAGACCCATTTCTATCATCGTACTATTTCTACTATGCAGCTTAAGTAGTGTTCATGATGTGGGTGTCATTTGTACACTATTACTATTAGTGATAGGTCAGAGGATGGGGCTAGTGGACCTTCACTTGAAAATCACCCCATCTTATAGGATTTGTATGATATGTTTCCTAGTGAGCTGCCAGGGATGCCTCCCCCAAGTGAGATAGACTTCCACATTGATTTGGTTCCAAGAGTAGAACCTATCTCACAAACTCCTTATACGATGACCACTCATGAGCTTTATGAGCTCAAGTTGTAGCTTGAGGGCCTTCTTGAGAAAGGCATAATCCATCCTAGTGTACTCCCTTGGGGTGCACCAGTGATTTTTATTAAGAAGGATGGATCCTTGTGGTTGTGAGTGGACTATAGGAAGTGAACAAAGTAGCGATCAAGAATCGTTACCCTGTTCCTTACATTGATGATTTGTTTGATCACATGAAGGGGCTAAAATATTTTCTAAGATTGATCTTAAGTCTAGATACCATCAGCTGAAGATTACATAGGTAGATATACACAAGTGAGATTTATGCATGAGATATGGGAACTATGAGTTCACAGTTGTGCCCTTTGGTTTGACAAATTCCACCCTAGTGTTCATGAGCTTAATGAACGGGGTGTTCAAGATGGTTTTGGATTACTTAGTGCTCATCTTACTTGATGAAATTATGATATACTCATGTACACATGAGGAGCACCTTTATTAGGTTCTATAGTGTCTTCGTGAACAGTAGCTTTACGGGAACTTGGAGAAGTGTGCATTCTTTTAGTTTGAGGTGCAGTATTTAGGTCGCATCATTTCTAGGGAAGGTATCACAGTCAATCCTTCTAAGATTAGAGCCATTATGGATTGGCCGAGAACCCACTAGTGTGACCAATGTGCACATTTTATGGGTTTGGAAGGATACTACAGAGATTTATAAAGACTTTTCTCGGGTTTCACACCCCATCAATTCCCTTCGGAAAGGGAATAATTTTTTATGGTGAAATAGATGTGATCAGGCCTTCAGTGGCACTAAAGGAATGCCTCACGAAAATGCCTATTCTTGTAGTACCAGGCCCTCATGGTGAGTTCTTCATTTGCACAGATGCTTCTTTGATGGGACTAGGAGGTGTGTTGATGCAGGAGGGCCAAGTGGTTGATTTTGAGTCTCGAAAACTCAAGGATTATGAGCTCAATTATCTGACTCATGACCTTGAACTTGTAGAAGTTTTGCACGCCTTAGTGCGATGGAGATATTTCCTTAGGCAAAGATTTACACTCGGGATTGATCACTTGAGTTTTCGCTACCTCTTCACACAGCCCAATCTCAACGCTCATCAATGGAATTGGATGTAGTTACTTTGTGAGTATGACATTGAGATAGAGCATGTGAAGGGGAAGGAGAACATGGATGCAGATGCCTTGAGTAGGCAGAGACATGTGGTTATGGCTACTTCAGTGGGTACATATTTACAGAGTAGGATTTCACTTAAATATTTACTACAAAGTGGCTACTTCATGAAAACTTCTACCTTGCATCCAGAGAATAGATTGAGTTTCAGAGGCCTCTTGAGGGGATATTTGATGGATTTTCATTAGAGATAGATGGCCTCCTCAGGCACATAGGTAAGATATATGTCCCTAGAGATGAAGGCTTGATATATGAAATTTTGATAGAGGCTCATCGTGCACCTTATTCATCCCATTCCGGGGTGAAGAAGATGCACGCCACCTTGAGACAACTATACCATTAGAGGGGACTATGGAGAGACGTAGCTTAGTTTATGTCACACTATTTAGAGTGTTAGAAGGTGAAGGCTGAGCATCAACACCTAGTTGGCCTTCTCTTCCCTCACGCCATTACGGAGTGGAAATGGGACACCATTTCCATGGATTTCATAGTTGGGTTATCGATGTCAAGATACCATGATGAAGGCAACATGGTCACGGTGGATAAATTGATGAAAGTGGACCACTTTTCTTTGGTAAAGACCACCTACACAACTAGTGCAGTGGTACAGGTATACCTTGATGAGATTGTCGATTGCATGATATTTCGTGGAAAATCATTTGTGACCATGATCCCTTGTACACTTATCACTTATGGACTACCATGCAGTATGCTCTCGGGATGAAGAACAACTTCAGTACATCTTATCACCCTGAGATAGATAGACAGATAAAGTGGGTGAATCGGATCTTGGAGGACATGCTTAGGATGTACGTCATGGACCATTAGTCGAGGTGGGAGGAGTACTTGTATTTGGTGGAGTTTACCTACTATAATAGTTTTCAGAGTTCGATAGGCATGGCTCCTTTTCAAGCACTATATGGCAGAGAGTGCAGGAAACCACTGAGTTGGGACAAGTTAGAGGATAGGGTTTCTCTTGGGCCAGATTTACTATAGGATATGGAGTAGTAGGTTGTTATGATTAGGTAGAGATTATAGGAGGCTTAGGAAAGACAAAATAAGTATGTGTATCAACATAGGACGGATCGTAGTTTTGAGGTGGGAACGAAGGTTTTTTTTGTGTCAGGTAGCATAAGAGCCCTATCCATTATGAAAAAGGCTCTAAGCTTACTCCTATATTTTTGGGTCCCTTTGATATCTTGGAGCATATCGGTCCTTTGGCCTATCATCTAGTATTGCCACCTAGCTTGTCTCACATCCACGATGTAATTCATGTTTATGTACTTAGGAGATATATTACAGATCCTTCTTATTTATTATATTGAACCTCATTGCAAGTGCAGGATCGGGGGAAGGTGATCGTGGACCCTATCCCTATTTTAGAGTGTAGGACACCGGGCCTTAGAGGTAGATATATTGACTGGTTTGAGTCCGGTGAGACATGTATGATGAGACTGCTACTACATAGGAGGATGCTACACTGCTACGAGTCTAGTTCCCACACCTATTTCAGTGACTTCCAAGAGGAATTTGAGTCTAAGGGGAGGGAATAGTTCCCACTTCCCTTCGACACTTATTATATTTTGATTTCGATTACTGTTGACTATATACATGGATATTATTGTATCATTTTGGCTTATCATGATGTTAGACGATAGAGATACTTTGACTATTGATGGATTTCAATTCATAGTATGATTTGTGTGGATTATTAGAGAGACATTTAATATTGATGATGATGTGTTGTTGACATATTTATATATTTCTGACATTCGGCATTCTCGTCATATTGAGTAGGATTTAGTAGTTGAACTAATCTTGTGATCTTATTGGTATTGATGAAATATAGAATTGAGATGTTGTTAGAATTTTTAAATAATAGCATTGTTGGTCTAGATGATGATTCAATTTATATATGAATGATTATTGATTTGTATGTGTATATCTTATCTTGGATGTTTTGATATGGCCACGAGGCCAAAGGAGGTATTATGTGATTTTTGTAAGTAATTATATCACAACAATAAAAGGGGGATTGGAGACCAACCACAATGGAATACTAGGTGGATATGACAATCATCACCATGGAACTTTGTGGAATGTTTTTGTTTTGTTATTTGTTGTTAGGAGGTCTCCATGGGGGGAATGACCTCGGTGTGACTAAGGGTTTTGCGTGTTTTTCTTTTTTTTTCTTTAATTAATTTTGGAGTATGTGATTTTAATTCTGATGTAATTCCATTTTATCATTAATTGATTTATGTGTCTAGATTAGTAAATTAATCATGTTACTAAACTAGTTATGGATGTGACAAAATAAAGTCATTTATTATATTATTTGGTGCTTTGGTCTATGTGTCTTTAAGTTGAGTGTAAGTAACATGAGTGTTGTACACTCTATCTTAACTTTAAAATTCGGATTTGGCCTTAAGGGCCAATTTTGGAGGCTTGTGGGACAAGCTAAACTTGTCCCACACCACTTAATTTCTTATACCAACCTTACCTATGGATTGGGGGTCAAAAATATACCCCATTAAGTGTTTTGTAAGACAAAAAGTGGCATTGATTTTACCTTCTTACATGAGTTTTAAATTTTGTCCTTAGGGGGTGTGGGTTGGAATTGTGTGTGTAAGAGGTTTGTCATTCTTCTCAACCACCAATTTATTGTGCATTGGGGTTTAGGTTTGACTTGTGAGGTGGATTTGAGGATGAGTGATGTGGCATTTTACATTAATCCATCTCACCCTCCTCTCTCCCTTTTTTATTTATTCAAATTCTTTTATTTGTTTGGGGGTTACTTCATTTCTTTTGGTGCTCTTGTATTTTTGGAGTTGGAGGATTTTGGAGTGCTTGTGGATTTTGTTGGATATTTTTGGTGATATATTGGGCTTGAAGGAGCTTGGTGTGTGACTCTTGGATCAATATCTACCATGGAAAGGTAGGAGCTATACCCTTGTTTTATTGTTTTTCTTTTACTTGTGTATATGTGTATGTTATTGAGTGTTTTGGTATGCTTGTTGGGTCCTTGGGTAGATTGCCTAAGTATGGTGTAGGAGAAGGCTATGGGGATATTATATGTAGGGAGGAATAAGATTTTATTTCATGTTTTGGAGGGAGTTGGGTTGGGTGCCACACCTTGGACAAGAAAATGCTTACATTTCTTACTTGTTAATTTGTTTTATGAGGGAGACATATATATATATAAGAGACTGTAGGGAGACATAAGAGAATGTGGGAGGCATAAGAGGTTCTTGATGGAGGCAAAATATTTGTGTAGGGGTTGTGAGATGTATATTGGAGGGTTTTAAGGTGGGCACCTAATCCCATTGGGAGGCATAAGTGATCTCCCTATAGATCCTTACTCCATTGGCTTGCATTTCAAGCCTTGTGTATTTTGTAAAGTTGTATTATTGTGTTCTTTTTCTTGTGTTGAATGTTCTTGAAATGGTTGTGAATTTTTTTGTTGTATTGTGGAAGCATTGTTGAGTTTCCATGTGTTGGATCTATCCGTTATTTCCTTGTGGTTGGTGCTTGGGTGCCAATGAGGAGAATTGTTTCTTCTTCTCATTGGAATTTTGGTTGGGTGGAGAGTGTTTCCTCTCCCCATTTTTGTTGTTGTGATCAAGTGAAGAAAATATGGAGCCTTGTTGGAGATTTGATACTTGGAGAACTTATAAAAGACTAAGAAATCTTTCATTATAGCTACCTTTCTTGTAAAATTCCCACTTCAAGTGGAAGATTATTGTATTGTTTTTTTGAAAGAAAAGTTGCATTGAATATTTGTTATTAAGATTGTAATGCATGTGGGAAATAAAAAATAAAAATTAGTGAAACAATTTTGATAAATGGAAATTTAGTTGAAAAGGAAACAACTTGTTCATATTTTAGTTGATTTATTATCTCACATGGGTGTGTTGTTCTTATTTTACAATTATTGGAAAATCTTGTTGAAATTTTATTGTGGGAATGTTTGAAACTTGTATGTTGCAAAGGAAAGAAATATTAATTTCTATTGTATTATTTGAAAGGCATATGATGGAAGGATAAACTATATTTGTGCATTTCCTTGTATTAGATGAAAGAGAGTCAAACTTTATATGTATAGATGGAAAGAACTTAAATTTTAATTTTCATTTACTTGGTCAATAAAATAGATTAATTCCTAAATCTAGTGGAGTAAATAAATTACTTATTTAACTTAGACCTTAGCCTTACTAGACTATGTAAATTTATTGTTAAGTCATTATTTATATATATAAATAATGACTTAACAATAAATTTACATAGTCTAGTAAGGCTAAGGTCTAAGTATGTATGTATATATATATATATATATATATATAAACTCAATGTAAATTAGTATAATAACAATTGGAATCTGGGTTGATTTTAAATCCCTTATCAAAATACTATCAAATTATAAGAGATATTTGAATGTAAAGTTAAAATTAGTGAATAATATAAATCATATTACTCATTGAAATTAGTATTGATATTAAAATATTAGTAATAATATTGATAATATATATATATATATTACAATAATCATTAAATAAACAAAAACATTTATCAAGCAATAGGAATTGGCACACCAAATGGTTCAAACCATGGCCTATTTTTTTAAAGGAAAGGAGTTGGGGGAGGGTCGTTGACCTCACCCCCATCCCATTTATAAATGGGGGGGGGGGTGGGTTCGGTGACCCTCCCTCCAAACCTAAACTCTTGCCACCAAACAATAACCATGGGCATTGTAATATGTGTGCAGCCGACCCTACTCTTCAACTCTTGCGTCAGTATGTGAGTCCCAATAGGAATTGGCACAGCCAAATGGTTCAAACCATGGCCTATTTTTTTAAAGGAAAGGAGTTGGGGGAGGGTCGCTGACCTCACCCCCTATCCCATTTATTAATGGGGTGGGGGGGTGGGTTCGGTGACCCTCCTCCAAACCTAAACTCTTGCCACCAAACAATAACCATGGGCATTGTAATATGTGTGCGGTGACCCTACTCTTCAACCTTGCGTATTGTATGTGAGTCCCTTCCGTGGATGAGTTAATAAAACTTGTTGTATATATATATATATATATATATATATATATATATATATATATAATCACCGTATTTTTTTTATTTCGTTTTTTATTAAAATAAAGTTTTATGTAAAATTTATACATATATATGCCTAAAAATGTGTGTGTGTGTGTGTGTGTGTGTGTGTGTGTGTGTGTGTGTGTGTGTGTGTGTGTGTGTGTGTGTGTGTGTGTACTTTTAACCATGTAAATGTACACACCATTTTACTTATTTCCTCTAAAATGGGGCAAAACCCATATGGCCATTTGGGTAAATATTGAAATAATGAGTTAAACAAAATAAATGAAATAATTTGAAACCCTAGGTGAGGGTGTAAATAAAACAAGAAAAGAAAAGAAGCATGTGCATCCTTCCTAGAGCTTGAGGTTGCCTCTCATGGCTTCCTCCTCCTTCTCCACCAATTTGCAAAACAAAAAGAAAAGAAACAATAAGTCAAACAAAAGAGAAAAGAGCTTTTCATAAGCAAACTTAGGGTTAGATGGATTTCCAAATCCAAGGGCCCCAAATGAATCCATCCAATGGATGAGATTCATCCCTACAAAAAGTAGGTGGGGAGTGGGTGAGAGAAATTCAAATTTAATTTGCATGGGTAGACATTATTTTTGGGGTCACTCAAGTATGTGTAAGGGTTAGGTGTTATTACTTTTCTAACCCAAATGTCTTTTAGAGACATTTTAATTTAATACAACTTAGACCCCTTTGTGGGTATTATATAACTTTAATTATTTAATTAAATAGACCAATTTTCACTTGAGATTAACTAACCAAATTTAATTAACACAAAATTAAATTATATCAAAGAAAATTATAGGAAAGCCTAACGCTTGATTTGGACAAACTAATTTTATTATAAATTATCAAGGGATTTTTATTTTATTATTTTAATTAAAAAAGGGATCTAAGGGAAAATTAATGATGTTAATTTAATGAAATTTTCAAAACGAGAAAGTGTGACCGTAAATGTTAACTTTGTATCACAAGTGTGTTTAACAAAAAAAAACACTATTCCATAATTTTTCTAGTCTGACCTAGGTTTGTTCTTGGGTTTTGTGCAGACAATTATGTGGGAGTTAATTGGTGCAACAAACCCCTTTTCTCTTTCAAATTATTTACATAAACAACACATGTCTCATATATGTTTGGTCATAAAAATGAGGATTTTTACATAGGTTCCCTCTCTACATTTTCTAGGCGCCTAGAATTATCCTCCCTCAATCTCCTTCTTCATCGCCCCTCTTCCTCATTTGATGTTTATCTCCATGAAATTTTACTTATTCGACACATCCCCTTTGATTTTACCATCACTCATTCCGCACGTGATTGCTAGTGTTTATAAATATGGAAATTTCGTAGTTCTATTCATGCCTTTGATTGTTTCGATGAAATTAAAGGGTAGAAAACGGTCAGCAGATTGTAAAAATCAATGTTAAGGGTTACTCTATAGCTTGAAACATACTCTATTATTATTTTTTATTATTGTACATTTATTATTTTGGAATTGTTTTAAATTTTGAAAGGTAGAAAATCGGAGAAGCATAAAAATAGACATGCTTGTTTTCTCAAATAAAACACCATATTCGATCATATACATAAGGTAAGTAAAAGAAATATTAAAGCAATAGACAATCCAACATAATAATATATTAAAATGAATGGTAATGTACATGTTCCAATGAACACTAGGATATATATCATGCAAACATGGATGATTTTTGGCATTTTTAGGGCTTAACTACAACAAACAAGCACTTTTTACCACAATTATTCTACAAATTTTCCACAATTTGACATAATTATAGAATATTTGTGGCATCTCTATGATCATTTAGTTATTGGTTTTTAATTATTGTATATTTTACATAGTAAATTTATATTTTAAATAGTTTGTAGATAACACACATCTCCAAACCTTCATTGCAAAAATTCCACATTTTTTAGACAAAAATATTAAAATTTATTATAAATATTACCAACCATACTTACAATTGTAACATGTTTTGTATGAATATCAATATAAATCATAATATTGTGGAAACACCACATTAAATAGTGTAGATTTGATTTGAAGTTTTACATATTTAAGAAGCTTAATGTATAGTGTGGAAATGCCACATTACACCAAATATATGTGTATTATAACGTACATTAAAAAGATTATGATAATGTAAATTGATTATAAACATTAACTATTATACATGCATTTATTTGTATATTCTAAGACTAATGTAAAATTATTTTAATGTGAAAATTTAACATTCCTTCGATTTTGTTATTATTACTTTTTTGCAATTTCAAAATAACTCGATATGAAATTAAGATGGTGTGGACATCTTACATTACCCAAATGATATATTTATTATTATATATATTTTAAGTACTGATAAAAAATAAAATACTATGGAAATACCACATTAAATAATGGAGAAAAGCCACGTCATCCAAAATTAAGAAAAAAGTGTAGAATTTATTATAATTATTTCCTATTGTATTTAAATTTATAATATATTTAAACTACCCTAATTTAAAATTATAATTGTGTGGAACTATTATATTACTATATATGTTTTTCGTATATTTTGAGAATACTAATATAAATTGAATAACATGGAAATTCCACATTAACCTTCTTATATGTAATATGTTATTAGTTTTTGTTTCTTAGAAGAGATTATTTTTATGAAGTTATTTATTATGATATATTTTAATAAGATTAATTTATGAATTTATAATAGTGTGAGAATTCCACATTGAATATGATGGAAATATCACATTATCTACACTTTATTATTTTTACATATTAAAAAAATTAAAATATTATAGAAATGACACATTATACAACATATATATTTATATCATTTAAATTTATTGAAATAATATATCGTTATAGAAAACAAAAAAACCAATTTGGTGAGAATTGAACTCTTAAAAGCTTTGAATTAAATATCTTTACTAATTAGAACATAAGAAAATACATAGTTCCACATAGTTTTAGCCTAATAAAAATAAAAGGAATACCTCTAGGAAACCATTGCCTTGTAATAAATATTTCTAGATATTATTTAAAAGTTAACTCCAACATGTAAGACATCATAAACCTGAATCACTATCCCCACTATCTTGCGGTTCCAAATAGGGCGAATGAATAAAATGTTGTCGAAGTTTTTTTCATGCATTTCAATAGGTTCTTCATTAAAATTTATGGACTTATAAATACATGAGTACAACTAGGCTATAATTAGGAAAGGAATAAATGTTTGATTTGAGTGATAATGTAGCATTCCCATGAGAAAATTATCTACAATAATTTAAAGAAGAACATATTGAATTTACATTTTATGTGGATAAGAGCATTGAAATTTATAATGTTTACACGGCACTCGCATTACATTAGACTAAGATCTACATTATTTATTGTGTGTAGTCTTCAAGGAACATGTCTATTTCATGGTAATCTAAATTAGATCAAATTCTATACAATTAGCATTGTTTTGACAACAAACAATTGAAGCTAATAGATTAAACTACCCCTTAAAGTAGTAAATATACTATTTAAATTGAATCATGATATATATTTATATCATCTTTTACATATTCTTAGCATGCATATGAGAATGAATCAAGTATAGGAACGGTTGTTAGTTATTATTGTCTCAATCCAAAAAAATTTTAGAGTAGGTATTTACCTTAGCTCATGTTCACCTAGGTACTTTATTTACCTTTATTGTATTTATCCTCACCCACTTATGTGTGTGGATATTTCTTTTATCTTATTTAGATATTAGGAGATATTATCTAGTTGTTAGGTATAGTTCTTTCCTTGATCTATGGTATTGACTAGATCCTTGATTCATGGCTTGATCTATGACCTTGACTAGTTCTTAGATTGTTATTCCTTTCCTATTTAAGCAAGGCCCATTCTCAATGTATTGCATTGAGTTCCATAATAATATGGATTAAAATCCTTAGCCCTTGGTCATATGAGGGCTTAAAGATTGTAATTCCTACTAGTAGGTGACTAACTTAAGCCCCTTTAATTTTATTTGTGTGGTGAAGGCAACAACAATTTATTTTGTTTTAGTGGCAACTAAAATAAATAACAGAGCAAAATATTAAAAAGCTTGTAACTTTTGATCGGTAACTCGGTTTTGAGGCTTTGTTTTTTGCGAAAGTGCATGTTTTTCGTGCTTTTACATTGGAGTTATTTATTTTGATATTTTCACTATAATTATAAAGTGCCAAATATGGAGGAGTGTTGTAATCAATTGTGGATGCAATTTCAGCCTAAGCCGGACGTCCTAAATTTTGGGAGTTGCAGTTTGTACCTATTGTACCTATCATGGATTTCGAGAATGATATGCCTTTATTTGAAGTATGTGGACTTCAAGAGGGTATTGCAAAATTTGTGGAAGAAAATAGATAGCTCAAGAAGAAAAATTCTCTTCTAAAATCACTCATTCATGATAAGGATACAATAATACACTCCCTACATGACAAACTTGCTAGCCTACATCATCACCATCATATTGTGGAAAACCATATCCATGATCCTAGTCCGCTTGCAGATTTGTTGCTTTTTGTACCCATTGACATTGATCTTCCGGTCTTTGAGCCCGAACTTGCTTTTGATGCTTCTAAACCTATGAGGCTTGTTATTGGATGCTCTTCCACATCTATACCTATTACAGTACCACATGTTGTGTATCCTACTTCCTTTCATTTGCATGGCTTTTTTAAGAAGCATATCACTGTATTCTATTCTCACATGCTCTATTCTATGGGTCTCACTAGCAGAGTCATTGACAGACATTCATAGGGTATTGTTTCCTCTATTCCACATGTTAAGTGGAATTCTCGTCATTACATTGGTTTTCAAGCAGATAATTAATTGGGATCACACATTGACAGAGCTCATTTTTTTGTTCGCTTGACTCTTTCTGAGGATCATGAGCAACACATGAGTTCTGCACCTTCACTTAGGCTTGAGAAACCTGAGATTTCAGCTGTCAGACATGATCAACTTGACACACATTTTGATGTTCTTTTGCATGCACCCATTGTGCATTTTGCACCAAGTCATATGCAGTATCTTCTTCATCCATCCGTGTTGATTTGGGGTGGATATTTGATCACTCGTGGTGGCGACATAGGAATTTGTTGAGAGGACTCTAGGTGTGGTTCCTCCACCATTAGGCCTCTTGCTCCACTTTCTATACCTTATGCATTGTGATGCTTCTTGTTTTGAGCATTTTTCTTTAGCAGGTGTAGTGTATCTCTCTTGTTTGTTGAGAGATTTTGTATCTGTATTTTCGACACTTTTGGCATGTTGACAATATCTCTTATGGGGATCTATTCTAGTGCATTCCAGTGTTAGTTTTTCAGTGTTCGAGTAGTTGTTTTGACAACTCATACAGATTTGTAGCATCACTCCACCCATTCAGCAGTATGGGAGGGTGTGGTGTTGATCCTACTTCTTCGAGTTTCGTGTCCTTGCCTTATTACCTTGGCTTTTCTTGGATCGTGACACTCTGGAGTTTGTGTCCTTGCCTTGTTGCTTTGGTTTTGTTCTTGGATCGTGGCACACTTATTTGTAGAAGTTGATCAAATTATGTTTGGTTTTTTACACTTTCATTTGACTTTCGACATCACTCCGTTGGCAGTATCCTTGTATGGAGCTATTCTGGTGAAACCTAGTGTCAATTGTTTTTGAGTTTTGTGATTGAGCAGTGGATTCAGACCACAGTGCACACCAAACTTCTTTAGCATTGTACGAGTTTTTTGAGCCGAGCTTCTTAGGATGCCTTGGAGCAAGTTTTTACTCTCTTTACTTTGTTGTTATTGGTTTTGGGTACCTTACGTTGTCCCCTTTTTCCCAGTTATTGTACATGAGTACCTCATCAGGCCTAGTTACCGGGACTCATACTGTGGACATGCCACTTCTATTTTGGCCCCTAGCTTCACTTGAGGGGGGTGTTAGATTAGGTATTTACCTTAGCTCATGTTCACCTAGGTACTTTATTTACCTTTATTGTATTTATCCTCACCCACTTGTGTGTATGGATATTTCTTTTATCTTATTTAGATATTAGGAGATATTATCTAGTTGTTAGGTATAGTTCTTTCCTTGATCTATGGTATTGACTAGATCCTTGATGTCTAGTTCTCTCCTAAATCTATGATCTTGACTAGCTCTTTGATGACTAGTTATTTCCTTAATTCATGACTTGATCTACGACCTTGACTAGTTCTTAGATTGTTATTCTTTGCCTATTTAAGCAAGGCCCATTCTCAATGCATTGCATTGAATTCCATAATAATATATGATATTGTTGCTCATTTGTTTGCAAAGGTTTTATGTAAAGTTATTATGGCGACTTACTTTCATCTTATTGATCGTGGTGTTTGATTAGCATCTGTGTTCTTGGCTTGGTATGATTTTTTTATCATTCCTTTCAAAATAACATATAGATAAGATTGATGGATTGTCAAAATATATATCAATAAATTTTTTTGTAAAAAAATCAAAAAATACATAAATCTACTAAAATTAAACTATCTTACAACTAATGAATACTTAATAGACATTTCAAAATTTCCACAACTATATTAATAATACTAATTAAATGTATTTTAATAATAATTATAAATTTATATAACTTTAGAACCGTAATTATTACATACTTGTAATTTATAAATGACTAGTTATGCTCAAATATGTTTTAATATTTCCATCAGACACTATTATTTATAGTACAAGTTCATGATCACATGAAATCAATAGTTGTTTTACTTAATTCATATGTGATTGTAATGAACCACATGTGATATAAGTGTTGTAGAAAGATTTTTGAGACTTGTATGTTGAGAAAAAGATGGGATATTCATGACCATGCATTGGTGGAATCCACATTGCATAGATCAAAGTGAAATAAATATTAACCACCTATTAAAATTAAATCCAATGGTGATAAATTAAATACCCTTACACCATTAATAGATTTCCCACCTCAACTTTGTTATAATCATATAATCTTATCAAAACACATGTAATTTTTTATTTTTTGAAAGAAATAATAGCTCTATCTACTTGATAGCTATTGGTATTGTACCTTGAATGATTTCACCCTATATTTCCATATCAACGACCATGCATATGAGTTTTCTTGTGAAGGCCTTGGCCGGATCTGCGCTTGAGTGACTCAAACATATATCCTAGTACGGTGTTGCTAGGTTAGGAGAGGAAAATATAGTATAATTCGAATGAGATGATGCTAATTGCAATGGATGCCCCACCCGGTTCACCCAATGGTCAAACTCCGGTGCATTCAAGACAATCCATCATTACGCCGAAGGCGTTCCCCCTATGGGAAAGGCCCTTGTGGATGTTTCTCCAACTATGTAAAATTTGACGGCCGTTTAGACGTTTTGGACGTTTTCGTTTTTTCGGGTTATTTTTTACGGTTGTTTTTTGCATGTAATGGTTTTTGCGAGGTTTCAGTCGCCCGATCTGTAAACCTAACCGGGAATACGGTAAAATGGTGTATATGGATGCAGACATACAAGTGTTTGACAACATTGATAACCTATTCCACATGCCGGATGGGTATTTATATGCTGTTATGGATTGCTTCTGTGAAAAGACGTGGAGCCACACGCCGCAATACAACATCGGATACTGCCAGCAGTGCCCTGACAAGGTCTGTTGGCCTGCAGAAATGGAGAAGCAGCGACCTGCACTGTATTTTAACGCTGGAATGTTTGTGTTTGAGCCGAGTAAATTGACCTTTGACAGCATGATGGAAACTCTCATGTCTACCGCTCCAACACCCTTTGCAGAGCAGGTAAATTATATTTGCTTTTGCTTTGTTTATGAATGAAAAGTAGTTTTTTTTCCATTATGTGGTAAGTCGGTATAAACCACAGCGAGTCAATGTTTTCGCAGGATTTTTTGAACATGTATTTCAGAAGATGTACATACCCATCCGTTGGTGTACAATCTGGTTTTGGCCATGTTGTGGCGTCACCTGAGAACGTAGACGTTGAAAGAGTTAAAGTCGCGCATTATTGTGCAGCTGTAAGTTTTTTTTTGCTTCTGCTTGCCAAATATTTTATTGTTGTGTAGTTAACAAAATTTTACAAATGGATGTGAAGGGTTCAAAACCGTGGAAATTTACTGGCAAGGAGCCCAACATGCAGAGGGAAGATATACAGAAATTGGTGAAGAAATGGTGGGAGATATACAACGATGAATCCGTGGATTTCAAATCAAATGAGACAAGGGCGGAGACAGAGAGCAGATCTGAGCTACAACACATAACTGATAAGGCATTGCGTGGTGCAATGTATAGGCCAGTCCATGTGTTGCCTGCTCCACCTGCAGCTTGATCAGACATAACTTATACTGTAAAGTAGGATACATAGCCTATATATATTGTAATTTCCTTTACATAGACTACGTGTCATCATCTTTGGAAGGAAAACAAAACCTTTATAATATATATGGTGATTAATTTTTCATGCATACAAAACAATTTTACATTTTTTTTTAATCTATGTGCAAATCCACAATTTTCTTTAGTTCTATTCTTTCAAAGGAAAAATAGGACCTGTGTGGAAACAATTTCAATTATGTTACTATGAAACCCTGACAAACTCAAAAAATAAAAGTTGTTCCAAAATATGTATCGCAATGTTTTGTAACAATAAAAAATTTAGAGCATCTACTGTTGGTTTTATTTTTTATTTTTATTCTACCGAATCACTGTAGACACTTAGAGCCTGAAAAATAATAGAGCCCTAATAAATACATGTATAATGAGACTTATAAATAAATTTCTGGTATGAAAAAAATTGCAATTTACAGCAACCCTCTAAATTGCTGAACAACAGATTGTTGAACGGTGTTTAAGACATTTTTTTCCATTTAAATTGCCGGTTGTCAATGAGTAAGATTTTCGTTTTGTTAAGTAGAGTTTATGGGTGGGTTTTATGGATTCTCTTGAAGGGAAGAGGGTAGCTAATGAGATTGATCTGAGAGAGCGACATGGGGTTTGAGCATTGAGCATATTTGAAGCACCCACAACATGCTTTAGCACAAAGGTGTGCTCCATTCCTGTTTTAGGCTGAATTTGTTCTTCTTTTTTAGTTCTATGGATAGAAATTGGGAATATGGGCACTTACTAATTTGTACCCTTGAATTTTTTCTCCTGCTCTATAGGTCTATGCACTGAAATTGGGAATATGGACACTACGTAATTTGTACCCTTGAAAATCTTCTCCTGTTTTTAAGGTCTATGGACTGAAAATAGAAATATATAAGCACTCACTAAATTGTACACACTCACAATACTCAGAAAATATGCAGAAACAAAATTGTACCCTTTCCAGGTAATAATAAGAATCTATAGAGTTTTAGGATTGGGATCAAAATAACCGATTACTTAATTTGTACCAGGGTGGAAGTTTCTGGATACAACCACCTGATACTAATTTGTACCTTTACAGAGCCCTTTGACAAGCTCTTTATGAGAAAAGATAATAGCAATCTCTTGAGCTCAAGAATTGGAATTAAGATAACCTTTACAGTAGAAATTAATAGGATCGAAGATGGACTTATTGAATCCAATAGCTTGCATAATGCATGACGTTTCACAAGAAATAACACCTAACCAATTGGCAAACGATAGTTTAGAATGCCGTAAACCCGGACAACTAAGATAGCCTACCTGCAAATACAAACAAAATAGAGATTAAAACAGGTCCACTTAAAAGAACAGAGAACTATCTGCTCAATAAGTTTGATTAAGATGTCATTGCAGTCATTGAGACCAAATATCTTTTAGGCATGCATTTTGTCGAATAGTTCACATGCTTCCATTTCTTACTGTGCCCTTGGATTCGGCAAGAACGCCATTGGAGGACAAAATGGTAGATTTTATGTGTTCTGTTTGTTTATGGTGATTGAAGGTTGGGGAGATCACCAATGGATTGGAATGAATTCCTTGTTTATACAAGTAAGGTAAATTTCTATAAGTGATTATGGGGTAAGGCTTATGTCAATGATTCGAAACTTTCAAGTTGAGAAATTGAACTTCAGGAAAAATTATAAAGTCTCTCTATTTCCCATACCGTTCATGAAAATCTAAATTCAAGACTAATACTAAATTATTAAAGAAGAGGATTCAGACTTGGCATTGCAACCGGGTCTTGATCACATCAAGTGGCATTGTCACAACACTTGCTAGAGCTCCAACTACCCCGCCTGCAGTGATGTGAGCAAGTAGGTGCTCTTCACTTGCGTTTTCTGGAGAAAATTTGGTGAGGACTTTCTTGGCAGCTTCATAAGTTGCAAAATGAACAGCAGTGAAAGGGGCATTCATTACCACATAATTTGCATGCTTATCCAACCTGTATTGTAATTTTACTTCATATATTTTAATAATGAATGATCTGAATGATATCTCTTCCGTGGATCTAAGATACTCCCATATACTATTGAATTCTTTCCTTTGATTCTCACCAAATTGGATTTAGAAGCATCTCTCTGTGATTTGCTTGCGGGTATTGCCTTTGACCAGTCTTCCCCTTTTATCCTTGAAGCTTTTACAACAATCTACATTTGATGTGCTAACATGATGGGCATTTTGGTTCCCACCCACAATTTCACTACTTCCTTCTAAATCTCATAATGTGGCATAGGAGCCGGTATACAACAACAATTGTTATGAAACATAACATTGAATCTGGAATCCCTCCAACAATCAGGGACAACCACTGACATTTTCTATGACACATCAATGTTACCACCAACATTACCTTTATTTGTTATTGTCAAATTTGATAGATACAACGGCCCATGTTGGGATCCCTCCAACCCGTTACATATTTGGATACCCCTATTTCATGAGGGAATCAAAGACAATTGCCGAATAAAATGGCCTGATGATTAACTATCCACAAGTCCCAGGGACTTACTTTGCATAGAGCAACTATCAACATTGGAACCACTGAAAGGCAAGGTTTGACATTCACAACTTTCTCCATAGTTCCTTCACTTTTAAATATGTGCATTTCACCTCCTTTTTCATTCAAAAGGTACTCAAAAATGGCACACATACCAACACTCGGAGCAAGAAGAAAGGAGGAGTCAAGACTACTATCCCTCGACCAAAACAACCCGTCATAAATACTACCCTCTACTTTGATAGCACCTCCAGTACTACTTTAGTCAACACTTATTGTATCCAAAGAGGCAATTCCATTCAAGGGGTATCAAATGTCTTCATGTTTAGTGGAAATAAAATTGGCCACAAAATGCTACCATTCATGATATAAATTCTCTAAATGTACAAAGGTCTTCATGTATTCATGTTTAGTTCATATATCGTGATATAAGATTTGCAACTGCATATCTACGATTTTGTAACAAATTTAAATGTATACACAGAACATTTCAATGTAATGTTTCATATATAATCCAACACTTCCACTATCAATCACACCCCTTATCAACATGTTATCGACAGTATAAAAATGGATTTTTCAACAGCCAACCAAACAAACAATCGATGTAACCATTGTCTCAAACACGTTGCAACACAAACACAATTTCCCCCAAATAATTACAAACCACATTAACTACAAAAGTAATTAACTATCACTCATGATATAAGATTTGCAAATGTATATGTACGAATTTGTAACAAATTTGAAATGTAGAGATAGAACCTTTAAATGTAAGGCTTCATCTATATTCCTACACTTACAAAATCAATCACACCCCTTATAAACATCAACTACAAAATTAATAATTATCCCTCTAAATCAAATAACATATGTTGTTCGGCGTTCACATTGCATTTTACACATGCGATTGCTAGTTTATACTATGTATGAAAATTATTGTCAATTGTTTGAAGCAACTTTTTAAATTTCATAACCATGTGTAAGGCCACAAATATATTAATAATTTGATCTAGCTCCATTTTAATTCTTTTATCTATTATTTCTTTGTCTATTACTAACATTAGGCTCTTGTACTAGTTAGCTCAAAGCATCTTTTAATCAGTCATGCTTTTGACTTTTAATTGATTTTTATACAATTAAAGTCTAAAAATTGTTGTGAGAAATAAAGTTCATGAATTTATATTAATCTTTCATCCCTTTCATATTAAAATATATATATAGAAATGCAGTCACGAATTTTTTTCAAATGATATACTAAAATTATAAATTTCCATTTATTCATAAATGAAGTAATTTAAATAAATTAAAAGATCTAAACTACTTCACATAATTACAATTCAATATAAATATTAAGAAATAAAGATTTAGAAAATGGAATAAAAACTCTTACCTAACCATAGCAACATGAAAAAACTTCTCTTCCAAAAGACACAATTTGCGTTGAAAATCAGTGTTTATAATTTAAATGAAATTAATTTGATATAAGTTTATGAATTTAATGATGATTTTATTATTTTTTTAAAACTCCAAGTTAAAAAAAGGATATATCCTTAAAACTAGTTTTTATTTACAATAGCTATTTATTTAAAATTGCAAGTTATAAAAAGACTTATTAATTTAAATATATATTTTATGTTTGCAAGAGATTTTTTTAATTATTGATTTTTATTTTTTTAATATATAGTAAAGAAAAATATTCACATTTAATAAGAAAATCATATTTATGTCTTCCAAATGTAGACAATCCAAATAAAGAATTATCTAAATGAATGTCAAATTGGTTGTTAATAGTAATATTTCTACATTTTTGTAAAAGACAATTTCACAATTAATTATTTTGGCAATTAAATTGTAGCTTCCACCTCTACAATATTTATGTGGTAACGACAATTTGTAGAAATAAATTGTTGAAATTGCCATAATATACCTTGGCATAATATTTTAAAGTTGATAAATGATGATAATATCTTAGAGGAAGTGCAATGATGACACCCAAGTTTCTCATGCTTGGTATTGATATAAGTATTTTCATTTTTTGGGAAAGGACAATCACCATGTTTATTTGCTTTTAAACTTTCGGTCTGGTTCGAGGGGCTCCATTTTAGTTCTTTCTAAAGGAAGACATGGTTTTTGGCTTAGGATGAGAGGTGAAAGGATCAAAATCGAGCTTTCTTCATACCTCCACCTCAAAATGATTGTTCTCTATATAAAATGTTGTGCAGGAGGGTTCACCAAGTTCATCCGACGATTAAAAGGTAATGATCCTTAGCTCTCTGTGGATTTTGAAACACATGGGTTGAAGGGGGTTTTAATTTGAGGGGGTTGAAATAAGGGTCTCGAGGATTTGATTTCTCAGTTACTAGTTTAAAAATGGAGGGCCTCAAAATTTTAAAGACAAAACTAGGAAGAAACATGAATTAGCTACCTTTTTCGGTCTGGTAAATGTCTTGTATTGATGATGATGAAATTGTTCACACTTGTCTTCCTTAAGAATGGGCATATGTTTTCCTTGTGGTGATGAAGTATTTAACCTTGGAGGGAAAATTTAGGAAGATATTCTCTTATCACCTTTCTATCCTAAATTACCTTTGAAGGGATAAAAAATGAGTCTTTCCTTTTTCCTTTTTAGGTCTCTGACTTCCTCCATAACCGACTTTAAGAACAAGAAAATTGACATCCCCCTTCATCAGGGGCTGATTCTTTTACTTTTTCAGAATGGTAAACCTGTTATCCCTACTCAACTGGAGGTTACTAGGGATACTGAGTTGGATAATAAAACATTGACAACGACCATAAAATGACTTAAGAAAGAGAGTGGGAAAGACAATTTGGAAGGGATTTCTGATGTCCTCTGTAACTTGAAAAAGGGGTTTACAAAAGGGGTGAGGTTTTGGTAGCGTAAAGAGAGAGAGAGAGGGATTTGGTCGACTGGGAAGAAAGGTTAATTCGTCTTTGAGTCAACTCACGACACTATCTCCATTGTTAACAAGAATTTGGTTCAGGAGGTTAGAGTGTCATCACAAAATTGATGTCCAAAATAAGAGGATCGGGGGTATGCATATTGATGTAAGAGAAAAGGATATCTATCCTATAGAATCAAATGGCCAAGGTTTAGGGAAGTAAGTAGAAGATGAGACTCATTCTTAGTAGCTCACGATAGTGAATATTCCATGGACACCAAGATCAAGGAAAGAGTTCATAAAATTATTAAGAGGGTAATCATAAAGGTTGTTGGGTTGAAGGATAGCAAGAAAAGTGTTAGAACTTGCGAGAAAGGCTAAAGCAAACTAATGGCGGGCCTTTGGCTAAACTTTTTGTATTTTTCTATATTTTTCTTGTTTCCTACTTATACTTTTGTAATAGTCCTCTATTATCTCTATTTTAAATAAAGCTGGTATGGATAATATTTCATACTATTGGTAGTTTGGTTTTGTTTAGGGCGGCCCTCCTATCAAGATTATTTTGAATTTTTATGTTGGGATTCCTCTTTCTTTTATGGTTGATTTGGTTGACTGGATTCATTTTTTGTAAAGGATTTTTGGTCCCTTCAAAATCAATCTTTTTACCTTATACGAAAAAACATTGATGAGAGTTACAACACTCTAAATTTTGGATTTTCTACAAAGATGTATTATATAGATAAAATACATTTTTAGGAAGATTGTGGAATACTAACAAATACAAGAATTGTAGAAATGTTAAAAAAATCAACAAATGTGGATAATGTACAGTTAAAAATGTAGTTCCCACTCCTCTATAACACTGTTTTATCTTGATATTTACACTATTGGGTGATGTTCAGACATTTGATTATGATACATTGATCAGTAGATGATAGATTATACTAATATGTGGATTATTGACACTATGATGTTTATGTTTTATCATGATGCACTAGATAGTGATGTTAGACAGTTAGATGTATGTTGATTTTCATGATGTGGATTTTATATTGACATGTTATGTTTTTGAGATGTTGGAATATAATTGTAATCTCATGGATGTTAGGGTTAGATTTTGGCATATTGATGGATAATAGAATTGTTAAATGTTGAATGATGAATATGGAGTATATATATATATATATATATATATATGATTTCTCGATGTTGTTAATATGGCTGAAAGGCCAGAGAGGTATTTGTTGTGTGCAGGAATTTTATCACAAACATTGAAGGGGATAGGGGACCAACCACGAGAAGGATGTCGAACATTGAGCAATGAGGCCAAAATTGAAAAATCTTGTAATGTTGTTTAGTGTGTGTTTTGCATGTCTTGTTTGGAACTTTCCCATGGGGTGATTTCACATATGTGGGCATGGGGTGAATTGTGTCCCTTTATTTAATTTTTGTATGTGTTTATTTGTGTTTTTTGTATTTAAATTTGGAAAATTTGTCACTTTATTAGCATGTGTAAATGTGTTTTTATTAGACTTAACCCTTCTTTTTTAGTTTAACCAAATTAGAGATGTGAATAATAGTGATGATGAGATCTTGTAGTCCTTGTGTAAACATAATTTATGTTGATTTGAGAGTTTTAACTCCACCCCAAGATAAAAATTCGGATTTTTACTTGGGGGCACTTTTGAGCCTTGTGGGACAAGCAAGACTTGTCCCACGCCTCTTAATTTGACCCAACAACATTACCTATGGATTGGGAAGTTTAATTTTGACTTATTTGTCTATTTTTTAATGTAAGAGAAGGAAAATCATTGCACTTATTTCTAATCCAATTTATTATGTCCCTTGAAAGCATGGAGTGTAAGTTTGAGCCATGTGGGTTGTTATAGTCCTTGCTTGTGTATTGTTGTTTCTTAGTATTAGTGTGTTTGAATTAAGTGTGGGGATGGGGATGATGAAGTGACATCCTACATGGAGCCATCTCATCATCCTCACTCTCCATTTATATTTATTTGTGATTTTTGGTTAGAATGGGGTTACTTGCTCATTTTGCTTCTTGTGCACTTTTAAATTTGGGAGCTTTTGGAGTGCTTGGCTTGGATTTGAAGAGGCTTGTGAAATTTTTCTTAGAACTTGATGGAGATGTAGGCTCTCCACCCTATTTATTATTATGTTACTTTGTTTTTGTAAGCAATGTTGTTCTTGTTAAATGCATTTTGTCTTGTGATGTTGTTTGTGTGGGTTGGTTGAATAGTTCACCTTAGTTGGGTGTGTTGAGAAGTGCTTATGAGACCATTGGGGAGGGAAAAGAGAGTTTATGTGAGGCATGCAAATTAGTGGGAGTGTGAATGGGAGTCTTACCTATGGGGAGAGAAAAGGGATTCATGGATTTGTTTCTTGTTGCAAGGGAGAGATAAGGATTTGTGTGATTATTTTGTGCACTTGGAGGCTTGGGTAAGACTCCCACTTCACTTGGGAGGCATAAGGAGGTGGTCTCCCATAACCCTTGCTCTACTTGGTTTGATCCTCAAACCTTTGTTTTGTAGTGTATGTGTAAACTTGTTGGTTATGTGATCTTGGTGGAGTTGCTTGTCTTGTATGTGTGTTTTGTTGAGAAGCCTCTTTGTGATAGTTTTCATTGTTGCTCAATGCCCCCATGGTTCCTTGGTTGGGGTTCGGGGGCCATTAAGGGAATGGCCTCTTCCCTTAATTGATTTAAGGTTTGGTGGAAAGCGTTGCCTACTCTCCCTTCCTGTTTTTGGTTCCTTTGTGAAGATTGAAGAAAGTTAGAGTTGGAGCTACCATTGTGAGGAAGACATGCTTATTGGAAAACTTTTGACTTGGCCTCATGGAAATATATTTTGTTGTATATTGTTTAAATCTACACTTTCCACATGGAGTGATGAAATGTATTATTGTAAGTTGTGATAAAGTTTCATTCTTGGAAACCATTTTTCTTTGTAAAATCCTTGAGAGTGTGGATTGAGAAAAATCAAAATGTCAAATGTGATTAGTCTTGTGAAAAGAAATTATCAAGATTTGTATGGTTTTGGAGAAAGGAAGATTTGAATGTAGATGAAATGGATATACATTTATTTGATCTAAGTTTGTTTCAACATATCCAAGTTGATATATTTTCCTTTCCTAAAATATTGAAATGTGGTTAGACTCCATTTTGAAAGAAACAAGTATTTTGTTGGTTGCTCTTGCTTTTACAATGGAATGATTATTTTGTTTTCCTTAAGAGAGTAAATAGAAGAACTTAAACTATAAGAGCATCCCTACACTAGTTGATGGAAATAGTAGTGAAAATCATTAGTTGGATGGAAGGTTTTCTTCTATTATCACTTTGTTTCACAAATTGTGTAAAAAAAAAAGAGGACTTGCATTTAGCTTAACTTAACATTAGTTGGATATATATATATATATATATATATATATATATAGACACACACACACACACACACACACACACACACACACACATCTATATTTAAAATGCAACCTTGGTTAAGATTAGCTTCATACGTTTATTTTTGCAAAGCCTCACTATTTTATGTATTGTTAATATTGAACAAAAAAAGAGAGAAAACTCAAATAAGTTTGGCTATCTCTACACTATAAATATAGTGATATAATTAATATATTAATATTTCTTATTTGTTTATAAAAAATTAAATTAAAATAATATGAAAAAGACTTAAATCATATTAGTTAGATATATTAATGTATTATATTAATCTATATTTAATAACACCTTTATTTAATTATTATTATTATTATTATTATTATAAAAATAAAAATAAAAATAAATAACATTATATATAACAAAGTTTTGGATTGGTTAAAACTTATTTAAAAAAATTACTTAAAAACTTTTGTTAGGTCGTAGTTTACATAGCCCCATGTTATGCATTTAAAGGTTATAAGGGGTGGGGGGGGGTCGCCGACTCCACCCCCACCCCATTTGCTTTGTTATTAATTGCGTGGGTGGGGGCCGAAATTACTTTGTTTAATAAAAACAAAAATAAACATCAAATTCTTTTTTTCTCATACGCAACGCAACTTGAGTGTAATTTTTTTGTTATTGGTCGCGGCCACATTTTTCTTTTAATCTATTTTAAAATATATATATATATATAATCCCATTTTCGGGTATACGATATTATAAAAAAATGATTTATATATATGAATAAAATTTTATATATTCAAAAGGAAACATGGTTTATGTATATCTACTTAAATAAGAGGAGAAGAAATGCAAATACTACAAAGAAAATAGATCTTTTGGGTGACAATCTGTGGAAAGTGTACAATACTCTCAGTGTACAATATTCAACACTTTCACACATGAAAATAGGCTCCAAAACCTAACAATCTCCCACTTGGAGACTAGTTTTCCTCTGAGAAAGCTTCTCAACCCTCCACTAGTTTCCATGAAGACCAACCAAAACTAAACACAACTTCAGTTTTTCCCTTGTGACTACCTTGGTCATCATGTTTGTAGGATTCCGACTAATATGAATGTTCTCCAGCTTCAAATTCTCTTCCTCTAAAGTTGTCTGATGAAATGGAACCTTAGCTGTATATACTTCATCCTAGAGTGGAAAGAAGAGTTCTTAGCTAGGTGTATAGCACTCTAATTATCACTATGCAACTTTTCTTTCTCCTGCTTATGCCCCAACTCCTCAAGTAATGTATGTAACCAAATAATCTCTTTGCTTGCCTATGTGGCAGTAACATACTCAACCTCTATGGTTGATGTTGACAATTTTTGCACTTGTGCAAAAATGGGCAACTCGAAACTTCATTACGATAGAAGGCATTGGTGAAGTATAACTAAGTTAAGGGAGATTTTCGAGATAATGTTATTCTTGCTAATTTAGTTAAATGATTACATGAAATCTACAAATCATGTGTACTATTACAAAACATAAAGATCACATAGTCTACAATTTCATGACTATCTTTAGCAAAAGAACACAGGGCCCGAAGGACAGCTATGTTGTCTTGATGAAGACATTCAATTATAGAATAGGTGAAATGCTAAGTTTTGGAACAAAAACATAAGTGCAGATTGCAGAAATCAGAGTTCATTACTGGATGTTATAGGTTTTCTTAAGGTTCCTTCCTTCATGATTAAGACATTCAATTATATTATTGAGTTGTTTAGTTCATCATACAATCCATATAGAAAGCTAAAATGTAGAAAGAAATATACAACTCATTTTCATAATTCAATGTTTTATTCGTAAGGAATTTTCAAATGTTTCCCACACAAGCCGTGGGATGTAACTAAAAAGTAAAGTACAACTACTGAAATAAGAGGTACACATGCATGAAAGAGAAAGTAAAGGAGTATGAGTGAACCCATCATTTCCTTGGGGTTTTCTTCTTTGGTTGAAGCATCTCCATTCCCATCTTTTGTTCCTTCTTCATCTTCGTTGTAGAAGTCACTATACCTGAAAAGAAGAAAAAGAGAAAACTGTCAGTTACAAGCTTAGGGATCAATTCATATTCCTATATTGTCCTAATTCGTGCATATGAATCTCTTAACAACAGGAGATATAGTTTACTTGAAGATCAAATACATACATGCTTTACTCACTCAAAAAGAAGAAAAAAAAAGAAAAAAAAACCATGGACATAAGAGAGGCCAAAAAGCCTAAGTATTTTTCTAACTATTTTCTTAAGTGTGCAAGTGCGGAGTTACTGACCAAGAAGAAATATATAATTCATAATGCTTTGGAAAGAAGGAAGAATGTAACTCATGTGTCAGTAATTGACCTACAAATGGGAGAAGTTACAATACAGATCTGGAATTTAAATCAAAAGAGACTAGAAAATAGAAGTATACTTTTCAGTTTGTAACTAAAGAAGAAATCAGATTTCAAGAAGTTGAAGTTAACTGGAAAAGAAAGGGTTACAGCTGAAACAAAATGAAGAGAAGATTCTAGGAAAATTTTGACAGGGCTTCGCCATGAAAAATCAACATTTTAAATTTTTAGCATGCCAGAAATACTACTATCAAGGAAATAAAGCATCTATGTAAAAGAAACAAGCTACAGTACTTCAACTAAGCATCTGAATCAAGGCTTATGCTTGAAAATGATATTACATAGATGAAGAAATTCTTGTGATTTCCAAAAAGCTATTTGTAAGGACCACATATATCTTAAGTACAAAATATAAGAAAAAACACTTCTATTACAGTTGATAAATCCAGTTTAGTTTTTAGTTATAGAATCAACTTCAGAGTCCAAAAATACAAATGTAGTTATAGGTTACAGAGGATCAAGACACAATCCATTTTGACAAAGAAAGAATTAAAATACAGCTGTGTCATTTGAAGCCATCAAGTAAAGAAGCATGATTCAACATCATCAATTACTTCAGGAAAAGATCAAATTCAGAGTAGAAGAGATAAGTTGTGCATCAGATCATCATCTTCAGAATCAAAGTAAGAAGCACTTTAACAAGATTGTAGTGAACCAAAGAAGCAAATTTTACAACATAGGTACAACTTTCAGAAATGAAGCAAGTATTAAGTGTACAGATGCTACAATAGGTTCCAGAAAAGGCTCAAGGTTTATCCAAGAACTTTGAATCAGAAAACTCATACATATCCAAGTAAAAGGAATGTTTTGGTATTTCAGAGATTACTTTTCATATTAAAGTTTCAGTTTTGCAATAAAAAGAGTCAACAATGATCAAGTAAGTCATGAACGAAAGTAAGTTTTCATTTTGGAAAGGATGTCTTCCAAAAGGAAGTACAGAAGAGTAATACACTCAATTATTTCAAACTGTTAATTTTCGAGAAATGTAAATTTCCAGAAATACATGAGAATTGTTGTCATCACATAGGTTAAAAAATGAAAGCTACAGAAGTAACAAACACCTCGGACTCAAATCTACAATGAAGGAGAAGAGAAAGTCGAGGTTACACACAAATGGCTCTCAATTCAAGCTCAAAGTGTTGAAGATGATCATAAAACCGTGAAACACAGAACTTTTATACCCAAATGGAGCCATGAAAAGAAAATGAGCTCATACAAAAAAAATTTTCAAAGCTACTTATTAGCAAAAAGTATCACAAGTGTTTTCAAGTGCATCTTATCAATGGCGAAACAGTAGAAATATAGAGAAAACCAAAATGCAATTATAATGCAAAATTTCAAAACTTTTACAAATGTTATCTACACAGTTGAAGAATTTCTTTAAAAACTCGAGTTTAGGAATACCCATGTCTTGAAAAACACAGTTTCTCGCTTGATCATAAAAACCATTATTGGGTATCAAGAAATCGAGTGAGAAGTAGAACGCACTATTTTTCACTGAACAGTGAACCTTTCAATTAACCAACTGAATGATGAAGCAAGAAATCCATATACCCACAAGAAGTTTCAAACTTGGAATTCAAGCGAGATCAAGAAATCACAAAACCCACAAATATTTTCAAATTTTTTAGTGACATATCCAAGGAAGAAAATGAAAATGGAGGGGTATGTGTGCAAGAGGAAAATTAGCTCACCTGTAACCACTCATGGCGGCCAACATCAAACTATGATTCACTCAGAAAACTCAAAATCAGATTAGAAGAGTTACAGAAAGCTCGAACTCAGAAATGAACAACCAAACAAACCTCAAAGCTGAGCTTGAACTCAAACAAATGGCAACCGCATAGAGCAGAAAACAAGTGTACAGGTGTAAAAGTCGAGCTTCATAGATCAAAAAATGGTGGTCTATAGAAATTTTGCTAGGGATTCACCGCTCTCTGCGAGCAAGGCAAGAAATGACCAAAATGATGGAGCTCGAGAATTTTAAATGCACCCAACTCATCCAGTTTAACCTAACTCATCTTAGGTTAGTAATCAATGATCAACATTCAACAAGGACAAAGATCAAAGGCCAAAGATTGAGCTCCACATTCAAAGAAAACAACCATGGTAAGAAGCCATTGACCGAATTAATTGCAAGGGTAAAACCATAACTTAAGTTCGAGGATCAATAGTCAGAAATCCATAAGTATAGAGATATTGATGGTTCTACATCAAAGAGCCTAACTCAACCAGAGTTCAGAAAGTATATACGTGGCGAGCCCACAAAAACCCTAATTAGGGTTTGGTTTAAAATATCACTTACCAACATGCCAAGGGTCGACTCATCGTGAAGAAGGGGCCAGCCCACATATCAATCAAATAATCATTGCATTTTTTTACTTGTAAAAGTCTAATTATATTCCAACTCCAAATAATACAAAGTGCCGACCAAATCATGCCAACAATGATCACCGAAAAGGTGAATTTTTAAACTATACATTATCAATATGCAAAGGTTGACAAGTATATACATGCAAGTATTAATCAAAAGGTGGTAAGACTATAGTATGGCATGTGCAATGTCAAATATGGTCGACCTTTTAGTTTGCTAAGTCCACAAAGGTGGCCAAACCAAGTAGAGTGCAAAGGTGGTCCCCACTTGCAAAGGGTTAAGATGATATGCAGTATGTCACCCATGTGACCACTTAGACAAGGAATGTCAACATCAAAATCTGAGCATGGAGGTGGTCCCCACCAAATGGATATATGGATGATTATTTTTATAAATATTGCAAGTATTGCAATTATTTTACTCAAAAATAGGGAGTTTATTTTTGCATGCATTCAAAGAGAACATAACTGACAAGAAGACAAATTTGCATGCTCAAGGAAGGAGACTTGCTCACCAAGAAATATTTATTATTAGCAAATTATTCACCTTTGTTTTCTTAAAAATAGAACAGTCAACTTCAGTTTGACTGTAATGTAACCAAGGCTATTAATGCCTATTTGTAATGGCATGTTCTATTTTTATTCCTTTATCTATTATTAAATAAAGGATAAAAATAGGATGCATGGGCGAGTACAAGCCTTAGACTATTTTTAGGAAGAGGGTGAAAATTATTTTTCTATATATTGTGTGCCTTTGTAAAGCACAAAAGGAGGGATTTTTAGATACAGGAGTGCTGAAGCAATTTTCTGCCAGTTTTTCCTTTTGAATATGAAATATTTTCTACCTTTCCAATTATTTATAGTCTTGTTTATGTTTTCCATTAATCTTGTGAATGTTCAATTCCTAATTAATCGTATTACCATGTTACAAATATAGTAATTCTGGATGATATTAATGTGTATGTGTAACTTAGTAGTATTGTTGTGATTTTATCCCTCAATACATCAATGCGTTTACCCTTAATTATCTTCATAAATTTTTGGCCTATGCATCATGAAGTTCATTCCATATCAATTGTACATGTACTCGAGTTAAAGACCTCATACAACTTTTGTGTATAACCTTAGTTTGAATTCATTTTTACAGTCATCTTTCACCCTTAAACCCCAAAAATTAGTTTAGGATACATCAATAAGGAACCAACCTTGATCTTTGGAGAGTAACTTCAAAATAGGTATACCCATAGACTGAGGTGTTTCCATTGTATCTACGAAAGAGAGAGATAAAATTGAAATCTTAGAACACCTACAGGCATCTCTCTACATGATGCACTTTGAGAGATTATAGTTTTTGTAAAACCCGGTGGAACAACAAATCAGATCTGCATGCAAGTTACGACTATCTATAGCAGATCCATAACAAATTTACAACAGTTACGAAAGTTACTTTGAGAGCAAGTTACAACAATTTATTCTAAAGATTTTAAGATCTTTTGGCAACTCTGTAAAGCTAATTTCAGACCAGTATTGCAACATGTTCCATGCCTAAAGTGACTACAAGATCATCGGTAAGAGGAATCCCTCCTGAGTTTGTTTCTTTACCTTTGAATTCTGCTAGAAGGAGAAGAGTTGGTAATACTTTACCTTATAATAGACCTGGTTTTGATAACCCTCCTCTTGACATTCCTTCACCATGAATCAATTTCTCTATTAAAATACCAATTTTTCTCGATAGCTATCCAACCACCTAGAAATATTTTAACCTTTACTAATGGCATCCCATTATTAATCCCAATTTACCATGACATCCCTAATGCTGCCATGAAAATTTTGCCACCATTCATTTTGGTGAAAATTTATATGACACCTATAGAGCACATTAAAGATGTCATAGCCTTATGTGCAGTTAATAATATTACTCATGAGGATGTAGCCTTAAGACTTTTAGTTGCATCTCTTAAAGGAAAAGCCTTGCAATTGTATAGAAATATAGAGATTAGATGCATAAGAACTTGGGATGACTTAGGTGATAAATTGCTAAAACAATTTCAAGACAATTCAGATCATTTATCTCTTATAGAACAATTATCTACTATTAAAAGAGCTCCTAATGAATTTATGTCAAGATTCAACATCTGTTTTGCCAGAACTTGTGAAAGAATTTTAGCAAGTGTCAAGCATCAATTTGATCACGCTTTTCTTTATTATCTTAGGGCACTAAATAGTGATATTTAAACTATGATTCAGTCTATGGGAGGAGAGATGCTCCCAACAACCTATGATATCGCCATCCGAGATGAAAATAGTTTTATTCAAGCTAGAAAATTAGCACCAAGACCTTTAATGTCTTTTTTGGCAGATTTATCCCCTATCCCATAACCTATTACAATAGTAGAACCCGTTGTTGCAACCCCATCAGATGATGTATTTAAAGCTTTGCAGACTATGGGGAATAAGCTAAATTCAATTGAAAACATACTTGCATTACCTAGTAGACCTTATTAAGCTCCTTATCGAAAAAACAACAAAATAGAAATGACCTTACAAGTAGAATCAAAATTACAGGAAGCCTTATCAGCAAAGGCAATTGGATCCAAACGCTCCTAGTTCATCTAATGTTTTAGTCCCAGTTAATATGGTTACATAAGAGTGGTGTCAACCTTGTAATCTACGTCATTAAGCTGAAAATTGCCCAAACTCTTTTCTAAACATAAGTCTTATTGCACAACCTCAATTTGAGACATTATTCATGCCTCAAATGGAGGGTGGGAAGTAAGATACTCGGGATCGAAAAGCACCGAATAGAATTTAGTCGGTTTAATAAGGATGATTTAATTGCAGTTAACACTAGAGCTCAAGAAAAGGATCTTTGAAGGTCAAAAACAACAAAATAGGCCTGTTTCTACCTCACTGATAAGACAACATCTACAGCCCCAAAACTATCTAATAGTCCTACTGTTTCTAAAAAAATAGCAAGTATTTCAGCTAATAAAGGACAGAAAAAATAGCTACATCATGATCCAAGAAGATAATTTATACCTCATATATCTAAAGCTGCTGAAGGAGAATCAGTCTTTACTAAGGCCTATGCTAAAACAGTTGAATCTGTCTCTAAAACTGTTTCTTCTTTTAACATTGTTGATGTAATGAAAAATCATAATGTTAACATCTCAACGTGAGATGTTGTAAGATTCAGGGCAATAAGATTTACTTTCTTTTAAACTAGGTAAGTTGCAGATTTCTTCAAAAACAACAGAAAAGGAAGTTCAGAAAGCAGTTATGGTCCTTGGAAGGTTTGAACAAGACCACTTAAAAGAAGTTAAATGGATGGTTCAGAAAGTCTTAAACACTCATGATATAAAGAAGACACCACGATTTTATTTATCATTGATTATTAGAGAACATCTAGTTCATAATCGCATGGTAGACACCGATGCAAGTAGCATAGCTATGCCAAAAGCAATTGTAAAAAAATTGGGTCTGTAGTATGAGCCTACAGAAAAGAGTGTTTTAGAGCTTGATGGGACTATAACTAATACAGTTGGTGTAATGATAAATTTAAAGGTAATGTTACATGCTTGCCCAAATGTTTCTATTTTGTAAGATGTTATTGTTGTAGATTTACCTCCATATTTTGCCTTATGCTTATCTAGAGATTTCACAACAAAGATAGGAGGTTATCTCTCTTCAGATTGGTCCTTCTTATTTTTCACTACTCGTTATGGCACCAAAGTTACTATCAATTCAGAACCATTGGCCAAATTTCACATTGAGCCTCACTCTTCAAATGCAGTGGCTAATTATTTAGCCTTAGATCAATTTGATTTTGATGATGTAGCTCAGGTTTCAACATTAGATGGTGTTTCTAACATGTTTATGGATGAAAAGATAGCTGAAGAACATGTCCATGATCCTTTTAAGGAAGCTAAAGAACATCTGTTTGGTGTGTATTATATGCATGAAGAAAATACACCACTTCCCTTGTTGTCTAAAACAGAAAATTAAGCAGAAGGGATTTGGAAAATTCATTTTGATAGAGCTAAGAACAAGAAAGGACATAGAGCAGGTTTGATGCTCTCTTCCCCGAAAAACAAAAGGTATTTCTCATCTTTGAATTTCTAATTTTCATGAACTTGTAATGTAGCTGAATATGAAGCATTAATTCATGGCTTACTTTGGGCTAGAAAGAGATGTATCAACACATTACAAATCTTTGGTGATTTTGAGTTGGTTATCAATCAAGTAAAATTTTTAATGTTTGTAAGAATCCATTAATGAACTCTTATAGACATAGAGTTTCATAGTTAATGGAAGATTTTGATGCTATTAATATTTAGTCCATTCCTAGAACTAAAAACAAGCATGTAGATAGACTTGCAACAGTTGGTGCTAGTTTTGAAGTGCTAGAACAGATAGAGAACAACAAAATTTAGTCTCATATTAAGTTAATTATCAGGCCTTCTATACCTAATAATGACTTGAATTGGTAGGTTTTTGAAAATGATGATCAAATCTGTAGGTTTTGTAGCAAGAAACTAAATTTTCTGTGGTAAATCAGGATAAATTATGGCATTTATATGGTGACCAGATTGTTCAATTAAAGATAAATAAGTTGCCTCTAAGTCTAGTCACATTAGAGGACATCTTCAGCAATGATGATAAATTAAGAAAAGACAAAACTAAGATGTCAACGCATGCTGATAACTATGAAGACATTTTAATTAATGAAGGAAACAATTTGTTTCTTAGAAAGGTATGTTCCTTAGCTAAAAAATAGTCATTTATTAATCTTTACAAAGAATTTAAAGATATTTTCACTTGGAGATACCAAGACCTGAAAGGGATTGATCCCAGTTTAGCACAACATACTATTGAATTGCAACAAAATTCTAAACCAGTAAGGTAGAAACAGAGGTCTGTAAATCCCAAAATAGAGCCTCTAATGAGGAAAGAGTTATCCAAGTTAATTGAATCAGGTATTATCTTTCCAGTTAAGCATTCAAGTTGGGTAGAAAATTTTGTTTATGTCAGGAAGAAGAATGGAGAAATTAGATTATGTATGGATTTTAGAGATCTTAACAAAGCTTCATTAAAAGATCATTACCCAATACCAAATATGGATCGAATTTTGAGAACAGTTTCTGGTTTAGATAGACTATCTCTTCTAGATGGTTACAACAGATACAATCAGATTTTAGTCCGAGAATAAGATAGGTACAAAACAACTTTTACCACCAAGTGGGGTACTTATGCTTACAAGAGAATGTCTTTCGGCCTTTCAAATTCCGGTGAAACGTTTCAACACGCAATGGACATGGATTTTTGCGGCTTGCTAAATAAATGTATCTGTGTTTATTTAGATGATGTTACTGTATTTTCAAAAAAATTCTGATGAACATCTGATACATCTAAGGCAAACTTTTCAGTTGTGCAGGTAGTTTGGAATATCTTTGAATCCCAAGAAGTCCATCTATTTAGTACATTAAGGTAAATTATTTTGCCATATTGTTTCTAAGCAAGGTTTAGTAATTGATCCTTTCAGAATCAAAGCCATATCACAACTATCATTGCCTCATCATAAGAATGCATTACAAAGTTTTCTTGGAAAAATCAACTTTGTTATAATATTTGTTCTAGATTTTGCAACATTGGTTAAACCATTAACTATGTTAAAGAAATACAAAATGTTCTCTTAGACCGGTGAAGGGAGAGAAGGGTTTGAAGAAATCAAAACAACCATCTCTTTAGCTCCTACTCTTGCAAATCCAAATTTTGATAATGATTTTACAATGTATGCACTTGTAGGAGCTGAAACAATCTCAGCCATACTAACTTAGGTCAATGATGAAAATATTGAGCAACCAATTGCTTTCTTTGGAAAGATCTTGCATGATTACAAAATGAGGTACAAATTCCTTGAAAAAACAGTACTTTCAATAGTAAGAGGACTAAAGAATTTTAAGTATATGCTTTCAAACAATAAAATCCATGTTCTTGTTTCTCATCCAAGTGTGAAAGCTTTCTTGTTAAATAAACAATTGAATGAGAAAAAAGCAGAAATTTGGATATACGAAAGTTATGGAATATGATGTTGATATCGGGTTGCTTAGACAGTTCAAGGTAAATGTTTGTGTTAACACCTAATTGCTGACATGGAAAGACAACAAGCTGTAGAACCCGAAGATTCAAAACAACATGCTGAAATTGCGTATCAACAATTAGACATCATGGTTCAACCAGAAAATCAGCAACTTGAACTTGCTTATGAGATTCAGGAATCAAGATGGATGACTTATTTGGTTAACTATTTACAACATGACACTTATCTAGAAGGTATGGACAAGAATAAATGAAGATATTTCAGATTACAAGTTGTCCCCTATATCTTTATTGATAGTGTGTTGTTCAAAAGATATATAAATGGAATCTTGTTGTGATGTGTTGATTATGATAAAATTTCGAAATTACTATCGAGTTTATGAAGGACTGCAGGAGGTCACTTCTCAACACGTACCACAACCTTACAAATTATGAAAGATGGTTATTATTGGTCTAGCATATTAAAGGAATGTTTTGAATGGATTAGAAAGTGTAAGAAATGTTCCTTCTTTGTTGGAAAATAACATTTAGCTTCGCTACCTTTACAACCCATTTCAATTGATTATCCTTTTATGTAGTGGGGTCTTGACTTCATTAGCATGATAAACTTTCCTTCGTCATAAGGACATAAGTGGATCTTAACTATTGCATATTATTTTACATGATGGAGTGAAGCAATAGCCTTGAAAGATGCTATGAAGCTTCGATACTATCCTTTTATGAAGGTATAGTTTATAGATTTAGTGTTCCATTAACTATCATATCGAGATAATGCTTTAGTGTTTCTTGGTGCGAGGATAACAGATTGGGATGTCAACCATGGAATTTACTTAAGTTCTTCATCTAATTATTACCCGTAAGGTAAAGGTTTAGCTAAAAGTACTAACAAGAACCTTTTAAGAATCATCCGAAGAACACTCAAAGATAATCAAAGAGCTTGCAATATGATGCTGAATTAAATACTTTGGGATAATAGAGTGACTCCTAAAAGATCAGTTGACGATTCACCATAAAAACTTGTGTACGTAAAATAAGCAAGAATTCTTATTTCAGTTGAGTTACTTGCATTAGATTTGCTGCATCAAATGGAGCTTCTTGAGAATGAACCATTACAAGTTTGTTATGCAAAGTTAATGGAATTACAAGAGCTAAGAGATCAAGGCCATTTGAATATAGAAAAGAATCAGAAACATATCAAGAAGACTTTTGATAAGAAAGATAAATTCAAAATCTTCAATAAAGGAGATATTGTGTTAAAGTGGGATGTTGATCATGTAAAGCTAGGAAGACACACAAAGTTTGATACAATCTGGAGTGGCCCTTACATGATTTCATCTTACAAAGAACACAATGCTTTTCATCTCTCGAGGCTAAATGGAGAGGAGCTTCCCATTTTGTGAATGGTATGTTTCTCAAAACTGTTATTGAAAATCCTAGAGTGTCTATTTAGAGTAGGATTTCCTTGATAAGTGCAATTTCTGCACATTGCATTATTTTTCCCAATAAGTACATTCATGCATGTGATCGGTTTGCCATATCCTTTCCTAGTTTTAGTTTATTTTGAAAGGTTTGGACCTTTCGGAAAGGCATATTTTGGTTACATGTTTGGATTCCATACTGATGGACAAGAGCAAGGCATTGGTCTATAAGCTAGCAGATAGCTTTCTGGCGGGATCGCCATAAATGTTGACAATTTTACACTTGTGTAAAAATGGGCAACTCAAAACTTCAAATTCTGATAGAAGTCATTGGTGAAGTATACGTAAGATAAGGGAGATTTTTTGAGATAATATTGTTACTACTGATTTAGTTAAATGATTACATGAAATTTACAGCCATGTATGCTATTACAAAACATAATAGATCACATAGTCTACAATTTCATGACTATCTTTAGCAAAATAACACAGGCCCCGAAGGACAGTTGTGTTGTCTTGATGAATACATTCAATTACAAAATAGGTGAAATGCTAAGTTTAGGAACAAAAACATAAGTGCAGATTATAGAAATTAGAGTTCATTACTGGATGTTATAGGTTTTCTTAAGGTTCCTTCATTCATGATTAAGACATTCAATTATATTACTGAGTTGTTTAGTTCATCATACAATCCATATAGAAAGCTAAAATGTAGAAAGAAATATACAACTCATTTTCATAATTCAATGTTTTATTCGTAAGGAATTTTCAAATGTTTCCCACCTCCCCTATATCTTTATTGATAGTGTGTTGTTCAAAAGAGATATAAATGGAATCTTGTTGTGATGTGTTGACTATGATAAAATTCAGAAATTACTATCAGAATTCCATGAAGGACCTACAAGAGGTCACTTCTCAGCACGTACCACAACCTTAAAAATTATGAAAGCTGGTTACTATTGGCCTAGCATATTCAAGGACTATTTTGAATGGATTAGAAAGTGTAAGAAATGTTCTTTCTTTGTTGGAAAAGAATGTTTAGCTTTGCTGCCTTTACAACCTATTTCAGTTGATCAACCTTTTATGTAGTGGGGTCTTGACTTTATTGGCATGATAAACCTGCCTTCATCATAAGGACATAAAGTGGATCTTAACTACTACAAATTATTTTACATGATGGACTGAAGCAATAGCCTTGAAAGATGCTAATGAAGCTTCGATACTATCCTTTTATGAAGGTATAGTTTATAGATTTGGTGTTCAGCAACTATCATATCAGATAATGCTTTAGTGTTTCTTGGTGTGAAGATAATAAATTGGGTTGTCAACCATGGAATTTACTTAAGTTATTCATCTAATTATTACACACAAGGTAATGGCTTAGCATTGAAAGAACTAACAAGAACATTTTAAGGATCATCGAAGAACACTCAAAGATAATCAAAGAGCTTGGCATATGATGCTAAATTCAGCACTTTAGGCTAATAGAGTGACTCCTAAAAGATTAGTTGGCAATTCAACATACAAAATTATGTACGGAAAAGAAGAAAGAATGCAAATTTCGGTTGAGTTACTGCATTAGATTTCTTTGCATCAAATGGAGCTTCTTGAGAATTAACCATTTTACATTCGTTATGCAGAGTTAATGGAATTACAAGAGCTAAGAGATCAAACTCATTTGAATATGGAAAAGAATTAGAAAAAAATGAAGAAGAGTTTTGATAAGAAATCCAAAATCATAATCTTTTTTTTAATATTGGTAAATAGTTTTTTGAAAGGGACTATACCCTTGTGTACAAAAGGAGGCCTAAAAGCCAGAATAAGAGAGAGGAGCAGAGAAGCTGTATCAAAGCACAAAAGTTACAGCAAAGAACACCGAAGCCTAGAAACAGCCACACAAACGAGACTTAACAGCAAAACAACGGCAACAAAACAGCAAGCCTACAGCCAAGAAGCAGTAGTAAAACAGGACTACTTCTTGGCCGCTTGATCAATACTCATCTTTACTTTTTTCCAAGCATGGTACATACCCAGCGTGGTCATATGAGCAGCATCCGTCTTATCGAGCTCCTCTCTGGTTCTTTTACTCTCTTTCTCATTGCCCCAAAGAGTCATCGGGACACCGCTGAGTTGCGAAACACTTCTTGCATGTCCTTCGATGAATTCCTCTATGGCCCTGAATGCTGCAATATTATACTCATGCCTAGTCTTCGTTTTCCCAAGTCGGGAGTCAAGGGAGGTCAGTTTTTTGTATATTTCATCAAGCTGGCTATTGCCAATGCTCCCTTCTCCCTCAATGCTTTTTTTGCCTTTTTGCTTAGCAAGATTTTTTACCTCATCCTTCAGCAATTTAAGCTCAGCCTCTAAGGCCTCCAATCTTCTAGAAGGGTTATCCGTTGGTGCCGCCTGGGGACTGGCACTACTAATGTTCAGCAGATCACGAGCAATGTCATCCAAAGGTTCATCCCCCTCAGCAGTAGACTCAAGGTTGAGTCTCCTAGAAGCCCTGGTGACACGTTTAGAAGTAGAGACAGTGTGGGTGGCAGGGGCAGCAGCAGGAGGAAAAGAAGGAGAAGCATGAGCAGCCTGCATGGGGGCATCAGCACCGGAGGCGGGGGCAGCAGCAGGGACAGCAGGGGAGACAGGACTGGCAGCAACAGAGCCCAAAGCCAGGCCGGGAGAGGAAGGGAGACCGGGGAATTTAATAAGGCAGTGCTTGTGAATAAGCAGAATAAGCCCTTGGTGAAGGGGAACCGCCCGGGTATGCTTCTGGAACTCCAAAATGGAGCGCTCAAGAGAGTTTAACAGATAGTGGGGAAAGCAAACCAACCTACTCCTACGAAAGTGATTCAAAAAGACAAGGTGCTTGGCAGGGACAGTAACAAACCTGCCTTCCAAGGATATGTAGCGAATCATCATGCGGGTGACTTCATCATACGGAGAAGGAATTGAATTAACAAGCAGACCCGCGGTGTTGAATATAAGCTTCTCCTCCTCCTCCACAAATCTTCTCTCTTCAGCCTCTTTGATAACCCTCTTGTTGAAGAAGCGGTATCCTTCAAGTGAGGCAGTCGCTTCGGCTATGAGTTCGTCATTAATAAGAATCTTCTGCCCTCCATAGTCGACCATCCTCTCATTCCAGTCCTTGGCAAAGCGAACAGAGATGTTTTGATCATGCCCTTGCACTCTCTCCACAAAGTTGGTGAATCCGCCAATACTAAGAATGTTCCAGAGCTCAGTGTTATCTTTCCAGTCAGGGTCTGCACACGGCTCAATCTGGCAGGGAGGCCCTCCCATCTTCACAAGGATGTGCTGGTTACAACAATTTTCAAAATACCTTTGGGCGTTGAGAGTGATTCGTTTCTCGCCGTTGCGGGTCGCATAAAAATGGGAACTGTAGCCGTTGGTCCTCCCACGAACGGCTGTAGGATTGCCGATCTGAGTCTGCGTGAAGTCGCGCGTGGAAACCCTTATCCTGTCAGCTTTCACCTTGTAGTTATCTTCGGTTTTCGCGGAGCTTGGCAACCGAATATCAACAGCTATTGTACTTCCCGCGTGCGCTGTTTTTAAATTTAGACGGCTCCACTTGAAGTTCCTAAACAAAATCTTGCCATCATTTGGAGTAGATATCATATGCCACGCCAAATAAACTAAAACAGCACCTGTGGAAGAATTTATGGATTTCCTCCAAAGATTAAAGCATATCTTTAGAGATTGTTTGCGTGTGAAGGTCCGCATGTATGCTGTTGTGAAGCTGATTAGGGATACTATCATTATCCCAAATAGTGAAATTTATATTAATGCCATAATTGGCCATTGCATCGGCCAGCTTGTTACCTTCCCTGTAAGTATGTATGATTCTGATGCTGTTGAAGGTATGACTGATGCTTATGGACTCAGAGATAAAATCTTTGATATTCGGCTAGGAGAAGAGGACTGATTAAGCAGATTAATAATATTAAGGGAGTCCCCTTCAACAATGAGGTTCTGGATATTTTGGGTCCGAGCAACTCTCAAACCCCAGAGAACAGATAAAGCTTCTGCAAAATGATTGGTTTGGATTCCCATTTTTCCAGCATATGCAACAATCAAATTACCTTTATGGTCCCGTATTGCTCCTCCTCCAGCAGCTGTTCCAGGGTTCCCCTTAGAGGCACCATCAAAGTTCAGCTTGAACCAATTGGATTCAGGGGGATGCCATTTGACCAAAGATCTATCCACACTATTCCCGGGGTTGCTCCAATATCCGATCTGCCAATTTGATAAGATGTGCTTTTCATTTTCAGGGTAACAATTGTTCTTAGGAGGTTTAAATCTGGCCATGTCCTCTTTGATGCCTTGGGAGATCTTGCCAGTAGTGAGTTTAAAATTCTGCTTCTTATTTCTAAAAACTATATTATTTCTATCCTTCCAGATCCTCCAAATTAAATGCGGGATGGCTAATTTCCAGATTCTTCTGATAGCACAATGTCTGAATGGTGGGTTCCATTGGTTCCACAGCTGAGTAAGATCCTCCGGCATCACCCAGAGAGCTTCAAATTTGGAAAGGACAAAGTTCCAAACTCTAAAGGCATAATCACAGTGTATGAACAGATGTCTAATGTCTTCATAGTTATTCCTACAAAGGTGGCACCAATTGGGAATGATAAAACCTCTTTTCATCAAATTGTCAGTGGTGAGAATTTTGCCTCTGATGGCCAGCCAAAGAAAAAAATTTATTTTGGGGGTTAACTCAGGCATCCAGATCAAGTTCCAGTTAAAGTCAGATTGGTTACTGTGGAAAAGACTGGTATAACCAGATTTGACTGAGTATTTACCCTCGTGTGAATTGCTCCAGATCAGCTCATCCTTGGAATCCAGCTGACACAAAGGGAAGAGATCCAAAAGGTCTTGGAGGGAGGAAATAGTCTGTTTCAGTTCAATACTCTCCATAGTAAGTCTTTTCCAATTCTTGTTGGTGCCATTTCCATCAATGTAGTCCTTAACTTTAGTTCCATATTTTCTTATAAGACTGTCCTTAGCAGTCCCAAATCTCTCCAAGAGATTATCATTGGACCAGTTATCCTCCCAGAAGTTAATGTCGCTGCCATCCCCAATTTTCCATTTGCTTCCCTTCTTAATGAAGTTTCTACTCTTAACCAGATTATTCCAAAAAATGGAACCATTGGGGAGCTGCTCATCATGCAGATAGGAGTAAACAGCTTGCTGATTCAAGTATTTTGTTTTAATGACATCAATCCAGGGTTGTTTCTCAGAAAGCAATCTCCAGCCCATCTTAGCAATGAGTGCCTCATTCATTTTCTCAATATTTTTTATTCCCAGCCCTCCCCTAGATTTAGGGGTGCAGACTTTATCCCAGGCCACAAGGTGAAATCTGAACTTTTCTTCCATGCCTTGCCATAAAATTTTTTTCTGAATCCTTTCAATTTTCTCTCTGAAGGAGGAAGGAATTTTGAATAGTGACATGATATATATGGGCAAACTTTGGAGTGTGCTTTTAATGAGAAGGCACTTACCAGCACTAGAGAGAGTGGTCCCTTTCCAACCAGCCATTTTTTTCTGAAATCTCGTCAATAAATCATCCCACACCGTGTGAGAGACTTTCTTCGTGCCAAGAGGGAGGCCTAAGTACGTTGCTGGAAGAGTACCAATTTTACAGCCCAGAATTTTAGCAATCTTGAGTTGTCTTTCCTCAGGGGTGTTAAAGAAAAAAAGGATGCTTTTGTCGTAATTGATCTCTTGCCCGGAAGCAGATTCATAAAGCTGCAGAAGAGCCTTGATAGCTTTAGCTTCAACCACTGAGGCCAGAAGAAGAAGGATAGTGTCGTCTGCAAACTGTTGATGAGAGACAGCTTGGCTGAGAGAAGTGGGTTTAGAACCCTTTAAAAGGCCGTCTTCCACCGCTCTGCTAATTGTTCTACTAAGAATTTTGTCAGCAGCGGAAGGATGAAGAGAAGGGGGAGATGGGGTCTCCCGCCTTAGACCTCTCTGCTGCTGGTGAAGAATCCCAGAGCTCTCCATTAACAACCACGAGAGAACACGGCTGTGTAGATATACATGATTTAACAATTTTTCTAAACTTTTAGTGAACCCAAATTTAGATAGAATCCTGTCAAGGAAGACCCAAGAAACTTTGTCAAAGGCTTTATTCATGTCGAGCTTAAGGATCATGTTAGCCTTTTTGTTATTTTCCATAGAATGCATAGTTTCGTGTACCATAATCACACCGTCTTGTATTATCCTGCCTTTAATGAAGCCACTCTGCTGCTTTGAGATGAGATCCTTCATTATGAGCTGCAGCCTAGAAGCAATAATTTTGGTGAAGATTCGAAAAATAGCATTAACCAGACTGATGGGTCTGAAATCCTTGAAATCTTTTGCATTCATTTTCTTAGGTGCCAGCACAATGTGTGTGTTATTGAGCTCTTTTAGAAGATTTCCCGATCTAAAAAATTCATTAACCGCTTTGAGAAGATCCTCCGAGCATATTTCCCAGAATTTCTGAAAAAAATTAATGGAGAATCCATCCGGTCCAGGAGCCTTATCCCCCTCAAGAGAAAAAACAGCCTTTTTTAGCTCATCAAGCGCGACCGCTTTAGTGATATCTCTGAATTTCTGGTCTTCAATATCATTCTGGGGTATTGCCTCTAGCATGAAGGAAATAGCTTCCGGATTGCTGACATTACTCTCTCTAAGAAGATTTTTGTAGAATTCAAGTGCTTGCTTCTTAATGCTGTTTGGATTTTTAGTAATACTTCCGTTGCTTTTAGAAACCTCTAAAATCCTATTACTGGCCCTGTGCTTTAGAGTGGTCATGTGAAAGAACTTTGTATTCCTGTCCCCCTCTTTAAGCCAGATAGCTCTTGATTTAAGGCGCCAAAAGGATTCTTCTCTACTGCATATCGTGTGTAACTCAGAAAGAATTCTCTTTTCATTTACTTCATCTTCAACTGACCTCCCCATAGTATCCATTTTTAACTCAAGATCCTGAAGCTTCTGTTTTAATTCTTTCTTTTTTCCGAAGATGTTTCCAAAAACATTTTTGTTCCAAAGTTTGACTTGCTTTTTGACATTTTTGAGTTTTTGGACCAATCTGTACTGGGCAGTGCCTTCCCCATTCCAATCCCACCATTCCTTTATTCTATCATAGATATCAACGTGCTCCATCCACATTTTTTCAAATTTGAATGAGCTTCTTGCAGGTTTGGTCCAATTTAGAAAGCTTAAAGCAATCGGATTATGATCCGATCCAATTCTGGGCAGGGAAGAGAGGTAAAAGTCTTGGCTAAGAATCCAGTTTGCCGAGATAAGAGCCCTGTCCAGTCTCACCTGAATGAGCCCCTTTCCCACCCTTCTATTGTTCCAAGTATACTTATTACCATGCAGATCCACATCAATGAGGTTTTGTTCAGTGATAAAATCGGCAAGATCCTCCATACCATTAGAGAAGGTGGGGGTTCCCCCAAACTTTTCGCCTGGGTTTAGAGGGGTGTTGAAATCTCCCATGATAAGCCAGTTAGCAGAACTGTGCTGGTTTCTAAAGATTTTAAGATCAGCCCATAGTTTTCTTCTACCACTAGCAGAGTTAGGGGCATAGATATTAGACAAGATCCATTCACACTTTTTTTCAATAGTGACAAACTTAATTGCAAGATGATTAAAATTATCACTAAGGAGATATTGTGTTAAAGTGGGATGTTGATTGTGAAAATCTAGGAAGACACACAAATTTTGATACAATTTGGAGTGGCCCTTACATGATTTTAGCTTACAAAGAACATAATGCTTTTCAACTCTCAAGGTTGAATGGAGAGTAAATTCTATTCCTATGAATTGTATGTTTCTCAAACACACTTGTTATTGAAAATCCTACAGTGTCTATTTAGAGTAGGATTTCCCTTCAATAAGTGCAATTTCTACACATTACATTTTTCCCTTCAATAAGTGCATTTGTGCACATGATATGGTTTCCCATATCCTTTCCTAGTTTTAGTTTATTTTGAAAGCTTTGGACCTTTCGGAAAGGCAGATTTTGGTTACATGTTTGGACTCCATACCCGATGGACAAGAGCAAGGCACTAGTCTATAAACTAGCAGATAGCTTTCATGGCAGGATCACCATAAATGTTGACAATTTTTGCACTTGTGTAAAAATGGGCAACTCGAAACTTTGTTACAATAGAAGTCATTGGTGAAGTATACATAAGCTAAGGGAGATTTTTTTGTGATAATGTTGTTACTGCTGATTTAGTTAAATGATTGCATGAAATATGCGGTCATGTGTGCTATTACAAAAGCAGAGCAGATCACATAGTCCACAATTTCATGACTATCTTCAAGAAAGAACACAGTCCCGAAGGACAATTTGTGTTGATTTGGATGAAGACATTCAATTATAGAATAGGTGAAATGCTAAGTTTTCGAGCAACAAGCATAAGTGCGATTGTAGAAATCGAGTTTATTATTGGATGTTATAGGTTTTCTTAAGGTTACTTCCTTCATGATTAAGACATTCAATTCTATTACTAAGTTGCTTAGCTTATCATACAATCCATACGAGAAAGAAATATACAACTCATTTTAAGAATTCAATGTTTTATTCATAAGAAATTTTCAAATGTTTCCCACTTAAGCCATGAGATGTAACTAAAAGTAAAGTAAAAATACTGAAATAAGAGGTACACATGTATGAAAGAGAAAGTAAAGGAGTATGAGTGAACCCATCATTGCCTTGGGGGTTTTCTTCTTTGGTTGAATAATCTCCATTCGACTTTTGTTCCTTCTTCATCTTTGTTGTAGAAATCACTGTACTTGAAAAGAAGAAAAAGAAAAAAGCGTCGATTCACGAGCTCTGGGGGATCAATTCATATTCATATCTTTGTCCTAATCAATGCATATGAATCTCTTAACAATAGGAGATATAGTCTACTTGAAGATCAACTGCATACATGCTTTACTCACTCAGAAAGAAGAAAAAGAAAAGAAAAGAAAAACCATGGACATAAGAGAGGCCAAAAAGCCTAAGTATTTTTCTAACTATTTTCTTAAGTGTGCAGGTGCAGGTTCTAGCCAAGAAGAAATAGATAAGTCATAAGTACATGCTGGAAAGAAGGAAGAATGTAACTCATGTTTCAATAATCGACCTACAAATGGGAGAAGTTCTGATGCTGATTTGGAATTTAAATCAAAAGAGACTGGCAAATATAAGTATACTTTTCAGTTTTCATTTGAATAAGATATCAGATTTCAAGAAGCTGAAGTTAAATGGAAAAGAAAGCGGTTACAATTGAAACAAAATTAAGAGAAGATTTCAGGAAAATTTTGACAAGGATTCGCCATTAAAAATCAACATTTAAAATTTTCTAGCATGCCAGAAATACTACTATCAAGCAAATAAAGCATCTAAGTAAAACAAAACAAGTTACAGTATTTCAACAAAGCATCTGAATCAAGGATTATGCCTAAAAATTGTACTACATAGATGAAGAACTACTTGTGATTTCCAGAAAGCTATTCGTAAGGTACAAAGACATCTTGAGTAAAAAATATTAGAAAAAAACACTTCTATTACTGTTGATAAATCTAGTTTAGTTTTTAGTAATAGAATCAACTTCATAGTCCAAAAATACAAATGCGATTCTGAGTTACAGGTTACAGGGATCAAGACACAATCCATTTTGACAAAGAAAGAATTAAAATATAGTTGTGTCATTTGAAGTCATCAAGTAAAGAAGCATGATTCAACATCATCATCTTGTAATTAAAGTAAGAAGCACTTTACCAAGATTGCAGGTGAACCGAGAGAAGCAAATTTTTCAACATAGTTATAGCTTTCGAGAAATGAAGCAAGTATTGATGTAATACAGATGCTGCTACACTAGGTTCCAAAAAAGTATCAAGGTTTATCCAAGAAGAAATTTGAATCAGAAAAATCATACATATCCAAGTCAAAGGAATATTCCGGTATTTCAGATATTGCTTTTCATATTAAAATTAGATTAAAGTTTCAGTTTTGCAATAAAAAGAGTCAACAATGATCAAGTAAGTCATGAAGGAAAGTAAGTTTTCATCTTGCAAAGAATGTCTTCCAAACAGAAGTACAGAAGAATAATGCACACAATTATTTCCAATTGTTAATTTTTGAGAAATGCAAATTTCCAAAAATACATGAGAATTGTTGTCATCACATAGGTTAAAAATGAAAGCTACATAAGTAACAAACACCTCGGACTCAAATCTGAAATGAAGGAGAAGAGAAAGTTGAGGTTGCACATAAATGGCTCTCAATTCAAGCTCAAAGGGTTGAAGATGATCAGAAAACCGTGAAACACAAAACTTTTAATACCCAAATGGAGCCATGAAAAGAAAACGAGCTCATACAAAGTTTTTAGAGCTACTTATCAGAAAAAGTATCACAGAGTTTTCAAGTGCATCTTATCAATGGCCGAACCGTAGAAATACAGAGAAAAACCAAAATGCAATTATAGTGCAATATTTCAAAACTTTTACAGATGTTATCTACACAGTTGAAGAATTTCTCGAAAAACTTGAATTTACGAATACCCATGTCTTGAAAAACACAGTTTCTCACTTGATCGTAAAAAACCATTAATGGGTATCAAGAAATCAAAGTGAGAAGCAGGAACTCACTTGTTTTTAACCGAACAGTCGAAACTTTTGAGCAATTGAATGATGAAGCAAGAAATCCATATACCCACGAGAAGTTTCGAACTTGGAATTCAAGTGAGATCAAGAAATCACAGAACCCACAAATATTTTCAAATTTTTTAGTGACATATCCAAGGAATAAAATGAAAATGGAGGGCTACGTGTGCAAGAGGAAAATTAGCTCACCTATAACCACTCATGGCGGCCAACATCAAACTATGATTCACTCAGAAAAATCAAAATCAGATCGGAAGAGTTGTAGAAAGCTCGAACTCAGAAATGAACAACCAAACAAACCTCAAAGCTGAGTTTGAAATCAAACAAATGGCAAATTGCATAGAGCGAGAAAACAAGTGTACAGGTGCAAAAGTTGAGCTTCACAGATAAAAAAATGGTGGTCTACAGAAATTTTGCTAGGGCTTCACCGCTCTCTGCGAGCAAGCCAAGAAATGACCAAAATGATGGAGCTCGAGCATTTTAAACTCACCCACCTCATCTAGTTTAACCTAACTCATCCGGAGTTAGTAATCAATGATCAACATTCAACAAGGACAAAGATCAAAGGCCAAAGATTGAGCTCCACATTCAAAGCAAACAACCATGGTAAGAAGCCACCGACCGAATTAATTGCAGGGGTAAAACCATAACTTCAAGTTCAAGGATCAATGGTAAGAAATCCATAAGTACAGAGATTGACGGTTCTACATCAAAGATCCTAACTCAACCAGAGTTTAGAAAGTATATACGTGGCAAGCCCACAAAAACCCTAATTAGGGTTGGGTTTAAAATATCACTTACCAACATGCCAAGGGTCGACTCATCGTGAAGAAGGGTCCAGCCCACATATCAATCAAATAATCATTCCATTTTTTACTTGTAAAAGTCTAACTATATTCCAACTCCAAATAATACAAAGTGCCGACCAAATCATGCCAACAATGATCACCGAAAAGGTGAATTTTTAAACTATACATTATCCAATATGCAAAGGCCGACAAGTATATACATGCAAGTATTAATCAAAAGGTGGTAAGACTATAGTATGGCATGTGCAATGTCAAATATGGTTGACCTTTTAGTTTTTGCTAAGTGCAAAAAGGTGGCCAAACCAAGTAGAGTACAAAGGTGGTTCCCACTTTGCGCAAAGGGTTGAAGATGATATGCAGTATGTCATCCATGTGACCACTTAGACAAGGAATGTCAACATCAAAATCTGAGAATGGAGGTGGGCCCCACCAAATGGATATATGGATAATTATTTTTATAAATATTGCAAGTATTGCAATTATTTTACTCACAAATAGGGAGTTTATTTTTGCATCCATTCAAAAGAGAATAGAATAGACAAGAAGACAAATTTGCATGCTCAAGGAAGGAGGGTTGCTCACCGAGAAATATTTATTATTAGTAAATTATTCACCTTTGTTTTCTTAAAAATAGAATAGTCAAATTCAGTTTTCTGTAATGTAACTATGGCTATTAGTGCCTATTTGTAATGGCATGTTCTATTTTTATTCCTTTATCAATTATTAAATAAAGGATTAAAAAAGGATGCATGAGCTTAGTCAAGCCTTAGACTATTTTTAGGAAGAGGGTGAAAATTATTTTCTATTTATTGTGTGCCTTTGTAAAGGACAAAACAGGAGGGATTTTTAGATATAGGAGTCTTTGAAGCAATTTTACTTGATTTTTCCTTTTGAATATGAAATATTTTCTACCTTTCCAATTATTTGCAGTTTTGTTTATGTTTTCCATTAATCTTGTGAATGTTCAATTCCCTAATTAATCGTATTACCATGTTGCAAATATAGTAATCTCTGGATGATATTAATGTGTATGTGTAACTTAGTAGTATTGTTGTGATTTTATCCCTCAATACATCAAAGTGTTTACCCTTACTTTATCTTGTAAATGTTGGCCTATGCATCATGAAGTTCATTCCATATCAATTATACATGTACTCAGTTAAAGACCTCATACAACTTTGGTGTATCACCTTAGTTTTAATTCATTTTTACAGTCATCTTTTACCCTTAAACCCCAAAAATTATTTTAGGATACATCAATAAGGAACCAACCTTGATACCGAAGACTCACCTTAAAATAGGTATACCCACAAACTTGCGGTGTTTCCATTGTATTTACGAAAGAGAGAGATAAAATTGCAAGCTTAGAACACCTTCTTCCATCTCTCTACAAGGTGCACTTTTGAGAGATAACAGTTTTTAACACGCCTTGTGGGATGATGAATCAGATCTGCATGCAAGTTATGACTATTTATAGCGAGTTCCATAACAGATTTACAGTAGTTGCGAAAGTTACTTGCGGGAGCAAGTTGCAGAAATTTATTCTAAATATTTGAAGATCTTTTGGCTACTCTCGTAAAGCTAATTATAGACCACTATTGTAGCATGTTCCATGCCTAAAGTGACTACAAGATCATCGGTAAGAGGAATCCCTCCTGAGTTTGTTTCTTTACCTTTGAATTCTGTTAGAAGGAGAAGAATTGGTAATACTTTACCTTCTAATAGACCTAGTTTTGATAACCCTCCTCTTGACATTCCTTCTCCATAAATAAATTTCTCTATTAACATCCCAGTTTTTCTGATGGCTATCCAACCACCTAGAAATTTTGTGACCTTTACTAATGGCATCCCATTAGTAATCCCAATTTACCATGACATCCCTAATGCTGCCATGAAAATTTTTCCATCATTTCTTGGTGAAAATCGGATGACACGTACAGAGAGCACATTAAATATGTCACAACCTTATGTGTAGTTCATAATATTAATCATGAGGATGTAGCCTTGAAACTTTTAGCTGCATCTCTTAAAGGACAAGTCTTGTAATGGTATAGAAATCTAGAGATCGATGCATAAGAACTTGGGATGACTTAGGTGATAAATTGCTGATACAATTTCAAGACAATTCAAATAATTTCTCTTATAGAACACTTGTCTACTATTAAATGAGCTCCCAAAAAATTTATGTCAAGTTTCAAAATCCGTTTTGCTAGAACTTGGGAAAGAATTCAAGCAAGTGTCAACCCTCAAGCTGATCACACTTTTCTTTATTATCTTAGGGCACTAAACAGTGATATATAAACTATGATTTAGTCTATGGGAGGATAGATGCTCCCAACAGCCTATGATATCACCATTCGAGCTGAAAATAGTCTTATTCAAGCTAGAAAATTAGCACCAAGACCTTGATGCCTTTTTTTTGGCATATTTAACCCCTATCCCACAACCTATTACAAGCATAGAACCTGTTGTTGCAACCCCATCGAGATGATTTATTTAAAGCTTTGTAGACTATGGGTAATAAGTTGACTTTAATTGAAAACAGACTTGCCTTACCTAGAAGACCTTATTAAGCTCCTTATCAACAAAACTAGCAAAATAGGTAGCCTTACCGGTAGAATCAAAATTACATGCAGCCTTTTCAGCAAATGCAATTCAATCTAAATGCTCATAGTTCATCTAATGCTTTATTCCAAGTTAATATGGCTACAAAAGAGTGGTGTCAACCTTGTAATCAACATCATTCAGCTACAAATTGCCCAAAATCTTTTCTAAACATAAGTCTTGTTGCACAACCTCAATCGAGACATTATTCATGCCTCAAATGGAGGGTGGGAAGCAAGATACTTAGGTTCAGAAAGCACCTAAATAGAATTTAGTCAGTTTCAATGAGGATGATTTCATTATAGTTACCACTAGAGCTTAAGAAAAGGCTGTTGAAGGTCAAAAACAACAAAATAGGCCCATTACGCCTCTGTAACCTATAAGACAACATCTCTGACCCCAAAACCAGCTATCAGTCTGCTATTTCTAAAAAAATAGAAATTATTTCAGCTAATAAAGAACAACAAAAATAGCTACATCCTAATCCAAGAAGATTATTTATACCTCAGATATCTAAAGTTGTTGAAGTAGAATCAGTCTTTGTTAAGGCCCATGCTAAAACAGTTGAATCTGTCTCTAGAAACTGTTTCTTCTTTTAACATTGTTGATGTAATGAAAAACATAATTTTAACATCTCAACGTGGAATGTTGTAAGTATTCCAGGAAACAAGATTTACTTTCTTGTGAACTAGCTAAGTTTGTAGATTTCTTCAAAAACAACAGAAAGGAAGTTCGAGAAAGAAGTTATGGTCCTTGGAAGGTTTGAACAAGAACGCTTAGAAGAAGTTAAATGGATGGGTCATAAATTCTTAAACTCTCATGATATAAATAAGAAACTACCATTTTATTTATCAACGATTATTAGAGAACATCTAGTTCATAAGCTGCGCATGGTAGACGGCGGTGCAAGTAGCACGGCTATGCCAAAAGCAATTGCGAGAAAAATTGGAGTGCAGTAGTATGAGCCTACGAGAAAAGAGTGTTTTAGAGCTTGATGGGATCTGTAACTAATACCATTGGTGTAATGATAAATTTAGAGGTAACGTTACATGCTTGCCCAAATGTTTCTATTCTCGTAGAAATGTTCTTTGTTGTAGATTTACCTCCATATTTTGCCTTATGCTTATCTAGATATTTCATAGCAAAGATAGGAGGTTATCTCTCTTCAGATTGGTCCTTCTTATTTTCACTACTCGTTATGGCACCAAAGTTACTATCAATTCAGAACCATTGGCCAAATTTCACATTGAACCTCACTCTTCAAATGCAGTGGCTAATTATTCAACCTTAGATCAAAGCGATTTTGATGATGTAGCTCAGTTTCAACATTAGATGGTGTTTCTAACTTGTTAATGGATGAAAAGATATCTGAAGAACATGTCCATGATCCTTTTAAGGAAGTTAAAGAACATTTGTTTGGTGTGTATTGTATGCATGAAGAAAATACACCACTTCCCTTGTCTAAAATAGAAAGTTAAGCGAGAAGGGATTTGGAAAATTCATTTTGATGGAGATAAGAACAAGAAAGGACACGAGTAGGTTCGATGCTCACTTCCCCAACAAATGAAAGGTATTTCTCAGCTTTGAGTCTCCAATTTTCATGCACTTGTAATGTAGCTGAATACGAAGCATTAATTCATGGCTTACTTTGGGCCAGAAAGAGATGTATCAGCACATTACAAATCTTCGGTGATTATGAGTTGGTTATCAATCAAGTAAAAAAATTTAATGTTTGTAACAATCCATTAATTAATTCTTACAAACATAGAGTTTCATACTTAATGGAAGATTTTGATGCTATTAATATTCGGTCCATTCCTAGAGGCTGAAAACAAGCATAGACAGAGACTTGCGGTAGTTGATTTTAGTTTTGAAGTCTTTGGAACAAATAGAGAACAACAAATTTAGCCTCATATTAATTTAATTATCAGGCCTTCTATACCTAATAATGACTTCAATTGGAAGGTTTTTAAAATTATGATCAAATCTACAAGTTTTTGCAGCAAGAAGCTGAATTTTTTGCGTTAAATCACGATAAATTATGAAATCTATACGGTGACCAGATTGTTCAATTAAAGACAAATAAGTTGCCTCGAGGTCTAGTCACATTAGAGGACATATTCAACACTGATGATCAGTTAAGAAAATACAAAACTAAGATGTCAACGCATGTTGATAACTATGAAGAAATTTCAATTGATGAAGGGAAAAAAAAAATTCTCGGAAAGGTATGTTCCTCAGCTGAAAAAAATCATTTATAAATTTTTGCAAAGAATTTAAATATGTTTTCACTTGGAGATACCAAGACTGAAAGGGTTTGATCCTAGGTTAGCACAACACACTATCAAATTGCAGAGACAAATTCTAAACCGAGTTAGGAAGAAAGAAAGGTCTTTAAATCCCACAATAGAGCCTCTACTCTAATGAGGAAAGAGTTATCCAAGTTAATTGAATCGGGTATTATATTTCCGATTAAACATTTAAGTTGGGTAGAAAATCTTGTTCGTATCATAAAGAAGAATGGAGAAATCATATTATTTGTAGTATTTTGTATGTTTTCCATTAATGTTGTGAATGTTGAATTCCTTGATTAATCATCTTACCCTGTTGTAAATTCAATAATATCTGGATAATATTAATGTGTATGTGTAACTTAGTAATATTGTTGTGATTCTATCCCTTAATACATTAAAGTGTTTACCCTTAATTATCTTCACAAATTTTTTGGCCTGTGCATCGTAAGTTCAGTCCATATCAATTGTATGCACTCGGTCAAAGACCTCATACACGTTTGGTGTATCACCTTAGTTTTAATTCATTTTTACCGTCATCGTTTACCATTAAACCTAAGAAATTAATTTAGGATACATCAATAAGGAACCAACATTGATACCTAGGAGACTCACCTCAATATAGTTATACTCACGGACTGAGGTGTTTCCATTATATCTATGAAGAGAGATAAAATTGCAAGCTTAGAATAGGCTGCAGCCATCTCTCTATAGGGTGAACTTTCAAGAGATAATGGTTGACAAAGATACCAACTTGTGTAGTCATGAAATCTAGCTTACTGCTATCCCACCTACAGTGTAAACATAACTTGTTGTGCTCTTCTGTTGTCTTCATCTCACCATATCTCGAATCTACATAACCACACAAAATGGTGTCCAATCCAATGTAGCACAAAACTATCCCCATGGTCCCTCTCAAATAATGAAGGATCCACTTTACTTCTGCCGATGATCTCACTGGATCACTCATAAATCTACTCACCACTCTCCTTGCATGGGAAATATTAGTCTGGTGCACACCTTGTATACATCAAATTGCCAACGGCATTTGATGAGTAAGCTACATTGCTCCTTTGATAACTTGAAATGGCTTGCCAAAGGAGTCCCAACCGAGTTTAACATCCTACATATTAAACCTCTCCAAGACTTTCTTAATGTACTCTTCACGACATGAAGTCAACTTCCATTCCTTCCTATCCCAAGATATCCTCATACCAAGGATTTTTGTTGCTTCCCCCAAATCCATCGTATGAAAGGACTCACTTAGCTACTTCTTGAGTACTTTTATTTCTGCATATTTTTACATGTTGTTGGTATCAAAACACGTTCTACTTTTCAAGCCGAGTAGTAACACAGATTTGATAGGGAGCTTAGAGGTAGATAGATCATAGTGTGTGTCGTTTTGTAGTAGGGAATGAGATCTAACTGGCCCTTTGTTACTCAGATTTGTGGAGATATGGATTACACCTTTAAGAGGATTTGACTGTCTATTGGTACCCAAATTGATTCTCTCTCAGAAGCTAAGAAACATCACAGGTTTGACAAGAAGCTTAGAGACAAGTAGAGCATGTAGTGTGTCGTGTTGTTGTTTGGGATAAAATGTAGCTTGCTCTTTGTCACTCGGATGTGTAGAAATGGGTAGCACCCTCAAGAGGATTTGACCTATCCTCACTACTTTGTGGTTGTGCATTTCAACTAGGGTGAGAGGGCCCCTTTTGTATCCTATTGTTTTTGAAGGAGATGGAGATATTCTTCCTTGTGAAATTATTAAGAAGACCTTGAAGAAAATATGATCAATGCAACAAAACCTAACTCTCACGAATTGTCACTCTAGATAATGGAGATATTTTCTAGGCAAGGTTCGAGGCCACTAAAGACAATGAAAACTCCGATTGTTTCGCATGTTTTGGTAGTAAGAATTATGCATTTGTACACACACATGAAAAACAGGGGTAGTATGGGTATGATTGGTTGTTTTTAAGTGAATTTTTTGGTGGGAGGTGAAGCGGGATAAATTTGATTATACCGGATATTTGGAGAGACTTTACAATAATTTGAAAGTTCAAAATAGAAATCTTCAAAACAATCAAGACATTCCTTCAACTAGAAGGTGTGCTTCAATGGAGGCCCAAATCAGCACATTTTCACATAATATTTAAGAATCCAATACAAAGGCTCAAATTAGAAGACTCAATTAAACACTATAGTTTTTATTAACCACACCTAAGGTACACCTGAAGACTTATAGACAATCTTTATCAACAAATGACAGTGAATTGATTTTAAATTTGTTTATCTCATCCAAGATGAAGGCTCTTCTTGAAATGAAATTGCAAATACCATTAAATTATCACAGGGATGAGATCTTGTGTGATTTCACAAAAATTTTAGTATAAGATTGCAATAGGAACAAATAAAACTATTTGCAGACATTTTGAAACAAAGTAGACACTAATTACTTAGAGTCAACATAGAATAACTCAAATTTGATTAAACTTATCAGTAGGGGAAAGTTTATAGAACAGTCTTAGAGCTTGTCAATGGTTGTACACTCACAACCACCTTGACATGACCAAGTTTAACAAAAAAGAGACATACATGTTTCTCAAATAGTCCCTCAGAAAGACGGGCTCTATCAAGCTTTTTAGAAAATCAGTTTTGACCTCTAACACTCCAACCTTCTAACCTCCAACCCTTTTCATGGAAAAATCATGCCTATTTATAACATTTTACAATAGATCCTTTTCCCCCAAAACCAAAGACATTGAGTGTACCATTGCTCGCCATGATCTCGATTGTGATTCCTAGAATCAAATTTGTAAAATGTTGTCAGGTGCTCAGGGCGTAAATTTCTTCAATCATCTCCCACATTTAACTCCTTTATCTAGTATATCTCTTTTCCTTTACTACGCCAACCACTTTCACCCCTAATTTGTCAAATATGGTTCTTTACGTGCCCGGGAAGAAGAAATGGAAGCTCAGATTGAGCCTAAAGGTCAGATCTCATCTTAATGGTAAAAGATGTCCCCGTATTTTTCTCACCCAACCAAGATATCAACAATTCTTTCACGTGCCAAGGAAAGAAAAATCGGGCCGAATCTAAACAATCATAATGCATATTAATGGTGAGAGACATTTACATACCTTTCCCACCAAACCAGGATACTAGATTAATGTTCCTCTTTATTTGGCATGCAGGAGACTCCAAGAAATGATAAAAACCATCATAATACGAATGCGGGAAATGCGGAGTGAAAATGGTGGAAAAATTAGATACATATGCACAACTTCCATTGATTTCTATTTTGAATTTGGATCATCCACGTGGGAGATCCATTTTAGACTGGGCATGTGGGTTCCCTTTATCCTTTTGCAACTTTTGGAAAAATGTAAAATTTTCACATTTTGCTTTGCACCTCCGCCCTTGAGAAATGACCACGACACGTGTCCTAGCTTGAAAAGATTTGTTTGAAGGCTTAAAGCTCATCGAGAAAGTGCCATGTGTCGGGCCCAAGGCAATATCCTTAGCTTGATTGAAAAATTCCAAGAAAAATGCAAAGCGGCGGAATCCTCCAAGTGTCATCCGACGCTTCTTTAAAATGAAATTCAAGGGCCGGTCCTCAAACATGCGTGGCACCTCCACATGTATCTATTCCCCAAACTGTATTTAGCATTTGTATAAATTTTTTTCTACGTCTAGGCAAAGCACCAGAAACCTCCATGTGTCCTCCCGACACAACTCTAAGGCCAAACCAAAAAGCAAATCTTCAAATGAGCGTCGCTCTTCCACGTAGATAGGTTTTGGGTCAAGGTGATCCATATAATTTTAGAGTTCCCCGTTGAGCAGCATCAAACCAAAAGAGGCCACATTTCCTATTGATGCAAGGATGTAAATTTGAACTGGAGAAATTCCCGTCAAACCGTAGAATTGTAGAAAAATGACCATTTGAGCCCGGAGATGAAAGTTTCTCCAAGGACAAAGAACTTAGAAATGTTACAAGGCTCAAATACATTTCTCCAAGCTACATCCATTCATTTTTCTTTAAGTATTTAGGGAAAAAATGACAAGGACAACAAATCCTAACTGTGGAAAATGGAAAGAACGGGAGAGCCTAAGTTTTTAGATGAACAGAGAATGGGGGACCCTAATTACAGACCCTTTCCAGATAAACAAAGAAACAAGGAACAACTATGGATCCATACGTGATCCTCGACCCAGGAAGGATTGGTTATGAAAAAAAAAGGAAGGTAGAGACTTCTCAGGCACAACACGGGGGGGGGGGGGGGGATAAGTAATAGTAGGGGCTGTAACTCGATAGATTTTTAATGGAAAAATGGGGTTAGAATTTTTTGAGCACCAACATCGGCTCCAACTCGGGGATGGGCACGCCTTGTGAGTGGCACAAGAACAACACAGAGCAAGTTCCAAAATATCTATTGGGCAAAGGAGTTAGTTTGAAAACTAAAAACTAGAACCATCCCCCAAAAATGAACTAAGAAACTAGCAAAAATAGGCCACTACGGGCCAGAATGAATAAGAACACGAGAGACAGAAAACAAACCAACAAATTATACATTGTACATATGATGCTCACCTCGATTCTAGGGAATTAATCCAAGAAAAACTTCAGATGCCTACCATTAACAGGAAGTTCGAGCAATTCCCCATCCAAGTCCTTCAGGAAGAAGGTATGTTCACCAATTCTAATATCAATGGAGTAAGGACCCATCCATAATGCGTCAAATTTTCCATGCTTGCCCTTATCTTCATACCTACTATCCCATAACAACACGATATCTCCAGCATTGAAATCTCTTAAGGTGACCTTCTTGTCGAATAACTTCTTCATCTTTTCCCTGAACATTACATGCCTTTGGTGGGATGCCCTCCTCTCTTCATCAAGTTCAACAATCTTGTTAATGCGGGCATCATATGAACTTATCTCTTGATCTTCCAGTTGTTGCATGAACTGATATGAGGATAACTACATATGCGGGGGCAGGCGAGGGCTGAGTTCCATACACTAACTCAAATGGACTCTTTCAAGTGGCTCTTTTAACAATAATTGATCTGCCCATATAGTAAACTTCATTTGCTCACCCAATTTTATCTTGTTCGGCTCAAGGTTATTTTGATAATCTTTAGAAAATTATTATTACTAGACTCGGCTTGTCCATTTCCTTTGGGATTTAAATTAGAGGTATATTTCAAGTTGATCCAATATTATTTACACATTGTCACCAAAGGTTTAGCTCGAAGCTCGTGGCATTGTTAGCAACAATTTTAAGCGGCACTCCAAACTGCAGATAATATGGTTCAAAAAAAAATCCATGACAATTTGGTGTGTCGATCTTTTGGTGGGGATTGCCTCCATCAACTCGGTGAAGTAATCGGTGGCTATAAGAATCAACTTATGGCGAGCACTTGAAGGGTCTGAAATCTCACCAATGAAATCCATTCCCCATTGATTGAATGGGGCTTCAATTGATATAGGATGCAAAGGTAGGGAGCATGAAGTTTTCACTCTTGTAGAGAAGTGCTGGCAACTCTCACATCTTCTAACCAGAAGAGTTGTATCCTTGAAGAGAGTTGGCCACCAATAACCAGCCCAAGATCTTGTGTCTTTGTGTGACCCTTCTAGCAAAATTCTCCCCAAAACTCCTCCATAGAGATCAAAAATTATCTTAGGGGCTTCATCTTTGTAATACACTTTAAGATGACTCCCTCGGGGTTCTTCCAAGCTAACCCATAATCAGTAATGACATATTTATGGGAAGCCAACTTAAGGGTCCTTTTCTGGTTCTTACTCAAATACTTAGGGTAGTATAAATGTTTGAGATAAAAAATCACATCCTTGTACCACTTAGAACTCATTAGTTTTTCAAATACATCTACCCTTCCTTCTTCTACCTCATTTACCTCAATAGTTTGCAATTTTCTCTCATCCATAAGCTTATCTAAGCCCAAACCTCTCACCAACTTCGTGGTTTGGATATCCATGTCATATTCTTACAACTTGTTCACCCATCTGCATCTTTTGCTTGAGACTTCCATCTCTGATAAGATGTCTTTCACCATGGTGTGGGGAACATAAGCAACAATCTTAGAACTCAAAATGTAAGGCCTGAAAACCTTTGTTTCTTTTACCAAGGAAAATGCTTGTTTCTCCATAATAGTGTACTTCAGCTTGCCCCTGTAATGCCTTACTAAAAAAGGTAATTGTCCTTTCAGCCCCTTCATCATCTTTTTGCAACAAGACAGATGCAATAGTGTTCTCTGAAGCAAAAGAAAATAGTTGGAAAGGCTTCTTATAATTTGGAGCTGCTAAGATAGGGGCATGATTTAATGCCTCATTGATTCCATTGAAAGCTTCAATAACATCCCTCTCCCATTTGATGGCCTGGTCCTTCTTCAGCATGCTAGTGATTGGAATGGTCAACTCAGCAAAGTTTGATATGAATCTCCTGATAAAGTTTATCTGCCCAAAGAAGGACTAAATTCCTTTCTTGGTTCTTAGAATCGGGACCTTGCTTATGGCCTCTACCCTTTTTGGATCAATCATCACCCCTTCTTGTGACACAATGTGACCAAGAAATTTTTCTTCTGTACTCCAAAATGACACTTCTTTGGATTGAGTGAAATGCCATACTCTCTACATCTTATCAGCATCTTTTCCAAGTATAATAGGTGATCGCCTTGCTTTTTGGAGAAGAAAGTTACATCATCTTGGTAAATAACAATAAAATCATTGATGTAACCGGAAAAATCAACATCCATTGCCCTCTGAGAGGTTGCTCCAACATTCATCGAGACCAAAGGGCATCGACATACACATAAGTCCCCCAAGGAGTGGTAAAGGCTATTTTAATTCTTTTTATTCCTTCACCAAAACTTAGTTATAACCAGAGAAACCATCCATGGTAGAAAGTATCTCAGAAGCATTCACTAGCTCCAACATGTTCTCCATGTTTGGTAAAGGATAATTATCCTTCATTGATTCTTTGTTTAGATTTCTAAAGTCCACACACAACTTGCTATCACCATTCTTTTTTCGAGTGGTACTAGGTTTGTAACCCAAGAAGAATACCTTGTAGGCTAAATAATCCCCCTGTCCCTCAATTTCTTAAGTTACTCTTACATTTTGAGAGATATGAGAGGATTGATTGGCCTTTGTTTCTACCCGAATGTTTTTGCATTAGATTCCAAGGGAAACTCATGTTGAAACAGATCCTCTTTATATGCCTTTACTTCGAATAAGTCCAAGCCATGAAATCTTGATATGTTTTTAGCAATTGGACATAAGACTTTTTTCCTCCTTACTCGAGATTACTTCCTAGCCAAATATTCCTTGGTTTCTCCTCTATACCTAGGTCATGCTCCTCAATATCCCTTGAGGCTTCTATGCATCGTTAATAATGCGATCAACATTATTAAAGTTGGATTCCAAAGTGACCAACCCTCTAGTAATGGTACTAGTCTTTGGTTGGATGATGCCTTTTCCAAACAATGTTTCTTCTTTGCCCTCTCTATGCACACCTTGGGCTCCCAATCAATATTTTGATTAGTAAAATCCCCTTTGTTCTGCAGAAATATTTTGACCTAAGTGCCATCATAAAAAACATTCCAATGTTTAATGTTGTCCAGTACAGATGGCCTAGTTAACACCTCACCATCATATTCACAATATGGGGATAGTGTAAAACTATCAAACCAAGAACCCAACACTGCAAGCTTGTCTTCCAAATCATTGAACCTCCTATCATGATGCACAATATTGACTGAATCAAACATCTCAATGAGATCCTAAGCTGCATGCTTGTATTGTTTCATTCTTTGATTCTTTGTGGCATAAAGTTTTTGACCCGCTTTACAATTAATTTGAATCTCCTCTAACAATGATGTCTTTAACATCATATTTCCAAGAAATAATTAGACCTAACAACAATGTATCATATTTAGTAATGTTATTAGTGCATTCAAATTTGAGTTTGAAGGAAAAGACAAACTCTTCCGATTTGGGGAGATCGAGAACAACACTAAACACCATTTCCAAACTTGGAACAAGCTCCATCAAACAATAAAGTCCAAGGAAATCCTTCCTGTTCAAGACACTTACATTCTTCAATTTTGTGCTCTTTTCCATCAAAAAATCCTATGCATTTATCAACATCTTCAATAAGGTGCAACATCTTTGTTTCTCCATACAATTTGACAAGGGTGCCCTCAATTGGGATGGTGGCATAAGACATATCCATTTGAACACTCCCACCAACACTTAAAGCCCATTTTCTATACAACAACATACCCCACTTGGTTGGGCAGTCAATAATAACTATGTCAAGCTTCAAGTTCCTACCCAGATATATTACAAGTTGTACCACCAGACCTTTCACACATCCCACCATTGGCACCTCTTTGGAATCCATGGTAGTGCACTTCCCATATGCTATTGTTACCTTGATGTTCAGTTCATTCATAACTTCCAGAGGCATAACATTGCATGATGCCCCCAAATCAAACATACAGTTGTGCAATAGTCTATCCTTAATGATCAGAGTGGTGAAGAATGGATCCACATTTAGCTAGGAATCTACCAAGGATGTCCCCAAATAAACCTTAGGTGGTTCATCTAGCTCTTCTGATGCTAGTGGTGCTTCTAGTTCTTCAATGATTAGAGGAGTCTCCACAATGTTTATATTTCTACCTAGGGCATTCTTCTCCTCTTTTAGCCCCAAGTACTCAAGAGCCCTTTTGTTGTGCTTAGGAATCCTAAGCAACTCAACAATTAGAACTGAGATATTGATCTGACTCAAGACTTGGGTAATATCATAAGGGACAGACTTTGGCAAGGCAGCATTGGAAGGAAGGTTAAGACACTCATTATATGGCATGAGATTTTTGATAGCTTGGGCATGAGGAGGGGTGTAATTTTTTTTTGGGACAGCAAGGCCCTTGGCAGATGCATCTTTCTTAGGGGCCTCTTTAGGAATATTTGAAAGCAATGGTTTTTTTGGCTTGGACTGAGGCCTTGTACCTTTGACAACCCTACTTCTTGTGTTTTATTCCTTTTCTTGAGCCACAACAACATTAATCAATAACTTCATGTCCTCATCAGATGGGATTCCTCCATCATATTTCTTTATCATTAAAGCTCTCAAATACTCAAAGTCATTATTAGGCAATTCAAACGCTTGTATAGTATCTACTTATAAAGTATGAGAGGGGGAAAAAAGGTACACAGTGGATGCAATCCCAAAATCAGCAAAGTAAATCTAGCACTTATTACCTCAGTGGATGTTTCTCCTTGCTGTGAGCTTGTAGATCATTCCATCATGCATGCATCATTATTATCATCATCAACTTCTTCTTGTTGATCTTCCTTACATGGAGCATGGGGAATGAAACATCTGTCACACCAATAAATGACATTTGTATCCTCCACAAAAACAACTCTGGCAGCCAAAGGTTCAAGTACCATTATGTTTTCCCGGCCTAGGATTGTTTATTTCCAAATCCAATGGGTCCTTTATCTCTTTCATCAGACCTTTGATCATTTCTATGATGATTTGTAAACCTGTCTTGGCCTTGTTGCTTGTACTAACCTTGTGATCTCTTCCCAATTCCCTTTTCTTTGGGCTAATTTGTATGATATTTCTTTGATAGCCCCTGCCAAAGTTTTCACAACTTCCTCTAAATCAATGCCTTACTTATTTGATGCTTTTATGGGTTAATTAATTTTACACCCTCCCTTTTTGGAGGCTTTCCAATTGCCTTGATGTTGTTCTCTATTTGCAGAGCCATGGTGAAGGCCTACCTCAAATTAGTAGGGTTTTTGTCCCTCAAGTAGTAAGAAACCTTTTTATCAAATGCATCTAAATATTTGATCAAACATGATTCATCACATGGCCTTAAGCTAACAGGTAATCTCCTCAAGGTGTTGTTAAACCTTGTGTTGAAATCATGTACTGACTCATTAGGATTCTTCTTGATGTTTTCAAATTCTGACAGAAGAAACCTAGGGTCAGTTCTATCACCATACTGCAATCTAAATGCATTGTTCATCTTAGTCCATGAGTCAATGGAGTTATCGACAAAGCTTTTACCGGTCCCTGGCACTCTCTTCCAAAGTATGGATAAACAATTTGATATATAAATCTTCATATTCAATCTCAAATTCTTCCATCATATTGATAAAAAGATTTAGATGTTGATCATCAATTATAGTGTTGTTTCCTTGGAACTTTGGTAATCTATTTCTTACATCCTGGGGAGCTACATTTGGATAATTGGCCATCCCTATAAAATTTATAGGACCAAAGGTGTTTACAACAAATGGAGGTTTTGGTGGGGGCAAGGCCATGTTGTTTTGAGGAGGTGACCCTGGAGGGGAGACAAATTGATAAGGGGTAGAGGGTCTTTGAAACACAAGAGTATAACTTTCAAAATGGATATCCCCTAAAGGCCTTGTTTCTTGGAAAACCCTATCAGCCTTCTGAAAAGACAGGGAAAAATGAGAAGAAAAATTTTCAAAATCAAATGAAGGCCCCTCTCCAGTTGGAGAATTTAGTTCCACAAAGAGGCTACCTAATTCAAAAGCACTTGAATGGTAGTCTTCAATGATAGGCCAATCACTTTCATCAATGGAGATCCCTTTTCTTGTCTGCTGATCTCCAACAACTCTCTAGGATTTTCTTCCTTCTGACTTTGTTTTTCCTAGCTCTAGAAATAATGTCCTAGCAAGATCCCTAGCAAAGAAATATCTTCTTCCTTCCAACTTTGCAAAGATTAGTAACAAGTATCACTTGATAGAGGTTAAGACATTGGTACTCATTAAGAATTAGATCAACAGGGAGTTGCCACTAAGGATTTCCACCTTAGTTTTGCAAATGCACTAAAATATGATCTGTCAAATGTCTGTCAATACTAGAAACTGGAAATGGGATGATCTTACTTTTCTTTACCCGCATTTATTAAATGAAATCTAGTGCATTAGGTGTCGAAACTAAAAGAATTTGCACACAACACTTACAACTTTGAATACTTCTTACAAGCCCAAACACAAGATGATGTTTGAAAAATGTATTAGCACTTTGAGCATATAAGAAGTGTTTACCAGGGTCTAAATATGAATCGTAACCATTATGTCCCTAGAAACAACACCAGTAAATTCGTTGATTGGACAAATAGATACGAACAAGAAACAGATCTAAAAATATGTCTCAACTCAAATTAGTTCCTAGTAACAAAAATTAGGTCCCCAAAGATACTAAAGACACCCGGAAGGTGTTGGTACCCAAATTGATTCTCCCTAAGAAGTTGAGTAGCATCACAGGTTTGGCAAGAAGCTTAGAGACAAGTAGAGCATGTAATGTGTTGTCTTGTAGCTGGGGATGAAATGTAGCTTGCTCTTTGTGAGTCAGATGTGGAGAAATGGGTAGCACCCTCAAGAGGATTTGACCTATCCTCACTACTTTATGGTTGTGCCTTTCGGCTAGGGTGAGAGGAACCCTTTTTGTAACTGTTGTTTGTGAAGGAGATAGAGATATCCTTGTGAAATTATTAAGAAGACCTTGAAGAAAATATGATCAATGCAACAAAACCTAACTCTCACGAGTTGTCACTCTAGATAATGGATATATTTTCTAGGCAAGGTTTAGGCCACTAAAGACAATGAAAACCTGATTGTTTCTGCATGTTTTGGTAGTAAAAATTATGCATTTGTATACACACATGAAAAATAGGGGTAGTATGGGTATGATTGGTTGTTTTTAAGTGAATTTTTGGTGGGAGGTGAAGTAGGATAAAGTTGATTATACCAGATCTTTGGAGGGACTTTACAATAATGAGAAAATTCAAAATATAAAGCTTCAGAATAGTCAAGACATTCCTTCAGCCAAAAGGTGCATTTTAATGGAGGCCCAAATCAGCACGTTTTCACATAATCTTTAAGACTTGAATACAAAGGCTCGAATTAGAAGACTCAATTAAACACTATAGTTTCTGATTAACCACACCTAAGGTACACCAAAAGACTTACAGATAATCTTTATTAACAAATGACAGTGAATTGATTTTAAATTTGTTTATCTCATCCAAGATGAAGGTGCTTCTTGAAATCAAATTACAAATACCATTAAACTATCACAGGACAAGATCTGTGCGATTTCACAAAAATTCCACTATAAGATTACAATGGGAATGAATAAAACTATTTATAGACATTCTAAAACAAAGTAGACACTAATTGCTTAGAGTCAACACAAAATAACTCAAATTTTATTAAACTTATCAGCAGAGGAAAGTTTCTGGAATAGTCTCAGGGATTTTCAATGGCTGTAAACTCATAACCACCTTGACATGACCAAGTTTAACACAAAAGAGACATAAAGGTTTCTCAAACAGTCCCTCAGAAAGACGGGTTCTATCAAGCTTTTTAGAAAATCAGTTCTGACCTCTAACACTGCAACCTTCCAACCTCCAATCCTTTTCATGGAAAAATCATGCCTATTTATAACATTTTACAATAGAGCCTTTTACCCCCAAAACTAGATACATTGAGTGTACCAAGTGCTCACCATGATCTCGATCGCGATTCCCAGAATCAAATCTGTAAAACGTTATCAGGTGCTCAGGGGGTAAATTTCTTCAAACATCTCCCGCATTCAACTCCTTTATCTAGTAGATCACTTTTCCATTTACTCACCAACCACTTCCACCCCTAATCTGTCAAATCGGTTCTTTGCATGCCCGAGAAGAAGAAATGGAAGATCAGATTGAGCCCAGAGGTCAAATCTCATCTTAATGGTAAAAACGTCCTTAGATTTTTCTCACCCAACTAAGATATCAATAGGTCTTTCACATGCCAAGGAAAGAAAAATGGGGCTGAATCTAATAGTCAGACTACATATTAATGGTGAGAGGCATTTACAGACCTTTCCCACCAAACCAGGATACCAGATTGATGTTCCTCTTTATTTGGCGTTTAAGAGACTCCAAGAAATGATAAAAAACCATCAAAATATGAATCCACAGGAGATCTGGAGTGAAAATGGTGAAAAATCGAGATACTGAGATGCAGAGCTGCCATTTGATTTCTATTTTGAATTTGGACCATCCACGTGGGAGATCCATTTTAGAGCGGGCCTGCGGGTTCCCTTTTTCCTTTTGCAACTTTTGAAAAAATGTAAACTTTTCACATTTTTCTCTGCACCTCCGCCCTTGAGAAATGAACGACATGTGTCTTGGCCCAAAATTTTTTTGATGGCTTAAAGCTCGGTGGAAAGAACCATGTGCCGTGCCCGAGGCAATCTCCTTTGGCCATTTGAAAAATTCCAAGTAAAATGCAAAGTGAGCGAAGCCTCCAAGTGTCATCCTGGCACATCTTTGAAATGAAATTCAAGGGCCGGTCCTCAAACATGTGTGGCCCCTCCACGTGTCACTATTATGCTAAATCTGTACTAGCTACATAAATTTTTTTCTAAGTCGGGCAAAGTAGCGGAAACCTCCACGTGTCCTCCTGGCATAACTCTAAGGCCAAACCAAAAAGTAAATCTTCAAATGAGCGTCACTCTTCCACGTAGATAGGTTTTGGGTCAAGGAAATCCATATAATTTTAGAGTACCCTGGTAAGCCATGTCCAACCAAAAGAGGCCACATTTCCTGTTGATGCAAGGATGTAAATTTGACAGGAGAAACACCCGTCAAACCGTAGAATTGCAAAAAAATGACCATTTGAGCTCAAGATGAAATTTTCTCCAAGGAAAGAGAATTTAGAAATGTTACAAGGCTCAAATACATTTATCAAGCTACATCCATTCATTTTTCTTTAAGTATTTAAGGACAAAATGACAAGGACAACAAATCCCGATTGTGGAAAACAGAAAGAATGGGAGAGCCCAATTTTTAGATGAATAGAGAATGGGGACGCTAATTTAAGACCCCTTCCAGATAAAAAAGAAACAAGCAACAACTATGGATCCATACATGATCCTCACCCATGAAGGATTGATTATGGTAAAAAGGAAGGTAGAGACTTCTCGTGCACAACACGGGGGATAAGAAATGGTAGAGGCTGCAACTCGATAGATTTTTAATGGAAAAATAGGGTGAGACTATTTTCAGCACCAACAATGTCCTCACTACTTTAGGTCGTGCCTCTTCGAAAAGGGTGAGAGGACCCTTAGTTTTACCTCTTGTTGATGAAGTACATGGAGATATCCTTCTTTTCACAAATTCTATGAAGAGAACCTTGGGAAAATACGGTCAATACTCCATGATTTAACTCTTAAGAGTTGTCACTTCTAAACGATGGAGATACTTTAAACACAAGACTAAGCTTATTGAAGAAATTAAGAAATACCGATTGTTACGCATATTTTAGTATGTAGATTTTGTTCCTTTTTGATACATAGGAAAACAGGGTAGTTCGGGGTGGATTTGTGTTTTTTTTTGAGTAATTTTTGTGGGAGATGAAGAAGGATAAAGTTGACTATACAAGTTATTCAAAGGGAATTTACAAAAATGAACAACTCAAAAACAAAAATCTTCTTCGAATAGTTAAGACGCTCTTCAACAGAAGGTGTTCATAAATGGAGGCCCAGATCAGCACGTTTTCACATAATCTTTGAGACTCTAACATAAAGGCTTGAATTGAAAGACTCAATTAAACACCAAAGTCTTTGATCAATCAGGCCTAAGGTACACCCGAAGACTTACTGAGACAATCTTTATAAAAATGTGAAAGTGAATATATTTTAAATTTTTTTATCTCATCCAAGATGAAGGCTCTTCTTGAAATGAAATTACAAATACCATTAAAGCTGTCACATGGACGAGATCCTGTGTGATTTCACAAAAATTCAATGTAAGATTGCAATAGGAATGAAAGAAACTATTTACAGACATTCTGAAACAAAATAGACACAAATTTCTAGAGATTAGACACAAATTAATTTCAAAATTGCTTAGATTCATCAACAGGGGAAAACTTCAGAGCAATCTCAGTGCTCATCAATGGCTATACATATGCAACCAACTTGACACATGATAGAAAATCTAACATAGAAGAAAATAATAGGTTATCTTGGCTTTGGTCTCTCACGAAGACGAATTTCTCAAATTTTCTCTTAGGAATTCAAACTCGACCATTTGCAAGAGTATTCTCATTGCATTTATACATTTTCTCACTCAATTTTCCCCCCAAAAGAGAATAATATTCAAGGGACCTTTTCTTGTTACCATTTTTTTTCGAAAATGACGTTTAACAAATTCAGATCCAAAATCTTCCACGTGGACCAATTGTGAACTAATCACATTTCTTGTGCCCTCAACTAATGACTAGGATTCCCTGCCATAACTTTTTGGGAGTCCTTTTAATCATTATGGTTCTGTCATGTGAGAAATCCCCTTTTTAATCATTTTCCGTAAACTCGCACAACCGTATATGACAAGTAATCTTTTTCACTCTTGAGGCAACACCTTTTCCATATTTTGTGCACTTTCATCATTTTATCCCTTTTCCCTCTCTTTACTCTACAATTCTACCTTGCATCTTTCTCCTCTAGTAATTCCCATTTTTGCAAGTTCTGAGAAACTCCAAATTTAAAATATCAACCCCGCAAATCCTTGGACTCACAATTTAAGTTTCAAATCCATTCAATGAAACCTTACAAACAGAGATGACAAGGAATTTCAACAAAGAATGATGAAAAACAATGTGTATTCACGTCTCAGAGTCTTGGAGCAAAATGGTGGGAAAATAGGTGAAATTCATAAAGAACCGTTGATTCTAACCCTTTTCCACTTTACATCATAGCCGTCCATATGTTTCCTTAGCGCAACTACGAAGGAGAAGCACAAAGGCAAGTCTCAAACAAACATGAGCCTTCCATATACCTTGGGTCCAAAAAGGATCTATCGGAAGCCTCCACGTGTCTCAATGGTGTATTTTGAGATGGTACCCAAAATCGAGACCCCAAACAAGCATGGGCTCAACACGTGTCTCGGTTTGTGAGTCTATTAAAAAGTTGAAGGTTTGAATAGAAGGCGCCATGTATCTCAGGTCCAAGATAGTTTCCTTTATCCACCGAAAAGTCCAAGAAAAATACCGAGTGAGAAGAAGCCGCCAAGTGTCCTCCTAGCACTTCTTCGAAATAAAACTTAGGTCCAATCCCAAACAATTGTAATCCCTCCATGTGTCCTGGCCTTTAGAAAGTTTCTTGAAAATTCAAAGTATGGGAAGACCAGGCATAAGCCTCCACGTGTCTTCATGGAGCAACTTCAGGTGGTGCCCAAGAGCGGAGACCGACCCGATGCGCGGGCTCACCACATGTCTTGGGCCTTAGGAAATTGCTTTGAAAAGTTTAACTACAAAGTGGAGCTGATGGAATCCTCCACATGTCTCCCTATCCCAATTATTTAGGTGGGACCCCGAGGTAGATCCTCAAATGAGTGCTAACCCTCCACATGTCTATGGCCCACCAAAGCTGTGCACGGCTACATGAAATTTTTTTCTAAGTCCGGGAAAAGTAGCAGAAACCTCCACGTGTCCCCCGGCGCAACTCTAAGGCCAATCCTAAAGGGTGAATTTTCAAATGAGCATCATTTCTCCATGTGGAAATTTTTGGGTTGAGGCGAGCCTTAGAGTTTTGGAGTTCCCATTGAGCCACATCTAACAGAAAGGGCCACATTTCCTTTGATGCTAAGAAGTAAATTTTAATGGGACAAATACACCCATCAAACCGTAAAATGTAGGAAAATTGTTGTTTGAGCATGGAGCTAAATATTTTTCAAGGATAGAGAATTTGGAAATGTTATAAGGATAAAATATGATCCTCCGAGAAATATCCAATCACATTTTCATAGGTATTTGGGAAAAAAATGATAGGAACAAAAAAACGTGACTGTGGAAAATGGAAGGAAATGAAAAACCTGAGTTTTATGCCTAATTTACAGACTCTTTTAGATGGAAAGAGGAATGAAAAACAAATTCTAGACCTTTAAGTGATCCTCGACCAAGGAGGGGACTGACCATAGCAACCAAATGGAGGAAAGAGTCTTCAAGCACCAATACGTGGAGATAGAAAACATGATAGAGGCCACAAACTGAGGAATTTCAATGACAAATGGGGCGAGAATAATTTGAGCACCAACACCTGCAACCAAAATGTCATCCACATACAGCACATGATAATATAATTTCAATCCTCAATTTTCTTTGTATACACGCAATGGTTGAAATGACATCTAATATAACCTTGCTCCATCATGAAGCTATCAAATTTCTTATACCATTGATGTGGATATTTTTTCAAGCCATACAAGCTCTTCTTCAGTTTGCACACCATCTCCTCTTTACCTTTGACCTCATAGCCCTCTGGTTGCTACATATATAGTTCCTCCTCCAAATAACCATGGAGAAATGTAGTTTTTACATCAAGCTGCTCTAAGTGTAAGTCTTCTGTTGCAACTATTCCAAGAACAATTCTAATAGAAGTCATTTTTACTACAGGAGAAAAAATCTCATCAAAATATATACCTTTTTTTTGTGCAAACCCCTTGACCACCAACTAAGCCTTGTATCTTTTCTTGCCTCCTTCCTCTTTGACTCTAAACACCCACTTGTTCTGTAATGTTATTTTGCCTTCGGGTAGCTTCACCAAATCCCATGTTTGGTTCTCCATGAGAACCTGATGCTCCTCATCCATGGCTTGCTCCCACTTCTTCCTGGCATCTACCTACATTACTTCATCAAAGATCTCTAGCTCTCCATTATCAGTGAGTAATAAATAATAAAGAGAAGGAGAAAAAAGTTCGGGTTCTCTTTTACCCTAGAAGAACTCCTCAATGTAGGAGTCTGGGGTTCTGTTAAGGATGTTCCTAAACCGATTCATGTGTAACTTTTCCATCTAGAAGATCCTTTACCACCGCATATTCTTTCTTGGATTCTTCCCTATTTTCTTGCAAATCGCGCTTAAACATGACATTCTCATTAAAGACCACATCCATAGATTGAATGATTTTCTTGTCCTTAATACTCCAACGTTTATATCCAAAGTCATCACCACCATAACCAATGAAAGTACATTTTTCGATTTAGCCTCTAGCTTCGTCCTATCATCCCTGTCTATATGGACAAAGACCTCACATCCAAAGACTCTAAGAAATGAATAATCAACTTTCTTACCATACCAATCCTCCTCAAGTATGCCTCCATCTAAGGAACTTGAGGGTCCTCTATTTATCAAGGACAAATTTGTGCTCACCGCTTTTTCCCAAAAAGAAAGAGGTAGACTGTATGTAACTACATTCTCCTAACACGTTCCATTATTGTTCTGTTCATCCTTTCGACACCCCATTCGATGTGCACTTCCCGAAATGGTCTTTTTCCATGGATTACATTATTGGAACAATAATCATCAAATTCATTGCTACAATATTCCCCTCCATTATCTAACTTTGAGATATTTTAGCTTAAGACTGTCTCATTCTCTACCAAGGCTTTCCATTTAAAAAAACTGCCAAATACATCGATTTGTTTCTAATACAATAAACCCAAAATTTCATTGTTGCATCATCAATAAAAGTAACATAATAACTTGAACCCCTAAGAGATGATACTTAAGTTCCCCCACACATCAGAATGTACCAGCTCTAACTTACTCTCTTTCTTTGTAGGTCCAACCTTGAGAAACCTTACTCGCTTCTATTTCCCATATATACAGTCCTCATAGAACTCCAAACTAGTTTCTTTATATCCAAGAAAATCCTACTTTATGATCTCCATGCCCTTATGGCTCATATGACCGAGCCTATAGTGCCACAATGTTGTATCTACTTTTGAAGCCACAAGATTACAAACATTAGTGTTATAAGTGGTTAAATAAAAGGTTCTAACCTTCTTACCTCTTGCCACCACAAGAGCACCCTTGGTAACCTTCCAAGAGTCTATTGTAAATATCATAGTATAACCATCACTTCCCAACTGCCCTACCGATATCAAATTTCATCTTAATGTAGGCACATGTTTAACATCCTTCAATAGCCAAGTATTCCCATTCTACATCTTAACCTAAACAGAACCTTTTCTAACTGTGCTGCAAGGCTCATCATCACCAAGAAAAACATGCCCAAAATCTCCTTGAATATAATCAACAAAATAATACGTATATGGAGTAGCATGGAAAGAAGCCCCTGAATCTAAAACCCAAGATTCATTAATATTGTGTAAAGAAAGAATCAAATCATTCTGACATACATTACCCATTCCCACATTTTCCTCCTTGTTTTCTTCCTATTGTTTCTTCTTGTCCCAAAGTTCCCAATAGTCCTTCTTTGCATGCCCAGACTTTCCACAAAAGATTAACATACTATCTTGCTTTTGATTTTGACCTTGCCCGATCCTTTGATTTTCCACGGTTTCCTCTATTCTTTTATCTCCCTCTAGTTTCCTTTGTCAAACCATTCCCTAAAGTAGAAGATTCCCCATAGATTTTTCTTCACATTTCCTCACTTAGAATTTCCCCTACAATATCCTCAAACTCAAACTTTGAATTACCTAGAATCGAGTTACTTACCGCCAACACCAAGATATTCCAACTCTCAAGTAAAGAGCATAGAACTAATAAATCCCTTCTTCATCAAATTATATTATAACCAAAGCTATCGTATTTACAACCATATTAAAATCATTTAAATTATCTCACTCTTGAACCATTATCGACATCTTCATATTAAACAACTTTTTCATTAAAAAAATCTTATTAGAGGCAAAGGGTTTTTCATACAACTTCCCTAATGCATCCATCGGTTATTTTGTAGTCTTTTCCTTTGAAACATTCAATAATACCAGAAGATGTAAGACACGAGATAGATTTTCCTAAGTTCCTTCCTATCAAAAAATCCCATTCCACATCTATCATGCTCGAGGGTTTGTTCACCTTCTCGACAACAAAATATAAAGATCCTTATGAAAAAGGTTATCTTACATCTGCATCTTCCAAAGACTAAAATTCTACATGTTGCATTTATCAACCCTTGATCTTTCATCATCTACCTTACCTCCCACTCAAGATAAAAATTTCCTGTGATTCAACACTTCAAAAAACCAAATTAGGATCCGATACCAATTGTTAAGAAATAAGGGATAAAATATGCGAGAATAATCCCTCACGTAATCACAACAAAGTAAAAATTAGTATGCGAGAAAATATTACAGATCTCAAATAAAAGTGCAAAATAAAATAAGACAACAAAAGGAGACAATATTTAATGTGGTTCACCCAATTTGAGCTATGACCACCAAGAATCACTTGGTCGATTTTATCACAAGCCACCACTCTCTCAATACAATACCCAAATCTATTTGGAGCTATGCTCAACAAACCTCCGAATTCACACTGAATTCAAAACACATCCGCAATGTTACATCATCCTACCATATGCATAACACCATATAAGTAGACAATTGCTTAAGCGAAGTTTTACAAAACCATGGTTATCAAAACCATGGGCAAAAAAACTGTCCCATAAACCTATGGGTCAAAATACTACTCACCTTTCCGATTTTAGTTTTCTTGTTCAAATAAAAATTTGAGTATGAGGTATTAATCCATGGACTTCATTGGGTAAGGAAAATAGGAATCAAGAACTTGTAGGTATTTAGAGATAGTGACTAATTGTGAATAAATTCAAGGGGTAGAATGTTGCCAAAAATGATCTCCTTAAGAGCTACAAGAATAGGGTATGAGATCTCATCAAGGAATGTGAGGCCTTTTATATCAGTTCCATACCAAGTAAGAAAAATTAGGTTACATATAATCTTGTAGCAGCTAGGGTAGAATTTTATCCGGTGGATAGCATTAAAAGGGATTAAATGCAGCCACATATCCATGTAATTGTAAGGCCACATGTACCGGACAATAACACAACATAGAGAGTGTTTGAAAGTGATCAACATATCATTAATTTCTTACAAGAAGAGGTTGAGTTCTCGGGTAGGAATCAAGAAAAATCGGGGCAACAATACGAGGATCAAGTAGTGCAACTGCGAACAAACAAATTGCCAAAGGGCTTAGTAAATCTGGAATCAATTTTAAACCCAAATGATTAGGTCAAAAAAGAAAAGGAAAACATCCACATCAAAGAAAAATATTCGGAGCCCATTTTGGTTAGAGAAGTCAAGGTACTCCAAATTGGTAATGTGAGCACTCTACAAGATAAATCTAACTTCATACAAATTTTCCAAGAGTTCTCAAATGTATTTTCTTGGAGCTACAAGGACTTGAGAGGGTTTAATCCAAATTTGGCACAATACACCATTGAATTGGACCCTAGAATCTAAGCCTATCAGATAGAAACAAAGACTAGCCAACCCTCATATTGAGCCTCTTATGAAGAAGGAAATGAATAAGCTCATTAAGGAAAGCATTATTTTTCCAATCAAGCACTCAAGTTGGGTTGTAAAATTTGTTCTACTCTAAAAATAAATGAAGAAATCAAGTTATGTTTAGACTATCGTAACTTGAGCGGGGCATCTCTCAAGCACCACTATTTGCTTTCCTTCTATGGAGAAAATCTTATAGGTGGTCCGGTTTGGAAAGGTTTTATATGCTAGACAGATACTCAAAGGCTATAATCAGATTATGGTGAAAGAAGAGGATCAGTTCAAAATGACCTTCACCACCAAATGGGGCACTTATGCTTATAGGAAAATTTAATATGTATTGTCAAATGCCGGAGCTACATTACAAAAGAGCAATGGATATTGAATTCAAGGGGTTTATAAATTTTTTTCTTATGTACTTAGTGTTATCTAATTTTACCCCCTTGAAAAAATTGAACAAACATGACCTTGCACGGAGAAAAATGGAGAGGTTGGTTCAGTCATGCGAGCTCACATTCGATTCCAAAAATCAAGTTGTAGGAAGGCTCAACAATGGCAATGCAAGGTTGGAAAATGAATGGGTGGCCAAGGAACATTGAAGGAGATCGAGCTCAAGAGAAAGGATGGAGTTCGGGCCTAAAATCCATAGTTTTAGCATTCGGTATTTTTGGAAAAAGGTAGGTGAGCAAAGTGCTAAAAACCCCAAAATCAAAATGTCCGAAAGTCTGAAATTGGGACTTTCAGGTGTTTGAATTTCAGAGTCTTCACTAAGAAAAATGGAAAAAAATGGCCAAAAGGTTCTGAAACCTAAAACCACGAAAGTCTAAAATTTTGTACTTTCGAGTTTCGGGGTTGAAGTCTCGGTGAGTGCAAACAACAAAGGAGCATCAAATTCTGAAATTTGGACTTTCGGGTTTGTGGTTTCAAAGATCTCGAGAAGTGAGTAAGAAAGGGTTCAGATTTTGGAAGTAAGTGAAGGATTTAGGTTCAATGCGGTGACATTTTTGACTTCAAAGGTTCGGGGTTTCAGACTTGAGTCTTTGGCAAGCAAAAATGGAAAAATACCAATAATGTCCAAAAACTTGAAGTTCGAAACTCCAAAATTTTACATTTTGGACTTTGGAGTTTCAAGTTTTGGGGTTCATCATTTCAGAAGTTTAGAACCCAAAAACACAAAAATCACAATTCAAAGTCCGAAACTCCAAAACTTGAAAGTTTGAAATTTCAGACTTTCAAACTTTAAGATTTTCGGAACTCTCAGTCTGCCATTTTTACAAAATGACACCTCAACCTTCAGATGGCGAAATTTTTACAGAGCTCAGATTTACACAAGAAAGGACTTTTTGGAAATCTCTTGGCCTCTGCTACTCAACTACGAGACTAATTTATTCAAAATTAAGAAATAGAGTCTGCCATTTTTAGGGTTTCAGACTTCTCACCTACCAAAATAATGAAGTATGGGCTTCTTTTCTTTCCTAACAAGGAACAACACATGGAGGCATGGGTTTTGTAGTAGAACCCATCATTGTTGCAGGTGAATTCAATGCATTTCTTGGGTGGTTAGAGTAGGATTTCAAAATTCTTCTATCTCCTTCTCTCATTCTTCCTATATATTGTAAGGAGGGGCATTTTTCTAAAGGTTGGACATTTTTGCTTTGCACCCTCCCTTCTTCTCTGCCTGTAAGTGATCTTGTGGAGTTCAAACCTCCCATCTAACCTATAAATTCAATCTTGTCTCTTGGCTAATGTAATGGACTATATCAAATTTTTGGAGCAATAAAATAAGTCTATGGATGATTTCAACCCTCTCTTGTGTTCATTTAATCTTTCTGATCTCTCGATGCAATCTTGGTTATCTCGTGCATGGTGGTTGTGTTACATTTTTGATGGTTTGTGTTTAATTGCAATGCGGGTGTTCAACATACCTTTAGTACATCACCTATGTTAGTTTAGGTTTATTTTCTTGCATCTTCTCAACCCTGTCTCCTTAGCAAGTTAGAGTAGGTTTTAGAGAAAATCCTCTACAATTTGAATGTGTGCATCGAATAGAGCAATAGGAACTAACCTTCATTTGGAGAGCTTTCCCAATTGCAAAGTCACACACTTTTGAAAAAGCTCTATGTTATGAAATCATATTGAAAATTTCAACCCATCGAGTTGCAAACATTTAGGGGTGTTGTGATTACACGTCAACGCTTAGACGACATTATTGTATGCTCCAAAAATGCAATGAGTCACCTCTTCCACCTCAAAGTAAAGTATTCCAAAGATGCGGGAGGTTTAGAGTGTCTCTAAACTCGAAGAAGTGTATATTACTATCTCACGAGGAAAGCTCTTAGGCCACATTGTGTATAAATAAGGGTTGAAAATTGATTCGAGAGGGTAATATAAATTTGGGAATTTCCATTGCTAATTCATAGGAAGGATCTCTAGAGTTTCTTAGGAAGGATCAATTTTGTTCAAAGGTTTTTGCCATATTTTTCTGTTATTTTCAATCCAATAACCATGATCTTGAAGAAGAGTATGGATTTAAGTGGAGAACGAAGAGCATTGAGATTTTGAAGCTATAAAGAATTCCATATCTTAATCCCCAACTCTCATTAATATGGACTTTTCCAAGGATTGCATACTCTATGTTTTTAAAAATCCAGACACTACTTCTTCCATTCTGGTGCAACCAAACAAGGAGTGATCTGAGAAACCCATAGCTTTCTTCAGTCAAAGTTTAGATGATTATTAAATGAGGTAATCCTTCATTGAGAAACATGTCCTCTTGGCCATTGAAATTGACTAAGTCCCAAGGAATAAGTCAACATCTACAAGAGGTAGTAAAGAAGAAAGGCGCTCAGGAAAAAGTGCACAAGGGAAATACACATGGTAGAAGAGGTTGGTGCACACGAGAGCAAGAAGGTTTAGAGGACATAGCCATATTTTGAATGATTTTTTAGAAGAGAAACACGTGAGAATCCCGAGTAGGCGTGTTGAATGGACAAGGTGCCAACCTGGAGCCTTAGAGGTCAAGAAAAGAATATTCCACATAAGGAGTTTCCTTGGATGATCAATACATGTAGTGGAGGCATTTGGAGGTGGCATATGCATTCAACCATGAAGGACCACACTTCCACTTGGCATGAGATCCGTTCATGAAGGAATCCAAGGTGGTGCATCCCGATCATATTTAAAGAATTGCTTGGGATCGAAATGAAAGGGAAGATGAGAGTAACAATGAAGTACCGAGGAAATGAAGGGTTAAGGAGAGTTTTAAGTAATGACAAGGTGGTGCAGAAATCCTTGCAAGAAGGATTTTAAGCATATTAGGCATGGATTTGGGTACGAATAAGGGTTGTAATGGGTATAATAGGTAAGAATTATCTCTCTACATGGTATTATTGTAGGGTTTAGGATAATATCCCTTGATGTATTCGGTTTGTATGACCCTCATGATGTAATGGAGCCATTGTAAATGTTAATAAATCAATATATGGTGTGTGATTATGGTTATTCATGCTCAAAAGTGTAAACCCTTATGTTCTTCATATTATTTTGAGTTAGATCTAGTTTCATTATGCTTATTTACAATGTTCATTCCCATTTATGATGCATTTGTGCATGGATATGTTATTTGAATCTTCTATTTTTGAGTGAATATCTATGTTTCCATTCTTGGAACTAATTCTCCATGAATGGCGGATCATTCTTGTAAAGCTCAATAAAGGAGGGGCTCAATTCCCATTCGCGCCTCGAGTGAGCACTCATCGTACACTTGGTGATAGGCCATCGCATTTGGGATAAAAAGAAGGTGTATTAAAAAATGATTACATTTTTGTTCCATTGTTGGGACCTCTTTTTGAAGATGTTGTGAGAATGGGGTATGATGACAGATCACTTGACCTTTGACAACATTGAATCCTAGCTTAAAAGCATGGAGGATGAGTTTTCTTAGAGGTTTAGTACTAGATCTGAGTTTGATGTACGAAATGGGTGGAGGAGAACATGTATCACGAACTCTATGAGACATTCTTTTATTGTTTCCTAGTAGAGTTGTATGAATGGATCTCAACATATGCATCAAGGAAAATTTGGTACTATAGACCTCGTGTTTGGACCCAGGAGGAATATCAGCAGTTGCATGATGCCGATCTAACCTAGACTGTGTTGTTGATCACTGGTGGAGTAGAGTGTTGACTAGTTATACCTTGGAATATGCTATTTCTACGTATTCTTTCCTAGAGATTTCTGAGTTTGAGTTCTTAAGGGAGCTTAGAGGATCATTCTTACATGCTATTCCACTAGCTATCAAGATCTTGGTCATTAATTTGAGTTTGGAAGCCTTTCCCATGGCTTGTTAAACTCCTGTTAGGCGTAGGGCATAGAAACTGGCATTGTAGAGGATGACATACCTTGCAGTGGAAATGGAGAGAGAAGAGAGGTGACACAAGTATAATGAATCTTGGGAGAGTTGGCAAGACATATTGAAGCTACAAGAGTGATGGATTTATGGAGGAAGACGTTACGGGAAGGATTTTAGGTTCACAAGGAGGATGTGTAACCAGAGAAGTATGAGCTACCCCATCTTGGAAAACATGGGAGAGAAACCCCCTCAGATTTTGGAGAGAGCTCATCATATGAAGAAAGGAGGAGAGTCACAGGGATGCATCTTAACCCACATGGTGACCAGACCATTTTGTTTAGTTTTCTAGTTCCTTAGATAAGTTTTGATAATCCAATAGGTATTAGTATTAGTAGTCTAACAACACTTAGGTGGTATAATGTTTCATTTGCTACATATATGGCAGCACATTCATTTCCTATGTTTGGGGGTATTTTTTGGCACATTATTTTGGCAAGGTGTGGGTTCATAAGGTTTGAGTATCACATCCGGAAGCGGCATGGGAAACACATCTAGGATTTGTTCGCTATCATAAACTCGTCAACACGTAGTTTAGTGCAATGGTTGGATCATATGGCACAACTACATTAGGCCCCTTACTTATGAAAGGAGGAGGATGTGGAGGAGTTAGCACTAATGTATCTAGTGGGTTTGGTGGTGGAGGTAAACTGGAGGTAATAAATGTTTTGGATCTAGTGGGAAAGGGCCTCAATAACCTCAACAGGTATTTTTTGAGATATCACCCCACTTACCTAATTACAAGGGAGTTGAGGATGTCACGGAACATGTAAACAAGTGTGAGTTGCTATGGTGCGTGAAGGGTATCACTTCCCGAGCAAAAAGTAAGTGAATTTGTAACCACGTTGCAAGGGTGTGCACATACCTAGTACTAGAAATATGATCCACACCATACAATGGTGGATTACATTATGATACGTAATGCCTTTTTGGCGAGTTCTAGATACTTGAGTTTGAACCAAAAATCATTAGTGTGTTGAAGGATATTCAACAAGGAATGATGAAGAGTCTGTGGGAGTATGACACATGTTTCAATACTCTCCTATCCAAGTTGTTTTTTGACATTCATCCTTCACATCATGCTCATTGTTCGTCGAGGACTGATCACACCGCTCGGGAGGGAACTTTCACGAGATCCACGTGAGCTCTTGGAGGATGCATTGCATGTTGAGGTAGTGTGAAACATTGATACAGAAGTTAGTCCTTTCCTAGAAGCCTAAATTTATGCAATTGCAAAACAACTCGGAGAAATATGTCTCTGCAATGTCGGCTCTTGAGACTCATGAGATTATGGTGTATGGATTATGAATTAGAGGATCATACAGAGGACCTGTTTCCTATGAAGGTCGGTTCGTGCCATATCAGTGGATTGTGAGATTTTCCATAGAGATAATGATGTAAGTAGGTGTCCACTACTACGGTGTCCAATCCGGTAGAATGGATCTTGCTATTGCATGATTTACACCTCTACTACTCATGACATGAATTATTATATATTGATTAACCAGATACATGATGCTATTGACATATCAGGCCAACATTTCTAGTATTTCCAAGGATGAGAGTCATCATTATGAAGGGTGCATGGACAAAGGATGTCGAGGTAGAGGATTTCGGGGAGGAATTAGAGGCTTTGGCAATCGTGGGGGTGGAAGGAGTGAATTCCCTCGTGGAACCTGCTATAAATGTGGATCTATAGAACATTAAAAACATGAGTGTCCTGATTTGTTGCAGTTCTCTTGGTGTGGGAAAAATCACAAGTATGAGGAATGCCCAAAATTGTTTGAACACATGAGCCGAAGTAGTGGAAGGATAAGGGCACTAGGATGGTGAGCGTAAAGCATGTTGATCAATAGTGGATGCCAAGGGTTAACGTGAATCCGAATTAGAACTGTACTTATGACATCCCGAGTTGAGGATGCATGCGCGAGGGAGATGCCAAAGTAGATAGCACTGATTACAAGAGAAGAAGTGGTACATGGGAAGTATCCAGACCATATGCATCATAAGGAATTTTATCAGGAAACCATGGATGTTATCCGAATCATACAAGGAGAGATCTAGTGCGAAGGATCTCTCACAACAATTAGATAAGAAGAAGAGTGACGAGGTTCTACAAAAGGATCTCGGATGAAGTTAGGGATGTATACGAGGATGTTGAGACAAGAAAATATCATGCCTCTCGTTAGGGGAGTGGTTGAGGGAAAAGTACTAAGTGTTGGAGGAGAGTACGAGAGGAGATTTTTCATGCTAATATGCTTCCTCACAATCTTTATTATGATAAGGATATTACCTTGAATGAATTTTTTGATGGGTACCTCCTAAGTAATATTTTGATTGAAACGGGTGCATAAGTTAATGTTCTCACCTTGGATACATGGAATCAAATGGGAAGGCCCCCATTATATCCATATTTGAATGTGTTGTATATGGTTAACAAGACAAAGGAATTTCCCATTGGTGTCTTAAAGGATGCTGCTATTAGTATCCAAGGGGTGAAATTCACTAGAGACTTCGAAGTCTTGGCACTTGCTAAGGAAGACAACTGTCCATAATTACTTGGGAACCTTAGTGCTATAAGAACAATGATGAATTACATTTCAATAAGGAGTATATAAGTTTTGAGAACAAGGAATAATATGTTATCATTCCTTTAATGGATGGAAAGTCAGTGCCTTATATTGAGCCCTTGGGTGAAGAAGACCTAGACAACATCTATGTGTGCACAATCAAAGACCCTTAGGTTATGCATTTAAGAAAATAAGGCGTTGTTCAATAGGAAGATATGTAATATATAAGTGATAAAACTAGTGTGGCATGTGACAATTGGGCACACATGACATATGAGTTAGTCGGAAGGTAGTTAAGAGGCTCTGTGACAAGAGTAACAAAGGTGCACTCGATCGGGAACTTAGGAGGAAAACAATTGGCAAGTTACACTAGGGGAGCCAACCTTGATGTTTTTTGTAAGCAATGAAGACCTAATGGAGATGTGTGATTGAAAGGAGAAGTATACTTAGTTATAATTTGATTTGGACTACAACACATTGGTGGGAAACCCATTGAGATAACCTTCTAGAGTGGCACGAGGTGAGAATTGATTTCTTTATTAGGTTTCTCTCGAAGTAATACATCTACTTCTACACAAGACTATCATGGGAAATAACCTACCTCATTTCATGTCCAGGCATGTGAGAGGGCACGGATGGAAGGCACAAATGCCTTGCCACAATATTTATGGGTGCATAATCTTTACTCTAATTTAAGAGGCTATGCACGGGCATGGTACATTCATTCGAGATCTATTTTTCAGAAAGAAAACTAAACCATTTGTGAATGAGGTGTTATAGGTTGTTAAGCACCTAACTATTGGAGATAGTTCCATGGTGGAGAATAGAATCTTTGGATTTTTGGGAGAACTGGCTTGGATGCGTGCTTTGATGAGGAATAATATGAGGATTTACACCTTGAGCATGCATTTATGGAAAAAGAGAAAGGAAATGTGGTCAATGTGATAGATGGTGAAGAGGTGCAAAAATTGATGTTAACCATCTTTGTTAGAAGCGTAAGGTTATGGATAGTGCTTGATGAGAAAGCACAAGCCTACCATGATACCATGAAAACCAAGAAGGTTAACATTGGTTTGAAGGTGGAACCTAAAAAGATACTATTGGGGATTACTGGACAGAAAGGGAGGTTTCAAAGATTATTGATCTGATGTGTGAATTTCAACATTTGTTTCTGTGCAGGTACCACAAACTCAAGGGAGTTCACCACTCTTTAGCGGAGATGTAGATCAAACTAAAGGAGGGCACATGCCCAATGTAGAATAGAACTTATCGAATGAATCTAAATCTACACATCAAAGTCAAGGAGGAGATTGAAAATATGATCACATCAGACATCATTGAGGTTGTTGTAGAATCAGAGTGGATAAGTCTGATGGTCATCAACAGTAAGAAGGATGGGAGGATAAGGATTTCCATTGATTACATGGATTTGAATGTGGTGTGTGTTATTGATATTTTTTTGCAACCCCCTTCACTGAGGAGATCCTAGAAGGAGTAGCCAGGAGTGAGGTCTATTCTTTCACAGATGGAATCTCAGGATATCATCAGGTTAGAATTGCAAAGGAGGACCAAGAAAAGATAACCTTTTGCAACTAATTTGGGAATTTTTTCCTATATGGTCATATCTTTTGGATTGAAAAATGCGCCTATTGTGTTTTCATGCATTATGGTTCAGGCATTTTAGGACTTCATCCATAAATTTCTAAAATTATACTTGGATGACTAGATAGTATATGGATTGGTGAGGGACCATTGTGACAATTCAAGGATGATTTTGAGAGATGTTCGCAATTGAGTATATCTCTTAACATCAAGAAATGTGTTTTCACTACTCTGTTTGGCACCATATTGGAACATATCATATGTAAAGAAGGATTTTTGGTGGATCTCTCCAAATTTTTTTATTCTTGTGGGATTCGGGGGAGCCATTAGCCAAAGCGCGGTCTGCAGATTCCTTAGGCATATGGGGTATTACCAAAAATTTATTAAGGGGTATGCCAAGATTGCCATGCCATTGGAGGAGTTGCTGAAGCAAAAAAACATTTCATTGGGGAGAGGTGCAACAAATGGAATTTGACACATTAAATAATAGGCTTATCACCGCACCCATATTACGTTTTCCCTCTTTTGATAAGCCATTCCATGTACATGTTGATGCTTCATGTATGACGATTGGAGTAATATTAGCACATCCTAGAGAGGGAATTGTTGATCATCCATTGTGCTTTTCTAGTAGGAATCTAACCCCGACAGAATAGAATTATACTACCATAGAGCACGAGGCATTATCAATAATCTACATGTTTTACAAATTTAGACAATATTTTCTAAAGAAGCCTCTTATGTTTTATACTGAGACCACACGGAATTAAATTACTTGGTGAAAAAACCCATCTTACAAGGGCACATATGCAGGTGGGTCCTATTATTTCAGGAGTTTGAGATTACTATTGTTGCAAAACTGGGTAAGAGTAATTTGGGGCCTGACCATTTGTCAAGGATTGAATCAAAATAGGATGCACAAAGCATTGAAGATACAATTCCGGATGCATAATTGTTCATATTATAGCACGCTCCCTCGACTTCAAATATATTTATGTGTTTCTCAAAACAAGTGTGGCACCAGAGGGAATGAAGAATTAGGAAAGGAAGCAGTTAGCCATAAGTGTCGCACCCTACATGTTAATTAGTGGAGACTTATATAAGCTAGGCCACGATGAGGTTTTGCGTCAGTGTGTGCTTGAGAATGAGTGCACTGCAATCATGCAAGAGGATCATGGTGGAATTACGGGAGGAAACTATGTGGGTAATATGACCGCGCATAAGATCCTCTTATCCGGCCTTTAGTGGGAGATGGTTGACAAGGATTGTATCAAACATTTCAAGTCTTGTTATCATTTCCAGCACCTTGGTAATCTAGGAAAAATGGATGAAATGCCATTGAGACCAATAGCTATTGCTGAACTATTCGAGAAATGGGAAATTGACTTTATAGAACTGTTTCACCTACCATGCATAGGAAAAGTTTGCGAGTACATCATTACTTGCACTTGTTATCTAACACGGTGGGAGGAGGAAGCAACTATGAGGGATTGCACGATGGCTACAACATAATTATTCATGTGGGAAAATATAATCAATAGGTATGGGTGCCCTTTGAGTTTGACTAGTGACTGGGGAACTCAAATTTTGAATGATACCATCAAGATTTTATTGGCAGAGTTCATGGTGGCTCATAACAAGAATACTCCTTATCAGCCTCATGCTAATAGGAGTGCTGAGGCATTTAACAAAATAACGATTCATACACCTACCAAGATATGTGATGTTCTTAGGAAGGATTGGGATGACAAAGTCTTCGCCATGCTATGGGTGTATAGAACAAATTACAAGAGATTGAACAAATCCACACTATTCCAATTGGTGTTTGGCATTGAAGCTATTTTTTCATAGTAGAGTTCATGCTACCCTCTCTGTGTATTGCGCGTGTAGGAGGATTGGCTGATGAACAGGCATTACAAAAGTGCATTAACAAGTTAATTTAGTTGGATGAAAGATGATCCCTTGCTAGATGGAGTTAAGACTGAGAAGGCAAGACAAAAGGCCTGACATGATCGTCACATAAAGAATAAATAATTTGAGGTTGGGAAGATGGTTTTACTTTATGATTCTAAGTTCTTGCGCCATCCTAGGAAGCTCAAGGTCCATTAGTTTGGGCCATATTATATTACCCATATACTTGATTTAGGTGCTTTCCAGCTACAAGCATTGGACGAAGCACCAATTCCTAGGTATTTCACTAGAAGTAGGCTGAAGCCCTACTATAAATAAGGTTTTGGGTGTTTGTAAATAAGGCAATATCGCAATTTAGCTTAGGATTTCCTTTAATGATTTTCCTTTCTTTTATTTCCCTTTCTCCTTGCTTTGTTCCATTTGTTTCATTTTGGGCGCATTTGTGCCTTTGGTGGCTAATTACATCATCAAGGTGTTATGCGCAGAGGACCGCACATACTTTTAGTGTGGGGTGGAACATAAAGGGAAGCGAGTAGGACGTGGTAAGAGTTGGAAGAAGTTCCTAGAGAAATGTTGATGTGGTGGCCCGGGTTGTGAAGTCAAAGGTGCATGGGGTCAAAAGAGTGCATGTAGAAGAGGTGATCATTAGAGGATATTGGTTTCAAAAGGCTTTGAGAAACCACATACAAGGGTAAAAAGTGTAGGAGCAACATGAGGTAGGCAAGCTTGAGAAAGAACTTGGTCCAAGACATAGAAGAAGATTGATTTTAGCACAAGAGAAAACAGAGAGAGTTCTATGGTCGAGGAAGTTACACGCTAGAATGTTGTGAAAGTGTTCCCATAGGTTTGAGCATGGAGGAAAAGCACTAGATATAACATGAGGAAGGATGGCATTGGAAAAAGATAAATTTAATTCCTTCATACATTTTTAGGTGGCATCGGGGTTTGTGTGGAAAAAGTAAAAAGCTATAAATAGAAGGTCAAGGGTGAAGTATTGTTTTACATTGCATTTTAAGTTATAAAATAAGTTCTGTGTTTTAAGGTGATTCTTATGATGAAATTATGAAGAGTAGTGTGTGGAGTTGAATAAATTGAAGGACTTGTGAACCAGTGTGGAGGTAAAGTGCACAGGCATATGTGAAAGAGTTTGTTTGTGAGTTCCCATGGCTGGATACACTATCTTGTGGAAAGGAAGTTCTCCATGTTAGAGTTTACGAGCTAAGACACAAGTTTTCATGGAAATTTTGCATAAGTAGAGATGAGGGTTTGAGAAGTAATAGAACTTGACACAAGGGAGAAACTACAAAGGACCGAGGAAGAGAAAAATGGCACTAAGGAAAGGAGTGAAAACTTCACCGAAGAAGGGTAAGGGAAAGGGAAAAGGAAAACTGACCATTTCCACAAGTTTCAATGAAGAATGGTATGTAGAGATGTAGTACCTAGATGGTGTGCTGCTAGGGAAAGAGTGGGTGTTGCATACAAGGAAGATGGCCATGAGTGATTATAATCATCACATGAGAACCACAAAAGGAGATGACCCTAGAGTTGGTTCGCCTAATGGAAAAGAGGACGCCATATGGGAAACCCATCTATGATGATGAAGTAAAAGTGAAGTTAGAAAAGGTTGGGCTTCTGCAACTTTATGAGTTTCCCTATTTTAGAAAACTGGAGCGACTATACCAGTGGTTAATGTTGCGTGTACATGAGGACTACTTCAATTCCCCGCAAGAAGGCGGATGCACATAACCCACGCAGTTGATTTCTTAGTTCACTAGCATGATCTAGGAGGGACATCCGCTAGATGAGGACTTGTGTGACAAGGATGCCATCAAGAAAATGGTTGAGGTATATGATTACAAGAAGGGTTTGCAGTACTTTGACATCACTGTAATCAACAACCCTGTTATGAGGATGGTCGCGTGCTTGGTGACAAAGCAAGAATGGGAAGGAGAGATGGATGCAAATAAATAGAAGTTAGTTGAATGTCTTCCGCAAGATCTTGGAGGGCACCAATTTCAACCTCTCAGATTTCATTGTGGAGGATATTATCGATGCCATGCATGACGAGGAGAAGATCATGTTGGGTAATTTCCTCCTAACTATTGTCTTTTCAGAAATTGGAGTTCCCGATGGGAAAGATAAGTTTGTTTGGGATTACTGGGATGATGAACCCTCTCCCACGAAGATGTTTGAAGCTTACACTTGTGACACCATGATGCCCTCTAACAAGGCTCACTTGGATAAATGGTATAAATGGATTAGCGATGCATTCTAAGATGAATGGAGGATACCAAAACAACTGGCTACACTAGTGGAAGAAGAATCGATTTCTCCGTATACCGAAATTTCGTATTGATAGCTATACCTTGACAGATGACACCAAGGGTCCTTGGTGTAATTTACCCTTCTCCTTCACAATGCAATATTTTTAAGGTGCGGTAAACAAGTTTAAGGAGGCGAAGAAGCTAATATTTTATCTAAGTGTTGTAGATCAAGATCACTACAAGATGCGTCGGACCTTGGTGTATCCCAAGAAGTGTGCCTATGTAGAAAAGTATGTATCTCATGACGTACACATGGTAAAATTGGTGATATTTCCTATTGCAGGTAGGATAGCGGTAAGAGTTCATGTACAACTAAGGCCCAAATTTGAGAATGGTGGTTATGTTGAGGATGACATCTCAATCCTTGAGGACCCCATCCTGAGGAGGAAGAAGAAGGTAGTAATTAAGAAGAGAGAATGGGAAGAGAATCTTACGAAGAAGGCTCCAAGCACACATAAAGTGCAAACTATAGGAGCACGGGAGTCGGCGTGGGTACAAACATGTCTACGTTCGATTGAAGAAGTCTCCTGTTAGGAAGGAGTCATTAAAGAAATAAGAGTCTCCTAGGAAAGAAGATTCACCTGAGAAGGAGGAGTCCCCTATGTTGGAGTCACTAGTGAAGAAAAAGAAAATGGTGGTGCAAGGTTTGGACTCAGAGAAGACAGAGAGCATCAAGGATGATGATTCTAAGGAGGAAAATGAAGGAGACAATGAAGAGTGCAAGGAAGCTCATAATCCTCCTGTGTACAATGTACACAAGTCTGGTGAAGAAGGGGATTAAGAGGAGTATGAGTAGGGTTCCCATAAAAATGAGGAAGTGAGGAGGTAAACATGCATGATCGAAGACCACGACCATGAAAAATGAGAAAATAGATAACACTGTAGAGAGGGAGGTGGTTGGTATTATCTAATAGTTGGTTCAGCACAAAGTAGAGCGAGGCACCGAAGAAGAGGTGAAGAAAACTAAAGAGAGTGCAAGTGAAGGAAAGGAGTGTGGGAGCATAAACGGAGATCCTAGCTTAGAAGTAAGCTTCCCAATGGTAGAGAATATAGGTGAGAATGGCACGAGAGCGGCATAGGAACATACTATGACTTATATTAATGATCCAAGAAAGGTATTATGCATACACTTCCATAATACAAAGTGCACGAAAAACAATGGCTCGCTTGGTATTCTTTTGATGAAGAGGGTGCATACCCGTTGGTGCTCAAATCAATATCACCCTGTTTATCATTGAAATTCCTCAGTTTGTGGCCTCTTTCATGTTTTTGTCTCCTGTATTGGTGCTTGAAGAATCTATCCTCCATTTGGTTTTCATGATCAGTCCCTTCCTTGTTCGAGGATCACTTAAAGGTCTAGATTTTGTTTTTCATTTCTCTGTCCATCTGAAGGAGTCTGTAAATTGGGCGTAAAACTTGGGTTGTTCCTTTCCTTCCATTTTTATAGTCATGTTTTGTTGTCCCTGTCATTTTTGTCCCAAATACCTAAGGAAACGTGATTGGATGTAGTTTGGAGGATCATATTTGAGCCTTATAAAATTTCCAAATTCTCTGTCCTTGAGGAAAGATTCATTTCCAGGCTCAAATGGAAATTTTATTGCATTTTATGGTTTGATGGGTGTAATTTTCCCAGTCAAATTTATATCTCAACATTAGTGGAAAAACAACACTTTTTGGTTGGATGTGGCTCGGTGGGGCACTTTAAAAACTCTATGGCTCACTTCAACCCAAAACTTTTCCACGTGGAGGAATGACGCTCATTTGAAAATTCACTTTTTGGTTTGGCCTTAGAGTTGTGTCAGGGGGACACATGGATTTTTTCACTACTTTTCCCAGACTTAGACAAAGTTTTCATGCAGCCGGTACAGTTTTGGCGGGCCATGGACATGTGGTGGGATGACGCTCATTTGAGGATCCGCCTTAGGGTCCCACCTTAACAATTGCGATAGGGAGACATGTTGAGGCTTCCGCCAGCTCCGCTTTATACTTAAACTTTTCAAATCAATTTTCTAAGGCACAGGACATGTGGTGATCCCAATCTTGTTTAAGGTATCCGCTCTTGAGGCATGATCTCGAAGTTGCACCATTAGGACACATGGAGGCTTCTGCCAAGTCTTCCCATACTTAGAATTTTCAAGCAACTTTCTAAAGGCCTAGGACACGTGGAGGGACCATGCCTGTTTGGGGACCGGCCCCTAAGTTTTATTTTGAAGAAACACTAGGAGGACACTTGGAGGCTTCTGCTCACTCTGCCCTTTTGCTTGGACTTTTAAACAGCTAAAGAAAAATGTCTCGAGACCTAGACACATGGCACCTTCCGCTAAACCTTCAAATTTTTTAATAGACTCTTCCAGACTGAGACACGTGTTGATCTCACCCTTGTTTGGGGTCTCTGCTTTTGGGGACCATCTCAAAATGTGCCATTAAGACACGTGGAAGCTTCTGATGGCTCCTTTTCTCACCGAGACGTTTTAAAGGCCAAAAGCATTTTTCTTGGGCCCAAGGTATGTGGAAGGATCACGCTTGTTTGGGACTTGCCTCTGTGCTTCTCCTTTGGAGTTGTGCCAGGAAACACATGGACGATGTGATATAAAGTGGAAAAGGAGTAGAATCAATAGTTGTTGTGCATTTCACTTGTTTTTTCTATTATTTTTACTCCAAGACTCCTGGAGACGTGAATACGCATTGTTTTTTATCATTCTTTTATGAAATTATTTGTCGTCTTTATCTGTAAGGTGCCATTGAATGGATTTGAAACTTAAATTGTGAGTCCAAGGATTGTTAAGGTCGATATTTTGAAGTGGGAATTACTCAAACAATCGCAAAAATGGGAATTGCTAGAGGAAATGGATATAGGGCAGAATTACGAGCAGAGAAAGCGAGGGAAAAGGGATGAAATAATAAAAGTGCATGCACAAAAGATGAAAAAGGTGTTTCCATGAGAACAAAAAAATATTACCTATCATATCCAACTCGTGCATAATCACCAAAAAATGATTAAAAAGGGGATTTCTCACATGATAGAATCAAAATGATTAAAAGGAATCCCAAAAAGTTGTGGCATTGCATCCTAGTAATTAGTCGAGGGCCCTAGAAACATGATCATTTCACAATTGGTCCACAGGGCATATTTTGGGTCTAAATTTGTTAAACGTCGTTGTTTGAAACAAATTCGTAAAAAGAAAAGGTCCCTCGAATATTATTCTCTTTTGGGGGGGAAATTGAGTTTGCAAAATGTATAAATGCAATGAGAATACTATTGCAAATGGTCGGAGTTTGAATTCCTAAGAGAAAATTCGAGAAAGTTGTCTTTGTGAGAGACCAAAGCCTAGATAACCTATTACTTTCTTCTGCATTAGGTTTTATATCGTTTCAAGTTGGTTACATATGTATATCCATTGACGAGCACTAATATTTCTTTGGAAGCTTTCCCCTGTTGATGAATCTAACCAATTTTGAGATTAATTTGTGTCTATTTTGTTTCAGAATGTATGCAAATAGTTTCTTTTGTTCCTATTGTAATCTTACATTGAAATTTTTGTGAAATCACACAGATCTCATCCTCCGATACCTAATGGTATTTTTAATTTCATTTTGAGAAGAGCCTTCACTTGGATGAGATAAAAAAATTTAAAATCAATTCATTGTCATTTGTTGATAAAAATTATTTGTAAGTATTTGGGTGTACCTTAGGCATGATTAATAAGAAACTTTAGTGTTTAATTGAGTCTTTCAATTTGAGCCTTTGTGTTGGATTCTCAAAGATTATGTGAAAACGTGCTGATTTGGGCCTCCATTAAAGCACACCTTCTAGTTGAAGGAACATCTTAACTATTATGAAGCTTTATGTTGTTGAAGTTGTTCATTGTTGTGAAGTCCCTCCAAAGATCTGGTATAATCAACTTTATCTTTCTTCATCTCCTACCAAAATCATTTAAAAACCATTGATCCACCCTGAACTACCCCTATTTTCCCTATGTATCAACAAAGGAACAAAATCTACTTGCAAAAATATGTAGAACAATCAGGATTTCTTAATGTCTTTAGTAACCTTAGCCTTGTGTTGAAAGTATCTCCATCATTTAGAAGTGAAAACTCTTAAGAGTTAAATCATGGAGTGTTGACCATATTTTCCCAAGGTTCTCTTCATAGAATTTGTGCAAAAGAAGGATATCTCTATGTCCTTCACCAAACATAGGTTACACTAAGGGTCCTCTCACCCTGGTCAAAGATGCACAACCTAAAGTAGTGAGGACAAGTCAAATTCTCTTTAAGGTGTTATCCATCTCTCCACAAATATGAGTAACAAAGGGCAGTTAGATCTCATCCCCAGCTACAAAACGACACACACTATGATCTATCTGCCTCTAAGCTCCATGTCGAATCTGTGTTGCTACCTATATTGAAAAGGAGAATGAATTTGGATACCAACACTTGTGGTGCCATTTCCAGGAGGAACCGATTTGCATTCTTTGGGAAATTATTTGTGTTGTGGAGACTAATTTGTTGATTTGTTTCTAGTTAGTATCCATTTGGCCCTTCAACAAATTTCGTGGCACCATTATCAAGGACTCTTTGAAGTATTTGAGCAAAGTTGTACACATACAAACCATAGTAATGTTTTTACAAATTTTAAAGTGTAAATACATTGCTAAAACATCATTATTTGTTCAGATCTATAAGAATTGTTCAAAGTTGTGAGTTCTAAGTGCAATATTTCCAGCTTATACAATTATTGCACTAAGATTTGTATCATCATTGATAAATTTGGGTAAAAGAAGAGCAGATCTTGTAAGCTTTGCATGAATTTGGTATTGATAGACATTTGATAGGTCTTTCATAGTGCATTTTCACAAACTAAGGTGAAAATCCTTAGTGGCGACTCCATGTTGTTTAAATTATTTATAAATACTAGTGTCTTAACATATATCAAGTGAGATTTTTCATTAATATCTGCAAAGATGGAAGGAAGAAGATCTTTCTTCACCAAGGACCCTAGTAGAAGGTTGTTTCAAGAGTCTGGAAAGTCAAATTGAAGCAAGAAGAATTTGGAAGGTTGTTGGAGATCAAACATCAAGAAAGGAGATTTCCATTGGTGAAATTGATTAGCTTGTGATTAAAGATTGCAGTACTTCCTCAAGTGCTTCTGAATTAGGTAGTCTCTTTGTTGAATTGAATTATCCATCTAGAGAGGGTCCATCATCTATATTTGAAACATTTGCTTCTCAATCTGCCCCTGTATTTTCAAAATCTAATAGATTTTTCCAAGAGACAGAGCCTTTAGAGGGTAAGTCATTCTAAAAATTACATCCTGTACCACACAGACCCCTCACTCCTCATCATTATGTCTCTCCTATAAGATCACCTCCTTAGAATAATATGGCTCAGCCTCCACCAGACCTCCATTTTTGTTAATACTTTTGGTCCCATTAGTTTTAGAGGTATGGTTGGCTATCCAAATTTTGTACTAAAAGATGTAAGAAATAGATATCCTAAGTTTGAAGGAAATAATGCAATAACTGGTGATCAACACTTGAAACTCTTTGTCAATATGATGGAGGACTTAGAAATAGAGTTTGATGATGTATACATTAAATTATTTATCCATACTATAGAAGAAGATGGAAGGGACTGATATAACTATTTTCCAGATAATTCCATTGACTCCTGGACAGAGATGAAGAATGCTTTTAGAATGTAGTATGGTGATAAAACAAACCCTAGGTTTCTTTTATCAAAGTTTGAAAATATAAAAAAGAATCCTAATGAATGAGTGCATGATTTCAACACTAGATTTAACAAAACATTGAGAAGAATTCCTGTTAATTTGAAACCATGTGATCAATCATGTTTTATAATGTATTTAGGTGCATTTGATAAGAAAGTTTCTTAGTATTTGAGGGATAAGAACCCGGGACTTTGAGGGTGCCTTTACCATGGATCTGTAAATTTAGAACAACATCAAAGTAGTTGGAAAACCTCCTAAGAGGGAGGGTGTTAAATTGATCAACCCTGAGAAGCCTTAATCAAGTAAGGATGTGGATCTTGAGGAAGTTGTAAGGAATTTGGCCGGGGCTATCAAATAAATATCTTACAAGCTAGCCAGGGTAGAAAAATGAATTGGACAAGGTTCTCAGGGTCAGTATAGGCAACAAGGACAAGAAAGACATACAAATCATCCTAGAAATGATCCAAGGTATGATGACAAAGGTAAAGGACCCATGAGAACTAGAAAACCCCAAGCTAGGGAGAATAGAGTAGTGCCTAATCCTCTAAATGCTAGAGTTATTGTTGTTGAAGAGACAAATCAAAGGGATTGGTGTGACGAATGCTTTTTACCCCACCCACCATGTGAATTAGATCATCAAGTTGAAGAAGCTGATGATGATGCATGCATGGTGGATTCCTCTACGAGTTCACAAGTATGGAGCAAACTCAACCGAGATGATGAGTGCAGATTTGCTAAATATTTCGGGATTGCATTCACCGGGTATTACGTCTTCCTTGCACTCATACTTCTAAAATTTATATGGTGCAAGATTTTGAAATTCCTAATAATGATTTTAAGTACCTAAGAGCTCTAATGATTATAAATTATGATGAAGGGATACCTTCTAAGGAGGATAGGTAGTTATTAATGAATGTTGTGGTTGGCCATGAAAAATAATATAATACCAGGAGTAGTGTTTCCAAAGGGGTAGGGCCTCAAGCCAAGCAAAAAAATCCAATGCTTACCAAAGTATCCCAAAAGAGACTCCAAAGAAAGATACATCTAAAAAAGGCCTTGTTGTCTCAAGTAGAACTTGTGTCCCTCCCTATGCTCAGACTGTAAAAAATCCTATGCCATTAGATGAATTTGTAAACCTTCCTCCTAACACTACATTACCCAAATATGTTCCTTGTGACATAGCCCAAATCTTGAGTCAAATCAAGATTTATGTTCCTATTGTTGAATTGCTTAGAATCCATGAGAATAGGAATAGAGCATTCGAATATTTGGGGTTTAGAGAAGAAAAAGTCACCCAAGGCAGAAATGTTGAGACTCCTCCTACAATTTTAGAGTTGAAAAAACCCTAAAATCTTGGAGGAACCAAAGTTAACCATGTTAATTTTAGTTGGGAACATCTCTAGTTGAATCTCAATTAAATGTTGATCCATTTTTACAACAACGATTATTAAAGATAGACTATTGTATAATTGTATGTTTGATTAGGAGCATCATGCAATGTTATACCTCGGAAGTCATGAATAAATTGAACATTAAAGTGACAATAACTTATGGAAAGTGTACTATAATGGATTCTAGAGAGGTGAATGTTGTAGGATGTGTAAAAGGTTTGGTGGTATAACTTCCGTAGAAATTAATCTGATCTAATACAAAGAATCCATGAAATAGATACACAGACAATAATTGAAATCAACAACTCTATATTATATTTTCATTAATTCACTATTTCAATACACTCCATTATATAGGAGATGTAAAATAACAATCCTTACAACAACATTTGTCTTCATATACAACCATACACCCATATGGTTTCAACCTCTCACCAATATAATAATAAAACAATACTAATTGTTTTATTATTCTAACTTACTAACTTACCACATACTAATCACATTTTACATTTACTATTTACATTTACATAGTAAATGTACTTTCACTAATTTACCATAATAATAATTACACATGTAATTATTATTCACCCATACAAATGGAGCACTAATATATATTTCCTAACATTCCCCCCCTTAGTGCGAACATGGGAAAACTTGCTTTGTACTGCAACGTGCCGCTACGTAGCATGCTCATGATCTGGATGGTTTCAAGGACAATACCAACAACCTCTGGATGGTTTTCCAAGTGGTTAACCAACAGCCACACAACAGATGGTTTTTGAGGACAGTACCAATAACCTCCGGATAGTTTTTCGGATAACTAACAACCATGATATCATGATGATGCAGTAGTATCAACAACTCTCATCACTATCTCACTGCAGGGAATAACATAGGAAATTCTACTGAAATATGTTGCTCGTACATACATAGAAAAAGCTGACATAATGGAAATGGAACATTGGATCATGTTCCCCCCCTCAATGTGAAATTTCCACTTATTGAAAACAGGATCACTGCAAACTGAGGCACACCACACTGGAAGCACTAAAATCAAACTGCACACACACACATCGTCACCAAAGTCGATATGCATTTTTTCCCCGTCGTTGCAATCGACGAGAGGTCGCTGAATGACCTCCAACCTCCGTTTGCCTCCATCCTCCAGTAAATTCACTTAGTATAGAAATTCTTCATAATTATAGTCAATTTCATTTGTTATTTGTTCATCTCTAGTTTCCCATTCTACAATTTTGCTTACATCTGTAGGTGCTTTTTCATTTCCATCTACTATCCTCCATAGATTTTTATTCATTAACTGCATCTGAATTTTTACTCTCCATGTATGGAATTTCAACCCATTAAATTTATCTAATGGTGTATCCATTTTGCTGAATCTAAATATCCAAAAAAAATTGAATGCAGATTTGAATTACCTCTGATTCTCTGATTTCTTCAAAAAAAAACAGTGATCAATGTGCTGTATAGTAAATTGCACGTTTCTCCCAAACTGTGAACTGGGTTTTGCTGAAATTTCTACTGTAGCTTCCTGTATAACAGATCGTTTTACACGCAAAATTTTGGAGAAACCCAGATAGTGAAACAAAAGTTACGAGATCATCTTCGAGACAGATTTAACCTTCTCCGGTACCAAATGTAGAAATTAATCGATCTAATACAAAGAATCCATGAAATAGATATACAGCATAATAATTGAAATCAACAACTCTATATTATATTTTCATTAATTCACTATTTCAATACACTCCATTATATAGGAGATGTAAACTAACAATCCTTACAACAACATTTGTCTTCATATACAACCATACACCCATATGGTTTCAACCTCTCACTAATATAATAATAAAACAATACTAATTGTTTTATTATTCTAACTTACTAACTTACCACATACTAACCACATTTTACATTTACTATTTACATTTACATAGTAAATGTACTTTCACTAATTTACCATAATAATAATTACACATGTAATTATTATTCACCCATACAAATGGAGCACTAATATATATTTCCTAACACTTCTTATGTCCGAGTAAGAACTTGAAACTTGATGTTGTTATCGTTGATTTCCCTGCCAAATGGGGCATGTTGTTATCAAGAAAGTGGGATGCAAGTGTTGGTGGAAATGTTCAAATGGACATGTCTTATGACACCATACCAATCGAGGGAAATCTTGTGAAGTTACCTGGTGAAAAGAAGATGTTTTATCTTATTGAGGACCCCAATAATGCTTCTTATGAAGTATTGCATACGAGATATTGATATTGATAACTCTGTGAGTTATGTTACTTTCAAGGAATATGAAATTGATCAATGCAGATATCATGAGAAGGATGATTTTCCTAAGACTTTGATGTTTGATGCAACCTCAAAAGATGTTAGAAAAATTGACCCAGGCATAAAGGATAAGCCTGAAGAAATGTGGTCAAATAGCAATTTGGATGGAAAAGTGAGGCAATCATATGACCAACTGTTAAAAACATATCAAAACTACTTAGCATGGTCATATCTAGAATGGTAGGAACTTGATGTTTTTCCTTGATTGTTTTCTTTAAATCAGGATGATCTCCATTGTATAGTGTATAGTTCTTTGTTTTCATTCTACTTTTGTGTTTTTGTTTGTTCTGGTCCTGGGTGACCTAGTTTTGTTGGTTTCTTAGTTCATTTTTTGGAGGATGGTTATGGTTGTTCTTCTCTGCAAGCTTATTCTTTGAATCCATTACCCAATGGTCTATTTTTGGCATGTGATCTACTATTTGTTCTTGTGGCACTCATAGGAGTTCCCATCCCCGAGTCAGAGCTGATGTTGGTGCTCAAATTAGTCTCACCCCATTTGTCATTGAAATTCCTCACTTTTTGCCTCTGTCATGTTTTCTATCTCCCCATATTGGTGCTTGAAGAAATTTTCCTCCATTTTTTGCCATGATTAGTCCCTTCCTTAGTCGAGGATCACTTAAAGGTCCAAAATTTGTTTTTCCTTTCTCTGTCCATCTGAAGGAGTCTTTAAATTGGGCATAAAATTGAGTTGTTCCTTTCCTTCCATTTTCCATAGTCACGTTTTTTTGTCCCTATAATTTTTGTCCCAAATATCTAAGGAAAAGTGATTAAATGTACTTTGGAGGATCATATTTGAGCCTTATAACATTTCCAAATTATCTGTCCTTGAGGAAAGATTAATTTCCAGGGTTCAAATGGTGATTTTATTGCATTTTATAGTTTTGAGTGTAATTTTCCTAGTCAAATTTATATCTCAAACATCGGTGGAAACATGGCCCTTTTAGGTTGGATACAGCTCGTGCGGGGCACTTTAAAAACTCTATATCTCGCTTTAACCCAAAAACTTGTCCACGTGGAGTAACGACACTTGTTTGAAAATTCACCTTTTGGTTTGGCCTAGAGTTGCGTCAGGGGGACATGTAGAGGTTTCCGCTACTTTTCTCAAACTTAGAAAAGTTTTCATGCAGCCAATACAATTTTGGAGGCCATGGACACGTGGTGGGTGGCGCTCATTTGAGGATCCGCCTCGGGGTCCCACCTTAACAATTGACAAAGAGACATGTGGAGGCTTCGACGGCTCCACTTTGTACTTGAACTTTTCAAAGTAATTTTCTAAGGCCTGGGACACAAGGTGAGCCCGCACTTGTTCAAGGTTTTCACTCTTTAGGCACCATCTCGGAGTTGCATCATTAGGACACGTGGAGCCTTCGCCAGTCTTCCTATTCTAAGACTTTCAAGTAACTTTCTAAAGGCCTAGGACATGTGGAGGGATCATGCCTATTTGGGGACCAGCCCCTAAGTTTTATTTTGAAGAAGCCCTACGAGGACACTTGGAGGCATCCGCTCACTCTTCCCTTTTCTTGGACTTTTCAATAACATATGAAAAATGTCTCGGACCCTAGACACATGGCGCCTTCCGCTAAACCTTCAAATTTTTTAATAGACTCTGCCGAGACTAAGACACGTGTTGAGCCCGCACTTGTTTGGGGTCTCTACTTTTGGGGACCATCTCAAAATGCACCATTGAGACACGTGGAGGCTTCCACTGGCTCCTTTTTCACCGAGACTTTTTAAAGGCCAAAAGACGTTTTTCTTGGGCCTAGGGTACATGGAAGGCTCGTGCTTGTTTGGGACTTGCCTCTGTGCTTCTCCTTTGTAGTTGTGCTAAGGAAACACGTGGATGACTGTGATATAAAGTGGAAAAGGGGAAAAATCAATGGTTGATGTGTATTTCACCTATTTTTTCTACCATTTTTCTTCAAGACTCCTTGAGACGTGAATACACACTCTTTTTCATTGTTCTTTGATGAAATTCTTTGTCGTCTCTCTTTCTGTAAGGTGCCATTGAATGGATTTGAAACTTAAATTGTGAGTCAAGGATTGTTAAGGTCAATATTTTGAAGTGAGAATTACTCGTGCACTTGCAAAAATGGGAATTACAGAGAAATGGATGTGGAGGAAAGGGAAAAGGGATGATGAAAAGGTGTGAAAAGATGAAAAAGTGAGTGAGAGTGAAAAAGATTACTGTCATATCCATCTATGCAAAGTCTCCAGGAAAATGATTAAAAAGGGTATTCTCACATGAAAGAATGAGAATGATTAAAAGGACTCCGAAAAGTTATGGCATGGCATCCCAATCATTAGTTAAGGGTGAAAGAAATGTGATCAGTTCACACTTGGTCCACCTAGTAGATTTTTGATCTGAATTTGTTAAACGTCACTGTCTAAAATAAATTGGTAACAAGAAAAGTTTCCTTGAATATTCTTCTCTTTTGGGGGAAAATTGAGTGAGAAAAATGTATAAATGCAATAAGAATAATCTTGCAAATGGTCAAAGTTTGAATTCCTAAGAGAAATTTTTAGAAAGCCATCTTCGTGAGAGACCAATGCTGAGATAACCTATTATTTTCTTATGTGTGAGATTTTCTATCATGTCAAGTTTGTTGCATATGTATAGTCATTTATGAGTACCGAGATTGCTTTGGAAGCTTTCCCCTGTTGATGAACCTAAGTAATTTTGAAATTAATTTGTGTCCAATCTCAAGAAATATGTGTCTAATTTGTTTCAGAATGTCTGCAAATAGTTTCTTTTGTTCCTATTACACTATTACATTGAATTTTTTGTGAAATCACACAAGATCTCGTCCCTGTGACAGTTTAATGGTATTTGCAATTTCATTTCGAGAAGAGCCTTCATCTTGGATGAGATAAAAGATTTAAAATCAATTCACTTTCATTTGTTGAAAAAGATTGTCTGTAATTCTTCATGTGTACTTCAGGCGTGATTAATAAAAAAATTTAGTGTTTAATTAATTCTTTCAATTTGAGCCTTCGTGTTGGAGTCTCAAATATTATGTGAAAATTTGTTGATCTGGGAGTCCATTAAATAACACCTTCTGGTTGAAGGAACATCTTAATTGTTCTGAAGCTTTCTATTGTTGAAGTTGTTCATTATTGTGAAGTCCCTCCAAAGATATGGTATAATCAACTTTATCTTGCTTCATCTCTCACCAAAATCAATTAAAAACCATTGATCCACCCTAAACTACCCTTTTTGCCCTATGTATCAACAAAGAAACAAAATCTACTTACAAAAATATGCAGAACAATCAGGATTTCTTAATGTCTTCAGTAACCTTAGCCTTGTGTTGAAAGTATCTCCATCATTTAGAAGTGACAACTCTTAAGAGTTAAATCATGGATCATTGACCATATTTTCCAAAGGTTCTCTCCATAGAATTTGTGTAAAATAAGGATATCTCCATCTCCTTCACCAAACGGAGGTTACACTAAGGGTCCTCTCACCCTGGTCGAAGAGACACGACCTAAAGTAGTGAGGACAGGTTAAATCCTCTTAAAGGTACTATCCATCTCTCCACAAATCTGAGTAACAAAGGGCCAGTTAGATCTTATCCCCAGCTACAAAATGACACACACTATGATATATCTACCTCTAAGCTCCCTATCGAATCTATGTTGCTACTCAGATTGAAAAGGAGAATGAATTTGGATACCAACACTCATGGCGCCATTATCGGGAACGATTTACGTTGCTAGGAACTAATTTGCGTTACTAAGACTGATTTGTTGATTTGTTTCCAGTTCGTATCCATTTAGCCCGTCAACAACACTCATGAAATGGCTGTTGCTAAGGAATCTTTAAAGTATTTTAGCAAAGGTATACGCATACAGACCATGGTAATGGTTTTTACAAATTTTAAAGTGTAAATACATTCTTTGAAACATCATTATTTGTTCATATCTGTAAGAATTGTTCAAAGTTGTGAGTTCTGAGTGTAATATTTCCAACTTATATAGTTATTGCACTAATATTTGTATCATCATTGATAAATTTGGGTAAAAGAAGAGTAGATCTTGTAAGCTTTGCATGAATCTGGTATTGATAGACATTTGATAGGTCTTTCATAGTGAATTTGCACAAACTAAGGTGAAAATCCTTAGTGGCAACTCCATGCTATTTAAATTATTTATAAATACCAGTGTATTAACATATATCAAGTGAGATTTGTCATTAATATCTACAAATCTAGAAGGAAGAATATCTTTCTTCACCAAGGACCCTAGTAGAAGGTTATTTCAAGAGCTGGGAAAGTCTAATTTAGAAGGAAGAAGAATTTGGAAGGTTATTGGAGATCAAGCATCAAGAAAGGAGATCTCCATTGGTGAAATTGATCAGCCTATGATTGAAGATTGTAGTACTTCCTCAAGTGCTTCTGAATCAGGTAGTCTCTTTATTGAATTGAATTCTACATCTGGAGAGGGTCCATCTTTTGTATTTGATTCTCAATCTCCCCTGTATTTTCAAAATCTAATAGATTTTTCCAAGAGACAGAGCCTTTAGAGGGTAGTCATTCTGAAACTTGCATCCCTGTACCACATAGACCCCTCACTCCTCATCATTTTATCTCTCATGTAAGATCACCTCCTCAGAATAACATGGCTTAGCCTCCACCTAGACCTACATTTGTTGTTAATACTTTTGGTCCCATCAGTTTTAGAGGTATGGCTGGCTATCCAAATGCTATGCCACAAGATGTAAGAAACAAATTGCCTAAATTTCAAGGAAATAATGCAATAACTGGTGATCAGCACTTGATACTCTTTGTCAATATGATGGAGGAATTTGAAGTAGAGTTTGAGGATGTATACATTAAATTATTTATCCATACTCTAGAGGAAGATACAAGGGATGGTATAAATCTCTACCAGATAATTCCATTGACTTTTGGACAGAGATGAAAAAGATTTTAGAATGCAATACGGTGATAAAACATACCCTAGGTTTCTTTTACTAGAGTTTGAAAATATGAAAAATAATCCTAATGAATGAGTGCATGATTCCAACACTAGATTTAAGAAAACATTAAGAAGACTTCCTTTTAATTGAGACCATATGATGAGTCATGTCCGATAAAGTATTCAGATGCATTTGATAAGAAATATGTTTACTATTTGAGGAAAAGAACCATGGGAATTTGAGATGGGACTTTACTATGGCTCTGTAAATTGAGAACAACATCAAAGCATTTGGAAAACCTCCTAAGAGGGAGGGTGTTAAACTCATCAAACATGAGAAGCCTCAATCAATTAAGGCTATGGATCTTTAGGAAGTTGTAAGGAATTTGGTCTGGGGCTATCAAAGAAATCTATTACAAGCTAGCCAGGAAGAAAAAGGAATTGAACAAGGTTCTCAAGGTCAACATAGGTAACAAGGACAAGACAGACTTGTAAATCATCCTAGAAATGATCAGAGGTTTGATGATAGAGGTAAAGGACCCATGGGAGCTAGACAATCCCAATCTAGGGAGAATAGAGTAGTGCATGATCCTCTAAATGCTAGAGTTGTTGTTGTTGAAGAGATAAATCAAATGGATTGGTGTGACAAATTCTTCTTACCCCACCTACCATGTGAAGTAGATCAGAAATTTGAAGAAGCTGATGATGATGATAACACTGATGATGATGCATGCATGGTGGATTCCTCTACAAGTTCATAACAAGGAGCAACCTCAACTGAGCTAATGAGTGCCATAACTATTAAAGATTTCTGAGATTGCATTCATCGGGTATTACCTATTCCTCCCACTCATACTTCTAAAATTTATATGGTGCAAGATTTTGAACTTCCTAATAATTATTTTGAGTACCTAAGAGCTCTAATGATTGAGAAGTATGATAGAGGGATACCTTCTGAGGAGGATAAGTAGTTATTAATGAATGTTGTGGTTGGCCATGAAAAATAATATAATACGAGGAGTAGGGTTGCCAAAGGGGCAGGGACCTAGGCCAAACCAAAAATTACAGTGCTTACCAGTATCCCAAAACAAACTCTAAAGAAAGATACATCTGGAAAAGGCCTTGTTGTCTCAAGTAGAAATTGTGTCCCTCCCTATGCTCATAATGTAAAAAATCCTATGCCATCAGATGAATTTGTAAACCTTCCTCCTAATAATGCATTACCCAAATATGTTCCTTGTGACATAGCCCAAATCTTGAGTTAGATCAAGATTTTTGTTCCTATTGTTGAATTGCTTAGAATCCCTGAGCATAGGAACATAACATTCAAATATTTTGGGTTTAGAGAAGAAAAAGTCACCCAAGGCAGAAATGTTGAGACTCCTCCTACCATTTTAGAGTTGAAAAAACCCCAAGTACTGGAGGAACCAAGTGAACCACCTAAATTTTACTTAGGAACATCTTTGGTTGAGTCTCAATTAAATGTTGATCCATTTTTTATAACACTGATTATTAAAGACAGACTGTTGCACAATTTTATGTTTGATTCTAGAGCATCATGCAATGTTATGCCTTTGGAAGTCATGAATGAATTGCAAATTAAAGTGACAACAACTTATGGCAAGTGTAATGCAATGGATTCTAGAGAGGTACATATTGTAGGATATGTAAAAGGTTTGGTGGTACAACTTGCAGCTTATCTGGGTAAGAACTTGAAACTTGATGTTGTTGTCGTTGATTGCCCTACCAAATGGGGCATGATGTTATCAAGAAAGTGGGCTGCAAGTGTTGGTGAAAATGTTCAGATGGACATGTCTTATGCCACCATACTAATTGAGGGCAACCTTGTGAAGTTACCTAGTGAAAAGAAGATGTTATATCTTATTGAGGACCCCAACAATGCTTCTTATGAAGTATTGCATGTAGATATTGATATTGATAACTCTGTGAGTTATGTTGCTTTCAAGGAATATGAAATTGATCAATGTAGGTATCATGAGTAGGATGATTTTCCTGAGACTTTGATGTTTGATGCAGCCTCGAAAGATGTTAGAAAACTTGACCCAGGCACAAAGGATAAGCCTGAAGAAATGTGGTCAGATAGTGACTTGGATGGAAAAGAGAGGCAATCATATGACCAGCTGTTAAAAACATATCAGAACTGCTTAGCATGGTCATATCCAGAATGGCAGGCACTTGAAGTTTTTCCTTGATTGTTTTCTTTGAATCAAGATGCTCTCCATTGTACAGTGTATAGTTCTTTGTTTTCATTCTGCTTTTGTGTTTTTGTTCATTTTGGTCCTGGGTGACCTGGTTTTGTTGGTTTCTCAGTTCATTTTTGGAGGATGGTTATGGTTGTTTTGCTTTGAAAGCTTATTCTTTGACTCCATTGTCCAATGGTCTATTTTTGGCACTTGGTCTACTATTTGTTCTTATGGCACTCATAGGGAGTGCCCATCCTCGAGTCAGAGCCAATGTTGGTGCTCAAATTAGTCTCACCCCGTTTGTCATTGAAATTCCTCAGTTTGTGGCCTCTGTCATGTTTTTTGTCTCCTTGTATTGGTGCTTGAAGACTCTTTCCTCCATTTGGTTGCCATGATCAGTCCCTTCCTTGGTTGAGGATCACTTAAAGGTCCATAATTTTTTTTTCGTTTCTCTATCCATCTGAAGGAGTCTATAAATTGGGCAAAAACTCGGGTTGTTCCTTTCCTTCTATTTTCCGCAGTCACGTTTTGTTGTCCCTATCATTTTTGTCCCAAATACCTAAGGAAACGTGATTGGATGTAGTTTGGAGGATCATATTTGAGCCTTATAAAATTTCCAAATTCTCTGTCCTTAAGGAAAGATTCATTTCCGGGCTCAAATGGTGATTTTATTGCATTTTATGGTTTGATGGGTGTAATTTTCCCATTCAAATTTATATCTCAGCATCATTGGAAAAATGACACTTTTTGGTTGGATGTGGCTTGGTGGGGCACTTTAAAAACTCTATGGCTCGCTTCAACCCAAAAAAATTCCACGTGGAGGAATGACGCTTGTTTGAAAATTAACCTTTTGGTTTGGCCTTGGAGTTTTGTCGGGGGACACATGGAGGTTTCCATTGCTTTACCCAGACTTAGACAAAGTTTTCATGTAGCCGGTATAGTTTTTGTGGGCCAAGGACATGTGGTGGGATAGCACTCATTTGAGGATCCCCCTTAGGATCCCACCTTAACAATTGCGATAGGGAGACATGTGGAGGCTTCCGCTGGATCTGCATTGTACTTGAACTTTTCAAAGAAATTTTCTAAGGCCTTGGACATGTTGTGAGCTAGAACTTGTTCAAGGTATCCTCTCTTGAGGCACCATCTGGAAGTTGTGCCATTAGGACACATGGAGGTTTCCACTATGTCTTCCCATACTTAGAATTTTCAAGCAACTTTCTAAAGGCTTGGGACACGTGGAGGGACCGCACTGTTTGGGAAATGACCCCTAAGTTTTATTTTGAAGAAGCGCTAGGAGGACACTTGGAGGCTTCTACTCACTTTTCCCTTTTGCTTGGACTTTTCAATAGCCAAAGAAAAATGTCTTAGACCCTAGACACATGGCGCCTTCACCTGAACCTTCAATTTTTTTCATAGACTCTTATGGACAAAGACACTTGTTAAGCCCGAGCTTGTTTGGGGTCTCTACTTTTAGGGACCATCCCAAAATGCACCATTAAGAAATGTGGAGGCTTCCCATGGCTCCTTTTTCACCGAGACGTTTTAAAGGCTAAAAGGAATTTTTTCTTGCCCCTGTGGTACGTGGAAGGACCGTGCTTGTTTAAGACTTGCCTATGTGCTTCTCCTTTGCAGTTGCGCCAAGGAAACACATGGACGATTGTGATATAAAGTGGAAAAGGGCAGTAATCAATGGTTGTTGTGCATTTCACCTATTTTTTTGCCATTTTTTCTCCAAGACTCTGGAGACGTGAATACGCACTATTTTTCATCGTTCTTTGATGAAATTATTTGTCATCTCTGTCTGTAAGGTGCCATTGAATGGATTTGAAACTTAAATTGTGAGTCCAAGGATTGTTAAGGTTGATATTTTGAAGTGGGAATTACTCAGGCACTTGCAAAAATGGGAATTACAGAGGAAATGGATACGGGGAAAAATTGCAGAGAAAAAGGGAAAAGGGATGAAATAATGAAAGTGCATACACAAAAGATGAAAAAGGTGTTGCCACGAGAGTGAAAAAGATTACCTGTCATATCCAACTATGTAGAGTCTCAGAAAATGATTAAAAAGGGTATTTCTCACATGACAGAATGAGAATGATTAAAAGGACTCCCAAAAAGTTGTGGCATGGCATCCCAATCATTAGTCAAGGGCACAAGAAATGTGATCAGTTCACACTTGGTCTACCTGGTAGATTTTGGATCTGAATTTGTTAAACGTCACTTTCTGAAACTAATTGGTAACAAGCAAAGGTTCCTTGAATATTCTTCTCTTTTGGGGGAAATTGAGTGAGAAAAAATGTATGAATGCAATAAGAATAATCTTGCAAATGGTCAGAGTTTGAATTCCTAAGAGAAAATTTGAGAAAGCCATCTTCGTGAGAGACCAACACTGAGATAACCTGTTATTTTCTTCTGTGTTAAATTTTCTATCATGTCAAGTTGGTTGCATATGTATAGTCATTTACGAGCACCGAGATTTCTTTAGAAGCTTTCCCGTTGTTGATGAACCTAAGTAATTTTGAAATTAATTTGTGTCTTCTTTGTTTCACAATGTCTACAAATAGTTTCTTTCATTCCTATTGCAATATTACATTGAAATTTTTGTGAAATCACATAGGATCTCATCCCTGTGACATTCTAATGGTATTTGTAATTTCATTTTGAGAAGAGCCTTCATCTTGAATGAGATAAAAAAAATTAAAATCAATTCACTGTCATTTGTTGATAAAATTGTCTGTAAGTCTTCGGGTGTACCTTAGGTGTTATTAATTAGAAACTTTAGTGTTTAATTAAGTCTTTCAATTTGAGCCTTTGTGTTGGAGTCTCAAAGATTATGTGAAAATGTGTTGATCTGGGCCTCCATTAAATCCCACCTTCTCATTGAAGAAATGTCTTAACTATTCTGAAGATTTCTGTTGTTGAAGTTGTTCATTGTTGTGAAGTCCCTTCGAAGATCTAGTATAATCAACTTTATCTTACTTCATCTCCCACCAAAATCATTTAAAAACCATTGATCCACCTTGAACTACCCCTGTTTGCCCTATGTATCAACAAAGGAACAAAATCTACTTGCAAAAATATGCAGAACAATCAGGATTTCTTAATGTCTTCAGTAACCTTAGCCTTGTGTTGAAAGTATCTCCATCGTTTAGAAGTGACAACTCTTAAGAGTTAAATCATGGAGTATTGACCGTATTTTCCCAAGGTTCTCTTCATAGAATTTGTGAAAAAGAAGGATATCTCCATCTCCTTCACTAAAAAGAGGTTACATTAAGGGTTCTCTCACCCTGATCGAAGAGGAATGGCCTAAAGTAGTGAGGACAGGTCCAATCCTCTTAAAGGTGTTATCCATCTCTCCACAAATCTGAGTAACAAAGGGCCAGTTAGATATCATCCCTAGTTACAAAAGGAAACACACTATGATATATCTACCTCTAAGCTCCCTATCAAATCTATGTTTCTCCTCGGCTTGAAAAGGAGAACAAATTTTGATACCAACACCCACACCGAGGGAAATGCTATCCTGGGATTTTAAGACCCAAGTTGATGAGCCTAAGTTCAAGGTAAATTATGATGCATTGATGAGAACATGACATGCCAAGGAATAAACACTATTGTGAATGCACAACAGCTATCGATGAGTGATTTTTCAATTCACTCAACAAAAGTATCAGTGGAGGTGGAAGCAAGACTCTTCAACAAAAATGATAGAATAAGGGTCTTGGAGGAGGAGCTTGAGAAAAAGAATGAGGAGATCATTGAGAGGGATAGGAGATAAAACAAAAGGAATTGATCAGTGTGTAATTAAGGCATGAACTGAGGGATGAAAAGGTGAAGGTGTGTGAATTCCACAAGAAGATAGAGGCCATTTCAGATGCCATTATCTTGAAGCACCTGACATAGCCCCTCCTGAGAAGAAGTATGAGTCAACCATACATTTATTGGAAGACTTAGCATGCATACTCTTTATGGAAAGGAAACCACTTGCATTAGAATTAGTGGAAGAAGTAATCATGCGCTAGAAGAAGGAAGAGAATTTGAAGATTGGGGAGATACTAACTTGGTACTCCAAGCTCCTTGCCTTAGTAAAGACCACGACACAAATGGCAAAAGTTGTATATGAAAACTATGGCAACATGGACAAATTAGAAAGCATATTAGTTACTAGCCATAAAGTGGATTTGAAAGAATTTCAAGAAAAAAACAAGGGCAATATGGCAGAACAGGACAGGATCTTGGTAGAGGTAGAGAAGAAATGAGAGGTGATGAAACCTTAAGGGTTTTGATTAAAATTAAACTAAAATATTTGTACCCCTAAGTCACTCATAGGATGGACATTTGGGAGACCTTAGCAAATAGATGGAAAGCATTGAATATACATTGAAGGCTAAGGGGGATGAGATGAGTTTTAACGAAGTTAACGCAATGGTGGGTGGCTTACTTCAATAGGTGTAGAATAAGGTGGATGTTTGGTTTAAGAATGAAGCCCCGTGAAGAAATATTTTCCATTTCTCATGTATGAAAGAGGATTCTTCCATTCTTTATTCAATCACAGATTCTTTCATTTCCTCTATTATTTATTCTTTGGTGGAATGACAAAGTGTTTCGAGGACGAGAAAACATGCATAGTGTTGGGTAAGGTTGGGCCTTGAAATTAACTAAGTCCAAAGGAAGAAATCAACAGGAATGGAAGGTAGTAAATAAGGAAGACACTTAGGAAAAAGCATGCAATGGAAAGGCATGCAAGTAGAAGAAGAGGTTGGCTGCGTGGGATTAGGAAGGTTTAGGTACTTAGGTATATTTTGAAGGAGTTGACGCAAGAGAAACACACAAAAATCCCAAGTATCCATTGTGAATGGATAAGGTGACAACCTAGAGCCTTAGAGGTCAAGAAAAGAATATTCCATGTAAGGAATATTCCCAGGATGATCATTACAGGTAGTGGAGGCATTTGTAAGTTGGCATAGGCATTCGACCATAGAGGACCACACTTTCACTTGGCATGTGATCTATTCATGAAGGAAACCAAGGAAGTGTATCTAGATCCTATTTAAAGGAGTTCTTGGTTCTGAAATGAAAGGGAAAAGGAGAGTAACAACAAAGTGTTGAGGAAATGAAGGGTTAAGGAGGGTTTTAAGTAGTGACAAGGTGCTACAGAAATGCTTGCAAGAAGGGTTTTAAGCATATTAGGCATGGATTTGGGTATGAACAAGGGTTGTAATGGGTAGAATAGCTAAGAAATATCTCTCTACAGAGTATTTTTGTAGGGTTTAAGATAATATCCCTTGATGTATTTAGTCTGTATGACCCTCATGATGTAATGGAGCCATTGTAAATGTTTATAAATCAATATATGGTGTGTGATTTTGGTTATTCATGCTCAAAATTGTAAACCCTTATGTTATTCATATTATTATGAGTCAGATCTAGTTTCATTATGTTTATTTACAATGTTCATTCCCATTTACGATGCATATGTGCATGGATTTGTCTATGTTCCCATTCTTGCAACTCATTCTCCATTAATGGAGGATCATTCTCGCGAAGCTCACATAAAGGATGGACTCGATGCCCACGCATGCCTCGAGTGAGTGCCTAATGCACATTAGGTGATTGAATGATGTGATTTGGGTAAAAATAAGGTATATGAAGAAATGAATACTGGTCCTCGCCATCATTAGGAGCTTGAAGAAATTTAGGCACTTGGTTTCAAACAATAAAACTCATATGTTAGTGTCTCATTCGAGTCAAGGTTTTCCTTTTGAATATAGAGTTGAATGAGAAGTGGGTAGGTTGGATCACTCGAGTAATGGAGTATGAAATTGAAATTAAATTCAATAAATTGGTTCGTGGAAAGTGATTATGCGTGTAATTGGCCTCTATTCAATATGCTTATGAAAATAATGAAGAAGACGAAGTTTTTGGTATTGCAAGATGGTTGGGAACAATTAGATGAAGGTGTGCCTACTCCTTATTAGACATGCGATATGGTGCATTTCCTACAAATAGGTTTATACCCTCAAGAGATGAGAAAAACAAAGAGGATATATTTTAGACTCGTGCCATCCCATATGTTCTTATTGATGGTGCTCTATTCAAAAAGGACTTGAATGGATTCCTATAGATGTGCATTGGAAGAAGTCAAATTGAAAATATGCTACATGAATTTCATGAAAGAGAGGATGGAGGTAACAATTTATCATGGGTAAAAATATCTCAAGATTATAAAAGTCGAATATTATTGGCCAAAATTGTTCAATGATTGATACACGTGGATAAAGAAATGCAAAAAATGTGTATTGTTTACAGGAAAATAGAGGTTAACAACACTTCCATTACATCCTATCTTTGTTGAGTGGCCATTCGTGCAAAGGGGATTGGACTTCATCACGCTCATTAATCCAAATTCTATCTTGGGCCACAATTGGATCCTAAAAACAATGACTTACTTCACAAAGTGGACCAAGGTGGTGGTATTGAAAGAGGAAAAGTAGTCTAACATATTGGACTTTTATGAAGGAATTATCACCAGATTCGGTGTACTGTCCACTGCAATATCAGATAACACTCTATCATTCCTTGACACCAAGATCATTGAGTGTATCGTTAGGAACGATATATATTTAAGCACCTCATCAAAATATTACCCCTAGGGTAATGGGCAAGTAGATTCCACTAATAATAACTTGCTAAGGATAATCAGAAGGACTCTGGATGAAAATCGAGAGAACATTGCATAATAAGCTCAAATTAGCCTTGTGGGTTGTGAGGATAATGGTAAAAAGGTCAACAGGAATATCTCCTATAGATTGGTCTATGTGAAGGAAGGAAGGCTTCTTATATCACATGAGTTGCCAAGATTGGAGCTCATGAAGTAGCTAGAATTGTATGCGAGTTTGAGCCTATGGAAGCCAAGTATGCGGAACTCATGGAGTTGGAAGAAAAAAAAGAGTATGCAATGTAAACCATAGAGAAGGATCAAGCCTTAATGAAGAGGATATTTGATAACAAAGCTAAAGAAAGGACCTTTCGGGAAGGAAAATTGGTTATGAAATGGGATGCAGATCGGGCTAAGTCTGGGAAAGGATTCTAAGTTTGATGCCATATGGAGTGGCCCTTAGATGATCATAATATGTAAAGGAAACAATGCCTTCCAGCTATCAAATATGGATAGAGAAGAGCTATAGATTTTGATCAAACAAAATCTATCTTAAACATTGTTATAGAAACAAATAATTATCACCCTTATACATATTAGTATAGGATTTCAATTCCTATAATTGCGTATGCATATTGTTCTTGTTGTATTTTAGGTTCTAGTTTCCCTAAGTGCTTTTGGCACAAGTTTGTTTGCTCCTAAGTTGTGTCATTACACATATTCAGTGTGCCTCTGGAAAGAAATGTTGTGACAGGAAGCTCAAATCTATAGGAAACAGTTGTACAACTCAAGTAATTCCAAATACAGAACAACTAAAATCAGATTAAGGGACATATGTCAAAATTTATATCCTCTAGTCCCTTCATATCGATCGTTGTTTGAGCTTCTAGTGCCCCTACAAAATATAGCTAGCAAGTATCATGGGAAGCCTCCCCATTTCATTCATGATCCTCTTAGGTATTGAGAAGAAGATCAACCTCAAATTTTCCTTACTCATCCTTTGGATCTAGTTTAGTTTAACTTTTGATGAGTTGTGGGAAGCTACAGTTCCAACAATGTTTACGAGTAGTAGGTCGAGATGTAATATTCAAAAGAAGAGAAAAAATAAATTTTAATAGAGTTCCATGATGTCCAAATCCGGCAAGTGTTTTACTCCTAACTCGTGGTGTGCTATACTTGGCTAGGGAATCATTTACCTATCGTTCCCTATACTTGGGATAGAATCAAGTCCCCGAGACAATCTCGGGCCTTCAATTTCTCCCAAGTAGTTCAAATTTTCCGAAAATAAGGGAAAAAGGAAAATTTCAAATCAAAATAATTTTCCACTCATACAAACTTTGATATTTTCTTATAAAATTAGGGAATACAAGTACTAGGTCAATTCAGATCAACAATATTGCAAGTAATTTACAAGATCAAATTCAAAGGTACATATTAGTGTCAGCTATCATTTACCATGCCACACCCAATCAAAGCTTTAGGTTAGTAGTCTAGAACATCTAACAAGCATATGTCCTCGCAAGTTACAAAAAAATTTATCCATTTTTCCCCTACGGGAAACATGGACAATAAGGTAGGATCAAGTCTAAGAAGATGGAATGGGCCCGAATATGGATATGGGGTGTTAAGGCTACAACCTAGTTTCAAGAAAATTGCGGGTGGTTTTGAGAGGTGTGAAATTAGTGTTATCCAATTTGGCCCCTTGGGAAAAATTGGACAAATGAGAATTTGTATGCAATGAAAATGGAGGAGTTGATTCAGTCATGAGAGCTTACATTTGAAGGTTGGCCAAGAAAGGAATGGGTTGAGCAAGTTGTAGAGATTTCAGGAAAGGAAGAAGTCTGAAATTTGAATTTCGAACTTCGTAGGTAGGCTAAGGAAAATTTTGGAACTTGGAAAAAGGAAAAAGGTTTCTCAAACTCAAAACTCTGAAAGTTCACAATTTTGTAATTTCAGGTTTTAGAGTTTCAGAGGTTCAGGATTCGGGGTTTTGGAAGTCTCAGTGAGAAAAATTAGAAAAGTGCCAAAAATGTCTGAAATCCTGAAAGTCCGAATCTCGAAAGGGTTCAGATTTTGAAAGTGAATGCATGTTTTGGGGTCAACGCGGCGACAAATTCAAGTTTCAGAGTTTCAGTAACTTCATCTTTTGGGGTTTTGTAACTCTTGAGTCGATTTGGGTGATGAACAGTGTAAAAGGTCTAAAAAGGCAAAATGTAAAACTTTGAAAATATGAAATTTTGTACTTTTAGGTTTCAAATTTTCAGACTTTCGGGTTGAATTTCAGAACTCTCAAGCCCCAAAATGCAAAAGTATAAACTCATGTTTGGAATCCCAAATTCCAAAAGTCCAAATTTTCATACTTTCAGACTTTTGGGTTTGAGTATCGAACTCTCGGATCTACCATTTTCTGAGAATGACACCTCGACCTTCAGATGGCCATAGCTTTTGGTGGGAGCTCATATTTGAGCAAGAGAATACTTTTGGAAATCTCTCGACATTTGTAAAAATACGATCTGCCATTTTTAGGGTGTCGATTTCTCACCTACCACCATAATGAAGTATGGGCTTCCTTTCTTGTCCACCAAGGAAAAAGAGATAGAGGCATGGGTTTTGCAGTAGAACCCATCATTGTTGCAAGAGAATTGAATGAATTTTGGGGTTATTGAAGAGAATTTTATTTCTTCTCATCTCCTTCTCTAATTCTTCCTATATATTGTAAGGAGGGGAATTTTAATAAATGTTGGACATTTTTGGCTTTGTACCCTCCGTTCTTCTCTATTTTTTAGTGATCTCATGGAGTTAAAACCTCCGATCAAAATTATAATGAAAATTTGTGCCTCTTGGCCATTGTAATGGACTGTATCAAATTTTTAAAGCAATACAAATAAGTTTGTGGATGATTTCAACCTTCTCTTATATTCATTACATCTTCCTGATCTCTCATTACAATCCTGGTTATCTGTGCATGGTGGTTGTGTTACATTTTTAATGTTTTGTGTTTAATGGGAAAGCAGGTGTTCAAAATTCCTTTGTTCCATCACCTCTATTAGTTAGGTTTATTTTCTTGCATCTTCTTAACCTTGTCTCCTTGGAAAGTTAGAGTACGTTTTAGAGTAGATCCTCTGTAATTTGAATGTGTGCATTTGAAAAGAGGAATACAAACCAACCTTCATCCTGGAGAGCTTTCCAAATTACAAATTCCCACACTTTGGGAAAAGAGTGTCTTATGCAATCACACTAAGAGTCTCAACCCATTGAGTTGTAGACATTGAGGGGTATTGTGATTACACATCAACAATTAGTTGAGGAATTTTTTTCATCTTCCGGGTTTTGAAAAAGATAAATTTTTATTTAAGGAGGAAATGAGCCCCCATGGGCCCACTTTAGTTGAAACAAACATAAATGGCCAAGAATCAACAAAAGCTAAAAATTCATTTTACTCATTTCTCGTGAGCCTTGAGTTGAGAAAATTCCAAAAGAATTCAAAAAACCCAAAGTTGGGGTTAAATAGTTGCACTTAGGGGCACCAAGCCAAAAAAAAATGGCTTGCCAATTTGGCGAGTTATAGGATGCGAGAGGACACAGGAGCTCATGGGAGGTCCGGTTGAGTTATCTCACCAAACCAATGTGCGTCGCGGGCGAGTTGAAAGGTGATCTCCTTGTGGATCTTGTGAGGTGAATGGGTTGATCAATACGTAGAGGGGACAACTCAGGAAGGAGGGATGTAATGGAAGGCTCGCCTTGGCAAGCTATGGGATGAGCTCAAAATGGAGGATCAGCCGAGATAAATTGGTGATGCGAATGGAAATTGGGTGAGATCTAAGAGAGGCGAGTTGCAATAAAGCTCTAGTTGTGCATGCGGGATATATGAAGTTGGGGACACGGGATCGAGCTTTCCAAACTTGCATCTTGTTGGATTGCATGACAAGCAATGCATGCTAGCTCGAGCACGGGAGAAATGGGGCCAAATGCATAATGGTAGCTCGACAAAGTGATCAAGACATTTATGGAAACCCATAACTTGGAGATGTTGCATAGGGGACTCAATCAATCCAGCTCGCAAGTCACATGGGAAATGATGAAGGTGGGGAGTTTGCTTGAGGATCAATCCATGAAGCTTAGGGAAACATTATAGGGCCAACCAGAGGGGTTGAAGATATCGCATGGAAGTTGGCACGATTTGGCATACACGAAGATGACACAGGTGTGAAAAGTGTCGATGAGTTAGAAAAAATGGGGGATCTCAACTGGGAATTTCAGCAGCCTCCCCATCAGAGTTTTGGAATTCTATGCTTCAGATATTTACATTCCGAGTGAAGTCCAAATGTCGACTCGGTGGCTACGAAATCAAAAATTTTCGAGGTAAACTCGAGTAGAATCGAACATGAGAATTGGATATTCAGAGGTTATACATGGCTTTCCATGTGAATAGTGTGGATGAGGGCGAGTTGGGAACCCAGAAATCTTAACTCCAAATTTTAGAGTTTAGAGTTTTGGGGATTATCGATATTTTGGTGAACTTATTGGGTCAACAATGCTAACACCTCTAAAGCAAAAAGTCTGAAGCTTTGAACTAGAAAGTTCTGAAGTCCACATCGTGAGGGGTAGTTGAAAATGTATGTTGATTCATAGGGAATGGCATTGAAGATCACATTGGGGTTGGTGAACTCTAGGAATGATCAAGACAACACATTAACAATGTCGCGTGGAACTAGGTTAGAATCTCACCGGTTAGTTAGTGAACCATTCAAAATTAGGACACTTGGGAAATTTACATCGTAGGTGGTAGGTCCACATAGGAGTTCCTAAGGAGCTTAACCATAGGTGTAGGATATTTGAAGATAGGCTAGATCAAGGGTTCAATAGACTCAGGAAGACATATCGTGGTAGTCAATAAATGAAAGGTGTGAGGAATGAGGGACTTGACATTTGAGAAAATAGCTCGCCCAAAATGGAAGGCTTGCAAACATACGAAGGAAAATTCTGGGAGCCTGAAAGCGGTAAAGGTGGAATTCAAGGGCATGAGGATGAGGAGCCCATCATAGAACAAGGATAACTCACCCCACTCCTCGAGCAACTTGGCTGAGCTAGGCCAACACCATGCGGGTAACAATAAACTCGAATCACATCCCCACTCAACATGTCATATCTTGAACATCATAAGTCCAATTTTAGAAAAAATCTAGTCATTGGAAATGGGAAAAAGAGAGCTTCCATATGGAGGTGCGAAAGATGTGATTTCGGAGGTTTTGGATCTCCAAAATTAAGGAATAGTAAACAATTTGGGTTAGGTGAAGGAATTAATAATGGATTATGGGCACTAATATTTCTCACATGGAGGAAAAGTACAGAAGTATGGGGTAATCTATGAATGATGCAAGAAAGCATGGTGTTGCAACTACCCTTAAGAACTTGAAATTTCTCTCTAATGCTAATTGTTTTTCTATAAATTGTAAAGAGGGGCTCATTTCAAAATGTTGGACACTATGCAATTACCTCCCTTCTTTCTTGTCTATAATAAATATGCACGATTTCAAACCTCTCTATTTGAACAACGTAATATGAGTCTATGCCTTTGGTCCCAAATGTAATGAATTGTATTAACTTATTGGATCAATAAAATCAGATCTATGGATGTTTACAACCCTCTTTTATGTTTTATTGCATCTTTTTGGTCTTTTTGTTTCTTACAAAGGTTATTGTACATTTTTATATTTTCATTGGAAGGTTTTGGTATGGTTATATTTATTGGTAAATGGGTTTGTAGTAGGTTCTTTGATCTGTGGTGCTACACCACCCTCCTTAAATTTTCTTGTTTCCACTCCTATGCTTTGTAGGTTGTTGATATTCTTTACGTGCATCACCTTCCCTTAGCGTAGATTTCATTTTCATGCAATAGTTATATCCTTATCCCCTTAGAAATATTTAGATTAGGGTTAAATGAGCCATTCTCTGCACTTTTGAGTAGTTTGGCACTAGGTTATGGAAAGGAATCCCGCCTTCTTGGAGAGCTATCCTATACGTCAGCAAAAGTACCACACTTTAAGAGAGCTCCATTTTTGAAAAATGAAAAGGACTACTCATTTATTCACTTGGAAATATTCGGGGTGTTGTGATTTTTCCACAATAGGATGTCCACAACTGTAATGACATTGTTTCTTATGATTTTATCAACAATTTATCATATATTTACATAAAGTATAAGCTAGACGGTGAAATCGGTAAATTTTCTATCATATCCGAGATATTTTATCGTCACGACATAATTGCACGACACATGAAAAAAATTTATTTCCATTGTTCTCTCTATAAGTGGGAAAAATATTACCTATAGATCCAAATTTAGGATCTCAACACCATTTCCATGGGGTTTTCACTAGCTAGACAATATCCTAGCATGTTCATTCATATTGAGGTCATAAAACTTTATTAAATCAAAGTCAATAAACTGGTAGACATTAGGGGGTGAAAGGGTTTAATTTACTAATATTTTGAATTAGTTATAAGGGGTAGGTTAGAGAGGTGTGCCAAATAAGAGGTGGGGTTGATTTTAATATTATACTATAGTATTTGACCCCTAGTTTTTACAAATAAATACCTTAAAATTGTAAAAGAAGTGCGTTTATGAAGTTAAATTATAATCGCTTTTTGAATAAAGAAATATCAATTAGGAAATTCTTAGCCAAGAAATAATAACATTGTAGAAAATCGGGATGGAGTATGCTTTTAATGCAAATGATATTATTTCACCATCTTAATTATTTGAATAACTATTGATAAATGATTTGATTCAAAAATAAAATAATGTATAATATGTCTTGAAGGAAATAATAATTGAATGGAAAACATGATATATTTTCGGTTTGATATTTTAGGATAGAAATAATTATTTTTTTATTTGATATATTATGGTAGAAATAACAAGGGGTAAATAAAATTGTAATGGAAAACGGGTAAGTATGGTACATGGACAAAAATAGGGTGTGCTTTTACTATAACAATATAATGGGAGGGGTACGATCAATTAAATAATTGAAGGTAAAAGCAGAACATTAAGTGTATTCTTTAATACCCTTGAACAAGCGTTTTATACCATACTTTTACTAAGTGAACCCCCTATGACCATTTCTAGCAATTATTTCATAAATGGTTGTTAGAACTTAGAGAATTCTAACTATTACGAATTTAATCAACCAACATATTTAAATATTAACATAAACAATAAAACATTAAATGTTAAATTTTATGCAATGTAATAAATAAATTACATATCATATTAATTAAGTAATACATATACAAAGTAATAACATAGTGCACAATTTGTATAGCGAGAAAACCCCAAATAGGGTAAAAACCACTTGAAATAACCTTTTACTTTCAGAGAACTAAAGTTACATCCAATATTTTTCACCTCCTCCTTCAAACCCTAATCTCAAGGGTAAATAATTTTCACCTTTGATATATTTCACGAACATATCAAATGAGGACCTAAAGTCCTTTTTATATTAGGTGATCGGGTATGTCTCCTGACCCATCTTTTCAACCTAAAAGTTTGACACATACATCTAGGATTATGATATTAAATATTAGAAATATAATTATTTCATGATATTAAATATTTAAGCTAAAGTATATACCTACATTAGCATATTTTAAAATATAAATATAAATATAAATATTATTAAATATTAACCTATATATTAGTGATGGACCCATATACATTAAGGGGTGGCCAACTTAATTAATAATTATGTTCCAACACCCCCCTTAATGTTAAGTAGGGTAACATATTCTAATATATTACCTACCCGTGGTACACTACATGATTTACAATCCTTAAACCATAAAGGTTTTAGGTTAGCATATCAGTGAAGGAAGTATAATAACTTCATCATACTCAAGTTACCTTTTGAGTACAAAAAGGAATTGGAATCCCAAAGATCATCCAATGATCAGTGGCTAAGTATGATTTTTGAGTTTTACATGTTCTCACACGTTCTTGTAAAATGTTATTAAATCCAAGCATATAGGAGCCTTTTATAAATAAGGACCTCCTTGAAAATATGCGTGCACTAGATATTTACTAGTAAACCCAATAACACTTAAGAGTTTACTGAAGACCTTCTTTAAGATATTTTTACACTTCTTTTAAAAAAGAAGTCGAGGAGGTATACATGCCCGAAAGTCTTTTTACACTTTCCCAAATGTCTTTTTACAAATGCCCGAAGTTTAAAAAAAAACAAGTTTCATTAGGAGGTAGCATTGTCATACACACTCCCCCTCAATGGAAACTCGACAATCCAAGTGTTTCACAAAAGTGATAAAACTTTGCGGGACTCGGGGTCTTTGTGAAGATGTCAAAAACCTTCTCTTGATTAGCACAAACTTGAGATCTATCTCACCACTTAACACCTTATCACATATAAAGTGTATATGTATCTCAATGTGCTTCGTTTTCTGATGCTATACTAGATTATGTGCAAGATCTATGTTTTTTGGTTGTCGTAAAACAAAGGAACACTTCTGGATCCTTCATCTTTATCTCAAAGAATAACCTCTTCAACCATAAAGCCTCTTGTGTAGCTTCTATTGCACTTCTATACTCAACTTTTATTGAAGAGATAGAAACAATTGGCTATTTTTTTGCACTAAGTAATAACACCGCACAAAATTTAAACACATAAAGAAGTAGATTTTCTAACCAACACATCACTAGCATGATCGAATCACAAAATCCATCTAAGTTAGCATTTTCATTCTTAGTATAATGCAATCCATAATTGATTTTTCCTTTAATATATCTAAGAATCCTTTTGCAAGATTCCAATGATCTCTATAAAGTTCCTACATAAACCGGAAGTAATTCCTAATGCATAGGAAATATCTGGTTTAGTGATAGTTAGATAAATACAACTACCAACTAACTTCCTATATAAAGTAGGGTCATATTTTTCACATGCGGTTTTAGGATCAATTTCAGTCCAACTTCCATAAGAGTATAAGCGCTTTACAATCAATCATATTAATCTTTTTCATTAAATTAGTTGCATATTGTGCTTGAGAAACAACAATAGAATGCTTATCTTGAAATACATCCATGCTAAGAAAATGATGTAAGAGACCTAAATCAGTCATTTCAAAGTACTATTTCAATTTTTCTTTAATTCTAAAAATTAAAGTAGGACTATCACCATCATAACCAAATAATCAACATATATACAAACAAAGTGATAATACGATATCCTTCTTGCTTAGTGAATATATCATTTTCGAAGAAAAATTAACAAAACCTAACTGTTTAAAGAAGTAATTAATTTTCGCATACCAAGCTCTAGGAGCTTGTTTTAAACCATACAAGGATTTTTTCAATTTACAAACATAATTTTCTTTACCAGTTTCTTCAAATACCGTAGGTTGAGACATGTAAAGTTCTTCTTTTAAATCACTATTCACAAAATTATTTTTCACATCCATTTGGTGTATTTCCCACCCAAATTGAGAAGCAATAGAAAACAAGGCCCTAATTGTACTCATTTTAGCTACATGAGAAAAGGTCTTATCATAGTCAATACCAAGCTTGTGAGTGAAACCTCTACCAAGTTTAACTTTATGTTTGTCAATAATACCATTAATATTATATTTTACTTAATATAACTACCTAGACCACTAGAATACTTCTTTTTTCTAGAGGTGGAACCAATTCCCAAGTTTGATTTTGAATTAGGGCATTGTATTCAACCTGAATTGCATTGATCCACTTCTCATCTCGAGAATATTCTTCAAAACAAAATCGGCTCACTTTCATACAAGGTCATTAATGCATGATAGGTATGATGGCTTCTGGTCATTTTCCTAAGTTCAATAGGATTAGAACTCTCTAACACAGATTGAGCCCATTTTGGTTTCTTAGCTAAGGAGATAGGGGATTTATCCATATCATCATCATGACCATTTACTATATTCTCATTATCAGAATCAGAACCATCATTAGAAATATTGACAGAGTTAGGAACATCTTTACCATTATCAGATGAACAAAAGTATTTTTTCATAACCACCACATTGCAATTTTCAGTTACTTCCTTTTTTAGGTTCATAATTCCTTAGACCTACAATGTGAATACCATATCAAATGAAAGAACAAGAAAAAGAAGTCATATCAAGTTTCTTTCTTTTCTTTTTAGGATCAATGTCGAAGAAGAAGGAATACCAAAAAAATTTAGATGAGAAATATTAGATTTTTGATTTGACCATTTTTCTAAAGAAGTCAAAAGTTGAATAGATTTTTAGGAACCTTATTCAGAATGTAGACTTATGTGTTCATTGCTTCTTCCCATATAAATTTGGGAATATTAGCAGAATGAAGCATAGTGCGAGCCATATCTAAAATAGTCCTATTTTTTCTTTTTGGAACACCATTAGATGGGGAGAATGATGAGAAGTTAATTCCATTTTAATACCACAATCAATAAAAAATTTCAAATGTCTTGCTAACATATTCACCCCTATTATCTATTCTAAGTCTCTTAATTTTATAATTTGATGAGTTTTCAACGAGATGCTTTAAATTCTTTAAATTTTCAAATACATCACACTTATTTTAAATAAAATATGTCCAAATCATCTGGTGAAATCATGAATGAAATTCATGACATATAAAGAACCATTTAATAGAGCTAATTTAAGAGGTCCTCTAACATCACCATGAATAACATCTAGAGGAGAAGATGAACTCTCCTCGGGATGTGAGTGAAAGGAGCATCATGAGAAGAATACACATAGGAAAACCTTTTACATGATTATATCTATCCATTTCATATAAACTTTGATAATTAAGATGTCGAATATTTTATGCCATAGTTTTGAATTATTCAAAGTTTGAGAAATAAAATAGGATGTAGAAGAGAAATTATCAAAAATATACAAACCATTTCATTGAATTCAATTCGGCTATTATATTATCATTACTATCCTTGATATACTAAGTATCTTTCAAAATTTTAAAATAAAAACCATCATGAGTTAATTGAGAACACGATAAAAGGTTCTTTTTGAGCTTAGAAATAAATAAAACATTATTCAACACACCATTAGCAAATTTTACTTTTCCTTTCTCTATTACTTTTGAAAATGAGTTATCACCAAGATACACACGTTCATTGATTTTCACAACATCAAAGAAATAATTTGAAACACCAGTCATATGATTTGATGCAACCAAATATATAATCCATTTAGAATTAGAGGAAGAATACAACGTAACATATAATGCAACAATTTTAGGAATATCATTAGAACTATCATTTTTCCTTAAATTTTATTTAAAAGAAATAGTTTTTTTTTTATGGATAGGTTTCATAGATTTGAAATATTCATTTTTATGTCCAAATTTACCACATTTGTGACATTTACCATTAAATCTTACACACAATTGTTCAGAAGTAAAAAAATTCTTATCAAAAAAGAATATTTAGATTTATACTTTTGATCAGAGAAGGGCTTGTGAGGCTTGAACTTTGAATTCTGAGAAAGAAGTTCTTGAGAAGAATTATCTTTAGTGTCAAAGTTCATCATCACTTGCTCTTCTTGAATTAGAAGAGAGTTTAAAGTATTCAAATTAGGGAATTCATCTTCATTATGATATTTTGAGTGTAGGATAGAAATAAATTTTCAAAAAATTTCATGTATATTTAACCGAACAATAAAGTAGATTAATTTTTCACCAATTAAGTCAAAATTACATCCATCTAATTATGTTTTAATATCTTCAATTTTGGCTAATAAATTAAGTAATTTTTCATCTCCCTTCATAGGAGTTGTAAGCAATTCTAAAACAAGCTTAATGGTCTTAGATAAGCATGTACCTTCATGCATGGATTCTAATTATGTCCATACCAATTTTGGATGTTTGATATTACCAATGTTTACATTGCGAAAAATCATGGAAAGGACTTTTTGCATACATTGAGAGAATGCATTTTATTATCCACACTTGCTTGACGACCGTGGGCGTAATCCGAGTTCTTGAAATAATCATCCAAAGTGTTTGCTTGTTATAATTTTTGATTTGACCCCGATCTTCTAAATGTTTTAGTTGGTTCCATTCAGGATTTGGGATTTGTTAAGGTAGAAATAACTGGATGCCATTATTTTCTTGAACCTATAAAACACACCTCAATATATAATGTTAGATATATATCAAAAGTTGTTACTTGAATTTTTCATCAGATATATTTAAAGACAAATCATAACAGATTCAAATCTACAAAAGAAACAAATATGAAATGCCAATTTTGAACAATATACAAAAATATCTAACGATTCTATGAATGCTTGATGATTTAAGGGAGAATCGTTGGCGATTGGATCAATCTTTGGAGATTTGGCCTACAAAAATGGTTATATTTTTCAAATTTGGGTTTCTGGTTGGTAAAATTTCCATAATTGACAAAAAATGCCTGCGATTCCTAAAAAAAAGTTTTTATATTTAAGCCCAAATTTCTAATCTTCTCTTTTTAAAAAAATATGAGCAAATCCTGAAGGTATCTGTTCATAAATTCTAATAAATAGAAAACAATATTTTACATATTATGATTTAAATCTTGCAAACACTATATAGTTTATATAAAAATATAAACTATAGTACACGCACATATGTATGTATATATGTATGTATGGATGTATATTTATATTTTATTTAAAAAAACTAAAGATCAGAAAAAACTTCACTCGGAAAAAAAAATCTTATAGATGAAAGTAAATTTACAAAGGAGATAGGGGATATCACCCAGCCAATGAAAAAAATAAGAACCCTATTTTCATGGTCTTTGTCTCCTTCATTTACCCCCAAAATAATTCAACCTATACACACATGAAACTATAGAACCATAATGAAATATTTCATATAAAAATTTAATTACTTACTTGGTCCTGGTAAATGGTATTCACATGCAGGTAGAAATTCAGAGTCTTTCTCGCATATGCACACACACAAATCTTTCAAAATATTTTATGTTTTGCACAAAAAATGAAAGAAAGGGCCCAAATTAAATAGGGTAAATACAAATTTATTTGATCTAACCTATTTAACTCTAACCAAGCTCTGTTACCATGTTAGAATTTAGAGGATTCTAACTATTACGAATTTAATCAACCAACATATTTAAATATTAACATAAACCATAAAACATTAAATGTTAAACATTATGCAATGTAATAAATAAATTACATAACATATTAATTAAGTAATACATACCAAAAGTAAGAACACAATGACACAATGTTTATAGTGGAAAACCCCAAATAGGGTAAAAACCACTGTGAAATAACCTTTTACTTTTAGAGAACCAAAGTTACATCCAATATTTTCCACCTCCTCCTTCAAACCCTAATCTCAAGGGTAAATAATTTTCACCTTTGATATATTTCACAAAGATATATAAAATGAGGACCTAAAGTCCTTTTTATATTAGGTGATTAGGTATGTCTCCCGACCCACCTTTTCAACCTAAAAGGTTGACACATACACCTAGGTTTATAATATTTAATATTAGAAATATAATCATTTCATGATATTAAATATTTAACCTAAAGTATATACATAGGTTAGCATATTTAATAATAGAAATATAAATATTTCATATTATTAAATATTAACCTATATATTAGTATGGATCCATATACATTAAGGGGTGGCCAACCCACTTAATCATTATCTTCTAACAAAGGTATCCACCACAACACTAGAATGATTGTAATTTGGCAGAGGAACCTTAATATGGTTGGATAGATATAGATTCTACACATTTCTCTTCTAAGATGAAAAAATATGAGGCTCAAAAAAATAAAAGCAATGGGGATGAGACTAGTGATAAAAGATATTACTTCTAATGAGGTTCAAAATCAATCACGTGTACCTCATGCATCCACCACCCCATTGCCAAATAAAAATTAAGATGCATAATGGTTTGACAACTCTCTTTAAATGCTAGTACAAAAGTAAACAAAAAGTTCAAATATATAAGGTATTTTTGGGTTTTATTTTTTGCAATGTGGCTATACTATTTTCCATTTTTGCTTAGCACCTCAATGGATTTTTCATTGATTTTTTTGCTTTGTATGGATGGTGTTTGTGATAATTGTAATTTGATGAACTTTCAATGAACTACAAGAACTTAAAATGTCAATGAATGAGTGGCGGGGCACTGAAACCTTACCTAAAGTAAATACATGTGATAGTGCTTCAATTTTGATCAAACTAGGTTAAGATCCTAAAAGCGTTGAGGAGGCGGTGTCAACTACAAATCCATAAGGATAAATCTTACGCCTTATATTTATTATTTTACGGACGCACTTTGAGAATGGCTTGAGATAATGGTCTATGAGATGGCACTAACCACCTTTTCAACCATATTTGATTGTTATCAAATTGAACTAATATATGAAATCAACAAAGCGATATCGATCCCACTTCACAAGTCTTTATCTCTAAAGTTTCCTAATACATTTACATCTTAATTCTCCTTAAATAGATGCTTTCTCTAACTACCGTCAAATCGCATGAGGATGACATTGCAAACAACAACTATTAGCATTATCAAATTGATCGAACCCTTATTTATTTTTGAGATATCTCAAAGTATGTTACCTTGATGATATCTACATCACATCCCCTTTCTCCTTCAAAATGAAATGAGAAAAATAGCACTTGGTTCATATGTCCTGGTCATAAGAAATAATTGTTTTGTAGTTCCCCTCAAAATTTTCCACATCACTGGATTTATTCTCTCTTAATCCCCTTCTTCATGGTGTCTTCCTCATGCGATATTTTACTCACTTAACTTTAACTTCTTCAACACATCCCCTTCAATATCTCATTACATCATTCACATGCAATTTCTAACTAATGAAATCATACATGTCTTGTCTTCACTAACGTCGTTTACACAATCTTCTATCTTTCTGTAACACCCACATTTTACACACACAAATACAACAGTAAAAATACGAGAATAAGTTTTTTTACTTACATTGCTCACTACACAATACAAGAAGGGCTCCAAGTAGAAAAACTCAACAACGAAAAAGAAACTTACATAAAAATGAACCCAATCATACAATAGGATAGCATAGGGTATAAATCAATGTCATACTTAATGATGTAAACTAGGACAATGACCCAATTACAGTAAGAAACGTCGGGTAGGCATACTCCATGACATGGCCTTTTTATGGTTTACATATTCATTAAATTTAGGTTTCCATTGTATGACCTTATAGTTTTCAAGATAATTAAACACATAAGGTTTAAAATTTCCTACTTTACAATCTTTAATTACTTTACTTTGTAGGAAATAGTCTTTAAAGGAGAATGCACAATTGATTCCTTTATCGAATCCCATTAATTATCCATAGATCATTTGTTAATTAAAGTCAATTTTAAGCAACTATGAGTCTCCCAATAACTCATTCTTATGTTAAAGGTTTGTTTCTCATGCTATGGTTGTTTTAGTTCCAAATTTAGTTTGAGTCAATTTAACATTTACACGTCATAATTTTTTATTTTATTTTTAGTGGACTCTATATTGGCTCAAATGCCTAGTCCCACCAAGAACAATTTGTATCCATTATTAACAAAATGTCAATGCTTTAAATCAACCATAGTGACTTTAAGTGAAATTTTGTTCCTAAACCATTATCGCATATACTCTTGTTGTTTTTTTTTCATCTCATTTACATTATTTCTTAGGTCTCTTATTGGTGTCACTTTATAAAAAAAAGAGTTACGAAAGTAATGTCTAACATATTGAAGAAGTACATGATTGGAAGCATTATGACTACACACGAACCACAAGTGATTTTTTTAAAGGTAAGATTCCATGTTTCTACATTTCATGATTCCACATGTGAAATTTATTTTATTCTTAATGTCATAAAAGGGCATAATAAGGGATTACGGGACCAAGTTTTAGTTTCCTAGTTTCTCTTAAGTCAACATATTTTAAATCAATTTCGTTTGCAAAGAGTTACTTACAATTTTCTACCCACAAGTTAACCTCTTAATCAACTGAGGTTTAGTTTAATTCAATTTTCACTCAAGGTTCTATGCCCTATTATAGATTAGATTAAGGTGTGAAAACATATTTACCCTATAAACCCTCCATAAAAGACAAAGGTGCTATATTTTCACTAGCAAGGTAACACATTTAGCTGTGAGGAACTAAAGAGATCATTAACAAGAGTTTAAGTCATAGTACAACTATTTCACTAGCTCCATTTGTGTCATCTGGATCCCACAAGGAATTCATTTGATGATGAATTTAATTTCTAGATCTAACTTTGTAAGACTTAGTAGTCCACTAGGATACTAAGGAAGTGTTAGTTATACTTAGTCCATATATGGTAAGGTTACACCACATAATAGTTGCTTCAAACAATGAATCTTAAGTTATAATAATGATTTATTGAATACATTTATGTTAGAGTAGGTATTTACCTTAGCTCATGTTCACCTAGGTACATTATTTACCTTTATTGTATTTATCCTCACCCACTTATGTGTGTGGATATTTCTTTTTATTTATTTAGATATTAGGAGATATTATCTAGTTGTTAGGTATAGTTCTTTCCTTGATCTATGGTATTGACTAGTTCTTTCCTAGATCTATGGTATTGACTAGATCCTTGATGTCTAGTTCTCTCATAAATCTATGGACTTGACTAGTTCTTTGATGACTAGTTCTTTCCATGATTTATGGCTTGATCTACGACCTTGACTGGTTCTTAGATTGTTATTCCTTGCCTATATAAGCAAGGCCCATTCTCATTGTATTGCATTGAGTTCCATAATAATATATGATATTTTTGCTCATTTGTTTGCAAAGGTTTTGTGTAAAGTTATTCTGGCGAATTGCTTTCATCTTATTGATCATGGTGTTTGATTAGCATCTGTGTTCTTGGCTTGGTACGATCTGGTTATCGTTCCTTTCATGGTATCAGAGCAGGAGATTGCTGTTAGCATCCGTCTGTAAGTTTTATTTTGTAAATAAATTATTTGTGTATTCATATATTTGGGATTTGGTCATATTTTGTTGTTGTGTGCATTTTTATGGAAAATAGAGGCTTCCATTGGATCCGGAAGGTGTGAAAACCCTAAGATCGACTGTAAACTCAGCCGTTTCTGCAGACAGTTATTTTTGTGGTTTTTTGTTGTTATAGAGAAGCACAGAGACCACCTCGGGATTCGTGCCCACCATAAAAGAAATCACCATATTTTGTTTGGATCTATTGGATTTTTTGAGATCTGTGTAGGGAAATTTTCTGTTGTGGCATATTTATCTTGGTTTACGTGCGGGAAGTTTTTTGGATCTTTCCTCTTTTTCCATTAAAATCCTTAGCCCTTGGTCATATGGTATGGTCATATGAGGGCTTAAAACTTGTGAAGGTGCTTAACTTCAGCCCCCTGCAAAAATATTAAAAAGCTTGTAACTTTTGATGGTAACTCGGTTTTGATGCCGTTTTCTACAAAAGTACTTTTTTTTCGTGCTCTTTCCATTGAAGTTATTTATTTTGAGACTTGCACTATAATTATAAAGTGCCAAATATGGAGAGTGTTGTAATCAATTGTGGACGTAATTTCGGCTGAGCCCGATGTCCTAAATTTTTGGGAGATATAGTTTGTACCTATCATGGATTCTGAGAATGATATGCTTCTCTCGAAGTATGTGGACTTCAAGAGGATATTGTAATATTTGTGGAAGAAAATAGATCACTCAAGAAGCAAAATTCTCTTCTACAATCACTCATTCATGATAAGGATACAATAATACACTCCCTACATAACAAGCTTGTTAGCCTACAGCATCACCATCATATTGTGGACAACCATATCCATGCTTCTAGTCCACTTACAGTTGTTGCTCTTGTACCCACTGACATTGATCTGCCGGTCTTTGAGCCTGAACTTGCTTTTGATGCTTCTAAATATGCGAGGCTTATTCATTGCATTTTCTTCCACATCGTGCCTATTACACTACCACATGTTGTGTATCCTACTACTGCTTTCACTACATGGATTTTTAAGAAGCATACCACTTTGCATTCAATTCTCACATGCTCCACTCTATGGGTCTCACTAGCGGATTCATTGACATACATTCACAGGGTATTGTTTCCTCTATTCTACATGTTAAGTGAAATTCTCGTCATGACATTGGTTTTCAAGTAGATACTTCATTTGGATCACACAATGACAGAGCTCCTTTTTTTGTTTGCTCGACTCTTTTTGAGGATCCTGAGCAACACATGAGTTCTACATCTTCACTCAGGCTTGAGAAACCTAAGATTTCAGTTGTTAGACATGATCAACCTGACACACATTCTGATGTTCTTTTACATGCACCCATTATGAATTTTACACCAAGTCATATGTAGGCATCTTCTTCATCCATCCGTGTTAATTTGGGGTGGATATCTGATCACTCGTGGAGGCGATATAGGCATTCATTGAGAGGACTCTACAAGCGTGGCTCCTCCACCATTCGGCCTCTTTCTCCACTTTCTATACCTTATGCATTGTGATGCTTCTTGTTTTAAGCATTTTTCTTTAGCAGTGTAGTGTATCTCTCTTGTTTGTTGAGAGATTTTATATCTGTATTTTTGACACTTTTGGCATGTTGATGTATCTCTTATGGGGGATCTATTCTGGTGCATTCCAGTGTTATTTTGTCAGTGTTTGAGTAGTTGTTTTGACAACTCATACAGATTTGTAGCGTCACTCCACCCATTCAACAGTATGGGAGGGTGTGGTGTTGATCCTGCTTCTTCGGGTTTCGTGTCCTTTCCTTGTTACCTTGGCTTTTCTTGGATCGTGACACTCTAGAGTTTGTGTCCTTGCCTTGTTGCTTTGGTTATTGTTCTTGGATCGTGGCACACCTATTTGCAGCAGTTGGTCGAATTATGTTTGGTGTTTTTTTACACTTTCAACATCACTCCGTTGACAGTCTCCTTATATGGAGCTATTCTGGTGAAGCCCAGTGTCAGTTGTTTTTGAGTTCTATGATCGAGCAGTGGATTCAGACCAAAATTCTTCAGCATTGTATGATTTTTTTGAGCCAAGCTTCTTGGGATGCCTTGGAGTGGGTTTTTACTCTCTTTACTTTGTTGTTATTGGTTTTGGGTACCTTGTGGTGTCCCTTTTTCTAGTTATTGTACATGAGTACCTCATCAGGCCTAGTTGTCGGGACTCATACTGTGGACATGCCACTTCTATTTTGGCCCCTAGTTTCACTTGAGGGGGTGTTAGAGTAGGTATTTACCTTAGCTCATGTTCACCTAGGTACATTATTTACCTTTATTGTATTTATCCTCACCCACTTATGTGTGTGGATATTTCTTTTATTTATTTAGATATTAGGAGATATTATCTAGTTGTTAGGTATAGTTCTTTCCTTGATCTATGGTATTGACTAGTTCTTTCCTAGATCTATGGTATTGACTAGATCCTTGATGTCTAGTTCTTGCATAAATCTATGGACTTGACTAGTTCTTTGATGACTAGTTCTTTCCATGATTTATGGCTTGATCTACGACCTTGACTGGTTCTTAGATTGTTATTCCTTGCCTATATAAGAAAGGCCCATTCTCATTGTATTGCATTGAGTTCCATAATAATATATGATATTGCTGCTCATTTGTTTGCAAAGGTTTTGTGTAAAGTTATTATGGTGAATTGCTTTCATCTTATTGATCGTGGTGTTTGATTAGCATCTGTGTTCTTGGCTCAGCACGCGGTCGATTATCGTTCCTTTCAATTTATTAGGTGTAGTACTAGAAATTTTAGTTGTGAGAATTAATTATGTTTTAGGATGATAATGTTGTGAAAAATAATCTCGCTAGAATGAGAGGGAGGGTACAACAATTGTTAAATATTAACTTCATTAATATTCTCAACTACTAAATGTGACTTTCGAGAGTAGTCAATGATCTTTGCCACCAAACACGTAAGTTGGAATTGAAGAGATCACATTCTCGTTACTACAAACACAATAACCAATCCTTGAAGGAAATGCGCGCCCACTAAAATGACCACTCAAGACCCAAGAACAACCTAGGTTTAGATAGAAAAATTATGGAATAATTTTTTTGAAAAATGTGTCCACTACTAGGATTCAAGCAACAATTATCACAGTAAAGATTCAAAGTCAATTATAATTTAATAAATGAAATTTTCCCATTGTAACAAATATTAGATCCACATTAAAAAATTAATGAGTGTAATTAATCCAAATATAGTTAAATATTCCTTAATTAATTTTATAAGGTCGAGGGGGCCAAAGCAATTAAATGCCCAAGGTTTTTAATTTCACTAGGTCTAAATAATAACCAAGGTTCTTATTAACATGGGTTAGAAAAATATTCTCTTATCCCATAACGTGACCTCTTAAAAAGGTCAACCCATTCTCTTAGAGTTACACATTTAAGTTAAAATGGGGTAATTTCCCACTTATCCACTCTTAGACTCATCTTTGCACTTCAACCTTATTTTTTTCACATATTTAACATAGTTAAGGTTTCTTGAAAAGATGTCCATTAGATAATAAATTTCTTTCCCTTTCCAATGATATAAAGAAGTCCTCCTAGCTCCCTATATTTCTTAAGTTACAGTGGTGGCGGGCATGGGGAGGAAATTTTTCCCAAAGGCGGGCCTGTAGGCCTAGGGAAGACTTTTCACCTGGGGAAGGTTTCGGGCCGACAGAGCAGCGAAGATAATTTGGCACTTTGCACTTTTGGTGAAAAGCGTAAATTACACTTGCACACCCATGAGCCACAGCCTGACGGGCTTCACGCCAAAGGAAGAAAATTTTTCCCAAGCCACAAGGGACACGTGGCACATTTTTCAGCCAACATGGGAAGGCGGGTTGCCAGAGGGACTTAGGATTTTTAGCCTTTTTTTTAAAGGGAAAAATGTTTTAAAATGAGTGTGGCTCCGTCGATGCCTAGGGACACCATGTGTCATGCTCAAAATTTTAAGTGGGGAAGCGGATTTGTTGGGGAAAACATAGAAATCTTGGATTTTGTGTTAATAATCATGAAGGTTAAAAAAACAACCCGCGCCTCCGCCCATGCCTAGTGAAGCACGGTGTCAGTCCAACTATGACCTGCAAGAAGGTGGGCCGATGGGGAAACTTACGAATTTTTACAAATATTTTCCAAAAGAGATACTTGGTCTAAAACCATCATGTACCTTTTCCAATGCCTAAAGAACCCATGTGGCAGACCCTCATTTGCTGCAGCATGGTGGGCCATCGGGGAGAATTATAAATTTTCACCCTTTTTATTTTCAATAGGTAAAGTTTGAAGGTGCGGGCCCATGAACCCGCGGAAGTTTTTTTTTTTTTTTTTTTTTCAAAAGTGAAGGATGCGGGGATGTGAGGCCGCGGAGGAACTTGTGACTTTTGCATTTTGCAAAAAGTGCCCTAAGTAATTTTCGAGCCCGTGGATCCGATTTACAAAAATATCCTTTTTGACGATTAGTTTTTTTTTTAAACCAACTGAAGTAAAAACTTCAGAAGGCCATAACTTTCGACTGGAAGCTCAAATTTGAGAAAATAAGGACTTTTTGGAAAGGGCTCAAACTCCTCTTTGCATAGGAAGCACAAAATCTTATTTTCAACAAAATTAGATGGGTAAAATTTAAGAAAACATCTTTCTTATCATTAAAATGTGAACTAAACTTTTCAACTGCCAGATTTAATTCAATCCGCCATTCTTTCTTCTCCAACATGCCAAACCGACATGGAGAATCACACTTGATAGAAATTAGATGGATTTGCAAGGATTAATTGATTATGGTTGGGATTTAAAATCAGATTTAATTCTCCTTTTTCTGCAAAGGCATTTTTCTGCCTCTTACCCGATTAATAAAGTTCTAAGTAAATTTTTGAGCAATATAATCTGTTTTGGGATGCATTTTGATCATCCTTAGTTCATTTTAATGTTTCTACTTGTCTTTCATTGTTGTAGATTGTTCTGAACATTTTTATGATGTTTATTGCAGGTTTACAGTGATCTAAAAGAAATCTACGTATTTTAAACTGGAAATTAATCTATTTCATTTGCCATACTTTAAATATTTAAGTTCATTCCATTCCAATTTTACAATGTCAAACTTTCCTTTAATCAATGCATGGAGAGCAAGAATGCAGTTCTATTTTCAAAATGTGCCAATCAAATAATACTGAGAGGAATGCAATAATTTTAACATAGGCATTTCCAGCCTTCAACAGAGAGTTTACAATATACTTACAAAAAGTTGTAAACAATACTAACACCATTTGATGGAAGGTGAATTAACATTCAATTAAATGAAATAATTCCTTTACACTTCTTTTCTGTTTGCAAAATATGCCAAATAAATCTTTCTCATTCCTTTTTACATACAAATACAACTTTCATATCCAAAAATAGAGAAACTTTTCACTACAAATATTATTACAAAGTCATCCACTTAAAGTGGGAAATTTTACGAAATGGAGAAACCAGAATCTCTCGGGAGAGGAAGCGAGAAAAGGTTCAAAGTCTTCGGGCTCTGCAAATAATTCAGAACGAGCCCCAAAATTTGCTAAGTATGGAAGAATCAACAGAAGCCTCCATGTGTCTCATTGGTGCATCTCCAAAGATTAAGCTCAAAAAGGCGGAGACTAAAATGAGCGTGAATCTTCCACGTGTCGCATGAGCATGAAAAAGGATAGATTCGGCCATTGAAATTTCGAACAAGTGAAAGGAAACACACATCAGCTTGGCGTAATTTTAGGATGGGAGCCTAAGGTAGAGACTCAAACTTGCACCAGCCCTCCAAGTCGCCAATGGTCACCGTGAGGTCAATTTCAAAAGCGAGGATGAAATTGGTTATGTATAAGAGTGTACGTGGAAGATGCCACGTGTCTTAATGACACTTCTTGAAAGGTAAAATCTGAAGTGGGTTTTCAAATAAGCGCAGGCCTTCCACATGTCCCAGGTCTAAAAAAGGGACAGACTCAGAGAGTTGAATAGTCAAAGTAGAGGCAGGCCAGTAGAGGGAGGCAAGTGTTAGCATGACATTAATTCAAAAGTAAAATTTGGGGCACGTTTCCAAACAAGCGCCAAGCCTCCATGTGTCCAGGGTCAGACATTTGGCCCCGCCAAGCAAAGAGACTTAGGCAAAATACAAAGAAGCCCAAGGAGCTCGCGAAAGCCGCCACATGTCAGTCCAGCATGATTTCAAGAGAATAACGAAGGAGCTAAATCTTTAAGATGCATGAGATTTCCATGTGGACTCGGTATGGACAGACTCTTTAAATATGGCACGCCTATGACCCTAATCTTCATATAGCCATATATTTTGACTAGAAACTCGATTTGGGCGGGAGAAGACTTTTTGGAAACGTCTCGACACCCTCCACACCATGGAAACATAAAATATCATTCTTAATAGGATTTAGTGGGTGAAAAATGGGAAAATGTATTCTAGGCCATTAATCTGAGTCGATTTCTTTAACTACCAGATTAGATTAAATTTGATCCTCCATTCTTCTTCCATAGAATGCCAAGAAGACAAAGGAACTAGAATCGACATATCATATGTGGATTTGAGAGGGGCATTGATTAATGGTGGTTGAGATTTTAAATTAGGATTTAGTGCATATCTCAAGGTGGTTGAAGCTATAATGCCCGTAAAAACAACCCACTTGAGACCTAAGAACAACCTAGGATTAGTTAGGAAAATTATGGAATAATTGTCTTTTTGTTTAAAAGAGTCTACAACCAGGTTACAAGACAATAGTTGTCACAAGAAATTTTTCAAGCCAAATACTATTAATAGCTTATGGTTTTGTTAATACAACAATTATAAAAGATCACACATTCGAACTTAGGGTTAGATTAATCAATTAGGTTAAGAGGGTAATTTTTCATTATACCACTCTCTAACTGGATTAAAAGATTCAAATTGATTTTTCTCAAAATTAATGCACTCAAAACTTCCCAAAAACATTCCCATTAGATAGGAAATTTTCTCACCTTTCCATTGATATAAAGAAGTCCTCCTAACTCCTCATATTTCTCAAGTTATGGGCCATAGACCTTGGGAGGAAAATTTTCCCAAGAGCGGGCCTGTGGGCTTGGGAAGAAAATTTTCCCCAACTCGGGCTTGCGAGACTTCGGAGAGAAATTTCACCTAGAGGAGGAATGCAAACCGGTGGGGTGGGGAAGAAATTTTTTCCCATGCGTGGGCGGTGGAGCGGGAAGAACTTTAGCACTTTTTCCCTTTTGGGACAAAAGCGCGATTTGCCTCCGTGCGCCTGCAAGCCCGAAAGGACACGTGTCGGTATTTCCAAACTCTGGCAGAAATTTGGGCCATCAGAGAAATTTAAGACTTTTATCCTTTTTCCAAAAAGTGCTAAGGGATCAAAATGATCTCGTGCATCTGCCGATGCCCAAGGCACCACATGTCAAGCTCCTTATTGGGTGCGGGTCGGTAGTCGGCGGGAACATTTGGAAAATTTGACTTTTCAAAAGGAAATGTAAAAAGGTTGAAAGGAACCCATGCCTCCACCGAAGCGAGAAGATGCCACATGTTATCCAACCATTTCCTATGGGTTGGTGGGCCAGTGAGGATAAAGTGGAAATTTTACCCAAAGTTTTCTGAAGCGTTAAGGCTTAAAAAGATCCGCTCCTCCACCGACACCTTGTGAAGCCACATGGCAACACCTGATTGGCTGTGGGCCGGCGAGGCTGTGGAGGAAACTTACAAATTTTTCCTAAATTTATTTTTGAAAGTGCTTAAGGTTAAAATTGATTCGAGCCTCCATCGATGCCCAACGAAACCACGTGTCAATCAATGATTGGCTACGGGGCCGCAGGGCCACGGAGAAAAAATTGCCAAATTAACGTTTTGGACTTATATCATTTTTAGACAAAATGAAGGCTTGCGGATTAGCAGAGTGGTGAGAAACTTCATGACCTTGCACCTTTTGGGAAAAAAGAAAAAAGGAAATTTTTATCCCATGGGTCCACCCAAGAATATTTTATTCATTTAAATTTGAGAGTTAGATTATTTTGAGCCCGAAATGAAGTAAAAACTTCACAAGGCCATAACTTTTGATAGGGAACTCCAATTTTGGCAAACGAGGGATTTATGGAAAGATCTCAATGTCCTATTTACATAGAATCCTTAAGAATTTGATTTTGACAAATTTTAAAGGGTTAATTTTGAGAAAACGTCTTTTTATCACTTAGAAGTGAATCGGTATTTTTAATTTATCGATTTTTTTCAAATTTTTCATTAATTATTTTTCATCTTGTCAAATAGGAATGAAGGATTTCACTTGGAAGGTTTTAGGATATATTGCAAGATTAAATTTTCTTGATTGATTTGCATTCAAAAATTACCAATGTTCATATAGCAGGAGACCTGCAATTTCATCCTTACTTGATTTGAAGGGTTCTTTAAAAATTTCTTAAGTGTTTTAGTTTAGTTTGGGGATCATTTTGATCTCATTAATTCCAAATAAATATTTCATTTGTCTCTTATAGATTTGTAGGGTTTTTTTGGACATTTGATAAAAAGGAATCTGCAAAGTATATGGTGAAGTAGAAATGAAGTTTGTACATTTCAAGAACAGAGATTAAACTATCTCTTTTGCCATGCAATGAAAACATTGAATTTATTCCATGCTATTTTTAAATAGTTTTCTTTCCTTCAATCAAAATATAAAGACAATAATGCAACTTGTATTTATTTTTTAAATTAAACATTTCAAACGAGACAAAGCAGTGCAATATTTCTTCATATGTGCTTCCTTTTCACTTTTATAAACAAAAATTTCCTACTGTATATTAAACACAGATTTCCAATAGAAATAACATCATATGAACAAGGAAAAACACTTCTATTATTTCAAAGGAATATCTTACAACTTCTTCCCCATTTATTTCCAAATTATAACATACCAACTGCATATCTTTCTTTTCTATTCACAGGATTTGGATACAAGATATATTCTTCCATAATCAATTACAACTTTCATGGCTACAAAAGAGTCATCTTTCCAACACAATAATATACAAGATCATCCACTTCAAGGTGGGAATGGTTACAAAATAAGTTTCGCAAGGGAATGTCGAACTCTGTCTTCTTCCTTAATTACAATATATAGAATACAATTCTTCCACATTTATGCAAAAACAGAAAATAGAGTATATCTCTTTCACATTTCAAATTACAACTTTCATAGCCAATACAAAACATATTTCCTTCACAAATAATGTATAAGGTCATCCACTTCAAAGTGGGAAAGGGTTCCAATAAGAATAATTTCAACAAGGACATCAAACTTGTCTTTTTTGTTTTCTCTGCTCCAGAACAACAACATGAATATCCTCCATTTTCTTTATTTCAATTTGATCACAATAGAACAAGGGAAAGGCAACGCTCTCCACCCAACCAAGACATCCAATGAAAAGGAGAATCCACCCTTCTTCATTGGCCCCGAGCCCCAACCATATTGCAATAAGAGATGTTTTCTAACACATGGCAAAAATAGGCTTCCACAACACAAAGATAGATTTCTCATTCAAAACACAATCCAAAACAAAACTACAGTTTTCAACCACAAAATAAAGATAACAAACAACACTCAGGGTTCATCATGCAAGCCAAAGGAGTAAGAAACTATGGGGGATGCTACTTATTCCTCCCAAAGGGGAAATGGGTATCACCACCTGAGAACAAACTACCAAATTACATATCATTTCAAATCCCTAACATACCCTTATACCTCCCAAATTACCCCTTATTCATCACATTTCCTTATGCTTCCCCAACCTCTTATGGTACCCCATAATAAGTAAAGAAATGCAAGTTATTTCTTTGTAAGGTGGAACCCAAATTCCAACTCCCTCCACACTAATACCTCCCCAAAACACTTATACCTCCCACAGAAATGCCCCATAGTCTTCTCCTACACCATCCCTAGGCCATCTACCCAAACAACCCACACACATGCCAAAACATTCACAACAATAACATTTGCACAAATAAAAGAAGAGCATTTCAAGATCCAAGCTCTTACCTCTCCATAATGGAGTTTGTTCCAAGTTCAAACAACAAGCTTTCTAATGCAAAACAACTCAAGATCAACAAAACACAGTCCTATAAAAATTCTGCAACTTTCTCCAAAAGCAAGAGCTCCAAACAACAAACGAATTCACCCCAAAATGAAGTATGCAAAGTGAAGCAACCCAAAAACAAGCTAAAGAATTCCAATTTATAGAAGAGGGAAGGGAAAAGGATGAGGTGGATCCAAGCGGGATGCTACCTCACACATCCTCAACTCCAACTCAAAAGTCAAATTCATTCTCCAAAGCATAATAAATAGGTGGGTGAATAATATGACAGTTTACTTACACACTCCAAAACAAGCCCACACCCCATAAGGACTGAAATTAAAACATGTAAGAAAAGTGCAATTAAAACCTACAATTTGTCTTCCCAAAATGCATTATAAAAGTCTAATTTTAACTCCCAAACCATAGGTATGGTTGGTAAATGAATTTAAGAGGTATGGGACAAGTTTAACTTGTCCCACAAGCCTCCAAAATCAGCCTCCAAGGACAAATTCGAATTTCCAAGAAAGTGGAGTGTTTCACACTCAAAATTTAACTTACACATCACTTACATATCACTTACACATCACATCACTTACACATTACTTATAACACTTTAAATCATGGCCAACAACTCTCATTAATTACCTTCTTATGACATATTTGATTTTTTTATTTTAACAAAATGATTACTCATAATATTTACACACCATTTAATAATTAATGAAAGGGGTAAATGCACCACAAAATAAACACATGCAAACATTAACAAAGCGAACAAATAAGATAAATACATAAAACCCCTTTATCACAATTAAAGGTGATCCCCCAAGGGAATCCCTAACACAATCAAACCCCCAAAAATACAAGTTGCCATGGTGACCTTATTGAATTCATCTAGAATTCCAATGTGGTTGGTCTTCAATCCCCCATGTTTGTTGTGTTATTTTAACTCCGCAAAACACGAATACCTCCTTAGGCCTCGTGGCAACATCGAACATCCAAAATAATATAAATAAAATTCTAAAATCATCTAGATATATGAATCACAACAACATCCAAGAAACCAACAAGATCATTTGCAACTTTACTCAACATCTATATCATCATCAAATAATTTTCATTTTTAGGTCTACCCACAATATCCAAATATCATATGTCTAAAAACATCCATAATATAACCATGTCAAACAGGATATCATCACCAATATATAAAATGTCTCTAATAACCATCATGCATCATATATGAACCCGAGTTAACAATAATCCATGCTCTAACATCTAATCATCATACTAAATCAAAATATAACAATGTCCATGGTATAGTCAATAGTATTAAGATCATTATCAAAAAAGGTGTCAAAGGGAAGTGGGCACTACATCCCCCTCCCCTTAGATGCAAATTCTTCTGGAAGTCACGGGAAAGAGAGATAGGAACAAATACAACAGAAAAATGATCACTCTCATTATGGGATTTCTTGCTTCAAACAACTATGGGTCACTGAGAATCCCAAATTTTGTCCAATTTAATTCAAAAAGAAGAAGGTAGATTGTAAGGGATGAGTTCTAAACTTTCTGCATGCAAGGCTACGAACATTTAAATCTAGAGAGTAACTTTACGCTATCAACCAAGATACAACGCATAATAATATAACATGAAGAGTTCAAAAATTCTTAAGAGTAACCACCAAGTAGAGGAATAATGAGGAGAATCCGTGAGTTGAGAAAGACCACATAGTTTCCTAAGGAATACAACATACTACAAGAATTTGAAAATTAAGGTTTCCACTAGGGTTAAATTATGATTTCATAGTTCGTTGTTTAGACAAGGCTAGCGAGAATCAACCAAGGACAAAATTTTGTACGAGAGATATGTTTACTCAAGTTCCCACAATTTGAGGTCACACAAGATGAGGTTAATCAATAAGGAAGGAAACCTAAATTAGCAAAGCATTTACAATCAAGGAACTATATATGGAAAACACTTCTATAACTTGATAGGAGTGCAGTCAAATTCTCATGGTAAAACTAAGAAAATTCATGACCACAAGGTCTCCTATAGTCGATATTTTTACACTTTTGTTTTAAGAATCGAACACACCACACCAACCAAATCTAGAGACGTCAAAAAGTTACAAAAGAATATATATATATATATATATATATATATATATATATATCCTGAAACTAACATATCAATACAAGAAGTACCATTCTTAATAACACAATGGGATTCATTTATCTTATTTCTGATCAAGATCAAAATAACCACAAAGAGAGCACAAACATAAATCGTAACACTAGAGAGCACTCAAGGTCTCTACGGAGAATAAAAAGTAACATGGGGTCCGACTATAATCCAAGGGTGCATCATATCAAAAGTGAGTAACAACTTACGGAAATATCTTTTAGTTTCCTTCCCAATGACAAGAGAGGCAACAACAAAAATGTGTCTCAAGAAGAACAAGAAGAAAAGAAGACTTCCCAAAGTTATGTCATATCCTTAACATATGTTGCCTTAAAATTACAATAACCTAGGTCTCCAGGAAAAGACAACATGCAAGGAGGTTGCTTTTCAAACAAGAGATAAGTCTCAATCCAAAAGACCATAACTCACACTATTAATTTTATGGAAAAATAACATATCACTTTTTTTTTTTTAATTCTAAAGGAAACAAGGGACATTTAACATAAAAAACACATTATTAATTTTGTAAGAACTAGGAAACAATAAACCAACATGGATCATAACAATATTTCAAGATTTTTCCATTAATTACAAGTATCATAAAACATTCCTAGTGGGTTCTACAAGCTCTCAAAGAAGTTACAAGGAAGACCCATTAAGGAAGCATAATTACTTTTATTGATCTACTATGATTTAACAATGTTGTTTGTTTTGGCGAAAACACTTTACTCACATCATAAGACAAGGAAATTTTTCAAATCTAAGCCCATATTACCATAGGATACCATCAACCAAAAAATCAGAATGAAAAGGAAAGATTTAACTATAAGAACACCACATACTTACTAGAAAGCATAAAATGAAAGCAGCAATCAACTATCTATTCAACACTGGCTTTACGACCAAGAGTTACAGTTTTGCAAGGATAATCCCATTATAAAATACCATTGAGATAAATTTATCAAGGTCTACTTACACTAACATCACTAGTGGCATGCTCCAAAAGACTCAAAGCATCCATAAGTTTCTCCACGTAATTAAAAATTAAGAGGTCATAGAGTATTATTCATAGTAACTTAAAAATTTTAAGGAAAGGGTAGACTTATTTATAGGTCAAGAGGGAAACCATACACATTTAATTAAACACACCTTTGCCAAAATGGGCTTAAATCTAATCATAATTACTAAGATGCATGCAATCCATAAGTGAATACTTTTATAATGAAACACGGAAATCATGATAAAAATTAGCATGCCATTGACAAAAGGTCCTAACAAACAACCATCTTTCCACTAATATCTAGACCCATCCAAAAGCAATCTGACCCTAACATAATTCCTTAGCCCACAATTAAACACCTATACTCGATGAGGTTCAAGCTCTTACTAAATTGTAGGAGAATGATCACCATCGTTAGCATGTGACTACTAACTAGAACGCGTCAACACAACGAGCTCTCTATCTAGCAAGGTCGAGAAATGAACAAGTTGCTCTAAGATCCTAGGCACACACAAGGTTTTGTGCATTCAAAACCAAAGAATAACCTTAAGAACCTAAGAAGACATTCAAGACAACAAGGTGTACCCCATACGATGAAATGTCACAATATAAGAAGCATGGAACTAGCTCATCATCATGCAAGAAGGAACCACGTAATGTTTAGCTAAATAGCCAACAACATAACGAGTTCCAAGTCACCAATCAAAATAAAATCCAGGAAATGTCGACAATTAAGGGAAGTGGCTAAGTAGCCGCATTGCAAAGTTTGAAAATTCTCACAAAAAAATATAAATAACTAAAAGAGCCTCAAATATTATCAATCCAATCATAAAATAAGATGCTAGTCCTTGATAAAATAACACAATATTACAAATGTAAAACACAAAATTTAACACCACATTCACTCAAAGCACTTCATGGCCACTAATAGGGGTACTGCCTCGAGGTCAGTTCAAGGACACATATGCGGGATTGGGTCCTAAACAACACCCATACTTATTGTCCATTCTACCATACAAGTAACAAAAAGGAAAACTGAAAACTGACCATATTTCCTAACCACGGAAGGAAGGAAACTCTAAACAAATTAAAATTAACTCTTCCCGACCCCAAAACATAATCACTATTGTCCGACCACAAAAATCACACCAAACAATCTATCATTCCAACAACTCCAATAAAGAAGGGTCTAAAAAAGGCTCAACGCATCATACAATTAAATCAAGATTTAGGACTTATGAAACAACACATTTTCAAAGGGGAGCCAAGTTTCCACTACACTAGAAGTTCACAAAAATCAATTTAATTTGACATTCTTGGTTACTTGGGTTTAGACAAACACCACTAAGAAAGCACAACAATTTAAACAACTTATAATTTTATTATTATTTTAATTTTGACTGTTTAGAGTAATGTAATATTCCTTCATATGTATTTCTTTTTTCAATTTGTAAACAAGGTTGTTTTCTAGATTAAAAGTGTGCTAGGTTTACAGTTCATGTCTCAAGTTTTCTAGTGTGCCCAAGGGTCCAAGATTTGAAACCTTTCTATGATACCAAGTGTAACGCCCATAAAAACAACCCACTTGAGACCCAAGAACAACCTAGGATTAGTTAGGAAAATTATGGAATAATTTTCTTTTTTGTTTAAAAGAGTCTACAACTAGGTTACAAGACAACTATTTTCTTGTAACCTAGTTGTAGACTCTTTTAACAAAAAGAAAATTATTCCATAATTTTCCTAACTAATCCTAGGTTGTTCTTGGGTCTCAAGTGGGTTATTTTATGGGCATTCTGGCAGGATTCAAATTCTTCCTCGTCTTGTAACCTAGTTGTAGACTCTTTTAAACAAAAAATAAAATTATTCCATAATTTTCCTAACTAATCCTAGGTTGTTCTTGGGTCTCAAGTGGGTTGTTTTTATGGGCATTACGTAAAGCGAGGATTCAAATTCTTCCCTCGTATCTCTTGTTCTTCCTATATATTGTAATGAAGGGGAATATTCAAAGGGTTGGTCATTGTCTCTCCTCTACCCCCTCTCTATTTCTTCCTTAGGTTAGAGTGCAGAGTCTAAGCCTCCTCACATGGCTCTGTAATGGAATTTTCTTCCCTCTTGCCCACTGATGATGTACTGTGTAACATTTTAGAGAAATAAAATCTTTTCGTGATGCATCTGTCCATCCTTGGCTTATTTTGTTGTCTCTTCTTACCTCTCATCATTGTAGGGTATATTGTGCATACTCTGATGTTTGTTGCAGGTTTTGGGAGCTGTGCCTAATGGGTTTTGAAGTGGTGTTCCATGTGAAATATATCTCTGGTTCATGGTGAATTCTGTCCACCCTCTCCTTTGCTCACCTCTCTCCACTTCAGGTAGTCGGATATGTGATTCAACCACTTCCTTTTCTGGTGTATCACCACTTAGTGTAGGATATTTCACCCTCTCTCTCTCTCTCTCTCCCTCTCCCCCCTTGGAACAGTTAGATTAGGATATATTAGATTCTTCCTGCACTAGAGCAACTTGTGGCAAGTAGATTAGGAAGCAAGAACTGACTTTCTCTAGAGGGCCATCTCAAATTTTGCAAGTCCCACAACTTAAGAGATAGTCCCATGTTGTGCAATCACACTGAATGCCCCACTCACAACTAGGCCATTCGGGGGTTACGTGATTTTGCACTAACACATACCAAACATTCAAAGATGTTCACATAAGCACAAAAAAAAAAAAAAGAAAACCTGTTTACAAGAGTTAAGCTCCTACCTCTCCATGATAGAGCTTGATCCATAAGTTCAATAGCAAGCTTACTTAGATCCAAATAGTCCTAAAGCACCAAAAAATCCAAAAGCATCCAAAATCCTTGAACTCTCTCTAATTGCAAGAGCCCCAAACCAACATGAAGTAACCCCGAAGTAACCCTCAAAACAGAAAAATAATTCGAATAAATAGAAAAGGGAGAGATGAGGATGAGGTGGTTTCATGTAGGATGCCACATCAATCATCCTCAAATCCACCTCACAAGTCAACTTCAAACTCCAAAGCACAATTAATAAGTGGGTGAATAAATGGCATTTTACTTACACACACAATCCAAGTCCACACCCCTTAAGGACTAAAATTAATTTTATGTAAGAAGGTGCAATAAGAACTTACAACTTGCCTTCCCAAAATACATGATAAGGCCTAATTTTGACTTCCCAACCCATAGGTAGGGTTGGTGTAACAATTTAAGAGGCATGGGACAAGTTTAACTTGTCCCACAAGCCTAAAAATTCAGCCCCTAAGGATAAATCCGAATTTCAAAAGGAATGTGGAGTGTTTCACACTCAAAGCTACTTACACATAATTTACAACACATAATCCAAGAGCCATCAACTCTAATAAATGCATTCTATTGACCCATTTAAATTTATTTAACAACATAATTACTTGACTAACCTAGAAACAAATAAAATAAATAATAAAGGGAAAATACATCACTAAAATCCACATACTAAAATTTAAATAAAAGAAACTCAATAAAAGAATACACAACCCCTTGGTCACATTTAAAGGTGATCCCCGCCCATGGGAACCTTTAACAAAAAAAAAAAAAAAAAACACACAAACAAATACACATTGCCATGGTGACCCTTGTTGAATTCATCTAGGATTCCAATGTGGTTGGTCTCAAATCCCCCAATGTTTGTTGTGACATGTTTACCTGCAAAACAAAAATACCTCCTTCGGCCTTGTGGCTACATAAAATCATCCAAAGTAAATATACAATATAACTCCAAATTCATCTATATATAAATCAAAACATCATCAAACAAGTAACATTTGTTAGTACAAAATCACAACACCCCCAAATGGTCTAGTTGTTAGTGGGGAACTCGGTGTGATTGCACAACATGGGACCATCTCTCAAGCTATGGGACTTGCAAAACTTGAGATGGCCCTCCGGAGAAAGTTTGTTCTTTCTTCCTAATCCACCGCCATATAAGCTACTCTAGTGCGAGATAGAATCTAATCTATCCTTATCTAACCATTCCAAGGGGATAGAGAGAGAGAGATGGTGAAAGAGCCTACACTAAGCGGTGATACACCAGAAAAGGAAGTGGTTGAATCACAGATTCGACTGCTTGAAGTGGAGAGAGGTGAGCAGAGGAGAGGGTGGATAGAATGCACCATGGACCAAAGATAGATTTCACACATAACATAACTTCAAAACCCATTAGAAAAGCTCCCAAAACCTACAACAAACATCAGAGTATGCACAGTATACCCTGTAACGATGAGAGGTAAGAAGAGACAACAAAATAAGCCAAGGATGGATAGATGCATCATGAAACAAATTTTATTGCTCCAAAATGTTACACAGTACATCATCAGTGCGAAAGAGGAAATATAAATCCATTACATAGCCATGGGAGGAGGCTTAGAATCTGCATTCTACCCTAAGGAAGAAAGAAAGAGGGGGCAAAGGAGAAATAATGACCAACCCTTTGAATATGCCCCTTCATTACAATATATAGGAAGAACGAGAGAGAGGAGGGAAGAATTCAAATCTTGATTTGAAAGATCAACCACCATCAATCAATTACCCTCTCAAATTCACCTACAATCTGTTGATTCTGGTTCCCTATGTCTACTTGGCATGGTAAGGAAAAAAACAATGGATCAAACTAAATCTAATATGGTAGTTGAATAAATCGGATTCATTATTAATGTCCTGAAGACATTTTCCATTTTTTCACCCACTAAATCCTATTAATAACAATATTTTATGTTTCCATGGTGTAGCGGGTGTCACAAAATTTCCAAAAAGTCCTCTCCCACCCAAATCTGATTTTCCAGTCAAAAGATATGGCCATCTAAAGATTAGGGTCACAAGTGCGCCATGTTTAAAGATCCTATTTGTACTGATTCCACGTGGCATCCTTGTGCATCCTAGAGATTTATCTCCTTCCTTATGCTCTTGAAATCATGCTAGAATGACATGTGGTAGCTTCTATGAGGGATTCTTTGTATGTTTCCTAAGTCTCTTTGCTTGGGGGCCAAAAATCTAACCCTGGACACTTGGAGGCTTGGCGCTTGTTTGGTAACCTAGCCCAAATTTTACTTTTGAAGTAGCATCATGTTGACACTTGGTTCCCTCTACTAGCCTACCTCTGCTTTGACTATTCAATCCCCTGACTCTATCCCTTTTTTGGACCTAGGACACGTGGAAGGCCCGCGCTCATTTGAAAACCCGCTTTGGATTTTACTTTTGAAGGAGCGTCGTTAAGACACATGGCACCTTCCGTTTGCACTCTTATAATTAACCAATTTAGACCTACTTTTAAATTTGACCTCTATTGACCATTGGCCACGTGGAGGGCTAGTGCAAGTTTAAGGCTCCGCCTTGGGCTCCCATCTTAAAATTACGTCGAGATGACGTGTGTTTCCTTCCTCTTGTTTAGACATTTCAACGGCCGACTCTATCCTTTTTTAGGCCTGGGAAATATCGTAGCTTCATGCTCATTTAAGTCTTCCCTTTTGATCTTAATCTTTGTAGATGCGCCAATGAGGTACATGGAGGCTTCCGCCGATTCTTCCATATTTAGCTAATTTTGGGGCTCATTCTGAATTATTTGTAGAGCCCAAAGAATTTGAACCTTTTCCGTTCCTCTCTTGAGAACTTCTATTTTTCCATTTTCGAGTCCGCCCACAACTTGACTATTGGATTTGAGTGTGAGCTCATAGGAAAAGAGCGACACTTAGGTTTTCTTCAATGTAGGGTTGTGTTTGATCAATTTTGTCAGGTAAAATTGGGATAAAATTTTGGTGACTCACGGGAACATCTTCCTGCTAGATGAAGAGACTAGTTGCCTTGAAGCATCTATTGGGCATGGAGTCAAGAATGATAGGTGATACCGATCAATCTTGTCTCTATTCTACGAGCCCGAATGTTTCAACTTGGTGACCCTAAACTTGCTTGGGAAATGGACTGCCTCGAAACCCATTTTTAGTTTCTCTGTATTTGTTTCGTTTTAGAACTAGCAAATCACATGCATAGCTATAGTTCTTTCTTCCATGAATCCTGAAGGGTGTGGCCTTGGTAGCTCTAGAGCAATGCGAACAAAACTTATGTACAAAGAAAAAATCATACATGCCTCAAATGAGACATGTAGAGTGTGCACAAGCACTTCTTCTGCTGAAAACAAAGCCTACTCCTACTCCTACACTAACCAGAGAGAAGAGGGACTCAAATAAATCTTGAAACTGGCAGGGATAAGTAGCTTCCCTTTCTTAAGAGGGGCATCCATGCAAATTATTTAACACTGAATATGGCTGTTTATATGAGTGAAAAACTGACAATAAGTCAGTCCTCCAACAAAATCATCAAGATATCAATATCAACCAAAAATTCCTCCTCAAGTTGATTGGTATTGGACTCTTGGAGGTCTTGATGATTACCCTTGGTACTTTGATACTCATCCTCATGCCCTACAATAGGAATGACTATTTTTGGCTTCTCTCTTGGCTCTAATGAAGCCAATTACCTGATTGGGCACAGTCTGATCCTTTGAATGTGCCCTTTACTCTAAAATTCAACTCCAAAAATGGAGTCTTTTTGTGGACCTTCTTGGATGGATGGTGTGAGAGGGATGATGACATCCTTTTTCCTTTTCTCTTCCTTCTCCTGTGAAGAAAATGGAAGACTCATATCTTCCAACCTTGGTTCTAGAGGGATGTTGTGAGACATCGGCTACTATTCTGGAATGCCCTCCTTTATGGAATTAGGCTCATATGCTTAGAAGTTGAGTGATAAAGTAAATGATTTCATTTCTCTGGTTCTTCTCTATCAAATCAATCCTCTAATTCAGATAGATAATCTGTCTCCTTTTTGTATTGTTGTATGGGCTCGACCTCCTCCATGGTTTCCTCCTGATCTACAACTTGCTCACCATGGTTCCCTTCATCCTCCAACATGAAGTTTAAAAGTTTAAACTCCTCTTCAACATTAGATATTAAAGGGGATGAAGTGGGAGGAAGAACTGAAGGTTCTTTTGTAGCCTGCTCCACACTTGGAGCCTCTAAAACTGTATGGTCCTCCTTCATCAGGGGTTCATCAATAAAATCAGGCCCTTAAAATGAAAGAAAATAATCTTCAATGATGCTTTCTTCATTGAGTGGCTTCAACACTGATTTGATCTCTCCCAACTACTCCTCTTCAATGGGGCTTGGAGCTGATTGTTCCTCCTCTTTAATTGGTTGTGCAGCTTGGATTAGATCAGCATTTTCTTCAGACAGAGTGCCATTAGGGACACTGTATTAAGAGAAAACAGATTGCTGATCTTCTTCTTGTTGTTTTTGTTCCTTCTCTGCTACAAACTCAGCCTCAGCCACCACTGGCTCTTCAACCTTGACCTCCTCTATTAGCTTAACTATCAAGGGGATCTTTGTAAACCCAAATCTGGAAACCCAACTCTTCAGATCTTCCATCATTTAATCTCTGTTGGTTTTCTCCTCTTTCCATTCTCCTTGACTGGTCTTTGGAATCTCTTCCTCATATATAATTGGGAAGGCAAGAGGAGTGGCAGGTTGGGGTTCAACCAGATTTGTGATTGTTTATGATTGGGAGGGAGGTGGAACTTCTTGTTTGTTTGGATGGGATGACTGTTTGGAAGGGAAAAGGGTAGAGGAATTGAGGTGGGATGGGAGATTAGGAGATGGAGAAAAGAAATTAACAATTAGGGTAGCAGATGAGTGTCTTGACTCTTGATCATGCTGAAATGATAAATTTTGAGAAAAAGAAAATGAAGAGCTAGGAGGTGGTGGACTTACCCATTAATAAGGTTGTCTTGTGTCCAACTCATAGGCCTCAATCTCCTCAATCCACTGTGCAAGTTGAGGAAACATTTCAACCATGAAGTCAATCTTCTCCTGAGGGTTGTAATGTCTTGGAAAAGGGCCTCCCCATTGACAAGGTGCCCTAAAACCAATCTTGGATGCCTTCACCTATGTTGTACCCTTGGATTGCACCATGTTAGCCGCCCTTCTTTGAATATTCTCAAACAAGCCAGCATTCTCCACATAGTTGTCACCATTTTATGCATCCCCTTGTTCTTGATAAGCTCTATGGCCAAACTGAATTTGACCCTACTCATGTGGGTAAGCATAATTGTCCTAGATCTGATTAGAATGCTGATCTCGATGAGTTGGGAAATGCATTGGAGGTGAACTATATTGCTGTTGTAAGTGTGAGTTCCATGAGAGGAATGAATTCATGATTGCACAAATTCATGAAATGGAAGAAAATGGGAGATATGGAAAGAAAAGTGAATGAAGATGGGTGGAAATTGGTGAAAAGGTCTACAACTTAAGAGATGGGGTTTTTGACTAGATGGAGTCGTTAGATGTGCTTGCATATGCCTCAAAGGATGAACCTTAACGAAACACACCAACTGCTAAGATGATGTGGTAAGGTTCTTCAGACCTCTCCCACTGGGCATGCCAAAACTATTAGTGCCGAATCATAGCACCCTCGAATGACTTGGTTGTGAGTGGGGCATTCGGTGTGATTACATAACATAAGACCATCTCTCAAGTTGTGGGACTTGCAAAACATGAGATGGCCCTCCAGAGAAAGTCGGTTCTTGCTTCCTAATCTACCTGCCACAAGCTACTCTGGAGTGTAGGAAGAATCTAATCTATCCTAATCTAACCATTCCAAGGGGGCAGAGAGATAGAGAGGGTGAAAGAGCCTACACTAAGCGGTGATACACCGAGAAATGGAAATGGTTAAATCATAGATCCGATCGCCTGAAGTGGAGAGAGGTGAGTAGAGGAGAGGTTTGACATAATTCACCATGGAATAAAGATAGATTTCACATGGAACACCACTTCAAAACCCATTAAGCACAACTCCAGAACCTGCAACAAACATCAGATTATGTATAGTATACCCTACAACGATGAGAGGTAAGAAGAGACAACAAAATAAGCCAAGGATGGACAGATGCATCATGAAACAAATTTTATTACTCCAAAATGTTACACGGTACATCATCAGTGGGCAAGAGGTAAGAAAACACCATTACAAAGCCATGGGAGGAGGCTTAGACTCCACATTCTACCCTAAGGAAGAAAGAGAGAGGGGGGAAGAGGAGAAACAATGACCAACCCTTTGAATATGCCCCTTCATTACAATATATAGGAAGAATGAGAGGGAGGAGGAAAGAATTCGAATGTTGCTTCAACAACCTTGAGATATGCATTGAATCCTGATTTGAAAGCTCAACCACCATCAATTAATGCCCCTCTCAAATCTACCTACAATCTATCAATTATGGTTCCCTATGTCTACTTGGCATGCTAAGGAAGAAGAACGACAGATCAAATTAAATCTAATCTACTATTTGAAGAAATCAAATTCTGTATTAATGTCCTGGAATACATTTTCCCATTTTTCACCAACTAAATCCTCTTAAGAATGATATGTTATGTTTCCATGCAGTAGAGGGTGTCGAGATGTTTCTAAAAATTCTTCACCCGCCAAAATCTAGGTTTTAGTCAAAAGATATGGCCATCTAGAGATTAGGGTCATGGGTGCACCATGTTTAAAAAGCCTATCTATACCAAGTCCACGTAGCAGCCTCATGCATCTTGGAGATTCAGCTCCTTCCTTATGCTCTTGAAATCACGTCGACTGATATGTGGCGGCTTCCGCGAGCTCCTTGGGCTTCTTTGTATTTTTCCTAAGTCTCTTTGCTTGGCGGGGCCAAAATTCTGACCCTGGACACATGGAGGCTTGGCACTTGTTTGGAAACCCGCCAAAATTTTACTTTTGAAGTAGCGTTGTGATGACACTTGGCTCCCTCCGACTGGCCTACCTCTGCTTTGACTATTCAACCCCCGACTTTGTCCCTTTTTTGGACCTAGGACACATGGAAGGCCCGCACTCATTTGAAAACCCGCTTTGGATTTTACCTTTGAAGGAGCGTCATTAAGACACATGGCACCTTCCACCTACACTCTTATACTTAACCAATTTAGGCCCGCTTTTGAATTTGACCTCTATTGACCATTGGCCACGTGGAGGGCTGGCGCAAGTTTGAGTCTCCACCTTGGGCTCCCATCTTGAAATTGTGCAAGCTTATAAGTGTTTCCTTCCTTTTGTTCAAACTTTTAAATGGACAAATCTATCCTTTTTGGGCTTGGTACATGTGGAAGGTTCGCGCTCATTTGAGTCTACCCTTTTGAGCTTAATCTTTGGAGATGCGCTAATGAGGCACATGGAGGCTTCCGTTGATTCTTCCATACTTAGCCAATTTTGGGGCTCGTTTTGAATTATTTGTAGAGCCTAAAGACTTTGAACCTTTTCCCATTCCTCTCCCGAGAGCTTCTCGGTTTCTCCATTTCGAGTTTGTGTGCAACCTTACTATTGGATTTGAATGTGAGATCACGGATGACGAGCCGACCCGAGGTTTTCTTCTATGCGGGGTCGTGTTTGATCAATTTTGTCGGGGAAAAATTGGGATAACAACGACATCATTTACAATTTCATCAATAACCATATGATCATAAAATTAGTTCAATTATCTAGGTCTACTCAATTTGACGAAATCACACACACACACACACACACACACACACACACACACACACACACACACACACACACCCATGTCAATTAGCATATCAACATCAATATACAATGTCTCCAATAATCCACATGCATTGTATATGAATCAAAACCAATAATAGTCCATGATCTCTAACATCTAACATCATGCCAAATAAAAAGCTACAATAACATCCATAAGTATAGTCGATGAAAGATCATAATCAATAACAAAAGGTGTCGGAGGGAAGTGGGCACTACATGACACCACATACTCTTGAGAATGTTTGACCATCTCGTTCTTAACTAACGGGTTCACAACAATGTCGCTAAATATACCGGCTATGACGACTCTTAAAATTGGGATCTTATTTACTTAAACTAATGGTGTAATCGAGTGTAAAAGTTTAAGTTCTAAACTAGGGTCGATTGTTTTGTTTAGATTTCTTTATTAAATATTTTAGGTAAGGAACACAACGCCGTTATTTAATCAAAATTGCACGCTGGAAGTGCACTACAAGGAATAAATTCAATTTCATTTAACATATATATATCCAAACTTTTTACCCTACGTAAATCTGAATCAAAATTGCACCTATGATTAAATGCACATTTCCCAAGGCATCCCTAAAACTAGCATCTCATACATATTACCAAATTTCAAATATAACTTTTCTGTAACATGGAAATACATTATACATATATACATTTTACAATGAACTATATAAATTACAATAATAAACAATGAATTACACCATGCCTTTTCGCCATCTTTCTTGCATCCTACAAAACCATGTGAGCATGAAATCAACGATAAATCGCTGACATGACATCCACCTAGATCTAACATAATTAACATTTTCAGTTTTCCATTGATATAATAATAATGATTTGCATTCAAAAGGAGGGTTAGAGACACTTATATTTCATTTCATTTCACTTCATTTCTTAACTAAAGTAGAGAGAAAGAGATAGTGAAGAGAGAGAAACACTATTTTACCAAAAGTTCAATTTCACACAACAAGTCTCACGATAGAGTTTCAAACAATGGTGATTTACAAGTGTCAACAAGTTTCCACGATGGTTTGGTAACCCAGCTGGGTCCTGCAACTTTCTTTATTTTATGTTTTACTACTAGTTGCAAAAACGTTCAATTTAGGCTCAAAGGCAAGAAATTGCATTCAATTTTTTTTTTTCCAATAAGACAATTCACGATGGATGAATTCCTACATGTCCACCTATATACCAAAATTTCATAGAACTAATGAATTTAGAACTGCAAATGGTTTACAATTGGTGGCCAGTTTTTCGAGGCCATCAGTCATAATTGTCCTAGTTACAAATGATCAAAATTTAGCTTGAGGGATCAGAAAACAATGTCCAAAAACAAACGTTCGATGGAGGAACTTGAACGATAAATTTTCTATAAGTTCCCTATATCCGAATAATTCATCGAGTCGGTGTGGACCGAGAACCGGAAAACGAATTTCAAATGGCAACGGGTTTTCTAGAGCCATTGATCGTAATTGGTTCAATTTGACCTAGTCAAACTACGACCAGAGGCCTATGAAACCCTTTTGAAAAATTAACCAGAATGTGATTTTTCCAAACCAAGGTTCTAGGAAATTTTCTAGTAAGAATATTATAGGTTTGCGAAGGCTGTACTAACATTTCATTATTCAGGCCCACACAACAAGTGATAGAATCCAACTTTTCACCTTTTTTAACAACTTCCTAAAGGTGTAAAATAAGGTAACCGGGCTCCTAGAAGGGAAGCGAAGAGAGCACCAACACTTGATCAAGGTTGATGTAAGGTTTAATACGACTCCCCACATAACATGGTACACGGGCTGAAGTTGACATCTCTTTTCCGAGGTTTAGGAGGTTATATTGCGAGTCTCTAAAAATCGCATTTTTGTAACTTTGCGAGGTAGATAGAAATGGTTGTTTCAGTTAACTCATCTTGCTCTCGCCAATACCAATAGACATGAACTCCAAATTTTGATACCCTGGGTCTAACAATGCATAAGGTTGAGGTAGCAAGCACAATTGATGGTCAAGCATAAATCAGTTACGTAAATCATGAGGTGGGGGTTTTATCGTTTAACACTAAAAGTTTGGTTAAAATATCCAATAGTTTAAGCATCTAATGGTTACTATTTATATAATAATGCAAATGAAGAACCAAATTAGATAAAAATTATACAAGATGAAGGTAAGGAGACCATGCTTGGAAAGACGAATCCGGTCAAAATTGTGGGATTCGGTTTTGTATCTGAAATAGGCATTTCATCAAGAGGTTTGCACGCATCCACCATTTCACTGATTTGCATTTGCTCCAAAGATTCGATACTCATTCCACGAAACAAATTGAGCATTCTCCTTAGAGATCACAGCCCGTCAGAGCACATTGGGTTGAGTCTCTCCCCTTAAAATTTACCATTATATACCTCCCATTTGTTTGAAGATATCCTCCTTCCATAACTCAACCAGAAATCTATGTAACCTGATCTATAATGGGAATTTTAACAAAATTTCCTTTCTTAGGATCAGTCAGAAGTATGTATATAAAACCTGCCCTTCCCATGCAAGCCATAGGCCTCCACAGAAAGTATTATTTACTCTTTCTTTAGCTGAATTGAAAAGCAACAAGAAAATCCACGGGGTAACAATCTCACCCCCCCATTTTTTTTGCAGAATCAATCTTCCAATGATGTGCCAGCCAATTGTCCAATTCTGCTGCATTTGGGAAAAAACATGCAAACTTTTCCTTAGATTTCTAGTTCTTGGTCGTCATCTTTTGGGGCTATCACACGAACATCCTCCAAAGATGGGATTGTAACTTGAGAGGGGACGGGGTGGATCCTTCTTTCCAGAGAACCATTTCCATGAAATCACTGCCCCACCTCCTTCTCTTAATTCCACCTACGTTGCTTACCTCCATCGTGTCTGCCATTGCACACACTATCCATCGTTCCAAACATTTTTCATCTCTTCGCACTTACTGATTTTTGTATGGATTGTGCTAGTATTTTTCCTAATCACCTTAAAGTCTCTTCTAACATTCTTTCTATTCCTTCAAAATCTTTTGAATCTCTCAGTCTCGACAAAATATAGAGAAAATCCTATCATCATGCGCGTAATTGTTCTGTCTTGATGCCCAATCAATCGAATATCTGTAGAGCGAGAGCAGTGTTTTGTTGGGAAGAGAGCACGGTGACTAAGTTTGGAGGAGAGAGACTTTCCTTCTGCAAAGTTGTAATTTCTTGAAAGTTTCTAAGACTTTTCAACGAACCCATTATGTGCATATCTTGCAGTCAATGTTGTCCACAAAGCCACGTAATTTTTTTAAAGAAATTCTTTCAAACAGTTCATGCACCTGTCAATGCTTCCACATTTTTGCATACATATCTACTGGAGAACTTGCAACTACAAAGTCTGATGAAATTCCTCTATCTTTTTATTCTTTGCTGGACGTCCAAACCCTCTTTTAGAGCTCGGATTTTGGCACAGGCTGGGAGGAGGCTGGCAAATGTAAACTGGTCTCATGAGGAACCCATATCTCACGTACACTGCTATTGCTGCAACTATCCAAATACTATTAAATTTATCACATTCACCAGCGTTCCATCATGTTAAATGCCTCTGGATCTCAATAAAGTGAAGGTATAATTATTATGTAGGTAGATGATAGATCTGACAGCCTTTCAAGGCGTCCATACCAGTGTCAGAGAGCCCACCTGACTTCACATGGGTCCATCATTGCTTCCACCCACTCCCAGTCCACCGCACTTCACGAAATACTCTCCCCTTAAAAAAACAAATTTATTTTAGTATTATTTTATGGTAGGCACTACACTTTCTTTTATCCAAATAGAGGTTATAACACTTAATATACATTCTTCAACTATTCATATATGACTTATAACTCTGGTTAAGGAGATAATTGAAGGATATGTCTTGGGAACATTCTTCCTCATATTACCTCATTCTTATCAATGAAATGAGCTTCCTGAGACCAAAATTGAAACAAGGTCATGATATGTAAAATCATATTAAAGGTAGTGTTTTGTGGCATTGGGGGAGGAAGAAATAGGAAAATGTAGAAGCTGAGGAATATTTATCATTTTAAATTTAAACACTTCACGGTGAATTTCATTGGGAAAGCAAAAACATTTTCTTTTGTAGATGTGTATTGTTGAAATCAAAACATAGGATGATTGGCAAAAATTGTTTTGCTATGAAAAGTTGGTTTGCTGAAATTTGCAAAAAAGTACCAAAGAATATGTAAATGGAATTTGAAGTGAACTATATGAAACAATAGATGTAGACATGAGAAACTTTAATTTTAATGTCACTTCAATGCATTGAATTGTGGGGTATATAAGGACGCATCTCACGGCTAAGTAGAGAGAATCATTAGTAGACGAACATGGAAAGAAGAACAAAGAATATTAGATATAGCAACAAGGATACGTGTTATACTATTCATTTTTGTATGCAGTCTGAAAGAGAAAGTAACAGACAGTGCACGAAGAAATAAAGATGTAAAGAATTTTATAGTTATACATGCTTAATATATACATAAAGTATACGAAAAGAATGAAACAATTAAGTTTTGTGTTTTGTTGCGAAGTCAAAATCCAATGTAAAGAACAATTGTTTTTTTCCATAAATGATTGAAGGAACCGGTCATCTAAATTGAAGAGAAAATGTATTTAGAGTCAACACAAAAATGTAAAATCCAATTTTTATAAATTTGGGTGGATGAAAAATTTAAAAGTTGTAAAAAATCTGGTCAATGGAAATATTGAAAAAGTCTTTATCAATAAGCATTTAACAAGGGAATTAAAATAGAATTAAATAAAAATTCATTAGAGTGGAACATTTACGAGGTTGATGTTTTAGTTTAAATTATGTTGAATCAATAAGAAAGCATGGCATTCTCAAAAAATCCGATTGGAGTTGGAAGCTTTTTATATACATTAAACAATGCAAAGCAGAATTTTAAACTGAGTAACTTTGAGTTGAACTATACAACATAGAGGAAAGTTCAAAATATTCGATGTAAACAACATAGATAGTGAAATACATAGTGCATTGTAGGAAATAACAGAAAAACATGGAAACAGATCTATCCATGCAGCGAGGTAGTTATTGAAGTTGTTGGCTTTTGATGGATGACGTGCAAAACTTAGCAAGGATCCTGAAAAAAGAAATGAAGTTTGGTGGAATTCATTTTTTTTTAATAAAATTGGTTTTACCCGTGACATAAAACAGGTGCACCACATCTCATATAGTGTGACAACTTAGAGTGTTTAGCCCACAAAAATAATGCGAGATCGATTTTTGGCAAGAGTAATGCATAAGATACCAGTTTTTATTTTAAGCTAGGATATGAGGATTGAAAACAAGATGGACTTGACAACAACAATGCATCAATGAATGTAGTTTCATAAAATTTAATTATTTTAGACATAAAAAAATATGATATTCTTAAACAAATGCTTTTGGATGGTCAAAACATAAGTTCAGGTGGTTTTTTCAAGAATCTCTTAGGATGTGCCAAAATAGGAAGTTCGAAACAGATTTGGATATCCATCAAACATAACTGAAGTATTTTTTTGTCAGATGTAGTTATGACTATCATTATAAATCAGATGCTCCTAGAGTTAGAGCATGAGGATTGGTTAATGAGAGGGATGGTGGTGTGATTGTCCATGCCGATGGATGTTGTTGTCAATGTGGAAAATGATAATCAAGTCAAGAGTGTTCATGAGAAGGAAGCCTGAAGCAACGTGAAGAGATAAATGTTTTTTTTTGAGAATGTTTTCGTACTCTAGTATGGACAACATGTGATCAGAATGAGGTTGGGAATAATGCAATGGTATGCTCAAGCTATTCTTCTTAGTCTGTAAAATTTCATTTAAAGTTGTAGTCTTGTATTGAGATACAATGACCGAATGCATTAACAACCCAAATTTGGGGCATATAATTTTGTAAATATAGAATTTTTTATGGCTGTTATGAGAAATTGGTGCTTAGATCTCTTCAAATATTTTCATTTCAAGTGTTTTTTTCTCTGAACTGATATTCTTATCCCAATATGGGATTAAAAGATAAATCTGCAGAAGGTGAAATTCAGAGAATAAGTAGGAAGGATGGCCTCTTAACGAGTGCATTATCAATAGCTTCTTTGAGACATATTGTTTGTAGTCAGTCTTGGAATTCTTATCTTCATTCGTGATTATACCAGATTGTAGAATGGGGTTTTGTATGTTCATGGCCTAGAGACACTTCTATTCTTTTATTTTAGAGGGTGCAGGGCCATTGTCATATTCTATTTGTTAGCATAATAAACCATCTAAGATGTTGTTAACTCTTGCTAACCGCCACTTGATTGGAAGCTGCTCTTCATCGTGAAATCTTCTCAAGATTATAAGCTAACTAATGATTTCCCTACTTTTACCCCTTAGTCTTCTCCTATGGTGGTTATTTATATGTGAAGCTTGCATTCGAATATGAATAAGAATGAAATCGATTGTGTAAATTTGTTCTTCTATGCTTGATAAAATTTATCTTCCTAGATTTGCAAGAAATTCTACATGGTATCAGAGCCTTGTTGGAGATAGTTTCAGGCCAAGATGGTGATCATTTTTTTAATTGTTGGAAATATCAGTTTGGTGTTCAAAATTGCTGCTGCAAAAGTTAACTCCCGTCATTCTTTTTTTGGGTGAATTTTGCTCTCAGTTGGAAGGGTGATTTAAGCCCGATTTTTTGTTGAAGAGGAATCCAAAAATTTGCTGAAGGGGAGGCTGATTTGACTTTGTGCAGGATTTGTTCAATTAATTTGCATGTTGTTGTTTATATTTGACAGGTCTATGCTTAAAAATTGCAGGCAGAGAGCTCTCATATAGCCTTATATCCTATGCATGCTGGTGGCATATAGAGACATGATTTGGAGTTTTTAGACTCTATTTGAAGTGCATCTATCATCCACTATGTTTTGCATGTGAAGGATAGGTTTCTTTTTATGATTTTTGCATTCATTATTGGGGGATTATACATGCTTTGTAATCTTGAACTGAGATAAAGTTCCATTTACAGGGGGTTAATCATGTCTCTTAAACACAATTTTCATCATTTTGTTGTTAGGCTAGCTTTAGAGAACTATTTGTCTTGGAAACAAGGGATAAAGAATCACTTCCTTGAGCAGGATCTACTGCCCTATCTCCTCGGACTCGTTCCTGAGCCAAGTGACCTTGATGAAAAGAATGCATGGCTTAATAATAATGACATTGTCTATGGACTAATATGTCTTACTATTTCTTAGGATACTCTACATCACATAGAGCACATTGAGTTCCCTTTCACTGCTTGGATGACCATCCGACAATTCTATGGAGACATTGAATCTTCATCTAAAAGTGATGTTTCTTTGGAGAACCAGGCCATTGATGATATTGAGACTTATGTTGCCTCATCTAATGTGGACACATCTTGTATGGATGATCAATTCATTGATTCCTCATCAACAACACATGTTGCAGATCTAGATTCCAGAGATGCTTCTTCAAGAGCCTCTAGTGATTCTTTGCAGCGGGATCATTTATGTCTTTTGGATTCAGTCGATTGGGAACAATTTCTACCAGACATTTCTTTTTTGTTTGTAGAATCCCTAATTTTGGATCTAGATGACACTATTGAAGACATATGTCTTCTCTTTAAGGACCACTCTTTTGTCCTTGCATCTGTTGCTACTTCTGAGTTCTGTGTTGCTTCTTCGAAAGCTTCCAATGGCTTCTTGCAGCAGGGCATCCATAGTCTTCCTGATTCATCTTTTTGGGATGATCTCTTGATAGGAGTTTCACACTTGTTTATGGAGACTCATATTCTAGACTTGGAGGACACATTTGAGGGGTTATCTCTCCTCTTTGATGACAGCTACATCAACATTGTTGGCCCACCATCTTCTTCACCTTTGTAGCTTGCTCTAGATCAATCTTCACAAGATCTTGGATCGCCATCATTGCTTTCCGACATGTGGACATGTGAGCAGTTTTCTGAGGCACACATCATCTGGATTTGGATTCCAAAGTATCACCCATCTTTTTGGATTGGCTTCTCCAATCACCAGTGGATCCTTTTCTTCCTAAGGGGAGAAATGATGTTTGCAAGAAGTGGATCATATTTTGTCTTTAAGCATTCATCATTGGCACATGAGATCTTTCACTATGGGGATATTCATATCATCCTTTCTTATATTCTCTCTATATTTGTGAGGGAATTTTATATGTAAATGGGTACCTAAAATGGCCTTGATGCCAGAACCCATCTTGTTTCCTCTATAGGCCTTTTTCTCCTTAGGTTTAAGGGGGGTTTTGTTCCCACAAGGTTTTTCCTTCTTTCCTCTTTCCTCTCTTTAGGATTTTGTCTCCTTAGTTAGACTTAAGGGGAGGTGTTAGCATAATTAACTAGCTAAGAATGGAGTTAAAGATTGTTGTAACCGCCAGTTGGAACTAGTCTTCATCTATTAACTCTTGTTGATTATAAGCTAACTAATGATTTCCCCTGCTTTTACCCCTTGGATTCTTCTCCTACGATGGTTATTTATATGTAAATCTTGCATTCTGAATGTGAATAAGAATAAAATCAGATTGTGTAAATTTGTTCTTCTGTGCTTGATAAAATTTATCTTCCTAGATCTACAAGAAATTCTACATGTCGTTAGAAGAAAAGAGAATTGCAAGAATTTTTGTATGTATAACGGTATAAGTATTAGAAATTTGGGTAAATATTTTTCAGTTGAAAACATAAATCAAAAGAAAAAAATTAGGTAGAGTTTTTACCAATTGTCTTTGCACCTACTTTGGTTTTAATGTCTAAATGCATATTTTGTAGAATCTAGATGCACATATGGTCACTTCTTAATCTTAGCCTTACTTAGGAGAAATGGATAAATTTTTACGTATAGCTCCCATGATGTTTTATTTTATTGAAAAATTTCCTTCCTCCAAAACCGATCTCAAATCTCTACGACAATTGTATTGTACAGAGCAACACAAAGCTCAAATCAACAAAACTAAGTAACACAATGAAAATGAGGAACGAGCAATTGAATAAATAATTTGAGAAGGTTCAATATAAACATTGATATTGTAATAGTTTGAATCAATGTATGGAAATGCAAATGGAATCCTCAGCGGCACAAGGATAAACACAAGGAATAGCTTTTTTGTTTTATTTTCTCGAAGAAAAAAAAGCATTTCTAACAGAGCTATCAATAGTGTGAACAAGTTTCATTATGAAAATAGAAAAGGATAATGTATTGCTTAAAAAATCAAACCAATTCTTGCACTGGACCATGAACATGACTACAATGTTGCTAAACAAAAAAAAGCATGCATTCATTGATATGTTGTAGAAACTTTTAAGAAAATGCAACTGTCAAGTGCAAATCCTTACACCACAACCTTTTTCAGCATCCTCTTAGCCTATGCCAAAAGGATGACCGTAAAAAACACACACAAATTTGCCGGCCCTACATTTTGTACCAATGGAAAAATATAATTTCCAAAAGATTTTTAATTAATTATATGTTTGGTCCATTCTGTAGGCCCCACCACATTTGTTCATGCTTTGGATAAGGATTGCCATGCCAAAATGGTATCATGGATGTTCGTAATGCGGGGTGTGCATATCCATCACACCATAATTAAATGTGGGTTTTTGTCAGATGTTGGGGTTGTGAGTATCATCATAGACATGTATGAGGAATGTGCACACACAAAAGGCAAGTTAACTATTTGATAGAATGACATGTAGAGATCTTATATCATGGAATGTAATTATTGTAAGATATGCAAAAAAAAATGGGTTGGTTGAAAAGACAATGGAAGAATTAAAGAAAATGTAATTGTCATGTGTAAAGCTAGACATTACAACGTTTTTTATCATCATTCCAACTTGTGTTGAAGTGGGAGCTTTAGAACATGGTATGGAAATCCATCAAAGCACAATTGAAAGGAAAGTTACATCTGTATTGTAGTTGCAATTTATGTTGTATATATGTATGCAAAATGTGGAAGAGTACACAAGAAACGTGAACTATTTGACACAATGCCTATGGAAAATGTGTTCTCATGGACAACAATGATTACAAGATATGCACAAATTGGTTTGGTTGAAAATGTTGTAGAAACATTTAATAAAATGCAACTGTCAGGTATAAATCCAGCCTTTGCAACTTTTGAAAACATCTTCCTAGCCTGTGCTGAAAGGGGAGCTGTAGAAAAGTGTATGAACATCCATCAAAGAATCATTCGAAGTCAATTGTTATTAAACATTGTAATTCAAAGTCAATTTTTATCAAACGCTATAGTTGCATGTGCTCTGGTGGATATGTATGCAAAATTTGGAAGCATACAAAAGGCGCATGATCTGTTTGACAAATTACCTTAGAAAATACGTTCTCATGGACAAAAAAATTTAGGATATGCAAAAATGGATTTTGCAAGGATTCTCTCAATCTCTTTGAAGTAATGATGCGGTCTAGAATTTACCCTCGCCATGTAAGCTTTGCTACTATTTTATTAGCATGCAGCCATGCAGATTAGTGGATGAGAGCTGCAAATACTTGAATGGCATGAGTAGCTCTTATTGCATTATGCTCACAATTGATCATTATGTGTGCATGGTTGACCTTCTTGGCCATGTTAATTTATATTTAGGAAAATTTTGACTTGTTCATCAAAATGACAATTAAACCTGTGGCGGTTGTGTGGACATGTTTTTTTGGTGCTTGTAGAGCACATAAGAGTATAGGACTAGGAGTATTTACATCAACTCTTCTTTTTGAGCTGGATCGTCAAAATGATGCAGTTTATTTTCTTATGTCAAACATCTATGCGAAGCGGGAATGTGGGGAAAAATTCACCTTATAATGAGAGCAATGGAAGATGCAATAATTAAAAGATTAAGTCAAAGTAGAGTATAACTATCTTTGTTTGATTTGAAGGTTGCAGGGTTGAGGCAGGTTGTTGTGAGCCTACATGATGGATAAGTACTGGGGCCATTTTCTCACTCAACAGTTTTATAATGGATGGATTTTATTTATTCAAGGGACCTACCCATTTTAATGTCACTCTTCTGCCCTTCGAAACCGAAATAGAGTGCAGTCCCTTCAGTTGTAAGAGGTTTTTCACAAACATTCATGTATGAAATGAATAAGACAGACCAAGAATTGTTCCCTTGTAACTCGGATACCTCTTAAAGATAAGATGTCACAAGACTTTCATTGGTATACAAAGAGTTACCCTACTTTTAAAAATTGACATGTTCTCTCCAGTAAAGTGACAGACCCGTGACCTACTTTGTGTGTACTTCATCATCTCTATTTTCCAATCTTGATAAACACAAACCATTGAAGCCTAGATATTTCTTAGCAAATAAGTTTATGTTTTAATTCCACAAAGATAGTGAATCTCAACTTTCGGCAAATAAAAAAACATAGATAAATTCACTGACACAAAAGATTCAAAATAACACTCAATTTCACTCCATTCATATGATTCCACAGTATCATACATTCCAAATCATACATTTCAAAATGTTGAAAGTTAGTGTTGCATGCTTTAGAAGAACCAAATTCTACATTTGCAAATGGTAAAATGAAAGTTTGTTCTTAAATTACTAAAATGTCAAAGATTGTCAATGGAGAAAACCAACTATACAAGAACAACTATTGTAACAATAAAAGCATGTCTAAAAGAAATTTCCATAGTATCAATTGTCGAAACGATTATGTGAACAAGAACCAAAAGAATTGCAGTGAAAATTCACACAAATGTACACCACCATACAATTTAAGATTGACTTTGTCAGCGAGGAATGCCAACTTTCAAACCTACAACCAATCAAGTACATAAACCCTCTAAGTATGAAGACATGAGACTTGGCATCTGTAATACCATTTTGAGCTGCATAAACTAGTTCTTTGTTCAAAGAGAGATTGATGGAGAAGAAAGCACCATCAATGTCTAACCCAAAATCCTATAAAACTAAGAGGGGAATCAAACATATATTAGCTTACATGTCTAAAATTTGATGATAAACACAAAAACAATGGAAGTGGTGCCTATAAGTAATTTTCAAACATTAGTGGGCATATATGGATTTGAGATATATTTTTATAAAAGCAAACCCATTTAGCACCTTTGACAAATAAAAGATGAGGATTTGGACAGATTTACCCAAATTTACTTTTTTTTTACACAATTAGAAACATAGATTGATGCAAACACATTAGGAGATGTTCCCATTAGAAAAACTTTTACCCGATTTTAACAAAAGCAATAATTTCCTAGTAAGATTGCTCAAAAGTAAGTTCATCTGGCACCTTTAACAGATAGAAGTCAAAGATCTGTACAAATTTCTCTTGTGAGACTCTCTGACATAAATAATTACAGGCATAGCATGATGATAAATGAACCTTGCTCAGTGATGTTAGATCGAATGAAATTGTGTCAAACAGGATAAGTTCAAGTGGTAAATCACAGGGGCTTTAATAGTGGAAACCTGTGTTCAAATCCCCAAGAGACATGTTGCATGCTAAAATGTAAATTGGGTAAATTTAAACTACCACATCCAATTCTCGATGTGGCGAATCAGTAACGCCCACAATTTTGACACACAATACAACAATAAAAATACCAGACTAATTTGTTTTTGACTTACATTGCTTTATACATGACAACATAAGGGATTGATTAGGACAATGCATACTCATGAGATATTTCCACAAACATCATCCCACATAGGTAACATGAATCGCACATGAAACACATTGGGGAAACATTCCCAAATGACAAGGCACAACACAATAATTCCCCTACAATATAAAATCTCGTATGTGCACCATCCCTAACACAACACTTTCCTAGTTCGTACATTTATTCTAGTCTTTTTTTTTGTTTTTTACCTTATCGACAATCACTTTTCATGGAGTCCTTCATTCTTATTTATCTAGGCTAAATTGTTATCATTTTACTTAAATTTTTACATACGGTGGTTCAATCTCATATTTTTCTTTTATCTTATCACAATAGAATGATGTATCTTGTAATGCCCACAAAAGTGCCCACACAAAATCCAAGAAAAAACCTAGGTTAACTAGGAAAATTAAGGAATTTTTTTTTGTTAAACACGCCGCAAAATAAACTCAAATTTACGGTCGTCGCATTCTCATATCTAACATTACATTAAATCAACATTATTAATTTTCCTTTAGACCCCCCTTTAAAATGAAATAATAAAAATCTCTCAATAACTTATGGAAAAATTAGTTAGTCTAAATCAAGAATTACGCTTCACTATAATATACTTTAATGCAATTTAATTTCACCTTAATTAAATTTAATTAGTTAATCTCAGGGGTATTGTGGTCTTATTTTATTAATTAATCAAGTTCTATAATACCCACAAAGGGTTCAAAGTTGCATTAAGTAAAGAAGTCTCTAAAAGACAATTGGGTTACAAAATAATAACACCCGCTACACATACTAGAGTGGCCCCAAAATAATGTCTACCCATGCAAATTAAATTTGAATTTCTCTTACCCACTTCCCACCTAATTTTTGTAGGGATGAATCTCATCCATTGGATGGATTTTGTTAGTATCCAAATTGATTCTCATGGGAGGGCTGAGCAGCATCACGAAGCGGCACGATGTTTAGAGAGAGACAAACCATGATATGAGTCGTTTTTAGCCAAGGAGGGATTCAATGAATCTTTGTCACTCATCCGTTGGAGAAGTGGATAACACCTCAATGAGGGTTTGATCTACCCTCACCGCTTTAGGTTGTGCCTTAAACTAGGGTGAGAGGACCCATTTCAGTAACTGTGTTGGTGAAGCACACCAAGAGATCCTTCTTTACACAATTTTAACGAGAACCTTGAGGAAATATGATCAATTCCGCACAATCTAACCCTTCGAGTTTTCACACTAGAGAGTGGAGATGTTTCTGGAAAAAGGTTTAGTTACTAAAGACAATAAATGAATCCTCATTGTCCCTACATACTTTGGCAATGGAATTTGTTAAATATTTGTGGATACACAAGTACAAATAGGGGTATTTTGTGTAGGATTCATTGTTTGAGAAATTTTTGGTGGGAAGTTAAGCAAGAAAAAGTGGACTATACTAGATCTTTGAGAGCCTTTACAAATATTTGGAAACTCAAAGACATAATGCTTTAGAACAACTAAGATATTCCTTCAACCAGAAGGTGTGCATCAATGGAGGCCCAGAGATGCATGGTTTCACACACTCGTCAAGAATTCAACACAAAGGCTCGTGCTAAAGACTCAATTAAATGCTATAAATCCCTCTTTCGTCATACCTAAGATACACTCATAGGCTTACAGAAAATATTTATCAACACAGTGAAAGTAAAGTGATTTTAACTTGTTTATTTCATTACCAGATGAAGGATCTTCTCATAATGAAATTGCAAATGCTGCAATACTAACACACGGATGAGATCTTGTGTGACTCGGAGAGATTTTAACATAAAATTGCAATAGGAACAAGAAAAACTATTTGAAAACATTATGAAAGAAAAATAGACACAATAATGCACATGATCAACACAGAGTCATTCAAGGTTCATCAGATTCATCAGCAGGGAAATTTTCCTCAACAATTTTAGTGCTTGTCAATGGTTGCACACTTGCAACCACCTTGACACGATTGCATCCAAAGATAGAGGAAACAAAACTAGTCTCTCGGACGTCCTCTTAGGAAAAATGGTTTCTCTCAAATTTTTTTAGAAAAGTTAACCCCCCTATGCAAGAGTATTCTCATTGCATTTATACAATTTTACTTGTTCACTCATCCCAAAATTTCCCCCCAAAAGAAGAATATTCAAGGAATGCTTTGTTTGTTACAAGTTTGTTCCAGAAATTGATGTTTAACAAATTTACACCCAAAAGTTGTCAAGTGGATAAATCATAAACCGATCACGTTTCTTAGTTTCTTGATGTCTTTTTAATTATTCTTTTATTTTGTCATGCAGGAAATCCCCCTTTTAATAATTCTTAGGTGGCTCCATATGGCTTGATCTGACAAGCAATCCTTTCCACATTATATAATACACATTGAGAAATGAGTGCCCTCGTATGGATACCTACATTCGTTCCTCTTAGAAATGAGTGCCCTCATATGGATTATATCATATATTTGCATAGCGAGTTAGAGTTAGCCAAGAGTGAAGAGGAGCTAGCGGAATCCTCTAGGTGTCTCCTTGGCGCAAATGCAAAGGTGAAGTCCAGAGGCAGGTTCCTAAATGAGCACGGTCCCTCCACATGTTCAGAACCCTATAGAGTTGCACCGATTGCTGAAAATTCAGAGTATGGGAAGGTCCAGTGGAAGCTTCCACGTGTCTTTGATGAAAGTTCAAAGATGAATTCTAGAGGTAGGACCTCAAATGAGTGCAGGCTCTCCACGTGGCCTGGGCCCAAGAAATTTACCTCGGCCATTGAAAAAGTCTCAGTATAAGTAGGAGCCAGTGGAATCCTCCACATGTCTCTTCTACGCACTTTTGATATGGTACCCAAAAGCAAAGACCCCAAACAAGCAAGGGCTCTCCATGTGTCTTATCCCAACATAGTTGTTGAAAAATCTTAAGGACTAGCGGAAGGTGCCACGTGCCTAGGGTCCAAGAAATTTTTCTCGACCGTTGAAAATTCTAAGTATGGGCAGAGCCAACGGAATCTTCTAGGTGTCTCTTCGAGCTTTTTTGGTATGAAGATCAAAAGAAGGACTCCCAAACAAGCGTGGGCCTGCCACATGTCTAGGGTCCGACAAAGTTACACCGGACACTTGAAAAGTTTAAGTATGGGAAGATCCAGTGAAACCTCCACATGTCTCCTTGGCGCTCTTTCAAAAGTAAAATTCAGGGTAGGTCCCCGAACATGTGAGGGCCCTCCATGTGTCCCACGCTTAAGAAAGTTGCATCGGGTGCTTGAAAAGTCTAAGTATAAAGAGGAGCCAGTGGAAACCTCCATGTGTCTCCTTGGTGCCACTCCAAAGGTAAGACCAAGAGGTGAATCCTCAAATGAGCGTAGGCCCTCCACATGGAAAATATTTGAGTTGAAGTGGGCTTGAGAATCTCAAAATGCTTGACGACCTGCCTCTCCACTTCTAACTTTTGATGTGCGCCCAACGGAGTTGGCTCACTTTTATACTTTTTCTTCATTTCAAAATAGAGCTTAAAAACTCCAAAGTTCTCTAGCGACCCACCTCCCCGCTTTGACTTTTCAATGCTGACTCAAACATGTGACATTAATTTGTCCCCACAGAGTCACGGATCATTTTATAACTTTTCTCCTTTCCACAAAAAGGAAAAAATCTTCAAAATGCTCTGACAATGTGCCTCTCCACCTTTGACCTTTCAAACCGCCACGTGTCCTTCTTTAGGGTTAAAGTAAGAAATTTTCCCTGTCGTTTCATATTGTTAAATATCCAATTATATACTATCGGGGCCATGGGACCAATTTGACATTTTTTACAAATGTAACAAAAGTGACAATTTTCACCAAAAAGACTTGTTGGGCCGTGTCTTATCAAAAAGGACCACATATCCATGGATGTTGGGACAATATTTACAAAGGAGACACGGTCATGGAAGTCGCCAAACAAATAAATTTTTCCCCGTGGAGAGAAGACTATAAATAAAACCAAGACTCAATGTGATCCATGACCTAAGGAAAGGATTGACAATGGCAACCAAATGAAGGAGAAATATTTCACGCATCCATACAGGGAGACAAAGAATACTTCAAACCATGCAGATTGAGAAATTTTGAACAAACAAGGTGAGATTAAATTGAGCACCAACATTAGCTCGACTTGGGGATGGGCACTCCCTGCGAGTGTCGCAAGAACAACATACCATGTGCCAAAATCCATTGGGCAACGGAGTCAAGAACAAGCTTGCAAATCAGAAACCAATCCTCCCAAGATTGAACCGAGAAACCAACAAAAACCATCCGCCAAGAACCGAGATGAACCAAAATAGAAAAATGGAGAAACATAAAAGAACTAAAAGACTATACATTATACAATGATGTGTGCCTTGATTCTGAGAACTCAATCAAGGAAATGTTTCAAGTTCCTTCCATTATGAGTAAGACCAAGCCAATAAGTCTTGATACTTCTTTAACAACTGGACATATGCTTGTTTTTCTTCTCTATCCAAGTTTCTACCTAGCCATATTTTTTGAGGTTTATCTTTTGTACCTTTATCAAATATAGAACAAACCCCATCAAACATCAGAGTCCAGAGAGAACCAATCTTCTCGGGATACTCACACTCATCAATTTTATACTCCTTAAAATCAGCATACCCCAAAAAAAATTCGACATCGACGTCTATATGCAATACTTCATTCATAAGAAGCATTATTAGGGTCCTCAATGAGATATAATATTTTCTTCTCACTGTACAACCTCACAAGGTTCCCCTCAATTGGTATGGTTTCATATGACATGTCCATTTGTATGCTTCCACCTACACTAGCTGTCCACTTTCTGGATAATAACATCCCCCATTTGGCAGGACAGTCTAGAATAACCACATTCATGGTTAAGAATTTTCTTAGAAAAGCTACCAACTGCACTACTAATCCCTTGACATACCCAACTACTGGCACTTCTCTTGAATCCATAGTAGTACATTTCCCATAAGTTGTTGTTACCCCTATATTTAACTCATTCATGACCTCAAGAGGCATTACATTACATGAGGCTCCTGAATCAAACATGCAATTATGTACCAGCCTATCTTTAATAATCAAAGTGGTAAAAAATGGATCCACATTAAGCTAAGATTCAACCAGAGAAGTTCCCAAATACACCTCAGGTGATTCTCCCAGTTCCTCTAATACCTGTGGTATTTCTAATTCTGCAATAATAGGAGGAACCTCTACATTTTTCACACTCTTTCCCTGGGTAATTTTCTCTTCTTTACATCCCAAATATTCAAATACCCTTTTCATATGCTCAGGGATTCTAAGTAATTCAACAATGGGAATAGTGACCTTGATCTGACTTAAGATTTGGGCTATGTCACAAGGAACATATTTGGGTAGGGCAGTGTTAGAAGGGAGATTCACAACTTCATCTGATAATATGGGAGTCTTCACAATCTGGGCATGTGTAGAAGTATAGGTTTTATTTGGGGTGATTACGCCTTTTTTAGATGTATCTTTCTTAGGGGTTTCCTTTGGGATACTTGTAAGAATTGGAACTTTTGGCTTGGTTTGTGGCCCTCCCCCTTTGACAACCTTACTTCTAGTGTTATATTCTTTCTCTTGAGTAACTACTGCATTCATCAATAGTTGTATGTCCTCTTCGGAAGGGATCCCTCCATCATAATTTTTAATCATCAAAGCCCTTAAGTATTAAAAATCATGATTAGGTAGATCAAATTCTTGTACCATATCAATTTCAAAAGTATTAATGGGAGGAAGAGGCAATACTCAGTGGACACAATCCCGAAGTCTTTAACAGCCTCGGTACTTCTAAATTCAGGTTTCCCCCTGTTGTGAGTTTGCAGGGCGTTCCATCATGCACACATCATCATATGTCTCAGAATCATCTTCTTCCTTAATTTCTTGATTTACATCACATGGGGAGTGTGGTAATAAACATATATCACACCACTCGATAACACCTTTGGCCTCCTCCATAGTAAAGAACCCGACAATATAAGGATCGGGAACCAATCTAGTCTCCCTAGGTTGAGGCTATTTATTTCTTGATCCCATGAGCTCTTTCCCTCTATCAACTGGTCTATGATCAGCTCTGGGATGATTTCTAGATCTCTCCGACCATGTGGCTTGTCGACCCTTGGAACTTTGTCCTATCCCTTTTTCAAATTTGGCCGGTTTATAGGATATCTCTTTAACTGCTCCACCAAATTTTTACAACTATTTCCAGATCCAAAGCCTTGTTTGACCGAGGGTTTTCGGGATTAATCAACTTCACACTCTCTCTCTTAGGAGGATTTCTAACTTCTTTGATGTTATTTTCTATCTATAAGGCCATGGTGAAAGCCTTACTAAATGTTCTCAGGTTTTTATCTCTCAAGTAATAAGCAACCTTTTTATCAAAAGTGTCAGAATATTTTATCAAATAGGACACATCACTTGGCCTTAGGATTACAGGTAGCCTATTCAAGGTCTTATTGAACCTAGTATTGAAGTCATGGAAAGACTCATTTGGATTTTTCTTTATATTTTCAAACTTAGATAAAAGGAACTTGGGGTCTATATTGTCCCCATATTGCAATCTAAAGGCATTTTTCATCTCATTCCATGAATCTATTGAATTATCTGGTAAATCCTTGTACCAGTCATGTGCATCCTCCTCAAGAGTATGAATAAATAGTTTTACATACACGTCTTCAAACTCAATTTCAAATTCTTCCATCATGTTTACAAAGAGTTTTAAATTTTGGTCACTAGTGATGGCATTACTCCCTTGAAACTTTGACAACCTATTTCTGACATCTTGTGGCACCATATTAAGATATCCATCCATTCCTTTGAAATATATAGGTCCAAAAGTGTTGACAATAAAAGGAGGTCTAGTTGGAGGTTGGGCCATATTGCCTTAAGGCATTGTATTGGTGCTCGTCTTGATCTCCCACCATTTTGACCTGATTTTCCTCTGATCTTCATGTTGTGAAATTTTTTATCTCTCGATTTGGATGTTATGAATCTTTTACCTCCATTTGAAATGCCTTGAATTGTTTTCAGAATCCATTTTCATGCCCCCTTTTGAATAAGTCTCCGAGTTTGCCCTATTTTTGCCCTAATTTCTTCAAAATTTGCGGGCTCTGCCATTTTTCCTATTTTGCCCCGACCATGGAAGCTCGAGAATGATCAATTTATATTTTTATGCCTTTGAAAATCCAAATCCATGGTCAAAATATGCTTGGAACCATGATTCACTTTGTTTTGTTTCAAAAAAATTCATCCTTAGTGAAAAATCAGATTTTGGGCATGAATGGTGAATTTTTGTGTTTTTTACGGATCTGGCGGACATCTTTTCTTGTAAAAAAATTTCCTCTTCATTCGGCAAATCATGTGGCTTCTTTTGGTTGGTCAGAGACAATGGCCAATGTTTTAACTTGTCACTTTTTGATTTTTTGGCAAAAGGGAAAATTTGGTCCCGTAGTTTTGCTCATTTCTTATTGGTTCTTTTGGTACTTGTGTGGCTTCTTCTAATTAGATCGAGCACGATAGGTTTGTTTTTGAACTTTATATTTTTGATTACTTTGGCAAAAGTTTGAACCTGCCTGTAGCCCTACCAGGATTTAATTAAAGTAGAATTTAAGGAAGGGAAAAGTCTTACTTTGACCCCATAAGGACACATGACAAAGTTAAAAGAGAGACGCAGGCCTTCAAAGGCAAGTGAATTAATTTTCCTTTTGGAAAAATGGAGGAAAAATTATAAAATGGAAGTGCGCCCCCACCAAATCATATTGAATGCTTATAAGGTTCTTGTAGTTGCGCCATAAAGACACATGGAGGTTTCGTCAGTCTTCTTTCCTTAGTTTTTTTAGCAATTTCCTAAAAGGCCTGAGACACATGGTGAGCTCACACTCATTTAGGGTCTCTACTTTTGGGGACCATCCAAGATGCACCATTGAGACACGTGGCGGTTTGAAAAGTCAAGGGGTGGGGATGCAGGCCATCAGGGGCAACATGGATCTTTTGCCCCTTGTTATTTAAAAGACTAAAATCATCAAAATGACCCACAAGCTTGACAGAGAATAGTCAACATTTTGCTCCAGTCAATGGCAAAGGTGCAGACTTTCGGGGGAAATTTTGAAAATTTTCCTTTTGAGGAAAAAGGATTTAAAAGTGAAAAGGAAGCGTGGTTCCATTGGGACCCACATCAAAAACTAGAAGCAGAAGGGCAGAGCTGTGGGGAAAACTTGGAAAAATTTCCCTTTTCCAAAAAAGAGGTGAAATAGTAGAATTTAGCCGTGGTTCCTTTGGGACCCACATTAGGACACGTGTTAGGCCCATTTTTCAAAGGCGGAGGGGCAGAGCAAATTGAGAAATTTTGCATTTTTTTCAAAAGGTGTAAAAGGTAAAAAGGAACCCTTAGGCCCATCTTAGCTCAGATATCCCACATGGACAGTCCAAATTCAAAAGAAATTTCGATGATAGCTATGCATCTATATCTGATTTTCCATAATTTATGCTCCAAAGATCCTAGGGATGCGAAATTTTACAGTTTTTTATCATTTCTTGGAGTCTCCTACATGTAAAATGAAGAGGAACATTAATTTGGTATCTTGGTTGGGTGGGAAAAATCTGAAGACGTCTTTTTCCATCAAGATGTGATCTGACCATTGGCTTCGATCTGATTTTTAGTTTTTCTTTCCTTGGCATGCAAAGAACTAAATTTGACAGATTGGAGGAGGAATTAGTTGGCGTGCAAGATGAAGAATGACCTACCAGGTGAAGAATTGAATGCTGGAAATATTTGGAGAGATTTTCCCTCTACACACCTGACAACTTTTTTGCAAATATGATTATGGGAGTCTCAACATGCAATGGTGCTTTGAATGTCTCGATTTTGGGGGAAAACTCTGTTGTAAATGAAGTATTATAAATTGCATGAATCATATGCAAAGGGTAAGAAGGTTAGAGGTTGGGACCTGATTTTTCTAAGAGAGAAGCTTAATAGAACCCGTCCTTCGAGAAAATATCTCAAGAAACTTGTTTATCTCCTTTGTGTTAAATTTGATCATGTCAAGGTGGTTGTAAGTTTAAAGCCATTGAAAAGCTTTGAGATTGTTCTAAAAACTTTCGCCTACTAATAAATTTAATTAAACTTGAGTTAATCTGTGTTATTTTTGGAAAAAATTGTTTTTTCTTTATTCCCTGAATGTCTGCAAGTAGTTTTCTTATTCCCGTTGCAATCTTACATTAAAACCTTTGTAAATCACACAAGATCTTATCCCTATGATAGTTTGGTGGCATTTGCAATTTCATTTATCGAGAAGAGATTTCATTTGATAGTGAAATAAAAAAAATTAAAATCACTATGACTCCTAGCATGACTATAAGATTGTTTTTCAGCCTTTGAGGGTATCTTAGGCGTGATGAAATAGAGGTTGATAATGTTTAGTCAAGTTTTCCAATTTGAGCCTTCATTTTGGATTCTTGAAGTTTGTGTGAAAAGTGTTGATCTAGGCCTCCATTGAAGCACATATTTTGGTTAAAGGAACATCATAGCTATCACAAAACATTTTGTTGTTCAATATCTCCATTTTTGTAAAATTTCTCAAGAATTTGGTGAATCAAGTTGACTTCTACCTCACCTCGCACCAAAAATTCATTTAAAAACAACCAATCATACCCATACTACCCCTATTTTTCATGTGTGTATACAAATGCATAATTTCTACTACTAAAGCATGCAAAAACAATCAGGTTTTAATTGTCTTTAGTGGCCTAAACCTTTCTTAGAAAGTATCTCCATTATCTAGAGTGAGAACTCGTGAGAGTTAGGTTTTTGCATTGATCATACTTTCTTCAAGGTCTTCTTAATAATTTCACAAGAAACGATATCTCTATCTCCTCCACAAACAACATGCTACAAAAAGGGTCCTCTCACCCTGGTTGAAATGCACAACCATAAAGTAGTGAGGATAAGTCAAATCCTCTTGAGGGTGCTACCCATTTCTCCACATCTGAGTGACAAAGAGCAAATTGTATTTCATCCCCGCCTTCAAAATGACACACTACATGCTCTGCTTGTCTCTAAGCTTCTTTCCAAACCTTTGATCTTTGCTCAACTTTTGAGGGAGAATCAATTAGGTACCAACACCCGATAGAGCCATTTCCAATGAATATAGTGGTTACAGTTCATATTTAGACCCTGTTTCCACCCCTAGTGCACTAGATTTCATTGATAAATCTTGGTAAAGAGAATTTGGATCATCCCATTTCTAGTTTCTAGTATTGACAGGACATTTGACATATCTTATTTTACTACATTTTCACAACCAAGGTGGAAATCCTTAGTTGAAACTCCCTATTGATCGATTCTTAATGAGTACTAGTGTCTTAACCTCTATCAAGTGAGATTTGTTACTGATCTTTGCAAATCTGGAAGGAAGAAGATCTTTCTTTGCTAGGGATCCCTAGGACATTATTTCTAGAGCTAGGAAAAATAAATTCGAAGGAGGAAAATCCTAGAGATTTGTTGGAGATCAACAGACAAGAAAAGGGATCTCCACCGATGAAAGTGATTGGCCTAGCATTAAAGACTACCATTCAAGTGCTTCTGAATCAGGTGGCTTGTTTGTGGAACTGAATTCTCCAACTGGATAGGGGCCTTCATTTGATTTTGAAAATTTTGCTTCTCATTCTATTCCTATCTTTTCAAAAGATGATAGGGTTTTCCAAGAAACAAGGCCTTTAGGGGACATCCATTTTGAAAGTTATACGCTTGTGTTTCAAAGACCCTCTGCCCCTTATCAATTTGTCTCCCCTCTAAGGTCACCTCCTCAGAACAACATGGCCCAGCCCCCACCGAAACCTCCTTTTGTTGTAAACACCTTTGGTCTAATAAATTTTATAGGGATGGTTGGTTATCCAAATTCAGTTTCCCAGGATGTGATAAATATATTACCGAAGTTCCAAGGAAACAACGCTATAACTGGTGATTAACATTTAAAGCTTTTTATCAATATTATGGAAGAATTTGAGATTGAATATGAATATGTATATATCAAATTGTTTAATCATACTTTTTAAGAGGATGTAAGGGACTGGTATAAATCTTTGTCATATAATTCCATTGATTCTTGGCCAGAGATGAACAATGCATTTATATTGTAGTATGGTCATAGAACTAACCCTAGGTTTCTTCTATCATAATTTGAAAAAATCAAGAAGAATCCTAATGAGTCAAGACATGATTTCAATACAAGTTTTAACAATACCTTAACGATATTTCCTATTAGCTTAAGGCCATGTGATGAATCATGTTTGATCAAATATTTAGATGCATCGATAAAAAGATGCTTACTAGTTGAGGGATAAAAACCCTACTAATTTGAGGTTGGCCTTCACCATGGCTCGCAAATTGAGAACAACATCAAGGAAATTGGAAAGCCTCTAAAAAGGAGGGTGTAAAACTAATTAACCAGTAAAATCCTCAAACAAGTAAGGTTGATGATTTGGAGGAAGTTGTGAAAACTTTGGAAGGGGCTGTCAAAGAAATATCATACAAATTAGCCTAGGTAGAAAAGGGAATTAGGAAGAGTTCGCAAGGTCAACACAAGCAACAAGCACAAGACAAGTTTACAAATCATCATATAAATGATCGAGAGATTTGATGACAGAGGCAAGGGACTTGTTGGATTTGGAAATGAACAAGTACAAGGTAGGGAAAACATAATGGTACCTGATCCTTTGGCTTCCAGAGTTGTTGTTGTGGAGGAGATAGATGTCATTGATTGGTGTGACAGATGTTTCATGCCCCATGCTCCATGTGAGGAAGTTCATCAAGAAGAAGAAGAAGTTGATGATGATAATGATGATGATGCATGCACGATGGAATGCTCTACAAGATCACAAAGAAAGAGAAACTTCAACTAACATAATAAGTGCTAGAACTGCTATTGATTTTTGGGATTGCATTCATTGGGTACCTATTCTTACCCCCTCTCATACTTTAAAAATTGATCTTGTACAAGATTTTGAATTACCCTATAATGACTTTGAATATTTAAGAGCTTTAATGATAAAAATGTATGATGGAGGAATCTCATCCGAGGAGGACAGTAGTTGTTGATGAACTCTGTTGTTACCCAAGAGAAGGAGTATAACACAAGAAGTAGGGTTTTCAAAGGCACAAGACCTTGGATCAAGACAAAACTCCATTTCTTTCAAATATTCCTAAAGAGGCTCCTAAGAAAGATGCATCTGCCAAGGGCCTTGTTGTCCTAAACAAAACTCATACCCCTCCTTATGCCCAAGCTGTCAAAAATCCTATGCCATCTAATGAGTATATCAACCTTCCTTCTAATGCTTCCTTGCCAAAGTCTGTTCCCTATGATATTGCTCAATTCTTTAGTCAGATCAAGATCTCAACTCCAAGTGTTGAGTTGTTTAGGATTCCTGAGCACAAAAAGGGGCTTTTGAGTATTTGGGGCTAAAAGAGGAGATGACTTCCCTAGGTAGAAATATAAACATTCTAGAGACTCCACCAGTCATTGAAGAGTTAGGGACACCACCAATGTTGGAGGAACTAGGTGAACAACCTAAGGTTTATTTGGGGACATCCTTGGTGGAGTCTCAGCTAAATATGGATCCATTCTTCACCACTCTGATCATTAAAGATAGATTTCTACACAACTGTATGTTTGACTCAGGGGCATCATGCAATGTTATTCCTCTAGAAGTCATGAATGAACTAGATATCAAAGTAACAACAGCATATGGGAAGTGTACTACTATGGAATCTAGATAAGTGCAAGTGGTGGGATGTGTGAAAGGTCTGGTGGTGCAACTTGCATCTTACCTAGGTAAAAACTTGGTGCTTGATGTTGTTATTGTTGATTGCCCACCAATTGGGGTATGTTGTTATCTCGAAAATGGGATGCAAGTGTTGGTGGGAGTGTTCAAATGGACATGTCCTATGCTACCATCCCAATTGAGGGCAGCCTTGTTAGGTTGTATGGAGAAAAAAATATGTTGCACCTTATTGAAGATCCCAAAATGCATCTTATGATGTATTGTACACAAGTTTTAACATTGATAAATTTTAGGATTTGCTGATGGAAAAGAGCACAATATTGAAGAATACAAATGTCTTGAACATGCAGGCTCTCCTTGGACTTTATTGTTTGATGGAGCTTACTACAAGTTTGGAAATGGTGCTGGTGTGGTTCTGATCTCCCCGTGTCAGGAAGAGTTTGTCTTTTCCTTCAAACTCAACTTTGAGTGCACTAATAACATTGTTGAGTATGAGGCACTATTGTTAGGTCTTAGGATTGCTTGGAAATATGGTGTTAAAGATATCATTGTTAGAGGAGATTCATAATTAATTGTAAAGCAAGTCAAGAAAACTTTATGCCACAAAAATTAGCGAATGAAACAATACAAGCATGCAGCTTGGGATATCATTGAGATGTTTGATTCATTCAATATTATGCATCATGATAGGAGGTTCAATTATTTGGAAGACAAACTTGTAGTATTGGGATCTCGGTTTGATAGTTGTATAGTATCCCCATATTGTGAATATGATGTTGAGGTGTTAACTAGGCCATCTGTACTGACAACATTAAACATTAGCAAGTTTTTGATGATGATGCTCAGGTCAGAAGATTTCTGCAGAAAAAAGGGGAGTTTTCTGATCAAAATATTGATTAGGAACCAATGGTGTGCATAGCAGAGGGTAAAGAAACCTTTTTTGGCAAAGGCATCATCCAACTAAAGACTAATACCATTCCTAGAGGGTTGGTTGCTCTTGAATCCAACTTTGATAATGTTAATCGCATTATTAATAGATGCATAGAATCCTCAAGGGATATTAAGGAGCATGACCTTGGCACAAAGGAGAAACCAAGGAATATCTGGTTAGGAAGTAATCTTAGCAAGGAGGAAAAATAGTCTTATGTCCAATTGCTAAAAAAATATCAAGATTGCATGGCTTACACTTATTTTGAATTAAAGGAATACAGAGAGGATCTACTTAAACACGAGATTCCCTTAGAATCTAATGCAAAACCATTCAAGTAGAAGAAGAGGCCAATCAATCCACTCCTATCTCTTAAAATGCAAGAGGAACCAGAAGAAGGCGGGGATGGAGGGATTATTCAGCCCCTACAAGGTTTTCTTCTTGGGTTGAAAACCTAGTACCAAAGTAAAGAAGAATGGTGACATCAAGTGTGTGTGTGGATTTTAGAAATCTGAACAGAGCATCAATGAAGGATAATTATCCTTTACCAAACATGGAAAACATGTTGCAATTAGTGACTGGTTCTAAGCTGCTATCTACCCTGGATGGCTTCTCTGGTTATAACCAAGTTGTTGTAAAGGAATCAGAAAGAATTAAGACAATCTTTACCACCCCTTGGGGAACATATGTGTATGTCAGGATGCCCTTTGGTCTAATGAATTTCAAGCAACCTTTCGAGAGCAATGGATGTTGCTTTTGCTGGTTACATCAATGATTCTATTTTTGTCTACCAATATGATGTAAGCGTGTTTTCCAGAAAGAGAGGTGATCATTCACATCACTTAGAGAAAATGCTGAAAAGATGTAGAGAATATGGCATTTCACTCAATCCAAAGAAGTGCCATTTTGGAGTACAAAAGGAAAAATTGTTTGGTCACATTATGTCACAAGAAGGGGTAATGATTGATCTAGAAAGGGTAGAGGCCATCAACAAGGTCCCAATTCCAAGAACCAAGAAGGGGATTTAGTCCTTTTTTGGGCAGATAAAATTTATCAGAGATTCATATCAAACTTTTGCTGAGTTGACCATTCTAATCACTGACATGTTGAAGAAGGACCAGGTCATCAAATGGGAGGAGGATGTCATTCAAGATTTCAATGGGATCAAGGAGGCATTAAAGCATGCCCCTGTTTTAGCAGCTCTAGATTATAAGAATCCTTTCCAACTATTTTATTTTTCTTCAGAGAACACTATTGCATTTGTTCTTTTTTGGCTACTTTGGAAAAAGTTTGAACCCACCCCGCGGCCCCGCCAGGATTTGATTAAAGCAAAATTTAAGTGGCAGGAAAAAGTCTTACTTTGACCCCGCAGAAGGACACGTGGCAAAGTTAAAAGTAGAGATGTGGGCCTTCGGAGGCAAGTGGGATATTTTTCCCTTTTGGCAAGATGGAGTAAAAATTCTAAAATGGAAGTGCGCCCCCACCAAATCATATTGAAGCCTTATAAGGTTCTTGAAGTTGTGCCATAAAGACACGTGGAGGTTTCCACTGGGTCTTCTTTCCTTAGTTTTTTCAGAAATTTCCTAAAAGGTCTGAGACACATGGCGAGCCCATGCTCATTTAGGGTCTCTACTTTTGGGGACCATCCAAGATGCACCATTGAGACACGTGGTGGTTTGAAAATTCAAGAGGTGGGGAGGCGGGCCATCGGGGCAACTTGGATCTTTTTCCCCTTGTTATTTAAAAGACTAAAATCATCAAAATGACTGTGTTGTCCTCTCAAAATTTCCCCTCTTTTGAAAGTCGAAAAATTGAAAATTTTGAATTGAAACCCTTTAGTGATGTTCTAATGAAGTGAAAAGTTGAGGAGATAGTAAAATTCATGTTTTTGGAGTTATTTTGGTGATTTGTGGGTATGTCAGACATTTTTGTCCCTCATGTCCCAAGTTCTACCGGGCCTTCTATTCCCAAAATTCTTTAACTTTCGGTTCTCCTGTGAACTTTTTGCCCATTTGTCCCAAGTTTGTTCAGCTCTCTGTTCCCTGATCACCTGCATCACCCGCATTAGGTCCTTCATGTACTTTTGTCCCATCTATCCCAAAATAATCTGTTCCTTCTGTCCCCGCTTTTCCCACATCACGCGCATCGGCCGAATCGCATCTTCACATCCCTTGCATTTCCAAGTTTCTAGACCACCCGTGCTCATTCAGCCCGTAGTTTCGCATCACGCGCATCGCCGAATCACGTCTTCACGTCCCTAATGTCCCAAATGTACCAAAGACCATCCGGGCTAGTTTTTTCCGCTCTTCTTGATTCTTATCTTTTTAAGTTGGTGCAATATGAATTTAATGCACATTTAATGACCTTCTCTCTCTAAATGGCTATTTAATGGGACTATTCTCTATGCATTTGACACATTGCTCACTTGCCATCATTTTCTCGTGCTCTTGCTCCCTTTACATTTTTCATTGCGGATTCGATCCTTAAAGGTTTTTCCTTTGTGCATTGCAAACATGAAGATCAAATTCCAAGGCCAAGAACATGTATCATCTCTTGAGTCCTCTGTTCCCGATATCGGGATAGTGAGGTTCAACACCTAGATTTTGGGGATTTTTGGAACAAATTGAGTAGCCCTAATCCTTCCCCCATGGCACAAATGATCAATGACAATGGACTTGCATATGTGGCTAGTTTCCCTATCTCTGTACAATGTGCCGAAACCATGCTCACATGTGGAGCTCATTTTCACTCAGACACCAAATAATTGACTAATGTGCATGGGGAGTTGATTGCCAAATTGTATGTTGCTGCCATTACTGCTGCCCTATGCATACCAAAGACTGAAGACTCCATTATTCTCACTCAAGCTCAAGCTCAGACCGTATTCAAGTAAGACAGTGAAAAATATAAGACAAGAATAGAAAAATCATGGTTGAAGAACCCTAAGAAGGGAGCATCCCGACTTTCCAAAGCATTATTTAGGGCTGATTTCAATGAAGAGCTATCTGATTTCATCATTTTGCTAGCTTGTGTCATGAGATTCCCTCTACCAATGAATTTCACTTCTGGATGTGCCCTCTCATCAACATCGTCTGTGAAGTTAGTCAGAACATAAATTGGGCATAAATCATTTACATGAATTTGACTGAGTAATTTTCTAATGTGCAGCAGACTAAGAAGTTCAATATGAATTCTTATCTCATGTATTCCCTAGTAGTATCCTGGTAGTGGTTTGGATTCACATACATGGAGGGCCAAAAGGATGAGCCCATTTATGCATACTGCCCTCAATTCACCCTTGAAACTAGCAACCACAATTTCAGAAGAGTTAATGATGCCTTTACCATGTATATTGTAAGGATCTTAGAAGGTGATACTACTAGGAGGTTTTCTAATGAGGCCATGAACCTGATAGCTAAGTATGGATATTTCTTCATTCAATTCAGGAGGTTTTCATATATCAAGTTGGTTGGTTATGAAAACACACCTCTCAAGCTCCCCATGTTTTGTAATGACAAGATGGCTCTAATTGAAGTGTGTAGGAAATTGGATAAATTACATAGAACCTGCAGGGACAAGAAAATATCTGGTCTGCACTTCCCTATTTCTTTGGGAAACTATACATGTAAAACAACCTTGGATGCCCAAAATATAGAAAGGGCCCTTGCTCCCATCACTGTCCACTTTTTCAGGCCTAGGACTTGTTTTGATTTGAAGAAGTTCATTGAGCAGAACCTCAGAATAAATTATCATCACATGCCAGATACCAAGGATTACTGGGCTAATTGTGTAGATGATTTTGAAGCAAGGTGGAGGCACTATGGTAGACTCTCTCTGCAACTGATTAAAGAGCTCAATCTCTATCAAATTCTTGAAGGGTTCTAGGATGATGATGCAGACTTGTTGTCTTTTGAATATGAGACATTAATCAAACATACTCCTTTGGAAGATCTGGATTGGTATAAGAAGGAGAAGGATGACTTGGTTGAGATTTTGACCCCTGTCCTTGTAAGAACCAAAGTTTGTTTTGACAGAAGGTTCGAGAGCTTAAGAAGAATCAAAGTGGATCTTCTTCCAGAGATACTTCAACACCTAGGAAGGAAACACATACACCCAGCAAAAAGGTACCTATACAAACCCCTCCTTCTTCCTCAACTAAAGAACTCGAATCATCTACTCCCTCTTCTTCTACTCAAGTGCACCAAAATAAGATAAAAGAGGTTAAACAAGAGCCAATTGAGGAAGAATCCCTTCTAGAGCATTCAAGATTGCCTTCACAGCCTATAGAAAATTATTTTCTCGGTGAAAGTGATGATGATGAAGTACCAAATCCCTGCGGGAACTTCAAAATTTATAGTAGAAGATGAGAAGGAGGTACCTAACACCGAACCTCCTAGTACCACAGATTCCTCTCGCACAAGAAGCTCTAGATGCCTCACTCACCTCTTTACTTTTTGGAAGCAAGAGTGGTGAATAGTTTAAGTTCCATGGGTTCACTTGATCTTGGACCTCTTATCCCTTCTTCTTCTTCTTCTTCTACTTTTGCATGGGTGAAAACCTTGGTTGATAGCAAGAAGATAAAACCTTCTTCCCGTTTGACAGGGCCCAATTTTGATGTTGTGGTAGCTTTTTTAGGTACTACTCCTCCTCCTCTAGCAAAGAGAGCTAAAAAAACTTCAAGAATAGTAACAGATGCTCAAGGCCAACAATTTCTAGAGGTTACAAAGCCTAAGGTTGATAAGGCAGAGCAAGATCTATTAGCCTCTAACTTGGAACTTTCTAGAATTCCCATGGGAGAATCTACTCCTGAGAGTGAGGTACATAACCTCTAAGAAATAGTAACCAAGGTTATTGAGAGAGTGGAAATGGGTAAACAAGCTATAAAATAGTTGGAAGGAAAAAATCAAGTTCTTTCCAACTTCATCAAGTCATTAGTGGCTAAGGATAAGGTTTTGGATCTGCTCCACTAGCTACCCTCCCACCTCCTATGATTCTTAGTCGGGATGAGGTTCGAGTATCAAGGATATACATAGATATTCCACTTATAGAAGGGCTATGGAAGCCATGGTTGATGACATGACCATTGCAGCAGCTTGAACTTCATTGAAGAGGCCTTCAAATCAAATGAGAAGGTGGTCAACCTACAACAAAAACTCTCCTCCTCTATTAAAACTATGGACAAAGAACTGAAGCTTTGGAGTAGTTACATCATAGATCTTCGCCTAATGGGACAGGCTGATGAAAAGATATTGTTGGCCGATAAATTTTTTGATGATGCCAAGGACAACTTGTCAGGGTTATGGGTGTTCAGTGTTGAATGGAAAATAAAAGTTCTGGAAGAAGCCTTGGGAGAATTGAGAAACAGTTGGCGAAGGGATAATCTTTCAAGACTTGTGTGGCATCTACCTTTAAGGATATTCATTGTCATCTTCATGATGAAACTTCAGGTGTTCCTTTCTCTCTTCAAGAGATTAAAACTCAATTCAGGACATTTGTCAAAGAAGGCGTATTCAAAGAAGAATTGATTACCAAAGAGAAGATAAAGGATATTTGCTCTCTTCAATTTGCCATTGAAGAGGCTAATAAAGAATACCTAGAACATACCTGAGTTTGATAAGAACATGGAGAAATGTCTAGGCACTTGGTCTCATGCCACTGCCAACACATCAGTCCCATGAGGCAGGGAGATAGATGAGGCATTAAAAAGATTCAAGTAATGGATTCTCGAGTCGGTGGGTCCTCCTTATCAATAAGCGGATGTTTTCTCTCCTAGTTTCTCCTTTTCTCCTTCTTTCCCTAGAATCAATCTCATTGTAAACTAATTAAGTACATTGTGTTGAGCACTTCCTTAATTAATATTTTAGTTAAAAGAAACGGTTACCAAGTGTAACCAATTTGTAAGCTATATAATGGGCTCTCTACGCCATTTTCAGGGGCTAGAACTTTGTTTATTTTTAAAAGTGTAAAGGAGTAAAAAGATATCAATACAAGAAGATCTCTCTTTCTGTTTCCATCTGTTCTTGTTCTTTCATTTCTATCTGTTGAAATTTATTGAGTCATTAATCTAGTTTACTTTAGGAAGCTTTGTATTCTTGTGGATGTCATCTCTGGAACTTTGTGTCCATGAAATAACATCTTGTAGTTTTAATGCAAATGATTTTGTTCTATGTGATTCCATTCTGGCATGTGTAAGGAATTATTTTGTTATCTATATTTCCTGAGAGTGTTATTCTACCTTTTCCCATCCCTTAATTCTTCTATCCTTTTGTATTGATGATCTATTATATCAAACACTTTCATGACATCGAGCTCCTATTTAAAAATCAATATTGTACATTTGTAAATAGGTTTTTTTCCTTTATAAAGGGAACCTCTCCCATCAAAGAGGAGGGACTTTTCTGTCCCGACTATTGTTTTCAATAAAGTCCTTATTTGACATCCAACAACCCGCAAGCTTGACAGAGAACAATCAAAATTTTTCTCCAGTCAACGATAGAGGTGTAGAATTTTGGGGGAAATTTGGAAAATTTTCCTTTTGAGGAAAAAAGAGTTAAAAGTTAAAAAGGAAGCATGGTTCCGCAAGGACCTACATCAAAAACTAGAAGCGGAAGGGCAGAGTTGTGGGGAAAACTTGGAAAATTTTTCCTTTTCCAAAAAAGAGGTGAAATAGCAGAATTTAGTTGTGGTTCCTTTGGGACCCACATTGGGACACGTGTCAAGCCCATTTTTCAAAGGTGGAGGGGTGGAGAAAATTGAGAAATTGCATATTTTTTTCAAAAGGTGTAAAAGGTAAAAAGGAAACCCTAGGCGGTCTTAGCTCGGATCTTCCATGTGGACGGTCCAAATTCAAAAGAAAGATCGATGACAGATTGTGCATCGTATATGATTTTCTACCATTGTTTCTCTAAAGCTCCTGTGGATGTGAATTTTTATGGTTTTTTATCATTTCTTGGAGTCTACTACACGTAAAATGAAAGGGAAAATTAATTGGGTATCCTGATTGGGTGGGAAAATCTAAAGATGTCTTTTGCCATCAAGATGTGATCTAACCATTGGCTTCGATCTGATTTTCAGTTTTTCTTTCCCTGGCACATAAAAAACTAGATTTGACAGATTGGAGGAGTAAGTAGTTGGCGTACAAGATGAAGAAAGACCTACTAGGTGAAGAATTGAATGCTTTGGAAATATTTGGAAAATTTTTCCTCTGCACACCCGATAAATTTTTACAAATCTGATTTTGGGAGTGTCAACACGCAATGGTGCTTTGAATGTATCTAATTTTTGGGGTAAAATTCTATTGTAAATGAATTATTATAAATTTCATGAATTTTTCGTGCAAAGGGTTGGAAGGTTAAAGGTTAGGACTGATTTTTCTAAGAGAGAAGCTTGATAGAACCCCTCCTTCCGAGAAATCTTACGAAGAAACTTGTTTATCTCCTTTATGTTAAATTTGATCATGTCAAGGTGGTTGCGAGTGTACAACCATTGACAAGCTCTAAGATTGTTCTAGAAACTTTCCCTGTTGATAAATTTAATCAAACTTGACTTAATCTACACTATTTTGGGTAAAATTTGTGTTTTCTTAATTTCAAAATGTTTGCAAGTAGTTTTCTTGTTCCCGTTGCAATCTTACATTGAAACCTTTGTGAATCACACAAGATCTTATCCTTGTGGTAGTTTGGTGGCATTTACACTTTCATTTATCGAAGAGCTTTTATTTGATAGTTAAATAAACAAATTTAAAATGACCGTTACTCCTAGCATCACTATAAGATTGTTTGTTGGCCTTTGAGGGTATCTTAGGCATGATGAAACAGAGGTTGATAATGTTTAGTTAAGTTATCCAATTTGAGCCTTCATTTTGGATTCTTGAAGTTTGTGTGAAAAGTGCTAACTGGACCTCCATTAAAGCACATATTCTAGTTAAAGGAACATCCTAGCTATCCCAAAGCATTATGTTGTTCAAGCTCTCAATTTTTGTAAAATTTCTCAAGAATTTAGTGAATCAAGTTCATACTCGCCTCACCTCCCACCAATTTTTTTAAAAACAAATAATCATACTCATACTTCCCCTGTTTGTCATGTGTGTATACAAATGCATAATTTCTACTACCAAAACATGCAAAAACAATTAGGTTTTCATTGTCTTTAGTGGCCTGAACCTTGCTTAGAAAATATCTCCATTATCTAGAGTGACAATTGGTGAGAGTTAGGTTTTTTGCATTGATCATATTTTCTTCAAGGTCTTCTTAATAATTTCATAAGGATATCTCCATCTCCTCCACAAACAAAGCAGCTACAAAAAGGGTCCTCTCACACCTTTGGTTGAAAGGAAAAACCATAAAGTAGTGAGGATAGGTCAAATCCTCTTGAGGGTACTACCCATTTCTCCACATCTGAGTGACAAATAACAAGCTACATTTCATCCCCGGCTACAAAATGACACACTACATGCTCTACTTGTCTCTAAGCTTCTTGCCAAACTTGTGATGCTTCTCAAATTTTGAGGGAGAATCAATTTTGGTACCAACACGGTGAATTTATAGGAGAAACAAAAAGATAGGGAATGAGGGGTAAGCACGGGAGTATGGCTTGCAAAAATAGATATTCTCTAATGACTCGGTTTCTTGGAAAACCCTACCAAACTTGGAAGAAACAGGGGAAAAATGAGAAGTACACTTTTGAGACATGAATGATGGCCCCTCTCCTACTAGAGAACTCAAATTTATATGATGGTCCCTCTCCTGCTAGAGAACTCAAATTTTTGCCCCTCTCCTAGTTCAAATTCACTTGAAGATGTATGGTAATCTTCAACCACAGATTGATCACCCTTCGGACTGATATTTTCTTTTATGATTCTTGATCTCCTACTGCTTTCAGATTCATCTTCCTTCTAAATTTTGTTTTCCTAGTTTTGGAAATAACCTTTTAGTAGGATCCCTGGTGAAGAGAGATCTTCTTCCCTCCAACTTTGCGCATTAATGACAAATCTTACTTGACACAAAAGTTAAGGCACCGGTAATCATCAAAATTTCATTTCAACATGGAGTCACCACTAAGGATTTTCATCTTAGTTGTGCAGATGCACTATAAGTAACTTGCCAATTGTCTATCAATGCTTAATTTCGTAAATATTAACAAATCCGACCTTCCTTTTCCCACATTATCACTATTGACATAAATTTAATGTAATAACTACTAGAAATTGGAAATACTACATAATGAACATGTAATCTTGCACAAATCGTACATATCTCAAAAAAGGATGACATTTAAACAACGTATTTGAACTTAAATCAAGCAAGAGACATTACCTGTGTCGACATGTGTATGCATCTATAAAAATAGTCCCGAAAATGGTGCCACTTGGTGTTGTTGCTGCACAAATAGGTCCCGAGTTCAAATAATCCCCGGCAATGGTGCCATTTTGGTGTTGGTATCCAAATTGATTCTCCTACAAGGTTCGAGCAACATCACGAAACTGGTAAGATGCTTAGAGACAGATGAACCATGATATGAGTCATTTTGTAGTGTAGCATCCCAAAATTTCTTGCAAGTTAAATTAACTATGGTTAAGTCTAAACAGGATTAGAAAAGATCATCATTGGGTGTATAGTTCATTTGGTTCATTGTATCATGACCCACAACTTCTGTTGTGGGGCATTACACTACGGAATGAATAACCCCGCACCCACCTTGATGATCCTTCCTAAAACATGATTAGGCCTTAATCATAGGTAAAATGGTTCATAAATGATAGTGAATCTTTCATTTATTTGTATCTCAAGTTACTTTATTTTAATTGGTTTGGTCATCTTTTATTTTTTTCAACTTTTACATGACCATGATTATAGTTGTTTCTTTTTTATTTGACAATGTTATATCAAGCCAACTTTATGAGAATATTTGAACTATTATTTATGGACTTGGTGATTTTCGTATTGGAATGTTTTATATAAACCTAGAAAATCAACTAATTTTTATGGCAATATATTGTTGGAAATATGTCAACTTGTATTATGAAGGTTAATTTTAACTTAACCATTAAGTAGAGGGTAACAACTAAACAAAAAAATGTATGAAATATTGTGTGTGTTGTGTGTGTGTGTGTGTGTGTGTGTGTGTGTGTGTGTGTGTGTGTGTATTAGAGGGATTAGGCATGTAAGCCAAAAGTTTTATTTAGTTATCAAAATTTATGGGTTTCATAAAGTGAAACACCTTCACATGGCACAAGTGTGTGGCATGCACTAAAACATGTACCAGCATTGGGAAGCCTGAATATTCTTCAATATGCCGCCCAACTATAGTTCTTTCATTATATTTTCCTGTTACTTTTCCTTCATCTATTTTCATTCTCGCCTTTTGGAATACTTGTGTGAGTTTTGGAGGAAAGAAGGATTCAACTTGTTGGAGTGGGAAGAGTAGAAGGTTGCTGATTCTAGGTTTACTTCAGGCATGAATATCTTCTCCTTTCTCTGCTGCATTATTTGTAAAAAAATGAGGAAATACACATTCTGTTTTTAATGGCAATCAAGGAAATTGTGGATAATTTTTGATTTAATTTTTGGAGATGAAGTATGAAAAGGAAATTGATGGATTTTGTATTCTTGTTAGTTTTCTTTGTGTGGTTTTAACCTAACATAGAAAAATATGAAGATGGGGTTTTGGGTTTTGATCAACAAAAATAAACTAAAAGAAAGGTTAAAAATTCCTTCTCTGCATTATAATAAATTATACCCAAAAGGAAAAGAGTTGGGTTTTTCCTGTACAGGAAGAAGGAAAACATTTTGTGAATTTGTGGGTTTTCATGTTGTTAAAATGAAATTTGGTTGTGTGTTTTCTGTAAACAAATCGATTTGGGTATATAAATCGATTTGCATAAAGGAATCGATTTGGGTAACCCAATCAATATGGGTATGCAACCGGTTGGGGTTTTATATTTTTCTTCTTGGTTGTTATATGCAGGTCTGATTTTTAATTTATTGAGATCTTTTGAATGATAATTTGTGGGTGTCAAAGCTCTTGCATGGGGCTGCATTTTTCAGAAATTTTATTATTATGGACCACTAAATTGGTTCATGTATAAATGAGGGTGTCTTGTTATGTGTGAATAATTACAAAAAAATGGCATTTAGCCTGTAACTTCCAGCCTGGTAATATGACTTGGATTCTTGTAAGACTGTGAAAAAGAAATTACTTTTCTTGGTAATGGCATGAAAGCTTGGACAACTTGACCGAGTTGTACCAAGGAGTAATTGGAGGCATGATTGGGTCTAAAATAATGATATCTTATAAAATAAATTATTAGTTGTTCTTTTACTAAAAAGAGTATGTTTAAATGATGTAACCATGGTGCTACTATATTGTTGGTTGGGATGTTTGTTTACCAAATAGAACATGTTAAAGTGATGTAAATATGGTGATATTTGTGTTAATTTGCATATTTTCTCATTGAATTTAAAAAATACTCTTCTTAATCATATTGTTTTTACAAAGTTATGTAGAAATTTTAAATGTCAAATGCTTATTGATTGAAGTTGGAATACGAATGTATTGACCTTTGTGATTAGAGGGAAACATGATCACTGAAATAGAAATTGGTTGTTCTATTTGTGTGCATCCATAGCTATATCTTTATAGAAACTAGGTAGTAATACATTTTCAGTTGTATTACCATGTGCTTGTTGATAAAATAACATGTATATCCTTTCATATTTTATTAATTAATTGCATCAGAAAATGGAGTTAATATTCATGCCAGTTCATTTTGAACTGACATCATATCACTACTCCAGTCTTGAAGGACAAAAAAGATGTCTGTTACATTGGGATGTGCGAGAAACTCATGTCTTGTGAATTTTTATCGTAATATGGATCTAAATGAGATACTTGGATTTTAATTAGTGAAAGGATGATATCCTTGAATTTTTGGCTGAATTATTGGGATCTTGGACCCATTAAAATATTCAAACCTCAATATGTGATAATTACTATACCGGTTATATATTTTGCCTTAACGACATATGTAATATATGATTTTAATAAAGAGATGATTACTTTATGTGTAATAATATCTCAATATGAGTAAATGATGAATACTTGAGTTGTGAAATCTTACTTTTCATAAATTGTTGAATACATTTATTTGATAGTTATCAATGTATGAATCCGATAATTGGGTAATTATTGTAGCAATCAATCATCTTTAATTTCTAAATTAAATAAGCTATTTAGTGTTGTAGCTAATTCAAGGAATAATTAAATATACATGTTTTAATATATATTTAATTTGGCCTTTTAGTAAACTTGGTATTAATATGATAAGATTGTAAATCATGTTGTGTAGGGAACGTAAGAGTATCATTGTAAAAAGGTAATTTATGGTTAAAGAATCAAACATCGGGAAAAAAAAAGATGAAATGGGATGGTAAATAGATGAAAAGATCCATTAGGCATATTAAGGGATAAGTACATGTGGAATGCTGATATACTTACATTTCAACATAACAAATGTACTTATCTCATAAAGATCATAGTTGGCCGTTGGCATTTATCTCAATATAAACTCTTTAAGATAGGTTTAATTTGAGATAAAATGAAAACAAAACTATAAAGATCTAGATAAATGTGAAAGTGATAGTTGTGAGGTGGTGGAAGTCTTAAAAATCATAAGACTAGTGTGACGTCTTGATTTTAGTCATAGCCTGCATGGCAGATAACTTTGGCCAAAGTAATGCATTGATGGCTATGCATTTTCTGATCACCTAGTCCTCCAATTAAATAAAAAAATTATCTGTAACTTGATAATGGGAATTTGAAATATTGAACATGAGGTAGATAATGGTCAGAGATAATGGTCGGATACCGGAATATGAAGTCAGGAAACTAGCTTTGTGGTAGACCCAAGGACTTTCACATAGTTCCCATGACCTTTAAAAGGTTGAGCTGAAATGCTAGTAAGCATTGTCACTCGAAGTAGTGACGAAGGGAGATCATGGAGATCTAGATACACCCTTCTCAGCCACACATGGCTTACATGGATGTTATCAGATAGATCAAAAGAGAAAAATTGATTAATGAATTTGATTAAATAAATCTATATGATTGTAGCTGTGTAATTTGTTATTATGTTTGTGTTAAAAAAATCCTCATTTTTAGCTCTTGTAATTTTGAGCATTACATTTTGGTATCAGAGCCAGAGGCTCAGACACTTGGACATTAATGGGACACACGTTCTAATAAAAGTATCCTCTTTTATAAAACAGAAACTATGGCTAGGCCGACAACAAGAGCTAGTATGGCAAGTGACAGTGGGGTAAATATTGATGACGTGTCGAGATAATACGACTGCTAAGTTAGAAGAAATCCTCAACCTTTTGAATGACACGAAACCGAGTTGTTGCCTTAGAACAACAAGGTCAGGGTGGTGAAGAGAATGAGGATCGTAGGGATGAGAATCAGGGTGATGAGAAATATGATGATCAACCCGAGCACCTGAATGAAAGGGAAAATAAGAAAGCAAGGTTGGCTGTTGAGTTAGCAAGGGACATTAAAAGAATATCCCCACCTAAATTTGATGGTACAACTCTTGGGGATGGTGCTGAAAATTGGCTCTTTGAAATGGAAAAGTATTTTGAGATTAGGGACTTTTCAGAGGAGACAAAAGTAGTATGGGGAGCCTACCAATTGTCTGTGAAGCATCTTCTGGTGGGATAACCGGAAAATGGAACTAGGAATTGATTCTGGTATGATCACATGGGAGAAGTTCAAGGCCTACTTCCATCAAAGATGGCTACCTCAACTATAATTTGACCAAAAGATGGTAGAATTCCAAAATCTAACTCAAGGAAAGTACTTAGTTATAGAATATTAAGAGTGTTTCACTCGATTATTGAATATGCTTCTTTGTATCAAAAGGATGAGAAGTTTAGAATGAGAAAATATATAATGGGATTGAATCCTAGTATTGGTGGTGAGGTAGATGTTCATGGACCTACCTCGATGGAAATAATGTTTGAAAAATCTATCAAGCAAGAACTAAAGTTGCGAAGTATTTATGCCTCTAAAGAGGAAAACAAAAGGAAAAATAGCAATTTCCAAACATCAACCACAAGTAAACCAACATGGAAAAAGGGAAACAACAAGTTCATCCTGTCAATAAAAGAGGAATAGTGGGTAGAACTATTGTGAATAATAATAAAAATGGGCAACAAGGAACAAGTTTCAACCAGAATAAGATTGAGAGAAAAGGACCATTGGGAGGATGTTTTAAGTGCGGTGGTGATCATTTTGCTAACAATTGTCCACAAAGAGGACAATGGAATAACTAGATAGAAGGGATTTATTGTAGTAAATAAAGAGGGGCAACAACATAAGATTTATGTTGTAGTCCATAATAAGCAAGCGGAAAAGCAAGTGACTCCAATAGAAACTTCAAGTAAGCTTTTTGGAGAACTTGTTTCTGTTTTATTTGATTCTGGTTCAACAGAATGTTTTGTTTCATCTAAAGTTGCTGATAAAATCAAAATAAGAGTTGGGTACATGGAACACACTTGGACTGTACAATATGGAAATAATGTTGTACAGAGTGAATCAGTGTTTGTTTGAGGCACCACTAGAATTACCTGAGTTCATGACAAGATTAAACCTATATGTGGCACCTCTTGGATCCTATGATGTTGTCATAGGTATAAATTGGTTAAGTCAACATAATGCAACCTTGGATTGCTTAGGGAAAAGTGTAACCTACTACGATGATCAACAAAAAAACAAGTGTTTAGGGTGTTAAAAGAGAGTTTGTCACTAGGCATATTTCTACCATGTAGCTCAAAAAGGCAAAGCGAAAGGCTACCATCTATATGCTATAAAAATAACAAATTTGGGACAGGAAATTGAGCCTGAAATTGAAGCATTTCCCATCCTAAGGGAATTTAGAGATGTGTTTCCAAATGAGTTGCTCGGACTTCCACCTAAGCATGAATTTGAATTCACAATAGAGGTCAAACCAGCAATGAACCAATCTCCAAGGCACCATACAAAATGAAAACAATTGAATTAGTTGAGTTGAAAGCTCAATTACATGAATTTTTTTCCTTGGGTCTGATTAGACCAAGTATATCACCATGGGGTGCACCGGTTATCTTCATGAAAAAGAAGGATGGGACCCTCAGACTTTATATTGATTACCGAATGCTCAATAAGGTAACAATGAAGAATTGGTACCACACTGACCGAATTGATGATATATTTGATCAAATGGGGGATGAAAAAGTGTTTTCCAAGATTGATCTTAGATCCGATTATCATGAACTATGAATCAAGGATGAAGGATGAATATATCCATAAAACCACTTTTAGAACAAGGTATGTGTATTACAATTTTACAGTTTTTCCGTTTGGTCTAACAAATGCACTTGCCACTTTCATGAACTTGATGAAAAACGTGTTTAGGGAATACTTAGACCAATTTGTACTTATCTTTCTCGATGATATATTAATATACTCCAAGAATGAGGAAGAACATGATGAACATTTAAGGATTGTGCTGGGAATTCTCAGAAAACATAAATTATATGGAAAATTATCTAAGTGTGATTTCTATCAATATGAAGTACAATACTTAGGCCACTTATTAAGTAAAGAAGGAATCTCAATGGACCCTTCAAAGATCAGTGCCATCATGGAATGGCCAACACCAAAGGATGTGCATGAAGTGAGAAGTTTTATGGGTCTAGCAGGCTACTATTGAAAGTTTGTAAAGGACTTCTCTAGGTTAGCAAGACCTATCACTTCTTTGCAAAAGAAGGGTAAGAAATTTGTTTGGGATAATAAGTGTGAAGAATCCTTTAATGATTTAAAAGGTAGACTCACAAGTGCTCCGATGTTGAAGATTCTAGATCCAAATGAGAACTTCTTAGTGGTAACGGATGCTTCAGGGGAAGGTTTGGGTGGAGTACTACTACAAGATGGGCATGTGGTAGCTTTTGAAAGTAGGAAGCTGAGGGTGCATGAAGTAAATTACACACCACATGATCTTGAGCTTGTTGTGATTGTTCATGCGCTATAGGTATGGAGGCACTATTTGCTAGGAAAACCTTTTGAACTCAAAACAGATCATCTTGGGCTCAAGTACATTTTTACACAGCCGAATCTAAATGCAAGGTAGCGAAGATGGCTGGAGTTCCTAGAAAATTATGACTTTGATATAAATTACATTAAGGGAAAAGAGAATAGGGTGGTGATGCCTTAAGTCACATAAATCAGATTGTTGCTATAATTACATTAAGAACCTAGTTCAAAGATGAAGTTAAAAATGAGTTAACCAATGACCCCTACTACAATCATGTTAAAACAACTCTAGAAAAAGATCCAAGGGACAAAAGGTATGATGGTTTCAAGGTGGAAACATATGGGATTTTGCATTATAACAACAGAATATATGTACCAGAAGGTAAAGAAATCAGAAATAAAGTCATGAGAGAATTTCATGATGCTCCCTATTTGGGACATCTAGGAGTAACAAAGATGGTTTCGAACATCAAAAAGTAATACTTTTGGAAAAATATGAAAAATGATGTGATTCTTTACGTCTCACAATGCCTGGAATGTCAGCAAGTAAAGGCTGAACATTTACATCCAACAGACTATTATATCCTCACAATGTGCCAGAATATAAGTGACAAGTTATAAGTATGGATTTTATCCAAGGTCTACCTATGTCCCAAAATAAACATGATGTTATACTTGTAGTTGTAGACAAGTTAACTAAAGTGGCACATTTTATAGCAGGTAATTTAACGGATAATTCACCCATATTGGCAAAAAAATTGTACAAGAAGTTTTCCAATTACATGGAGTTCTAGAAGTAATAATTTTAGACAGGGACTCAAGGATAACTTCTAGATTTTGGCAGACTTTGTACGCTGCCTTAGGGACAAAATTGAACATAAGTTCTGCCTACCATCTAGAAACTGATGGTCAAACCGAAAGATTAAATCAAGTGTTAGAAGATTTACTAAGAATTTATTGCATGGATCAACAATACAAATGGGAAGAGTATCTTCCCTTGGTTGAATTTTCCTATAATAACACTTACCATTCTTCCATTCAGATGGCTCCTTTTGAGGCCTTATATGGTCGTAGGTGTAGAACACCTATAAGTTGGGATAATCTTGAAGATAGGGTACTGATTGGACCAGAAATGCTTTCAGAAATGGAAAAATAGGTTAAATTAATCCAAGAAATATTGAAAGAAGCAACAAATAGGTAGAAAAGTTATGCAGATTTAAAAAGAATTGACAGAAAGTTTAACGTGGGAGATAAAGTTTTTCTTAGGGTCAAACCTAAAAAGAGTTCCATTTCATTTGGAAAGTCAGCCAAACTATCTCCTAGGTTTGTAGGACCATTTAAAGTCCTAGAGGTCATTGGACCAGTAGCCTACAAGCTAGACTACCTCCCACTCTATCTAGGATGCACAATGTATTTCATGTATCCTTGCTTAAGAAATATGTACCTAATTTAACACATGTACTTAATTGGGATTCATTGCAGGTTCTGGATCCAGGGGTAATTGCGGTTGATCCTATAAGGATACTAGAAACCTGTAAGTTGCACTTGAGAAATTGTGAGGTTTCACAATGTAGGGTCTAGTGGGACCAATATTCTGAAGAAAGTGCCACTTGGGAGAATCTGGAAGATATCCAAACTACTTTTCCACATCTGTTTGACTGATTTTTATGAACATGTTTTGTTAAAGTACTAAATTCAGTTTTTTCTGTAAAAGTGGTAGATAAGAAAATTCGTAGATAAGCCTACAACTAAATATTGGGACTAAGATACTTTTTGATTAATAGTTACTATTGAAGATTTTGTTAATGAACCTGGAAAATCTGTCGTTTAGGCAGTAATGTATTATGTCTACAGATTATATGACTGATTTTCTATATGTACAAGGGTTGTTGTGACCTTTATGATTCAGCTGAAATAATATTGCTACAAATTCTAAGCTGATTTGAAATATATTTATGCAACAAATGAATAATGGGTTAGTTTATCTATTTATCCTGAAATCATCAAGATGATGATTATTCTAAGGGGTGGAGTATGTAACATCCCAAAATTTCTTGTAAGTTAAATTAACTACGAATAAGTCTAAACAGATTAGACGAGATCATCATTGGGTGTAAAATTCATTTGGTTCGTTGTATCATGACCCACATCTTCTGCTATGGGGCATGACACTGCGAAACGAATAACCCCACACCCACCTTGATGATCCTTCCTAAAACATGATTAGGCCTTAATCATAGGTAAAACAGTTCATAAATGATAGTGAATATTTCGGTTATTTGTATTCCGGTTACTTTATTTTAATCGGTTTGGTCGTCTTTTGTTTTGTTTGAACTTTTGCATGACCATGATGATAATTGTCTCTGTTTTATTTGACAATGCTATATTAAGCCAACTTTATGAGAATATTCGAATTATTATTTACGGACTTGGTGATTTTTCGTATTGGAATGTTTTATATAAACCTAGAAATTCAACTAATTTTTATGGTAATATATTGTTGGAAATATGTGGACTTGTATTATGAAGGTTAATTTTAACTTAACCATTAAGCTAGGTAACAACTAAAGTAAAAAAATGTATGAAATATTAATTAGTATATATATATATATATATATATATATATATATATATATATATATATATATATATATATATATATATATATATGAGGGATTTGACATGTAAGCTAAAAGTTTTATTTAGTTATTGAAATTTATGGGTTTCATAAAGTGAAACACCTTCACATGGTACAAGTGTGTGGCATGCACTAAAACACGTACCAGCATTGGGAATCCTGAAAATTCTTCAATATGCTACCCAACTATGGTTGTTATATGCAAGTCGATTTTTAATTTATTGAGATCTTTTGAATGATAATTTTTGGGTGTCAAATATCTTGCATGGGGCTGCATTTTCTAGAAATTTTATTATTATGGACCACTAAATCGGTTCATGTATAAATGAGGGTGTCTTGTTATGTGTGAATAATTACAAAAAAATGGCATTTAGCTTGTAACTTCCATCTTGGAAATATGACTTGGATTCTTGTAAGACTTTGAAAAAGAAATTTCTTGTCTTGGTAAGGGCATGAAAGTCGGGACAACTTGACTAAGATGCACCGGGAGTAATTGGAGGCATGATTGGGTTTAATATAATGATATCTTATGAAATAAATTATTAGTTGTTATTTTACTAAAAAGAGTATGTTTAAATGATGTAATCATGGTGCTACTATATTGTTGGTTGGGATTTTTGTTTACTTGATAGAACATGTTAAAGTAATATAAATATGGTGATGTTTGTGCTAATTTGTAGAGCTGCTCATTGACTGAACAAAAACACTCTTCTTAATCATATTATTTTTACGAAGTTATGTAGAAATTTTAAATGTCAAATGCTTATTGATTGAAGCTGGAATACGGATGTATTGACCTTTGTGATTAGAGGGAAACATGATCACTGAAATAGAAATTGGTTGTTCTATTTGTATGCATCCATAGCTATATCTTTATAGAAACCAGGTATTTATACATCTTCAGCTATATTACCATGTGCTTGTTGATAAAACAACATGTATATCCTTTCATATTTTATTAATTAATTACATCAGAAAATGGAGTTAATATTCATGTCAGTTCATTTTGAACTGACATCATACCACTACTCCAGTCTTGTAGGACCATTAACCGTTACATTCGGATGTGCGGAAACTCATGTCTTGTGAATTTTTATTATAGCATGGATCTAAATTAGATACTTGGATTTCAATTGGTGAAAGGATGATATCCTTGAATTTTTTGCTGAATTATTGGGATCTTGGACCCATTGTAATGATCAAACCTCACTATGTGAGAATTATTATACTGTTATATATTTCACCTTAACAACATATGTAATATATGATTTTAATAAAGAGATGATTACTTTGTGTGTAATAATATCTCAATATGAGTAAATGATGAATACTTGAGTTGTGAAATCTTACTTTTCACAAATTGTTGAATACATTTATTTGATAGTTATCAATGTATGAAGCCAATAATTGGGCAATTATTGTAATAATCAATTGTCTTTAATTTCTAAATTAAATAAGCTATTTAGTGGCGTAGCTAATTGAAGGAATAATTAAATATACATGTTTTAATATATATTTAATTCGGCCTTTCAGTAAACTTGGTATTAATATGATAAGATTGTAAATCCTGTTGTATAGAGAATGAAAGAGTATCGTTGTAAAAAGGTAATTTAAGGTTAAAGAATCAAACATCAGGAAAAAAGAGACTAAATGGGATGGTAAATAGATGAAAATATCCATTAGGCATATTAAGGGATAAGTACATGTGAAATGTTGATATAGTTACATTTCAACATAACAAATGTACTTATCTCATAAAGATCCTAGTTGGCCTTTGGCATTTATCACAATATAAACTCTTGCAAGATATGTTTAATTGGAAATAAAATAAAAATAAAACTATAAATATCTAGATAAATGTGAAAGGGATAGTTATGAGGTGGTGGAAGACTTAAAACTCATAAGACTAGTGTGCTATCTTGAGTTTAGTCATAACTTGCATGATGGATAACTTTGGCCAAAGTAATGCATTGATGGCTGTGCATTGTTTGATCACCTAGTCCTCCAATTAAATAAAAAAAATTGTCTGTAACCTGATCATGGGAAGTTGAAATACTGAACATGAGGTAGACAATGGTCGGATACCAGAATACGAAGTCGGGAAACTAGCTTCGTGGTAGACCCAAGGACTTTCACATAGTTCCATGACCTTTAAAAGGTTGAGCCGAAATGCTAGTAAGCATTGTCACTCGAAGTAGTGACAAAGGGAGATCATGGAGATCTAGATACACCCTTCTCAGCCACACATGGCTTACATGGATGTTATCAGATAGATCAAAAGAGAAAAATTGATTAATGAATTTGATTAAATAAATTTGTACGATTTGTGTAATTTTTTATTATGTTTATGTGTTAAAAAAATCCTCATTTTTCAGCTCTTGTAATTTTGAGCATTACATGTAGGCGGGGAGGGATTTAGTGACTCTTTGTCACTTGAGCATTAGAGAAGTTGATAACACCTCACCGAGGGTTTGATCTACCCTCACCGCTTTAGGTTGTTCCTTACACCGGGGTGAGAGGGCCCGTTCTATAACCCGTATTGGTGAAGGACATCAAGAGATCCTTCTTTGCATAATTTTAATGATAACCTTGAGCAAATATGATCAATTTCGCACAATATAAGTCTCATGAGTTTTCACACTAGAGAGTGGAGATGTTTCTTGGACAAAGGTTCGGGTTATTAAAGACAATAAATGAATCCTTATTGTCCATGCATACTTTGGCAATGGAATTTGTTTATTTGTGGATACATAGTACAAACAAGGGTAGTTCGTGTAGGATTCATTGTTTAAGAAATTATTTGGTGGGAAGTTAAGCAAGATAAAGTGGATTATACCAAATCTTTGAGAGCCTTTACAAATATTGGGAAACTCACAGACAAGAATGCTTCAGAATAGCCAAGATATTCCTTCAACAAGAAGGTGTGCATCAGTGGAGGCCCAGAGATGCATGGTTTCACACACTCTTTGAGAATTCAACACAAAGGCTCATGCTAAAGACTCAATTAAATGCTATAAATCCCTAGTTCTTCACGCCTAAGATACACTCATAGGATTACAAACAATCTTTATCAACATAGTGAAAGTAAAGTGATTTTAAATTGTTTATTTCATTACCAGATGAAGGATCTTCTCATAATGAAATTGGAAATTCCACAATACTAACACACAGATGAGATCTTGTGTGACTCAGAGAGATTTTAACATAAGATTGCAATAAGAATAAGAAAAACTATTTGAAAACATTCTAAAAGAAAAGAAGACACAATAATGCACATGATCAACACAAAGACATCCAAGGTTCATCCGATTCATCAATAGGGGAATGTTTTCTCAACAATCTTAGTGCTTATCAATGGTTGTACACTTGCAACCACCTTGACATGATTGAATCTAAACACACGGGAAAACAAATTGATCTCTTAGATGGCCTGTCAAGAAAATCGGTTTCGTCAAACATTTTTAGAAAAGTTAACCCTCTTATGCAAGAGTATTCTCATTAAATTTATACAATTTCACTCTCTCACTCATCCCAAATTTTCCCCCCAAAAGAAGAATATTCAAGGAATCCTTTGTTTGTTACAAGTTTGTTCTAGAAAGTGGTGTTTAAAAATTTACACCCAAAAGCTGTGAGGTGGATAAATCATGAATTGATCACGTTTCTCAATCCCTCGACTGTCTTTTTAATCATTCTTTTATTCTGTCATGTAGGAAATCCCCATTTTAGTAATTCTCAGGTGGCTCCATATGGCTTGATCTGATAAGCAATCCTTTTCACCTTTGAGAATACACCTTGAGAAATGAGTGCCTTCGCATGGATACTTGTATTCGTGCCTCTAAAAAATGAGTACCCTCACATGGATTATATCATATATCTGCATTGCAAGTCTTAGTTGGCCAAGAGTGAAGAGGAGCCAGCAAAAGCCTCCACATGTCTCCGTGGCACAACTGCAAAGGTGAAGTCTAGAGGAAGGTTCCATAACGAGTGTTGGCCCTCCACATGTTTAGAAGCTGTAGAGATTTTCTGGTTTCTTAAAAGTCAGAGTATGGGAAGGTCCAGAGGAAGCTTCCATGTGTCTATTGGCGCAACTTCAAAGATGAAGTCTAGAGACTAGACTCAAACGAGCATAGGCTCTCGACATGCCCACGGCCCAAGAAAGCTTCTGGGCCATTGAAAAATTCTCAATATAAATAGGAGCCAACGGAAGCCTCCACGTGTCTCTTCTGTGAACTTTTGAAATGGTACCCAAAATTGGAGACCCTACACAAGCACGGGCTCTCCATGTGTCTCACCTAGAAAAGTTGTTGCTAATGCTTAAGGAACAATGGAAGGTGCCACGTGCTAGGGAGTGCGAGAAAGTTTCCTTAGCCATTGAAAATTTTAAGTATGTGTAGAGCCAACAGAATCTTCCACATGTCTCTTTGGTTCTTTTCGGTATGAAGCTCAAAGAAGGACTCCTAAACAAGTGTAGGCCTGCCACGTGTCTGCAGGGTCTAACAAAGTTACCTTGGACACTTGAAAAGTTTAAGTTTGGGAAGATCCAACGGAAACCTCAACCTATCTCCTTGGCGCTCTTTCAAAAGAAAATTGGGGCATGTCCCCAAATAGGCGAGGACCTCCACATGTCCTGGTCTTAAGAAAGTTGCATCAGGCGCTTGAAAAATCTAAGTATAAAGAGGAGCCAGTGGAAACCTCCACTTGTCTCCTTGGTGCCACTCCAAAGGTAATACTTAGAGTTAAATCCTCAAATGAGCGTAGGCCCTCCACATGGAAATGATTTGAGTTGAAGTGGGCCTTAGAATCTCAAAATGCCCCGATGACCCACCTCTCCACTTCTAACTTTTGATGTGGGCCCCAGTGGAGTCGCGGATCACTTTTATACTTTTTATTCATTTCAAAACAGAGCTTAAAAACTCCAAAGTGCTTCGGTAACCTACCTCACTGCTTTGACTTTTCAATGCTGACTCAAACATGTGACATTAATTTTTCCCCGTGGAGTCATGAATCATTTTATAACTTTTCTCCTTTTCACAAAAAGGTAAAAATATTCAAAATTCTCCGATGATCGCCTCTCTCGCCTTAGACCTTTCAAACGCAATGTGTCCTTCTTTGGGGTCAAAGTAAGAAATTTTCCTTTCCGCTTTATATTGACAAGTTTCACCAAAAAGACCCGTTGAGCTGCGCCCAATCGAAAGGACTAGGTATCCATGGATTTTGGGACATGATTTACAAAGAGAGACACGGTCATGGAAAATGCCCAACAACAAAAAAATTCCCGTGGAGAGAAGACCGTAAATAAAACCGAGACTCAATGTGATCAATAATGACAACTAAATGACGAAGAATTATTTCACACTATAGACACTAAAATTAGGTCACACTCCCCCTTCGTCCCTCAACATATAATCCCCCTTTTATTACATTTACCTAGCCATGACCCCTTCACCCCACTAATATTAATTTAATTAATTTAATTAAATTAATGATTTATCCTCACTATATTTATTATTTAATATCTACACATACAGATTCGATTAGACACCTCACCAAGCTAACTCAACTTAAGACCTATTCTTAGCAAGTTACCATAACTAACTAGGACTTACCAAACGCTAAAAATCAATGCCTACATTCCCTCTAACCACATTCCCGCATTCTCACAAGAGTCTCGAATCTAATCCGTGGGATGACGACACGAGATCTAAGGAAATCGGGAGGATATCACTAAGTTTAGTAAACCTAGGAAATCTCACCTTGACCGACGTCGGTTACCCCTAACCATCACCGGTTAAGATGGACCACCATTCGTTACCCCTTTTAACCCAAAACAACCTTATTCTCAAGGTTAGAACTTGGAACATGAAAGTTGGAAGCAAGAAAGTTGACGAGAAAGAACACATCTCGAGTAATAATGCATCTTCAGAGAGAAAATTCCAGCAAGAACTCACATCCAAGGAAGGAGATTGAGCATCTTCTCTTGCATAGCCAGCCATACCACCACCACGTTCTGATCTATCTAAGCAAAGAGGAGTGTGCATGTAGCCCATGCAGAAGCTTTTCTTCAATTGGTGATCACTTGCAGCCTTCAAACCCATCATCAGCACCTCCATCCTTCACACATAGATCTTTAGGAATGAAATCCAAGTAAGTACAACATCATACTTTCCTGGTTATTTCATTTCATCATTATTTTATCATCCATTGTTTATCTTGCTCCCTATTGACCATCTCCAACATTTTTCACCTCCATAGACCCATCAAAACCTCACAAAAACCTATTCCAGTCACCCAATACCTCGTCTCGACCAACTAAATCCTTTTTGCAATCACAAAGGAGACCAAAACCCTGTTCTGTGACATTTCCAGATCTCATAGTAATCGGCATCGGTTATACCTAACCGGTTGGTCACCCCTGACCAACACCGGTCTCTATGTTTTCCCACACATCCTTAAACAGAGACCTACCTACCTAATTTTACCTCACCCTCATTTACTTGTGACTCACCCGAGATCTTTATCAAACCTACAGAGACCCAGAACCTATCACTTGACCTTGAATTCTATTCTAGCTTAGCCTGTTAGATTAGATCTATTTCTTATTGTGTTTTTAAGTGAGATACCTAAATCATTTTAAAATAACAATAGGATTTATTTTTTTACAACATTAATTTGTTTAAAAAAAGGTGGACTAATGACCATTTAGGAAGTATCATACTTCCTAGATCTAGCTTATGTTAGGCGGTTCACTACCCATATCATTTAATTCCTTCTAGTGGTCTTGCTTTCATTAAGGTGTAGTTCCTCCTAGCCAAAGGAAGCTCTCATGGTCAGTTGTGGATTCGGAAGTCATACACCCGCAACAACCCATCAACCGAAATTTGAGCAATGTATTCCTCCTATGCCCGTTACCCTTTCTATTTCACAACAATTCAAAGAAACTTTCTAAGAATAAGGTGAAACATTTTGGCATGCACGGTGGGACCCATCGGGGTTTCTTGCATTTCATTAATTCCTAGGAAAAAATTGTGCATTTTTTTTTCCCTTCTAAAAGAGTACACACTAATTTTCTTCCCGATAATCCACTTCTTCTTTCTATTTTCTCTAAAGGAAACTTTTATTTTGGTGTATTTAAAAGAATCATTTCTTCATGTTTTCTACATCGTAGTGAAAGATCATCCCTCTTCCTCTTTATCTTATTGTGTCATCCAATTTCAGATTTTTGATTTGGGTTTAAAAATAATTGCATTTCATTATGATTTTCTGCATTAGCTCACATTAAATGAGGGCAACCTATATACTAGAGGTCATGACTAGTGATGGTTGACAAATGAATCATAGAAATGCACTTCTATCCTTGTCTCTTTCTCTGAGTCTTACCAAACCACAAAAAAATTCAAATACATACATTGTTAAACAACATCTTACCTAGAAGAAGCTGTAGGTGATCACATGATCACAACAAAGTGGGCACCTAGCTCATTGCTCTGTCGAGTCATACTTCAGAGAAAAGCCTGCCCCCATCATAACATACCTATAACCTCACCCTTTAGATCTCCTTCTTTTAGGAAGTCATCCTCACCAAAAATCTATTTCACAATTCATGTGTTAGTCCCTAAATAGCATAAGCTAAACAAACATAATAGAAAAGGGCACTCTTAGGATCACATTTTCTTAGTGTTTCTGCTTGGCTTGCATTTTGAGGTGAAAGATCATGTTCATCACTTTTTTCATCCTAGCATGCTCCTCATCATAGCTGGTGTATTTTGGCTTCACCTGAGTGTGCCTGGGCCATATCACCATCATTCCTAGAATTCTAGGTCTGATTCCACATCAAATTTTAATTCACAACCACTTGTTCTCATCACTGTTTCAATTTCACAAGAATCGCTTGTACCGGTTACCTCGACCACCATCGTTAAACCCACTCGACGCGTCGGTTCCGTGTCCTTTTGCTAACCTACTCAAAAGGACAGTTTCACTTCACTTTTTCCACTTTTCATAGTCTCTGTCACTGTCATTTTTCCCATTGACGTTTTACACATCCCCAGATTTGGCATACTTGTCAAATTTTTCCTTCTGCCTCGTTGTTTACTCACTGTCTATTTTTCTACAAAGTGACAAAGCATGAGAGTTACACTGACTTACATCAATTTTCACTAAACAAAGCATCGGTTAGCCTATTTCACATTCCACCTGTTAGCATATGGATTTGCATGCATGCAAATGACATGCAACAGTGTGGGAACGAAGTCCCTCCTCAATGGAGGTGAGGCTACCTTTATTGAAAACCAAAACTGTATTTACATCTGTACATTTAAAATTGTATGTGGGGGGTGTTTTGAAACATCAATGGAAGAAAAGTGAATGAAGGAGATAGAATGAAATGAAAGAAAGGAGTGGAATGGAATGGACTGAAAGAACATGCAAGAGTTAGGTAAAAACAGAGCCTAATATTGCATGAAGAGAAAAGATGAATAACCAACACAAATAAAACGGAGTTTGAGTTAGCCAAAAAAGAACATGCAAAAGGGAACATACATGAGCAAGTAGATAGTCAGAGCTTGATCACTGTGAACTAGAACAACTGATTACTAATGTTGACAATAAGATCAAAGATAATATTTGCATGCAAGATTCAAACACCTAACATCTAATGAACATAAGAACACCAAATGTTACAAGAGACAATGAATGAGACACAAAGTTCTTATTCTATTAACTCCAAAATGTTTTTCACAAAGAACACAAAGTTTCTTCTTGAAACAAAGCTTGCACAAAAGTATCTTCTTCTCCTCTCTCAAATTCACCCTTACAAATGAGCCCCTCACTTCCTTTTATAACCCAAAAGTTGGTTACGAAGTAGTTAGGGTTTTAAATGCACATTAAATAGGGCACTTAAGTGACTTTGACTTTTTCAACCAACCTTTAAAAAGTGACTAAAAATAGAAACCACTTAAGTTAAAAGGTCATTTAAGGAAAAAATACATAAATAAAAGAAATGGGTACATGTGGACCCCACTTAAATGACTTGTATGCACACGTAGACATCTTAGTCAGCAATGTGCCACCTAGATCAAGACACCTAAGATTAGTGCCTTATCCATTGGGCCAAGAGTCCTGTCTATCTCGATCGTACGGGAATGAACTCATTGACTGTGCTCTGCAATCCTCCAAATGACAAGATTGCTGAGTTTGAAACTTGAGCAATTCATCCACCCCTCTATCTGAGCAATATCCTGGTGTGAGAAGATTTGTCTTCATTCGTATTCATATTCACAATTCTCCACATGCTCAGAGTACCTTTCCATGGTGAATTATTCATTTGTCACGAGACCGTAATCGTTACGCCACCTTGGTTTATCAGAATCTAGCTTCTGGTCTTTCGCCATTGAGAAGATCTCCAAGAGCCAAAATTGCAATTCACTGCATGGAGTTATGTCCTTTGTCTTTGTCACCATCCCAAAGTGTTGATCTCCCGAGCAGAATTCATGAGACTTCAGAGTCTTGGAAATCCATCTCCTTTGCCCCATTGTGAACAAGTGGTGTTGAAAAATCATCGAAGTGATTTATGAATTCATTGACACACACCTTAGCGTAGTATTTGGTCTTTTTTGGAGTGATGGATTCTAACATTTACGCAATTGCTTCCAAGTTTATCACTATTGGCTTGATTACCCTCTTCCAATTCTTCAGGATATCATGTAGCCAGGTGAGAACCTCTCTAAGTACCTCATTGTACATGGTTCTCGTGTTCGTTGGGAATTGATCTTCATCACGCTGAAGGGGATCACCTTCGGGTGTTGCTGAAATTGGATCTTCTTGTTGTGAGAAAGATGTTGTCGCCATTTTCTCCATTTGTGGTGATTCTTCAAATTTAGGTGGGGAAAGAACCGGATCATCAACTTTTGGTTGAGAAGTTGTGACTACTTCCACAAGTTTGGCATACCCTTCATGTCGTCATACCTTCTTTCCAGAACCGAACTCCCTGAGTTCTTCTCTGGCTCAACTCACTTGAATACCGAGCTTAACCCGACATTTTTGAAAAGAATGGTTTTACCACAATGCTCACGGTTCTTCCTTATTATATAACACTTGTAGTAAGAATGTTTTGGCTTTGCCATAATAAGCACAATTGTACCTTCCAAACGATGAGAAAATACCTTTACCGATAAAGACCTAATGCTGCCATGATTATGACCCGTTGAAGATGCTCATATAATTGCAAAGCAAATTGTGCTTCATGAATATTCTGATATGAAATAGATCCACCTCTATGAGATTCTCTTCCATGAGTTACATCGTAAAACAAGTAATGTCTCAATAGAGAATCTTTGTAATAAACTTCATCAGTCTCCTAGTAACACTCTCATTGTCACTTAATCGATTTTGATAAAAATGTCTTGAAGGAAAATCCCGAATTTGAGGATGTATTCGATACTGAGCAGATAACAACATAGTTGGTCGACCTGCTTGTTGGAAGCACTCAAAAAGGCTTCTACTATAGCTGCAAGATTTTGCAACAATCGATGACGATCTTGTGGTCGCGTGTAACCAAAACATCAAGATCAACACCAACGGTTCCTTGGGATCACCCTGCGGTAGCTGTCGCACTTAGCTCTCTCTGGAGGCCACTGATTTTCTGAGATAAGTTTACTTCTCTACCCCGTAGCTGCTGCATATAGCCAATTACTTTCTCATGGCACTTTCAAGGAGAACTTCAGTTCTACACTTCACCGATATTGCTCAGGCAAAGACGATTTTGAGAATCCACACCCACCCATGCAAAATTAGGGGGCGATGACCGTCATTTCACCATCAATGAATCCACGATCCAGAACACGCTTTAGCAATTCATCTGTTGCAGCATTTGATGGAGCGCAAACAAGCATTCGTGGTTTAGGGAAAAGTTTAGGAAGCATACGGAACAGTGTGCGATCCATACTCTGAAGAACATCATCGATAGATCCTGTGCCAATCATTGTTTGCATTATTGTAGGATTGCCTGTAGCTTTCAGGAGCAAGTTTCTTAAGCAGTGCACCATAATAGTGCTGATATTGAACAAGATGAATAACATTCAACATTCCCTAGACTGTGTGTGTCCTTCCTGTCCCTAGTGGACCTTGCACAAAAGTGAAGGGCCAAGGTTCCTGCCGTTTAGCAGACCCAACTCCATTTGTACTGTGTCTTTGTATGCATAGCAGCCCACCAATTGCGGCTAGTTTGTGGGTCATTGAAACTCCTATGAAGATGTTTGATAAAATTTGGTGTGAAACATTCAGGCATTGCTGGAGGTTGCTCCCCATTATTTGGAAAGTGCTCTGGCCTGGGATTTAAAATTGCTTTCTGCATTCTCATCCTTTGCATGCATGGAAAGCTTCTGGTGTTCTTCTCCTTCAGATGCGCGGGATGCTGTCTTGTCTATCCTGGCGCCTTCTCTTCCTGGCGCGTGGAAAGTTCTTTCCTCTAGTTGGTGCGTGGCCTGAGCTGCTCCTTTCTGCATGCATGGAAAACTGTTCTTGCTTTGCTGTCTGAGCGCAGTGTGTGGACAGGATTTTTTTATTATTTGTTTTAAAAACTTTTCCTTTCTCTTTACCAGGCGTGGCCTTTTAAAACTGTTCTTTATCTCTTCCACGGCCAATGCGTGGCTTTTTGGTATGATTGTTCTCCAAATGCGTATGGACTATTCTCCAAATGCGTATGGACTGTTCTCCTTCCTGTCTTTTCCTTCAACCAATGCGCATGTATTTCTCTTGCATAATGTTAACAAAATATTATGTCTTCCTGAAGAAAAAGAAGCTTCTGACTTTTTCCACCGGGTTTGATGGAGGAAGTTACGAGGATTAATTCAACTTCCTCTCATCCCGGGTAGTGGCTTAAGTGCCAGGGGGAAATGGGAAAAGTAACGGGCAATTGCCAACGGGAATGGCAAAATGGGTTGGCAATCCCCGTCCAATTTCCCCATGTGGGAAATTGGGGAATTTTATGCCCGTTTGCCAATCCATGATTTGGCAATTGGCAGAGGAAAACCCACGTGCGGGAAATTTGAAGGAAATTGCCAGGAAAGTGGAAATCCGGGTTCGGGAAGCCAACCCGGCAGTTGGAAACAAAAGCTTACTTCCCCGGCACTAAAACTTGTCGGATGAACTTTAATTTATATTTATTTAATTAAATACTCCTTAAGTGATTTTTTAAAAATTAATTTAATCAAACAAGGAGCAATTAATTAATTAAATATTAATTAATTATTTTAATGTATTTTAATGCGTTTTATAGCTCAAGGGAAGAGTTCTTGCCCGAAAATCATGAAACGAAGACCGAAATGATCACAAAAATAAGACGATCGCAAGGAGTCCAATGAACCACGCAAAGTAATACTTTTCAAAATTTTCTAATTTTTAATTATTTAATTGTTTTTTGACAATTTTGCAGTCAAAATTGGCTGATAACAGCTGGCTCTGATTAGGGACAAGGACTTCATGGACGCAAGCAATGGACCCAGACCAAAATAGTCATGAATATGATCATAGAAAGATGGGGCACAAAAATGGGGTGACACAAGAGAGGAGACCGAAAAACAGGGAAACAAACAAACCAAAATCCTAATTACCTATGTACATACGGGGAACAACCCGTTTTCAATTCTGGTAATATTTGAGATACTGCCCACTGTAGGGCAAAGGCAAATGAGTTCCATCAGGATATGCCAAGTAGTAGGTACTATCTCCACAGAAGTGTCTTATTTTGAAAGGTCCCAGCCACAGTGAGTCAAACTTCCCATGCTTTCCCTTCGGCTCACGTCTTTTATCCCAGAGAAGAACTAAGTCATTGATTTGAAACTGTCTCTCTCTAGTTTTCCTGTCAAACAACTTCTTTACCTTGGATTGATGTTCCTCGATCCTGTTGGCCACTTGACTTCTTTGTTCCTCAAGCTTGGTTAGAAACATGACCCTTTTATCTAATGCATTGGTGAAGCATTCATCATCAACTGCCTGAGATAATTTTAACGCTGGTAGCTCCAATGTGACGGGAATTTGAGCATCAGTTCCATACAGAAGTTGAAATGGAGACATCCCAATTGCCCTTTTGGGAGTTATGCGGTCAGCCCACAATGCATCGTATAACTTTTTGTGCCAAGTTCTTTGATTTTCTTCGACTAACTTGCGCACAATGGTAATGAGGTTTTTGTTGCTGGATTCAGCCTGACCGTTTCCCTGCGGGTAGTAATCTGATGAATGAGACAAAGATATCCCATATCCATAACAAAAACCTATCATCTCTGCAGAAGAAAAATTTGAGGCATTGTCAGTCACGATCTTGTGAGGAATTCCATAACAAACCAATATGTTTTCTTTGATGAAATCACAGACTGCAGAGATGTTTGTTTCACCGGTATAGCTTCTACCCATTTTGTAAAGTAATCAGTGGCAGTGAGCACGTGGGTATGACCAGCGCTGGAATTAGGGTTCAAGACCCCGATGAAATCTAAACCCCATTGTTGAAAGGGTTCTTCAATGACAACTGGCTTCAAAGGCAATGCTGCCAACTTTGGTCTTCCGACAAATTGTTGACAGGCCTCACATTTGGTCACCCATTTCTGAGCATCAGAAAACATAGTGGGCCAGTAATAATGTGCTCTTAGAATTTTATGGGCTGTTACTGGGCCAGAAAAATGACCGCCGCAAGCATGATTGTGGAAGGCTTCCAACAACCTAGGCTGTTGTTCTTTATCAACACATCTGAGGAACATGCCGTCAATTCCTTTCTTGAACAACGTGTTATCCCAAATGACGTATCTGGCAGCTCTTAGTTTGATTGCTTGTTTCTCTTTAGCTGTCAGATTTTCTGGACACTCGCCATATGTGAGGAAGTAGGCAATATCAGAATACCATTCATCCGTGGTACTGACAAAAACTACCAATGGTAAATTTCCTTCAACTAGTTCTTCTTCAGAGTTATCTCGTGGTTCATTCTCTGCAATGAGTTGGCAGAGTCCTCTCCCTCAAACCAACTTGGTAGGTTTGATGTCCAGATCATATTCTTGTATCTTGGAGACCCAATTACCTCTTTTAGATCCCGGTTCCTGTTGTGTCAACATTGATTTCACCGCGGTGTCCGGAACTAAGACTTTGGTGTGAGAATTCAACACGTAATACCTAAAGTGTTTCAGGGCTCTTACCACCGCGTACGCATGTCTCTCAAGAGGAGTGTAATTAAGTTCATGTTTCTTGAATCTTGAACTCATGAATGCGATAGGAGATTCAATCCCCTCTTGATTGTGCTGAGTCAAAATGGTAGAGATTGTGTGTGGCAAAGCATAACAATAAATTATAAAATCCTTCTTAAAATCGGGACACACCAATGTAGGAGCTTTTGCAATAGCACCCTTGATTTTCTCAAATGCCTCTCTACCTTCCTTTGACCATTTGAAAGATTCTTTTCCTTTCATCATATCAGTGATTTCTTTAGTAAGCTCGGTGAAATCTGGCACGAACCTTCTCAAAAAGTTCACCTTTCCAAAGGAGTGGACTCCAGGTTTACTTGTAGGCAAGGAAAGATTCTTTATAGCTTGAACGCGTTCAGGATCGATCTTAGTTCCTTCCTTAGAAACAATATGACCTAGGAGTTTACCTTCTGTAACTCCAAACACAGATTTTTTTGGATTCAGAGAAATCTTATGAAGTTTACACCTTTGCAAAATTTTCTCTAAATCTTTTAAGTGATCTTCTCGCTTCTTTGAGAACACTGTCAAGTCATCTAGGTATATCACAATGATCTTGTCTTTATAGTCTACAAACGCCATATCCATGGCCCTTTGAAAAGTTGCACCGGAATTGATTAAACCGAAGGGCATTCTTCTATATGCGAACGTACCCCAGGGGGTAGTGAATGCGGTTTTATGTTGATCTTCTCTAGCCACTTCAATCTGATTATAGCCAAAGAAACCATCTAGCATAGATAGCATTTCCGATCCAGTTACTGCTTGCAGAATATGGTCCATGACTGGCAGTGAGTAGTTATCCTTCAAGGAAGCCTGATTAAGATTACGGAAATCCACGCAAATCCTAATTTCTCCATTTTTCTTGCGAACCGGTACAATATTAGCTATCCAAGTCGAATGTCGAATAGGAAAAACTATTTGTGCATCTAGCATCTTTTGAACTTCATGAAATATTGTCCCTGCAATCTTGGGATTATATTGTCTTTGCTTCTGCCTGAATGGAACTGTGCAGGCTTCAAGGGTATGGCATGCTCCATTTCCCTGGGTTGGAAAGACTTCAAGTCTTCGTATGAATATGCCAAGACGTCAGAGTATTTGGTAAGGAGATTTATGAATTTCCTGCGCTCCTCAGGCGAGCAACATTTACCAATATTGATCAGGCGAGGTTTATCCTTGGTGCCGATATTAATTTGCTCATAGTCAGCAGAATTTGCAGGTCCTGCCTGCTCTTTCTCTTTAATAAACCTGTCATGTTTGTCAAAAAGTTCTTCAAGTGAAACCAATCCTTTGGGAATTTTATTTCCTTTGAGTTGAATGATGCCATCACCAGGATCTTCACTCTCAACTCTTTCCTGAATGGGTGAGGTAGTTGATTCGTGAAATGCCGAATCACTTCCTTCAAAGTACAACTGTTCAAAATTTTCTCTCTTTTCCAAGAAGGCAATAATTTGTTGATCATCATTAAATACTTGCCAATTTTCTGCATTGTCAGGAACGCTTGGCCTAAAACCATTTCAATGGTGTATTTGTCTTGATCAAATTCTGAATGGGGAATCATCAATGATGCTGAGACTACTAGAGAATCTGCTTTGTCATTCTTTTCACGAGGGACAAATTTAATGGAAAAAGCATCGAAAACTTCTATGGCATCCCAAACTTTATTTCTGTAGTGTCTCAGACGATCATTCTTTACCTGGAACTAATTTCTTACTTGTTTCACGATCAATTCTGCATCTCCAAAGACTTCCAGATTTTTTATCCCTTTCTCTTCTGCAACTTGGAGGCTAAGGATTAATGCCTCGTACTATGCAGTGTTATTAGTATTTGAAAATTTGAGTTTATAGGAAAAAGGAAAAATTTTACCATTTGGAGATATGAGCACCACTCCTACACCAGAGCCCGTTGAGCAACAACTTCCATCAAACTCAAGAGTCCAGATCTCATTGGAATCTTGGCAAGTGATCTCAGGGGTATGAACTTCTGTAGTCATCATATAATTACCCATACTTGAGCCTTGGAAAAGGATCTGTGCGCGAGGATCTTCAATTTAGTTACCGTGAACTTAGCCTGAGCTTCTGGCATAAGTTTCTTCATTTCTCCATTGATAGGAATCATGGCATGAGACCAGTCCATTTGAATCTCACCACCCAAATCCCTACAAAATTTCCTGCTCAACAACATTCCATATGAGGCGGGGATATCAGCAACTAAAATAGTTACCTTAACTCACTTTTGAGGGAATTGGGCTAAAACCATTTGGCCGTCCTTAATCGCCGATCAGAGGAACTTGTTTGGTTTCCATAGAGTAACATGATCCGAATGTTCTCGTACAGTCAAACCAAGAGCATGTGCTACTTTTTCCGGCATCACATTATCCGAGGCTCTAGAGTCTATAATGCAATTACTTAACTTGCATCCGTTGATCAGAAAAGACACAAAGAAAGGTTCGATCTTTTCATTTGAAGGTGTAGTGGCCACCACAATATTTTGAGTTTTCCCATCTTTGGGAGTTTTTAGAATTCCTTTAGAGGAATGAACAGTAGAGTCACCTTTGATAAACTGGACCAACTTCTCGAGCTGATCCTTGTTGGACTTCAAGTACTCTACTGTGACATGGAAATTTTTGTTTTATTGATATGATCAATGATATCAAATTTAGGCAAAGTAATTGCACTTGAAGTCTCAGATATGAGTTCTTTCAAACTTGATGATGGCACACTTTTGACCTTGGTCTCGGGCTTGGTTGATACGGATGTGGAAGAAGAATTTTTCTTCGTAATTGGTTTACTAACTGATTGATCTGACAAAGGATCTCCTTTCTTTAAGATAGTCTTGACCTTTGAAACCTCTTTATCTCCCGCCTTGGTGGTATCTTGGTCCTTTTTCTGAGAGCGTGTGAAAATGGAGAAGGATTGACTATTCATATCTTCTATAATTTCTTCATATTCATCTTCTTCATCGGAACGGTACTCAAAGAAATGATTATTACTTTCTTCCTCAGGATCTTCAACTGTAGGTTTAGATGTCTCAGAATCAGGCTCTTCCTCATCAACCTCGACGACCTCAATCTCATCATCGCTTTCTTCAATGACATCACATTTGGAATCGATTACATGGATCTCGCTTCAATAGCAAGCCTCGTTGGAGCACCTATAATCCTGGCTTTGTTGGGAACGTATCCTTTTCATGGGATGTCTTTGTAAGGAGCAGGTTTACTACTTTGAGCAACTTGCTTCTTCAAAGCTAGCACATCATTAGCCAACTTAGTGAGTATAGTTTCTGAAACGTTGGGAGTTTCTTGACTCTTTCCTTTGAGGGAATTTTTCTTGAATTTTCCTGCCATGATTAAGTCATCTTCAATTTCTATGGCCAAAGATTGAGCAAGTTCCAAAGTAGCCACCCTGGCCCTTCTTAGCTGATAGCACACTTCTAGTTGTTGTGCATTAATAAAGAAACATTTTTTTCCATCAAGGTTGGGACGAATCCCGGTGGGAACTTTGTTTACCATCTTGTTGAATTTGGCCACGAAATTCCTCATGGGTTCTGTAGGCTCTTTCTTTGCCTGAGATAGTTGGGCAAGAAGAGCATGTTCATCTTCCACTGTTTTGAATCGATTTTCAAACTTGGTTTTCATATCATCCCAACTTGTAATACATCCATTGGGTAGATGATGAAACCAATCTGCAGCAATATCATGCAATGTCTCGACGAAGAGATGAATAGCAACATCTTCGTATTCTACTGACAAAACAACACATGCAGCGAAGAAGGCAGAAATATGATCATCTGGTGACGTCTTCCCATCTCCGTCGAACTTGGGAAGAATCTTTCTTGATCCTCGTGGGAGTTCATGTCGAGCAGGTAAGGCCAATGGGCCTATGGCATTTCCCCATGGTACATTGGCTGCCATTGGAGAAAAGGTGGTATGCGAAGGTAAAACAATGTGAGCAAGGACAAGTGCTTGACTGGTAGTGATTCCTTCCTTGCTTGCTCTTTCAGGACTTGATGCAAGGCTTGCAGATCTACGAGGTGTGTTCTTCTTGGGAGGAGATAACTTGAAACCAAATTTTCCTTGAAAGTCAAAAGTAGGGTCAGATCTACCTTTAGCTTTTTCTCCTCGCGTAAACCTCTTTCCTTCCAGCTTGGAATATTTATGGTGAAGAGATCACTGGCATGTTCCGACCAGCTCTAGCCTTTTCTCTTTGCTCTCTTTCTTGAGCTATTTGCGCCTGAATAACTCTAACAACTCTCGCGGATTTCTCTTCTTCGTTATCTAGTACTGATGCGGCGAGATGAAAATGATGGTTACTTGTGCGCTTTTCCCAAATAGCTTGCCTCAAATCTGATGATATGTCTTCTTGAGTATCTGCAAAAACAAGATTTGGTTGCAAGATAGGTGGGTTACCTGTAATAGTCATACAACTTATTACCTGGGTGGAAGAGGACCGCGTCGGTGAACAACTATCAACACGTGCCCAAGAGGTCTTCTGGCCACAAGTGCGGGTGCTCTTCTTCTAAGATCTTCGATGTAGATTTCTCTATCAATGGCTCTATCAACAGCCACAAATTGCTGTAAGATTTCACGGTTTTCCCAAGCTACTATTCGAAGGTTGGCAGCAATGTCTCCTTGGAAATCTTCGTCGGGCACAAGGTTCGGTTGAAGAACTGGAGCTTGTGCAGAGGGGATAGTCATAAAGATTTAACCAAGCACTGGTTAATGATTTCGAATCCCCAGCGGAGTCACCAAAAACTGTTAGCATATGGATTTGCACGCATGCAAATGACATGCAACAGTGTGGGAATGAAGTCCCTCCTCAATGAAGGTGAGGCTACCTTTATTGAAAACCAAAATTGTATTTACATCTGTACATTCAAAATTGTATGTGGGGGGTGTTTTGGAACATCAATGGAAGAAAAGTGAATGAAGGAGATAGAATGAAATGAAAGAAAGGAGTGGAATGGAATGGACTGAAAGAACATGCAAGAGTTAGGTAAAAACAGAGCCTAATATTGCATGAAGAGAAAAGATGAATAACCAACACAAATAAAATGGAGTTTGAGTTAGCCAAACAAGAACATGCAAAAGGGAACACACATGAGCAAGTAGATAGTCAGAGCTTGATCACTGTGAACTAGAACAACTGATTACTAATGTTGACAATAAGATCAAAGATAATATTTGCATGCAAGATTCAAACACCTAACATCTAATGAACATAAGAACACCAAATGTTACAAGAGACAATGAATGAGACACAAAGTTCTTATTCTATTAACTCCAAAATGTTTTTCACAAAGAACACAAAGTTTCTTCTTGAAACAAAGCTTGCACAAAAGTATCTTCTTCTCCTCTCTCAAAGTCACCCTTACAAATGAGCCCCTCACTTCCTTTTATAACCCAAAAGTTGGTTACGAAGTAGTTAGGGTTTTAAATGCACATTAAATAGGGCACTTAAGTGACTTTGACTTTTTCAACCAACCTTTAAAAAGTGACTAAAAATAGAAACCACTTAAGTTAAAAGGTCATTTAAGGAAAAATACATAAATAAAAGAAATGGGTACATGTGGACCCCACTTAAATGACTTGTATGCACACGTAGACATCCTAGTCAGCAATGTGCCACCTAGATCAAGACACCTAAGATCAGTGCCTTATCCATTGGGCCAAGAGTCCGCCTATCCCGATCGTACGGGAATGAACTCATTGACTGTGCTCTGCAATCCTCCAAATGACAAGAGTGCTGAGTTTGAAACTTGAGCAATTCATCCACCCCTCTATCTGAGCAATATCCTGGTGTGAGAAGATTTGTCTTCATTCGTATTCATATTCACAATTCTCCACATGCTCAGAAGTACCTTTCCATGGTGAATTATTCATTTGTCACGAGACCGTAGTCGTTACGCCACCTTAGTTTATCAGAATCCAGCTTCTGGTCTTTCGCCATTGGGAAGATCTTCAATAGCCAAAATTGCGATTCACTGCCTGGAGTTATGTCCTTTTTCTTTGTCACCATCCCAAAGTGTTGATCTCCCGAGCAGAATTCGTGAGACTTCAGAGTCTTGGAAATCCATCTCCTTTGCCCCATTGTGAACGAGTGGTGTTGAAAAATCATCGAAGTGATTTATGAATTCGTTGACACACACCTTAGCGTAGTATTTGGTCTTTTTTGGAGTGATGGATTCTAACATTTACGCAATCACTTCCAAGTTTATCACTATTGGCTTGATTACCCTCTTTCAATTCTTCAGGATATCATGTAGCCAGGTGAGAACCTCTCCAAGTACCTCATTGTACATGGTTCTCGTGTTCGTTGGGAATTGATCTTCATCACGCTGAAGGGGATCACCTTCGGTGTTGCTGAAATTGGATCTTCTTGTTGTGAGAAAGATGTTGTCGCCATTTTCTCCATTTGTGGTGATTCTTCAAATTTAGGCGGGGAAAGAACTGGATCATGAACTTTTGGTTGAGAAGTTGTGACTACTTCCACAAGTTGGGCATACCCTTCGTGTCGTCATACCTTCTTTCCAACCGAACTCCCCGAGTTCTTCTGCGCTCAACTCACTTGAATACCGAGCTTAACCCGACATTTTTGAAAAGAATGGTTTTACCACAATGCTCACGGTTCTTCCTTATTATATAACACTTATAGTAAGAATGTTTTGGCTTTGCCATAATAAGCACAATTGTACCTTCTAAACGATGAGAAAATACCTTTACCGATAAAGACCTAATGCTGCCATGATTATGACCCGTTGAAGATGCTCATATAATTGCAAAGCAAATTGTGCTTCATGAATATTCTGATATGAAATAGATCGACCTCTATGAGATTCTCTTCCATGAGTTACATCGTAAAACAAGTAATGTCTCAATAGAGAATCTTTGTAATAAACTTCATCGGGTCTCCCTGGTAACAACATCCTTTGTCACTTAATCGATTTTGATAAAAAGTCTTGAAGGAAAATCCTGAATTTGAGGATGTATTCGAGCATCGAGCGATAACAACATAGTTGGTCGACCGCTTGTTGGAAGCGCTAAAAAAAGGCTTCTACTATAGCTGCAAGATTTTGCAACAATTGATGACGATCGTGTGGTTGCGTGCAACCAAAACATCAAGATCAACACCAACGGTTCCTTGGGATCGCCTGCGGCAGCTGTCACACTTAGCTCTCTCTGGAGGCCACTGATTTTCTGAGATAAATTTACTTCTCTACCCCGTAGCTGCTGCATATAGTCAATTACTTTCTCACGGCACTTTCCTAGGAGAACTTCAGTTCTACACTTCACTGATACTGCCTGTGCAGCATGATTTTGAGAATCCACACCCACCCACGCAACATCAGGGCGACAGACCTTCATTTCACCATCAATGAATCCATGATCCAGAACACGCTGTAGCAATTCATCTGTTGCAGCATTTGATGGAGCGCAAACAAGCATTCGTGGTTTAGGGAAAAGTTTAGGAAGCATACGGAACAGTGTGTGATCCATACTCCAAAGAACATCATCGATAGATCCTCTACCAATACTGTTTGCATTATTGTAGGATTGTCTGTAGCTTTCAGGAGCAAGTTTCTTAAGCGGTGCACCGTAATAGTGCTGATATTGAACAAGATGAATAACATTCAAGCATTCCCCAGACTGTGTGTGTCCTTCCTGTCGTTGGTGGACCTTGCACCAAAGTGAAGGGCCAGGGTTCCTGCCATTTAGCAGACCCAACTCCATTTGTACCAGGTGTTGTATGCATAGTAGCCCATTGAATTATGGCTAGCTGTGGGTCATTGAAACTCCTATGAAGATGGTCAATAAAATTTGGTGTGAAACATTCAGGCATTGTTGGAGGCTGCTCCCCATTATTTGGAAAGTGCTCTTGCCTAGGATTTAAAATTGCTTTCTGCATTCTCATCCTTTGCATGCATGGAAAGCTTCTGGTGTTCTTCTCCTTCAGATGCGCGGGATGCTGTCTTGTCTATCCTGGCACCTTCTCTTCCTGGCGTGTGGAAAGTTATTTCCTCTAGTTGGTGCATGGCTTGAGCTGCTCCTTTCTGCATGTATGGAAAACTGTTCTTGCTTTCATTGCCTCGAGTGCAAAGTGTGTGGATAGGATTTTTTTATTATTTGTTTTAAAAACTTTTCCTTTCTCTTTACCAGGCGTGGCCTTTTAAAACTGTTCTTTATCTCTTCCACGGCCAATGCGTGGCTTTTTGGTATGATTGTTCTCCAAATGCGTATGGACTGTTCTCCTTCCTGTCTTTTCCTTCAACCAATGCGCATGTATTTCTCTTGCATAATGTTAACAAAATATTATGTCTTCCTGAAGAAAAAGAAGCTTCTGACTTTTTCCACCGGGTTTGATGGAGGAAGTTACGAGGATTAATTCAACTTCCTCTCATCCCGGGTAGTGGCTTAAGTGCCAAGGGGAAATGGGAAAAGTAATGGGCAATTGCCAACGGGAATGGAAAAATGGGTTGGCAATCCCCGTCCAATTTCCCCATGTGGGAAATTGGGGAATTTTATGCCCGTTTTCCAATCCATGATTTGGCAATTGGCAGAGGAAAACCCACGTGCGGGAAATTTGAAGGAAATTGCCAGGAAAGTGGAAATCCGGGTTCGGGAAGCCAACCCGGCAGTTGGAAACAAAAGCTTACTTCCCCGGCACTAAAACTTGTCGGATGAACTTTAATTTATATTTATTTAATTAAATACTCCTTAAGTGATTTTTTAAAAATTAATTTAATCAAACAAGGAGCAATTAATTAATTAAATATTAATTAATTATTTTAATGTATTTTAATGCGTTTTATAGCCTGGCGGGAAGAGTTCTTGCCCGAAAATCACGAAACGAAGACCGAAACGATCACAAAAATAAGACGATCGCAAGGAGTCCAATGAACCATGCAAAGTAATACTTTTCAAAATTTTCTAATTTTTAATTATTTAATTGTTTTTTGACAATTTTGCACTGATCCAAAATTGGCTTATAACACCACCCACCATTTGTTACTTCATCCATTTTTATCATCGGATTTACTGTTTCTATTGTTCTTTGTATCATTTACAAAGAAGCAGCCCCACCGATCAATACAGTTCACATGGTACTTACTCGAAGACAATCAAATGCCCTCGTGTTCCACGCCAATCGCCAACCACTCCCACCTAGTCCTTCTCCACCTTCTATTTTATCACCAGCCATGGATCCTATCCACCTACTAACATTCTACTGGAGATGAGGAGTTCGCATGAATCCTTGACCAAAACCTTGTCGCCTAGCAGTTTTACCTCTCTCACTCGTCCACTCAAGACACCTCAGGTCAGTTGATATACGGCATGCCTGTATCTATCCCCGCAACTCTCACACCCACTTCCACATCAGCCCCATCTGGATTTGTGCTACCTGCATCTACCTTACCCCCGGTCATCTCAGATTAGGTTCTAAACCCGCCATGACTGCTCGTGCATCTATTATCTCTCGTGGCACCCATCACATCCACCATACCCTCAATGATTACCCCAAACACAACCTTATCCACCCCTCATGTCTCACACATACCTGTAGCTACATTCCCACCTCTAGTGTCGATGACCCCTACCCCATTTCAGAACGTAGTTCTTTCCATTCCACAATCATTAGCCCCTATTACCACTAGGGTTACCACGACCCTTCCTCCCCCATATACATACTACCAACAACCACATGTTTCATCTATTATTCATTCCGGTATGTACCCCCTATTTCCTTGCCTTCTTCTCCACCACCTTACATGGTAGCCCCATACACTGGAATGCCACACCCATTATATGTCCAAAACCAACCTCCTCATGCTATAGGAGGCATTCAATCATCATAACCCACCAACGACCTAATTAAATTGATGATGGAAAAGATGCAGACATTGGAGGCATCAGTTTTTGGCTCCCGCAACACTCTCACTTACGATGAGATTTGTAATGAGCCTATTCACCCATCCATTCCCATCCATTCATACCCTGTGCATTGGGAAATGCCTAAATTCAACCGCTTCAATAGTAAGGAAGACCCACAACAACATTTGCACTCGTTCAAACATGGGTGTTATTTGATTGCTCATGATGATGCCTTCATTGTAAGAACTTTTCCCATGTCCCTCATTGGACCAGCATTAGACTGGTATAGTGGGTTACCCAAACAATCCATATTTTCATTCAATTAGGTAGCCCAAGCTTTCTTGGATCATTTCTCTATCAATATTGCTAAGAAAGTTACCATGACCGATCTATATTCCACGTGTTAGTATGAGGATGAATCTATCATAGATTTTTTTTTCGGTCATTGGCATAGCCTCGATCAATCAACTTACCTTCCAATTGCCACAAACTTAAATTGTCGATCTCTTCACCCGAGCTTGTGCCGGACATATCTCCATGACCTTACAGGTCCAAACTTTCCGAACATTCGATGAGGCATTCACTATGGCACGAAAGTTAGATATTCGGGCCATCGAAGAGAAGAAAATCCAATTACGAAATAAGAATTCAGCATTCAAGTCAAATGAAACCTCTTCTTCTTCCAAACCACCAACCAATTATTCAAAGGCTAAAGGTACCACTAATGTAGTGGTACTCAAGGCCGGCCCAGCTCATCTATCTAATCAAGCTACACCCTCATCTAATCTATCACCGTCCAAGATTTTTGATTCAGACAAGAGCAGTGAAAATATACCCCAATTGGGGAACCTTACTCTTCTGTCTTAGAAAAGCTTATCAAAGCTAGCGTCATCACCCTTCCACCCATAAAACCACAAATTGGTTTTGACCTTGCTCACCCCATGCCTGTGTTGTATAAGAAACAAGATTTACGTAAATATCACCGAGTGAAGGGTCATAGTGATGGCAACTACATCAATTTTAAGAATATTTTCCAAGAAATGCTCGAGAAAGGTGAGTTGATTGTGGATAATCCTAATGCCACCCCCAACCAAAATCTAAAAATCTTCAAAAACCATTTCCAAATCATGCCCCTTCATCCAATCAAATCGGTGAGACATCCACTCATGATACCCATACCCATGAAGTTCACGCAATCTTTAATGAGGTACTTGTCACTTCTCAATTACCTCACATCCCTTCCATAGAGAAAATCCTAGCTTGAAATCCTCCTTGCACATCGAAACCAACTGTCATTGTTCCTTCACTAATAGAAGAACACCTTTCATCTCCTACATCACCTACGGAGGAGTCTTCTACTAACATTGAGACCATCTCACCCCTAGCTTCACCACGTAGAGAACCTTTACTTACCGTATCTCCTCAACCCATAGAGGAGCTCCCATTACCTCCACCCATAGAGGAGCACCCATTACCTCCTCCACCCAAAGAGGAGCATCCATTACCTCCTCCACCCATAGTGGAGCACCTATCCATTCCTCCACTCATAAAGGAACTACCATCATCTCTTCCACCCATCATAGACCTGGTGGAGATACCTTTGCCTCTTGGCAAGCATTCTCCATCAGCTACCCAACATCCAACAGGCCTACTTTCAGCTCTCTTACCCACGAAAGATGAAGCTGGCCAATTCCCCACCTCTAAGATGCATTTTATAGGAATTCCCATTAGGTCCTCACCAACTCCACCCATAAACATGTCATTCTCATGTTTGGCCGATCACTTGGATTATGTGGATAAGGCTTTATTATGGGGGTGCCTCTTATTCCCTGTCTTAACATAGATGCAGAGATCCCTTGATAACACCTCCACTATCTACCCAAACACATTTCCACCCATTAAACCACATACAACCACTACTATTGCAACCCCTTCCACAATACCTGTTAGCACTCACACCACACCCTTACCCATAACCCGACCTATGCCTAAACCCAAACCCATACCCACAACATTTACCTCCACTAAACCTATTACCACTTTATGGGTCTCCCCAACTACCAACCTTATTCATCCTCCTATTAAACTAGATTTAGCTACATCTTCCAACATCAATACCACACCTACCCCGACACCCAAACCAAAGAAACAAACTCATCGGCCTCATACCCCAACTACACCAATCACACCCATTCTTTTCCTTTCTACCTTAAGACCTCGGCTACCCAACATGGTCTAGCACGCTACCAGCCATCAATAAACCAATAACACAACAACCTATTCCTTCCTCACAAACCTCTAACCTACCCAAGCACACAACACGACTCATACCCGCACCTGCAGTCTCTTTACCACCAATACCTTCAATACCTTCAGCCATTGCTTCACTACCCACTACACTTCCGTCATTGTCCCTCACACCCCAAGCACGACTCCACGCCATCTACCTTCATAGGACCCCCATTATCCCCTGTGGGTAACTCACCCTCTTCCTCCATCTAATTTTCCTCCTATACCTCGTACACCCACATCACCTTTACCCAAGAAGGTGGAACCCAAAAACAAAACCCCATGACCCCACAACAAGGTATTCCAAACAACTCCACACCCTCCTACCCATCCATCTACCGTACCCCTACGTAAATGAACCCAATCGATGCCTCAAACCACACCGGCACCTAAACCCATCGCTTGACCTGTTCCTACTCTTCCAAAAACAACTCCCGGATAACCAACCACACCTACACCCAAACCCACATTTACTTCCCATTGTGATCCACTTTGGTAGGGTCCTATGCTTAAATTTTAACCACCCTACTCGATATTTCGTTATCACATTACGCCACTCCGACCTTATGACCCCCTCAAACCCAAGCCAAACTGGTTTGATGATACCAAAATTTACGCATACCATCATGTGTTAGGGAATGATGTGGAGAACTGTAAGGCCTTGAAAACTGTCCTTATCTAATTGTGTCCACTCAAAACCAACTTTGATGATGATGACCTTCTTGATGAGGATCCTACTTCACCAACACCCATTCCCACACTGCCCTCTCAACAACCACAACCTCCACCCTCACAGCTCCCAGAACCACACACAAAATTTGAAATTAACATGGTTCACATCAAAGAACTTGCCACGCCACCACCCAAATGTTGTTGTACCCAACTAAACTCACAAGGAATTTCTCCTCTAGTAGGTTTTTGCCCTTCATGTCATTATATCACTTACCCTACACCTTCTCCATTTGACAACTTCCCTCAAATCAACATGGTACATGTCACTACTGCGCAAAAGGGTAAAGAAAAGGCAGCTAACCCACCAACCAATCCTATACCCAACATACCATCTACACCCATACCTAAGATAACTATTCATGGCCCCACATACCCCATTTCTAATGGCATCACACATCACACCATGCTCAAAAAATTACACCAATATCCCCTTAAAATGTCCTTATATGACCTCATCAAAACCTCGGAATCCCATCGTCAAGCCCTCATGGAGATTCTTCAATCTATCGAGATTTTACCCAATGACCCTACACCCGTAGCCTCCATTATCACACCCCATCATGTAGCCTCTCTTACCAAATTACCACCTTCATCCCCACCTCACCTTATTCACCAAGTGGCCTCCTTCACTTCTCGAGGTAGAGATCACGCCATACCAAAACAATGACCTGGACCCAGCCCTCTTCATCTCTATCCACATTGATGGTATACGGGTACACCATGTGATGATTGATGGAGGCACTAGCATTAACATCATTTCATCCCATGCATTTGTTCAAATGCACATACCTAAAAATTACATGCATAAACATCCGGTCATGTTGCGTTCATTCAATGATGCTATCACCTCCACACTAGGCACTATCATCCTTCACATTCGTGTGGCCCCCGTACTATTCGAATTGTTTATGTTTTTGAGGGGGAATTCCAATATAACTTGTTGCTTAGTAGACCTTGTATCTGTGTCATGGGTTGTGTTCCCTCCACTTTGCATCGTTGTGTAAATTTTGAACATGAAGGACACACTTATACCATTCTAGCTGACCCATCACCTTTCAAAACATGCAACATGCTTTACCGACCCAATGATTTTCTCATACCTGTCAAGCCATCTACCTCTGCAACCAATACCACTTCACCTACACCCCCACCTACCTAGTATAGATGTTGCTTTCACCACACATACCTCCTCTATTCCTACCACTGCTATAACCTCCACGATTGACCCATTAGCTACCCAATCGTTAACTCCACCTCTCGCATCGATCTCTCGACATATCATCTATACCAGCTACCCACATACCAACCACTCGATCCTTGGAAGGTGTTTTTTAATGCCTCACTTTGGGGAGTACCGCTTATATAGTGTCAACACATTCCTTACTCCGCATGAGTATGGAAGCCTTCACCAATACCCTCACTATGATCACTATATAGGAGAACACCTCCTTTATGGTACTCCTCATCTTCGTACTAGTCTCACCTATGGGGGACTTGATACTACCACCTACACACCAACCACAATCACAACCCCGCCCATTTTCCATTGACTTCCATTTTTCGTCACGTGGAAGGGTTTTGGTTTTGGCTTTTACGAGCAAGGCCACCATACCGTTATTCCATGTACCACCCGCAAACATAATGACTAGAGTGGTATTGGCTTCCCGAACCTCCTACCAATCGGCCTGCATTAAACTCACATGCACCCTAGCCCTTCTCCACCTTCATCACCACCCTCACCAACAGAGTTGATGGATCCTGAATCTATCCCTCCTAACCTTTTTTTTTCATAAACACCATTTCCTTGGGGCCTTTGACTTATCAATGCGAAGGCAAGGCCCCTTCCACTCTCCCATTCCTGTATCCTGAGATGATCGATGATGACACACCTACAATTAATGTCATTCAATGTCAAGATGATGAATCCATACTCACCTACCTTGGTGCAAAAGACTCATATATTCATCGGTCGTTACCCTCTAAGATGCAAACCATGTTGAATGAATCAACTATCAAGATCAACATTCATACTCAGGATGACCCGCACATCCTAAAGATCAGACAATCTTTAGATGTTGTTGAATAGGAAGCCATCACTTCTTTTCTCTAAGATCATAACCACGCTTTCACTTGGTCTTATGTAGACATGCCCGGTATTGACCCCACCATAGTGGTCCACAATATTGTAACCGTTCCCGATGCCAAACCTATCAAATAAAAGATGAGGAAAATGCACCCTCACATTGCTCTTCTCGTCAAAGAAGAACTTCAACACCTTCTTTCCATTTCCTTCATCTTACCCATTGATTATCCTCGTTGGATTTCTAACATTGTCCTGTTACTAAAGCAACAAGGGGACTCGTATTTGCACGGACTTCTGTGACCTCAACCTCGCCTACCCGAAAGATGACTTTCCCTTACCCGGTATTGATCAACTGGTTGACCTTACTGCTGGTCATGAGATGCTCTCACTCATGGATGGTTTCTTAGGTTATAACCAAATTTTTCTTGCCCTAGAAGATCAGCACAAGACCGCATTCATTACCCCTTGGGGAACCTTTTGTTATCGAGTCATGGATTTTGGCCTTAAAAACGTTAGTGCTACATATCAGCATGCTATGACTTACATCTTCCATGATATCATGCATCGAATATTGGAATATTACATGGATGATCTCTTGGCCAAATCTAAATGTCACACCGAGCACCTCGCCATCCTCCAAACCATCTTTGACTGCCTCATTAAATATTGTGTCTGCCTTTAACCTAAAAAGTGCATCTTCATAGTTCTCTCAGGAAAACTCCTGGGATTTATTGTTTCCATCCGTGGTATAGAAGTTAACCATGATAAAGTCAAGGCCATTCTAGAAATGCCTCCGCCCACTAACCTCGAACAACTTCATAGCCTACAAGGTAAATTACATTCCATTCTCCGTTTCATTTCACAACTATCGATCATTGTTAACCATTTCATCATCTGCGTAGGAAATATGTTTCCTTTAAATGGGATGATGACTGTCACAAAGAATTTGAGGCCCTAAAACAATACCTTCTCCAACCACCCGTACTCATTCCACTAAAAGATGATCAACCTTTTTACCTATACATATCAGCTACCGATCATTCCTTGGGAGCCATGCTCGCTCATCACGATGAACAACATAGGGAGCAGGTGGTTTATTACATAAGCCATACTCTTTTGGACTATGAAACCCGATACAACCATCCAGAAAAGATTTTCTTAGCCTTAGTTTTCATTGCCACCAAACTCCGCCATTACCTACTCAATCACAAAACCTATGTTGTGACCAACACCGACCCTTTACACTTCATGTATGCCAAACCTTATCAAAATCAGTGTGTTGTGTGATGGCTTATGCTTTTAGCTGATCTTGACCTCAAATTCATTCACCAAAAGTCCATTAAGGGCCAAGCTATCGCCGACCAACTAGATGATGCACCTATTTCTGGGGACCAACCCTCTAATTTTGACTTTCCTGATGAATCCATTACTACCCTTTCCCTGGACGAACCCCCTTACCAAATGACACTGTTCTTCAATGGTTCCAAGTGTTAGCATGGGGGTGGGGCTGGTGTTATCCTCATTCCTCTGGATGGAGAACCCATGCCTTTGTCTTTCAAACTAGACTTTGAATGCACCAACAATATTGTTGAATATAAAGTGCTCATACACTTGGGTCTCCTGCAGACCGCTTTATGCCCTAGATGTCAAATCCATTCACATCTTTGGTGATTCACAATTGGTCATAAACCAAGTCAATGGTATGTACCAATGTCATAATGAGATACTTCAAAAGTATAAACATCATGTAGACATACTATTGACCACCTTTGATCGTTACACCCTTCAAACCATCCCATGTTCAACCAATAAATTTGCAGATACCATGGCCTGCTTAGCTTCCCAAATACCTACTTCCCCTGTCAATTCCAAAATATTTGTCACCGTACAACACCTCCATTCACCTTCTTATTTACCTCACGATGTTTACTCAATCGGAAATGACACCCCTAACCCGAGTGACCTTTGGTATAAACAATACTCTGACTACCTTTCCCTCTCCATCTTACCTCCTGATCTCACCTGTAACGGACAACGCACCTTCCTTAAAAATGTCTCTCATTTCGTTATTGTGGGGGACTCCTCTATAAGCGCAAATTTTATGGTATTCTCTTATGATGCCTCACAAGTTCTGAAATTCCTTATACCATTAAGGAGGTTCATGATGGCATATGTGGAGGTCACTTTAGTGGCCTTGCTATTACTAAGCTTATTCTTCCCGAGGCTACATCGGCCGACCCTTAACCATGATTGTTGCGACTATGTCAAACATTGTGTGAAATGTCAACAACATTCCAACCTTCATCATACACCCAGTCATGCCTTACAAGTTGCTCATGACCTTTGGCCCTTCTCTCAATGGGGTTTGGATCTTGTCGGAGAAATCAATCCTCATTCTTCCCAACGTCAGCAATGGATCATAACTGCTATCGAATACTACACCAAATGGGTGGAATCCATACCACTCATCTCCACAAAAGTTGAGAAAATATGTGAGTTCATTAACCATCACATCATTTGTCACTTTCGTGTCCCTCATCGCCTCATCACTAACAATGGAAAACAATTCAAAAAAAAAACACTGCAAAAAATTTACAACGCCTTCGGCATTCAGCTTAGTTTCTCCTCACCTTATTACCCACAAACCAATGGCCAAGCTGAATCCACTAACTAAACCCTCAATAAAATTCTCATGAAAGTGGTTAACGATACTGGTAAGGATTGGCATACGCACATTCCTTTTGCTCTATGGGCATACCGCACTAGTATTCACACTTCTATAGCGGCTACACCCTTTTCACTAGTCTATGATACCAAGGCTATTCTACCTACTCTGCATTTCTCTCCAGGACATGCTTACTGATGATGAATTTCATTAGGACCACTTAGCACAACTAGATTTATTAGACAAACATCATCTTAACGCTCTGGATCACCTTCAATTTTACCAATAACATATCAAATTTGCTTATGACAAATGTGTTCATGAATGGACCTTCCAAATTGGTGACCTTGTTTTGAAAGAAAATAGACACATAACCAAAGTAGAAAAAATTAAACGGGGAAAATTCACTCCTAATTGGCTTGGACCATACATCGTAACTCATATCTATGGATTGGGTGCCTATCGTTTGTCCTCGCTTGAGGGTAAAGCCGAACCTGAGCCCCTTAACGCATTGCATCTTCAACCATTCTATTGTTGACTCATTGTCCCACCTCACCCTTCATCTCTCTCCATGCTCATCCTTTGAGTGCTATCCATTCCATCCATCTCCTTAACAATTAAACAAGAATCATGTGAGTACCCATCACTTTTTATCTTCTCTTGAATATGTGTACCGCGGCACTACACAGCATGATTCTCATGGATACTTTTCGTCTACCTTTAGATGAGATCCCATGGTCGTTCCACCTCACCTTTTGAACAAGATTCCTATCCTTCACCTTGGTCTTGTCCATGATTTCAAAGACCTCCAATGGGACCATACTCCTTGAGTCAAACTTCTAATAAAAAAGATGACTCCCTCAAAAGGACATCTTCTTCTCCAACAAATTGCTACTATAAATAGATTGCTCCCTCGAAGGACAACTATGTGAAGCTTTAAAAAAATGAGAGAAAATGAAGCTTCCCACATTGATCAGCTTCACGAAGACCTCAAGGAGTACCATATTATTTATCCCATATAGACTTCCTACATCGATCAGTCTATCAAAACAAACACGCTTTTTTAGTCATGGACTTGCCCATTGTGACCTCAAACCTCTTGCCTAAAAGACCTGTCACTCAAAACATATACAATTAACTACATTTTACCCACCTTACCATTTCCACTCTCATTTCCTAAATTTCCTTAAGGGAAATCTTGGACTTGCAACATTCGGTGATCTGGTGACTACTTTCACCGTAGAACAGTTAATCGTGCAATGCCTTTCGGGTCTTGTATTCATCACCCCTTTTTTAAGGTACGATCTATGCTGTATGATTCTACCCAATCAGGTGGCCGTATTACGCCCCTCTTATCTTTTAACGATATTTTTTTACATTATGATCACCTTATACAGGACTTGGTCCTCGACGCTTACCTTTGGGGGTCATCCTCCCCTTTCATCTACCCACACCTATTAAACCTAAACCCACTACATGCCCACAAACCTACCAACTCATTTTCATCTTCTTCCCTAACTCATGGGAGAACTACATTGGCCTAAGGTCATTTTTTGCTAGGAATATGTAGGCAACACTCCGAGGGCATGGGGCCCTTGGAGGATAGCTCGGCCACTCTCTACCCTAAAAATTCATTAACCATGCCTAACTCACCATTTACCCCACATTTCACTTAGTTCCCCTTTTCTAACAAAATTAGAAATTAAGCCACATACATAACAAGTTGTTTACCATAGAATACATTTATTACACCTACAATCACTCTATCATCTCTATGTATAGATTATACAACAGTTCACATATGACCCATAGTATCATTCATTGCAAACCATACTGAACCATGCCTATAACCTAACTCGATCCATGCCTAAACCAACCAACGACTCCATCCATGCCTACACAACCCGACTAGATCCATGCCTAAACCAACTTTGACTCGATCCATGCCTAAAATTGACTCGACTTGATCCATGCCTATAACTTGACTTGATCCATGCCTAACTCACCTAATCCATTCATATCATAACGAAAGTAAAATAAAATACACATCACAACACATAATCATCTGAACCTCATACATCTCATCATATAAATACTGTGTATCACAATAATGTATACTCATCTCAAAAATACATGTGTCTCTCATACATCATCGGCTCATAGGCCGCTATCCAATACAAAAATATCTTCGGCTCATAGGCCGGTATCATGTACAAAAATCATAAATACAAAATCTCTTCGGCACATAGGCCGGTCTCATATATAATCCATACAAAAATGACTCGGCATGCAGGTTGGTCCATAACAAGTCAATCATCTCCCCATCTGATGTCAAGGAATGCTCCCTGTGACTGTGTCTCTCCCGACCCCTCTGCCGCACCTGTCTGGTGCCCGGCACCTGCCTCACCTCCTGCTGATGGCCCCTCACCTGGGGCTGGCCTCTACACACTAGTGGCCTCACCACGACCTTGTCCCTGGGCTCGCCACCCCCTATACTCTCCACACTGTGAGTGCGGGATCTAGTCCTCTCACTAGAGGCCTGTTGTGCTCTATACTTGGCATAGGAGGGCACATCTAGCCGATAGCTAACAAATGATCTTGATAATATCGTGCCTCTGCTAGGGAATCCCTATATCTAGCCATGGTCACCGTATGTGGAGGTGTTGTAGACACCAAATTTGTGTCTTACGACCCCCGTGCCCCGCATCTCATTTCGCAACCTAGCCTCACCACCTAAACTCCTACACAATTATTTATTAATTACCTTATAATTAATAAATCCACATTTTCAAACCCGCCACCTCATTTTTCCACCACCTCATCATGACCTAGCCCTAATCCTAAACTAACCTAATTAAGACCTATAACTTGGTCTACATCCACACCCATGACTAATTACTCCTCACCCGCACCAAAACCAACCTAATAATGACTTGACCAAGCCCACAACTAATTCCTCAGAGAAAAGGAAGGAAGGTTGGCTATTTTACTAAAAATAGCCCACTTTGACTTAACTCGACATCGGTTCCTACTCGACCGCCATCGGTTACATAATCGCCATTGGTTCTCTGTAAATGACCTCCCCAAACCAAAAACAAAGGATCGGAAGTCATTGGAAGGATCGAAAAAAATTCACTTGACAGAGTAGAGACAAGTGAAGGAAAGAGAAGAGTTTTGTAGGGAAGGACATCAAGCCCAAGACTGCAACTGAGTAACCAGAGCTCAGTGACACTCATCCAAGCATTGGGAGAGAAGATAGCTCATCTTGGATTGTCAGATCATCCTACCTGAACCCTGCCTTTGTCATCACAGTCCTTGGACCTGTATCTTCATCAGGAACTAGTAAGTACTGTCTTGTACGTTCTTTTAATAACATTTCTTGGACTTCTGAATCACAGTAATTATAAGTCTACTCCCAGATCCACTACCCGGTAACACCCTACATCTAACTGTACCTCCTCTACCCTTACATTGCCCCAAGAACAGCCCCCATATTCTCTGAGTCTTCTCCATCACCCCCATTACCTATCCCCAATCATTTACCAGCCTAATAAACACCATAGCCACCTTATAGCCAACCTTCACTAAAAGCCCCTAAATCACTGCCCCTACCGATATCGGTTATTAGGAACTGGTACCGGTGACAGTGACCGACATCGGTCACTGTGACTCAAAACCAAAACTAGCCTTTCCTCTATTGTTTTAACGAGGCAATTAAATTGTAATTTGGCAATAGCTTCTTTATTATCATTTGTGTTAATTCGTATTAAAAGGGGAACTCACCACCTTCAAAGGAAGTCTAATATTTCTGGGCCCAAGGTAGTTCTCTCATTTATTGTCTAACTAGAATTTGGTGGTCTTGTATTCTTACTTAGGCAGCAAATTCTTCCTAGACAAAAAGGAGTTCTTCGCAATCAATCTGATCTCTCTCTATGGTACACGCACACCCTCTCAACATTCAACAGGTATTCCTCCTAGCCCTAACCCTTATCTATTTCTCAAAAGAATGAAAGGATAGAAGCAACTCTATTCTAGGAACTGAAACATCCTTTGTTAGAAACAGTGTCACGGGTCTCGCTACCTATGTGGGTACTTGTACAAGGGGACTATGTCCCTAAACACGGATCGAGCCCTATGCTAGTACTAAAGCCTGATTCAGCCCTGGAATATGTGCTCGTGCTCGTATCTAGGCACGTAGGGTAGTAATCTATACCTATCTTCTTGTCAACTAGCCCTGCAGACCCGTAACTTGCCCCTCGCATTGTGGCCACCGGCCCTATAGATCTCGAACTGTTCTCGTAGGACATCTACCTACCCTCCCTCTCCGCCTACCTCCTCTCCATCTCCATTTCCCGCTACCTCCGCCTATGCAGGTACCTATCCCTTCCTTTCCTAAGCCTGCAATGTCACTATCTGGGCCTGTAAGATGGCAACCTGTGCCTCTAAACCTGTAAGCTACCCCTACATAATCTTGAGCTACGTCACCAAAGTAGCCACCTACCCTTATAGGGTGTCTCTTTGAACTGTGATGGTGGCTAAGTCTGGCTTCCCTGGCCTCATGGGTATGGCTCTCAGCTATGCTGCCCACCATTTCCTGTATCCATCTGTAACCCCAACATCATCAATCTATGTATCTATTGGCTACTCCTCCTGTCCAGTCGGTCATTGTGGGTCATGGTGGAGACATAGGTCTCTCCACGTCATCTCTCTTGTACTATGGGAAGGGTGGTGGTACATCCAGGACTAACCCGCTCTATGGGTATCCACTCATGCTCTCCCACTCTCCTCCCCTCTATCCACAAATAAAGTTGTAGCCCATCTAGCTCCGTGGCCATCTATCTGTATGAGGGGAAGCCCACATATAGCCTCCAAATGATGTCCACCTCGAGAAAACCCCTCCAACAACCTCTTGTAGTAAGCTACATCATGAGTAGCTCTAGCACCTCGGGCCTCTCCAATGGCCGATACCCACCGCCTGTACCCAACTCTCAAAACTCTCCATGGGAATGCATTTGCTGGGGCATCCCCACTAGTCAAACACAAACAATGTGCTTGTAAGCCCAACAATGCAGTAGTATGATGCAAAGTAGATGTTGAACCTCCACAGTCACCCATAGGCCCATAGCTCTCTATATACCTACATCAGCAATGCAGGTGCCCATGCAAACTATGTCTGATGTATCACCATGTCATGAAGGACTCCCATCAGTGACCTTGGGAATCTCCCACCCTCTGCATCTAGCAATGCATAGTAGCACACTACCTCCATCAACAGTACCACTAACCTCATCTCCTCTAGATGAGCTCTATACATTGCTCCATAGCTCATGCTAGCACTATGGAACATCAGGTCTGCTACACCCTCACCAAAAACGGGTGCTAGTAGCTCCTCAGATGCCTTTGAGGAGATAGAATAAACCTGGGCCCCCAATATGGGCAACCACAGGATCCTGTAGATGTCCTCCAGGGTGATCGTCATCTCACCCATCGGCATATGGAAGGTGTTGGTCATCGAGTCCCATCTATCGATGAGGGAAACCATCAGACTCACCTCCTAAACTACATGCCGGTAGCGCCTCACCCCTATCAACCCCACCTCTGCAACATGCTGCCACTCCTCCCGTGTCATGCTTGCCTGTACTGTCAATAATAAGGGTGGCACCCGAGCCCTCATCCGTAGCTTATCTCAGGCCTACATCCTACCAGAGTAATGTATTAGTACACCTTCTCAACTTACCCTATTTCACCCAAACCCCGACCTAATCTCTTTCCTCACCCCCATCCCATTGCCCTTGTCACTAATCCAATCCACCGACACTATCTACCCTACTCATCTACCTAAACCCATCTATCCTACCTATCTACCCAAAACCATCCACCCGACACTATCTAGCCTACCTATCTACCCAAACCCATCCACACGAAACTATCTACCCTACTCCTCACCCAAGCCACCCTAAAACCCTTCCCATCTCCCTTAACCCTTTTCCGTCTCACCTAAATTCTTTCCCACCCTGCCCTTACTCTATTCCCTTTTTTGACCCAACTTCACCTTAGGTTGACCGACCCCGGTTACCCCTTGACCGACCACAGTCTCCCCTTGACCGACATCACCACTATTCTTATGACCGATACTAGTCACTATCCACCGGCACGCGACCACAAGTTGACCGACATCGGTCACTTTTGTGCCGCCCACCATGACTTCCCAACCCTAATTTTTCCCTCCCTACTCATTCTACCCACCCAACTCACTCCTTACACCCCTACATATCCCTCTATTACCTTATTGCTCTACACCCTACCCTTCCCCATTCCCTTTTCCCTCTCTTTTTCCCATTTTGAAATTCTTCCCCCAAACCCCCCATTTTTCATACTTTCTATATTTTACATCAAATTCACCAAACAATGAATCAAAAGGTTCGAACCTACCACATCCCACTGCCGCCATCATGGTGGAACCTCCGGCCTCTACGCCGCTCCTCCCGATCCCTCTCCAACCTCCGCCATCCTCGAATGACCTCTCACTCTCCCAACCAATCACCTCACTCAATCCAATCTCGCGGCCCCACCTCTCACCTATGTGGCTTGCCAACCAATCTCTCTGCCATACTCTTTTTTCCTCTTCCTCTTTTCTCTCTTCTTGTCCTTTTCTTCCTTTTACAAATGCACAAATGAATTTTAAAACGTGGGTTTTCCAATTTTTATACCCTACCCAACTCAACCGACATCAAGTTAACCCTTGACCGAAGCTGGTCTATTTCCTAAATAGCCACCATCGGTTCCGTACACCGTCATCGGTTCATACCAACCGATGTCGGTTACCCTGCATACTCATTTCCCTCACATTTACCTCCTTTTCCTTCCCTTCCCTTTCTTTTGCCTCCCCTACACCTACCTAGACCACTTTACCTTCACCCATGGCCCTCCACCTTCTTCAACCTCATCGAGTCTACTGTTGAAGCCTCATTCTTTACCCCTACCTTGGCCTTACCCGCATCTTGTGATCTCGATATTTGGACCTGGACCATTGCTAGTGACCTTTAACCTCATGTGTTTGCTATACATTCATGCACTATTACCCATGTTGATTACCCCAATGACCTTACCTAGCCTATTACCGTGACCTGTTTATCCCTGACCCTACCTTTGGTGTACTAATACATACCTAAACGTTCCTACACCTAGCCTACGTTGTGTTACCTAACCTTATCCTATACCTTGGATAAACCTATTAACCTTTTTGGATAAACCTATTAACCTTAGATGATATAGATTTTGCTACCGCTCTTCAATACGGTAGCGTCTTTTGCAGTTCATACGTGTGCGTGTGTTTGATCGCTATTACCTTTGATCCTGACCCATTACGTAGATCACCGAGTAGACCTTTCACCCTCTTCCCCTACACCCACTTGCCTTTTCCTCACATTTACCTTTTATCAAACCACTCACCGCTTCAGCCTGTTGCCTCATCAGTTCCTAGTTTGAGGGGGATCACCTTCACCCTCACATGGGGCAACCACATCTTATTTTTGTTAGCATCACTTACCAATACAAGCTACGCAACAAAAGGGGAAAAATGTAGACACTAAAATTAGGTCACACTCCCCTTCGTCCCTCGACATATAAGCCCCCTTTATTACATTTACCTAGCCATGACCCCCTTCACCCCACTAATATTAATTTAATTAATTTAATTAAATTAATGCTTTATCCTCACTATATTTATTATTTAAATAATATCTACACATACAATTCACTTAGACACCTCACCAAGCAAACTCAACTTAAGACCTGTTCTTAGCAAGTTGCCATAACTAACTAGGACTTACCCAAACCCTAAAAATCAATGCCTACATTCCCTCTAACCACATTCCCACATTCTCACAAGAGGCTCGAGTCTAATCCGTGGGATAACGACATGAGATCTAACGAAATCGGGAGGATCTCCTAAGTTTAGTAAACTTATGAAATCTCGCCTTGACCGACGTCGGTTACGCTAACCGTCCGGTTAAACCGGACTGCCATCGGTTACCCTTTTAACCCAAAACAACCTTATTGTCAAGGTTGGAACTTGGAACTTGAAAGTTGGAAGCAAGAAAGTTGATGAGAAAGAACACATCTCGAGGGATAACGCATCTTTAGAGAGAAAATTCCAGCAAGAACTCACATCTAAGAAAGGAGATTGAGCATCTTCTCCTACATAGCAAATTTCACCACATTATGATCTATCTAAGCAAAGAGGAGTGTGTATGTAGCCCATGCCGAATCTTCTCTTCGATTCATCGATCACTTGTAGCCTTCAAACCCATCATTATCACCTCCATCCTTTACACATAGATCTTCAGAACGAAATCCAAGTAAGTACAACATCATACTTTCTGGTTATTTCATTTCATCATTATTTTATCATCCATTGTTTATCTTGCTCCCTATTGACCATCTCCAACATTTTTCACCTCCATAGACCCATCAAAACCTCGTAAAAACCTATTCCAGTCACCCAATACCTCATCCTAACCAACTAAATCCTTTGTGTAATCACAAAGGAGACCAAAACCCCATTCTGTGACATTTCTAGATCTCACAGTAATCGGCACTAGTTATACCTAACCATGGTGATCACCCCTAATCGATGCTTCTGGGTCTCGTATTTGCACACACACACCTTAAAATGAGATACCTACCTACCTAATTTTACCTCACCCTCATTTACTTGTGACTTACCCGAGATCTTTATCAGGACTGCATGGAGACCGTAACCTATCACTCGACCTTGGATTCTATTCTAGCTTAGCTTGTTAGATTAGATCTATTTCTTATTGTGTTTTTAAGTGAGATACCTAAATCATTTTAAAATAACAATAGGATTTACTTTGTTTACAACATTAATTTGTTTAAAACAATGGATTGACAACCATCTAGGAAGTATCATACTTCGTGGATCTAGCTTACACTAGGTAGTTCACTGCCCATATCATTTAATTCCTTCTGGTGGTCTTGCTTTCATTACATGTGTAGTTCCTCCTAGGCAAAGAGAAGCTCTCATGGTTAACTATGGATTCAAAAGTCATACACGCACAACAACCCATCAACTGAAATTTGAACAAGTATTCCTCCTATGCCCATTACCCTATCTATTTCGTCAACAATTCAAAGAAACAATCTAAGAAAAAGGTGAAACACACATATCCATAGAGGGAGATAAAGAACACTTCAAACCATGTGGACTAATAAATTTTGAACAAACAGGGTCAGATTAAATTGAGCACCAACATCAGCTCCGACTGGGACGGGCACTCCCCTGCGAATGCCACAAGAACAAAATACCATGTGCAAAAAATCCATTAGGCAACAGAGTCAAGAACAAGCTTGGAAAGTAGAAAAACAATAACCATTCCTCCCAAGATTGAACCAAGAAACCAACAAAAACTATCCGCCATGGACCGGGATGAACCAAAATTAAAAATGAAGAAACAAAAAAGAACTAAAAGAGAATACATTATACAATGATGCGTGCCTTGATTCTGAGAACTCAATCAAGGAAATGTTTCAAGTTCTTGCTATTCTGAGTACGACCAAGCCAAGAAGTCTTGATACTTTGTTAACAATTGGACATATGATTTTTTTTGTTCTCTATCCAAGTTGATACCTAGCCATATTTTTTGAGGTTTATCTTTTGTGCTTTTACCAGATCTAGAACAAACCTTGGGTAAGTGCACCAACTGGGGGGCCAAAAGGGGTTCTTAAGTGGACGCATTTTTATGAATAAAAACTTCAACTTGTATGAGTTTTTCGAAATAGTTACACTCAAAATTGGAAGATGTTGTAGAAATATGAATCGTAGCATTTTGAGTTTAGTTTCTAAGCTAGTAAATTTTATTGAAAACAAATAAGTTTAAGTTGGTCAAAACCTAAAATACCAAAAATGTTTCTTCTTTTGTTAAAAAACATTATAGAGTGACTTTCTGGCCCCACTATTTTTTGAGTACCATTTAGTAGTTTTGAAAACCCTTTGGTAGAAAGATAGATAGGAGCATCTAGTTTGGGCTCCATTTTTTAATATTTTTTAGCGAATATTTATTTATTTATTATTTTTTAGGACAAAATTTTTATGTTTTGAAAAACGGAGCTCGAATGTGCCCCCTAACTACCTCAAAAATATCGAAAATTAGATTTTTTTTTAAATATGTATAGAATTATGCCTCGTTTGGGCTAGTATATTTTTTTAATTTTGATCACCTAAAAAAAGATACACCATGAAAGATAGACATATTTACTCTTCAAAAATAACTATAAAAAGGCATAGTTAGAAAATAAATAATATGGATACCTTATATTAGTCGTAAAATTTAGAAAATTATATTTTAAGAAAGAAGAGACTCGCTCTACGTCGTGGTATAGTTTTCTTAAAAATGAATCGATTATTTTATTTTGATTTATTATAGAGGAAGTGTCATTTTTACATTTTCTTATAAAAACTCATTGTTTGTTGTGTTTGATCAGTCCATGCCTCGGGTTTGGGGATCCAAACCGGATCGCAAACCTTGAGGCATGGCTTAGGAAAAGAGAAAACAAAAAATGCGTATGCGTTATGTAATGCGTACGTGTTACATAATGCATATGCATTTTTCTTTATTTTATATCTTGTGGCCCCCTAATGTCCCTTTCATCTCTTTCACAGGAATTCTACAAACATTCTGTTTCGTCTTCAATATTCTCTACATTCTTGCATGATTTTTTAGTATTTCATTGTCTCCTACCCCACTAGTTGATTTTTTCTAATCATGGATGATAAACGTTGAGCTAAGGACAAGAGGAAAGTCAATAATATGACAGGAGCAATTGAAAGAGGAGAATAAATAAATTGAAGAGAATGAAAAAACTTCGAGTAGGGTAAGGTACATCCGCTATATCAAATGTAGCTAATGTATTAGAAAATCAGGATGAAATATATAATGAAAATGTAGAGAATAATTATTTTGCAATGAATAATGATATTGAATTGAATGATAATGTTGGTATAGATGAAGAAATTGATATGAATCCAATTGTTGAACCCTTACTTAAGAATCCAAATGTTAACCCCGAAATTTGTATGAAAACAATGAATGAAGAAAGTAACCTTGTAAACGAATCTTCACCTCTAAGAACACCTCCTTCCATTTCGTGAAGAAAACCAATTCACTTAATTGAAATTGATGAAAACATTATAAAACCAATGCCTAAAAAAATGTCTGAAAGAAATGCGAGAAGAAAAGCTAGTGAATTTGGGATAATTACTTTGAGAATTTAAATGATGCACAGAGATGCCAATTATTTGTTTCATTGGTGAAGTTAATTAAGATGAGACCTATAATGAAGACCTAGGGGTTAAGAACATCTAATGTTGTTGATCAAAATGCGTTAATTTTTTAAAACATACATAAAGCATACCAAGTTGTAGGTGGCAAAAGACGCACCAAAAATAGTAATGCTACATGACATGTACTAACTAATTGTATAGTAAGTGATAAAACAGTTAATAAATGCTTGATTAGAAAAACTAGCAAAGTGCTTTGAAGCTAAAAGAAAAATACTAATGCAAGCAATAGAGAGACGTAAACATCTTGAGTCAGTCAATAACACTAACTATTAGGCTTTCTCTAGCAGACTTCCATGAAAATATAAGAATACATCTGATATTCTAAAAGAATTAATTGTAAAATTTTGGAATGAGAACACAAGGGTGTCATTGAATAGAAGAGATACAGTAAAAAGAAGAATAGGTTCTTGTAATCGTGAATCGTGTGCAAAACATTTCTTAGATATGACTCAAATAAAAATGTTCTCTAAGTCTAAAAATGAAAATCCACAAATTAACATTATTGAAAGATTCTTTGAAATGAACAAACCCTTTTATGTGAAAATCAATCACTCACGTACCACTTGTTGTTACGGGCATCATGTTGAATTTTCGTTTGCATTATGATGTTTTTGTCAAATATTTAGTGTTTTACATCTTGACATCATGTTTTAGTAGTGTGGAATAAATGTCCCACAAAAATATTCAAGCGAATTTATTCCGACAATATTTTTTAAAAAATCAACAAGACAATTTTTATAACAAAGCATGTTTAGATGGAACTTACAATGTATGTGGTGGCTTGCCAAATCTGAAAAGTTGTATCCACGAGGAGAGTACATCTTCAATAGGAAAATAATTGGTTGATTTCACCAAATATAAATCGGTGGCATATCAATTAAAAGATGGAAAAGAATCTAAGAGGTGTGAGCTTGTTACAAAACAATTACATGTATCAGAATATATGGTCAAATTCAGAGAGGAAATTTTTATGAATATGCAAGGCACACACATAGAGCTTGATGGTTGGATGAACAATTCAAGTTAAGTAAGGAAACATTCCCACTTGGTACTATTGTGTCAGTAGTTGACGTCGCAGAGAAATACACAATGCAGCCACAAATGGAGGTCTAGTCTCAATATTATAACTCAGTGCAAGTTTCTATTTTCATGCATCTAACATTCATGCACTCTCCTGAAAGAACTGAGCAAGATCGAAAAATATTGAGAGAGTATCATTTCTACATCAGTGATGATCAGACACATTCTATAGAATATGTACAAGGGTGTTTCCATGTGTTTTATGTGAACTTGAATGAGAGGAACATTAGTTTCGATCAACATTACATTTTGTCAGACAACTGCACATCACAATTCAAGAATGCATAGATGTTTATTGGCTAAGAATGATGTAAAAAGAAACAAATGTACAACATATCTAGAGTTTTACTGAGGTAGGGCATGGAAAAGGAGAACATGATGGTGCAGGAGCATGTGTGAAAAGAGCACTTGCAAAAGAAGAGTTAAAGTTCAAGGATGATGCTAAATTTACAGATACAAAAAGAATTGTTGATTGGTGTGTCAAGAATATGAGCCATGAATCTCAAGAGAGATCAACAGTTCATGCAGATAATTTTGGTTGATAGAGCAACAACATCTAACAAACTTTGAATATTGTATGACAGTTGTAAGATCAAGTGATATGCGCTCATTCCATAGTTCGATGTAATTTCTTGGACTATTTATGCTTGGACATTTCATGCAGTTGTATTTAGTTCAGTGGTAGTCACTCAAACTTGGCTTTGACAATATCCTATCAAAAAATCAAACATTTGGTTGTTTGAAGACTATGAAGTACATTGGAAGATACTTCACTATTCAAATTTAGTCCTTGCAATGAATATTAAATTGATCAAATATCGAGGTCATCCATCAAACAAAAATCTGTGGAAGGTTTGTGAATCAGATCATGAAGCAATTCTTACTACTGTCAAGAATAGAGTTGATCCTTGTGGTTCATTGGATTGAATTTGCAAATGTATGTTCTTCATGAATTTAATTTGAATATTTATTTAAATGATTTTGTTTAAATTTTGTATGATTTAAAATTCTATTTAATTTCTTACTAACATGTTTATGTAGGTTAGTGGTGCCAAAAAGCTTCCACCTTCACGTGGTTGGCACTGTCAATAGAGAATTTATTATTCTCGAAGCCAAGTGAAGCTAAGAAAAATTAAATATTAGAAAGGAACAACAAACATAAATTCTCATTTCACCACCTATATTGTATGAACCACCTATATTATTCAGGTGATTGGGAATGGACAACCTTACACTGACTCAGTTTGAATGGAGATGTAGAAAACCACGAGAGGATTTTATAGCCCAGATGGGGTAGCCCGAAAGCACGGGGAGCATAGGGAACCAAAATGAAGCCTCCACTAAAGTTCATCAGGCCACCCCAATGTGTTAGCGTAGTTGGTTCATTCCTAGGAGCTTCCATTTGCAAACTACAACCTCTGGCAACCCTACACTAACTCGCATTTGCAGAGATTTGGCATGTTTACAAACAATAGAACAACGAGAGAACCAGATGTGAAGGAAAAAACCATGCGATTATTTTGTAGAGGGCCACGACATGGAGCTCTCGAGATCTCGATGAGATGTCTCTAGGTGCCACGGAGTTGAGAAATCACATGTCGAAGATAAGGCGTGTTTGGGCCTCGGGGGTCTTAAGTGACTACACATGGATGGGGTAGCAAAGCATGGGAGCGTAGGGAACCAAATAAAATCCTCCATTAGTGTTCAAAACACCACCCCGACGTGTTGGCATAGTTGGTTTGGTCCCACGAACTTGTTTGTAAAATACGACCTCGACAACCTTACACTGACTAACACTACAATATTTCACACATTTACAAACAATAGGACAATGAGAGAACCAGATGGAGATAGAGAAAACCGCGAGAGGCTTTCGAGAGGGCCCCAACATGGAGCTCTCGGATTTGACGAGATGTCTCTAGGTGCCACGAAGTCCGAGAAATCACATGTCGAAGATATGGCGTGTTTGGGCCTCAGGGCTCTTAAGCAACTACACCCGGACGGGGTAGCCTGAAAGCACGAGGAGTGTAGGGAACCAAAATGAAGCCTCCACTAGCATTCACTAGGCCACCCCGATGTGTTGGCATAGTTGGTTCGGTCCCACAAAATTATGTTTGCAAAATACAGGATCTAGCAACCCTACACTGACTCAGACTGCACTATTTCGCGTATTTACAAACAATAGGATAGAGAGAGAACCGGATGGAGACGGATAAAACCATGTGAAGCTTTTGTATAGGGCCTCGACATGGAGTTATTGGATCGACAAGCGTCTTTAGGTGCCACGGAGTCCAAGAAATCACATGTTGAAGATATGGCATGTTTGGGCCTTAAGACTCTTAAGCGACTATGCTTAGACGAGGTTACACGAAAGCATGGGGAGCCTAGGGAACAAATATGAAGCCTCCAATAGCATGAAATAGGTGACTCTAATGTGTTGGCATAGTTGGTTTGGTCCCATGAACTTTTGTTTGCAAAATACAACCTCTCGGCAGCTTTACATGCTCGAGACTAAACTATTTCATGCATTTACAAACAATAGAACAGCGAGAGAACCTAATCAAGATGGAGAAAACTATGAGAGGATTTTATAGAGGGCCCATACATGGAGCTCTCAGATCTAATGAGATATCTCTAGGTGCCACAGAATCCAAGAAATCACATGTCGAAGATATGGCATGATTGAGCCTCATGGCTCTTAAGCAACTACACCCATACATGGGTAGCCGAAAGCACATGGACCGTAGGGAACCAAAACAAATCCTCCAAGAGCATTCACCAAGGCCACCCTGACATGTTGGCATAGCTGGTTCAGTCCCATGAACTTTTGTTTGCAAACTACATGCCTTTGTGAGCAGTCCCTACACCGACTTAGACTTCACTATTTCTTTCATTTGCAAACGGAAGTTTGTGGGAATGAGCCAACTATGCAAACATGTCTAGGAGGCCTAATGAATGCTTTTGGAGGATTTTTTTGGTTCCCTACGCTCCTCGTGCTTTCGGGCTACCCCGTCCGTGCGTAGTCGCTAAGAGCCCCGAGCCCCAAATTCGTGATATCTTCGACATGTGATTTTTGGGACTCCGTGGCACCTAGAGATGTCTCATCAGATCGAGAGATCCATGTCAAGGCCCTCTATGAAAGCCTCTCACGCTTTTCTCCTTCCCCATCTAGTTTTCTACCTGTCCTATTGTTTGTTAACGCATGAAATAGTGTAGTCTAAGTCAAAGTAAGGCTCCCAGATGCTGTATTTCGCAAATGAAAGTTCGTGGGACTAAACTAATTATGCCAACATGTCCCAGTGGCCTGGTGAACACTAGAGGAGGCTTTGTTTAGGTTCCCTACGCTCCTCGTATTTTCAAGCTACCCCGTCTGGGCATAGTCACTTAAGAGCCATGAGGCCCAAACACGCCATATCTTCGACATGTGATTTCTTAGACTCCATGGCACCTAGAGACATCTCATCAGATCCAAGAGCTCCACATCGGGGCCCTCTATGAAATTCTCTCATGGTTTTCTCCATCTCCATTCGGTTCTCTCGTTGTCCTATTGTTTGTAAACGTGCGAAATAGTGTAGTCTCAGTTAGTGTAAGGCTACCAGATGCTGTATTTTGCAAACAAAAGTTCGTGGGACCGAACCAACTACGCCAACACATCAAGGTGGCCTTGTGAATGCTAGTGGAGGTTTCTAGAGGATTCGTTTTGGTTCCCTATGCTCCCCGTGCTTTCGGGCTACCGCGTCTGAGCAGAGTCGCTTAAGAGACCTGAGGCCCAAACATGCCATATCTTTGACATGTTATTTCTCAGACTCCATGGCACCTAGAGACATCTCGTAAGATCCAAGAGCTCCATGTCTGAGACCTTTACAAAAATTCACGTGGTTTTCTCCGTTTCCATCCGGTTCTCTCGTTGTCATATTGTTTGTAAATGCGCGAAATAGTGTAGTCGAATTAGCGTAGGGCTACTATATGTTGTAGTTTACAAACGGAAGCTCGTGGGACCGAAACCAGCTACACCAACACGTTGGGGTGGCCTAGTGAACACTAGTGGAGACATCATTTTGGTTCCATTTGCTCCCGTGCTTTTAGGCTACCCTGCTCGGCGTAGTCGCTTAAGAGCCCTGAGGCCCAAACATGCCATATTTTCGACATGTGATTTCTCAGACTTCATGGCACCTAAAGACATCTCATCAGATCCAAGAGCTCCATGTTGGGGCCCTCTACAAAAGCCTCTCGCAGTTTTCTATGTCTCTATTTGTTTCTCTCGCTGTCCTATTGTTTATAAACGTGTGAAATAGTGCGGTCTTAATCGGTGTAGAGGGCTGCCAAAGGTCGTATTTTGAAAACGGAAGCTCGTGGGACCAAACCAATTACGCCAACACATCAGAGTGGCCTAGTGAACACTAGTAGAGGCTTCATTTTGGTTCCCTATGCTCCTCGTGCTTTAAGGCTACCCCATTCGGGCGTAGTCACTTAAGAGCCCTGAAGCCCAAACACGCATATCTTCGACATGTGATTTCTCAGACTCTGCAGCACCTAGAGATGTCTCGTTAGATCCAAGAGCTCCATGTTAGGGCCCTCTATGAAACCCTCTTGTGGCTTTCTCCATCTCCATCTAGTTCTCTTGCTTTCCTATTGTTTGTAAATAGGTGAAATAATGCGCCACGAGTCATTGTCAGAGGATCGCGCAGAGGCTGTAGTTTACAAACAGAAGATCATGGGACCAAACCAACTATACCAACATGTCGGGGTGGCCTATTGCACTCTAATGGAGGCTTCGGTTTGGTTCCCTATGCTCCCTGTGCTTTCGGGCTACCCTGTCCGGGCGTAGTCGCTTAAGAGGCCTGAGGCCCAAACATGTAATATCTTTGACATGTGATTTCTATGACTCCGTGGCACCTAGAGATGTCTCGTTAGATCCAAGAGGTCTATGTTGGGTCCCTCTACAAAAGCCTTTCATGGTTTTCTCCGTATCTATATGGTTCTCTCGCTGTCCTATTGTTTGTAAATGCACGAAATAGTGTATTCTAAGTCAGTGTAAGGCTATCAGATGTTGTATTTTACAAATAGAATACACCAACATGTTCAGGTTGCTTGGTGAATGCTATTGGAGGCTTCATTCTGGTTCCCTATGCTCCCCGTGCTTTCAGGCTACCGCATCCGGGCATAGTCGCTTAAGAGCCCCGAGGCCCAAACATGCCATATCTTCGACATGTGATTTCTCGGACTCCATGATACCTAGAGACATCTCGTCATATTTGAGAGATCCATGTTGGGGCCCTCTACGAAATCCTCTTGTGGTTTTCTCTGTCTCCATCCGGTTTTGTTTTTGTCCTATTGTTTCTAAACACGCGAAATAGTGAAGTCTCGAGTCGGTGTAGGGTCAGCCGAGGAGGCTGTAGTTTGCAAACAAAATCTTGTGGGACCAAACCAACTATGCCAACACATTGAATTGGCCTAGTGAACACTCATGGAGGATTATTTTTGGTTCCCTACGCTCCTTGTGCTTTCGGGATACCCTTTCCAGGCATAGTCGCTTAAGAGACCTGAGGCCCAAACATGCCATATCTTCGACATGTGATTTCTTGTACTCCTTACACCTAGAGACATCTTGTAAAATCTAAGAGATCCATGTCGATCCATCTACAAAATCCTCTCATGGTTTTCTCCATCTCCATCCGGTTCTCTCGTTGTCCTATTGTTTGTAAACGCGTGAAATAATGCAGTTTGAGTCAGTGTAGGATTGTCAGAGGTTGTAGTTTAAAAATAGAAGCTCGTGGGACTGAACCAACTACACCAACACATCAAGGTGACATGGTCAACACTAGTGGAGGATTCATTTTGGTTCCCTACGCTCCCCGTGCTTTTGGGCTACCCCATCCGGGCATAGTCACTTAAGAGCCCTTAGTCCTAAACACGCTATATCTTCGATGGGTGATTTATCAGACTTCATGGCACCTAGAGACATCTCATCAGATCTAAGAGCTCCACATTAGGGCCCTCTACGAAATCCTCTCATGGTTTTCTCCATCTCCATCCGGTTCTCTCATTGTCCTATTGTTTGTAAACACGTGAAATAGTGTAGTCTAAGTCAGTGTAGGGCTGCCAGAGGTTGTAGTTTGCAAATGGAAGCTTGTGGGACCAAACCAAATATGCCAACACATCGAGGTGGCTTGGTGAACACTAGTGGAGGATTTTTTTGGTTCCCTACACTCCCTATGCTTTTGGGCTACCCCATCCGGGCGTAGTCGCTTAAGAGCCCTGAGGCCCAAACACGCCATATCTTTGACATGTGATTTCTCGACTTCGTGGAACTAGAGACATATTGTCGATCCAAGAGCTCCATGTTGGGGCCCTCTACAAAAGTCTCTAATGGTTTTCTTTTTCTCCATCCGGTTCTCTCGACATCCTATTGTTTGTAAATGAGCAAAATACCGTAGTTTGAGTCGGTGTAGAGTCCGCTGGAGGAAGGCTTGTATTTTCCAAATGGAAGATCGTGTGACCAAAAATACTATGCCAACATGTCAAGGTGGCCTCGTGAATGTGAGTGGATTCTTCATTTTGGTTCCCTACACTTCCCGTGCTTTTAGGTTACCCTACCCGGGCCTAGTCGCTTAAGACCCCTAAGGCCCAACCATGCCATATCTTCAACATGTGATTTCTAAGACTCCGTCACACCTAGAGATGTCTCATCAGATCCAAGATCTCCATGTCGGGGACCTCTACAAAATTTTAACGTGGTTTTCTTTGTCTCCATCCAGTTCTCTTGCTGTCCTATTGTTTGTAAACGCTTAAAATAATGCAACCGAGTAAGTGTATGGTCGCGATGATGTAGTTTGCAAACGGAAGCTCGTGGGACTGAACCAAATATGCCAACATGTTGGGGTGTCCTGGTGAATGCTAGTAGAGGCTTTTTTTTGTTCCCTATGCTCCCCATGATTTCTAGCTACCCCGCCCGGGCGTACTCGCTTCACAAGTCCCGAGGCCCAAACATGCCATATCTTTGACATGTGATTTCTTGAACTATGTGGAACCTAGAGACATCTCGTCCGATCAAAGAGTGCCATATCGGGGCTCTTTACAAAATCCTCTCATAGTTTTCTCCATCTCCATCCAGTCCTCTCGTTGTCCTATTGTTTGTAAACGCGAAATAATGATGAGTCGGTGTAGGGATGTCGAGGCTGTAGTTTGTAAACAAAATATCATGGAACCGAACCAACTATGCCAACACATTGAGTTGGCTTGGTGAGAACTAGTGGAGGATTCGTTTTGGGTCCCTACGCTCCTCGTGCTTTCGGGATACCTTGTCCAAGTGTAGTCACTTAAGAGCCCCGAGGCCCGAACATGCCATATCCTCGACGGGTGATTTATCGACTCTATTGCACCTAGAAACATCTCGTTAGATCCAAGAGCTCCATATTAAGGCCCTCTATAAAATTATCTTGTGGTTTTATCTATCTCCATCCTGTTCTCTCGTTGTCCTATTGTTTGTAAACACGTGAAATAGTGCGGTCCTGAGTCAAACAGTGTAGGGCTACCAGAGGTGTATTTTGCAAAAAGAAGCTTGTGGGATCGAACCAACTATGCCAACACATTGGGGTTTCTTGGTGAATACTAGTGGAGGCTTTGTGTTGGTTCCGTATGCTCCTCGTGCTTTCTGTGCTACCGCATCTAGGCGTAGTCGATTAAGATCCTTGAGGCCCAAACATGCCACATCTTCAACATGTGATTTCTCGGACTCTGTGGCACCTAGAGACATCTTGTAAGATCCAAGAGCTCTATATCAGGTCCCTCTATGAAAAAATCTTCCAGTTTTCTCCATCTTCATCCGGTTCTATTGATGTTGTATTTTTTGTAAATGCGCAAAATAGTGCAGTTTGAGTCAGTGTAGAGATACCAGAGGTTATAGTTTGCAAACAGAATCTCATGGGACTAAAAAAATATTCCAAAATGTCAGGGTGGTATGGTGAATGCTAGTGGAGGCTTTGTTTTGGTTCCCTATGCTCCTCGTTCTTTCGGGCTACCTTGTCCGAGTGTAGTCGCTTAAAAGCCTTAAGGCCCAAACACGTCATATCTTCGACATGTGATTTCTCATAATATTAAGCACCTAGAGACATCTTGTTAGATTTGAGAGCTCCCCATCAAGGCCCCCTATGAAAACCTCTAGTATTTTTCTCTGTCTCCATCCGGGTCTCTCGATGTCCTATTGTTTGTAAATGCACAAAATAGTGCAGTATGAGTCAGTGTTGGGGGCTGCAGAGGTTGTAGTTTGCAAACATAAGCTCATAGGACCAAACCAACTATGCCAAAACATCATGGTTTACTAGTGAATGCTATTATAGGCTTTGTTTTGGTTCCCTACACTCCCGTGCTTTGAGCTACCTTGTCTCAGGCGTAGTCGCTTAAGAGTCCCGAGACCCAAACATGCCATATCTTCGACATGTGATTTCTCGAGACTCCTGGCACCTACAGACATCTTGTCAAATCTGAGATATCCATGTCAAGGCCCTCTATGTAAATATCTCATGGTTTAGTCTCTGTCTCCATCCAGTTCACTCGTTGTCTTTGTTGTTTGCAAACATGAGAAATAGTGCGCCGAGTCGGCGTAGGGTTGCAGAGGTCAGTAGTTTGCAAAGGGAAGTTCGTGGGACCAAACCAACTACACCAACACATCAAGGTGGCCTATTTAACTCTAGTGGAGGCTTTATTTTGGTTCCCTATGCTCCCCGTGCTTTCAGGCTACCCCGTCCGAGCGTAGTCGCTTAAGAGGCTTGAGGCCTAAACATGTCATATCTTCGACATGTGATTTCTCGACTTCTGTTGCACCTAGATATGTCTCATTAGATATGAGAACTCAATGTAATATCCCTCTATGAAATCCTCTCATGGTTTTCTCCATCTTTATCTCGTTCTCTCGCGGTCCTATTGTTTGTAAACGTGCGAAATAGTGCAGTCTGAGTCAGTGTAGGGCTGCCAGAGGCTGTATTTTACAAACAGAATCTCATGGGACCAAACCAACTATGCCAACATGTTGGGGTGGCTTGGTGAATGCTAGTGGATGATTTTTTATTGTTCCCTACACTCCCCGTGCTTTCTGGCTACCCTATCCGGGCATAGTCGCTTAAGAGCCCTAAAGCCCAAACACGCCATATCTTTGACATGTGATTTCTTAGACTCTGTGGCACCTAGAGACATCTCATCATATCTGAAATCTCCAAGTTAGGGCCCTATAATAAATCCTCTCGCAGTTTTCTCCATCTCCATCTGGTTCTCTCACTATCTTATTGTTTGCAAACATGAGAAATAATGCGATGCTGAAAGTCGGTATAAGGCTGCCAAAGGTTTGTAGTTTGCAAGCGGACGTTCGTGGGACTGACCAACTATGCCAACACATCATCATGCTGGCTTGGTGAATTCTATTAGAGGCTTCATTTTGGTTCCCTATGCTCCCCGTGCTTTTGGGCTACCCCATCCAGGCGTAGTCGCTTAAGAACCCTAAGGCCTAAACACGCCATATCTTCGACATGTGATTTCTTAGACTCCGTGGCACCTAGAGACATCTCGTTAGATCCGAGAGCTCCATGTCTAGGCCCTCTACAAAATCCTCTCATGGTTTTATCTATCTCCATCTGGTTCTCTCGCTATCTTATTGTTTGTAAACGTGTGAAATAGTGTAGTCTGAGTTAGTCTAGGGCTACCCCGTCTGGGCATAGTCACTTAAGAGCCCTGAATGACTAGATAGGCTTAAGAATGAATTTGATAGGGATATGTCTAAGAACACATGAGAGTTATCAATTGCCTAGTAAATATTTCTTGTTTAGTTCTGGATGGGAGTCAATTGGCCTACGACTTAGTGACCTTCCATTCATTGATAATTTATGTTATGATAAACCCAAGGATGCTTTCAAAAGCACATTAAAAATGATATGGGTAGTCATAAAGCCTAGTGAAGGGTGTGATGTGATTTCCAAATAACTTGAAATGCCTACATATTTAAAGGTAGTAACACAAATTGGATAGGATTAGACAATCAAGAATCATTGAGTGTCTGAATCAAAATGTCATTGCATATGGAGACATTCTCAAGCATTGGAGTAATGTATATGGAGAGACATTCTCAAAATATCAATAGATTAAAGGCATCAAATTGTGACGAATGTCGGGTGTTTTAATAGGGGAGAAGACTACGAAGCATAGAAGAATGTAGTAAGTGCATGATAAGATAGGAACCAATATAAAGAGACCATGAGCAAGAAGAAGCACAAGTAAGGTAAATACACATATACACATTCATAAATTAAATGAATAATTACTCATATTAGGTAACTCTTTATATACATACATTATATAAATATTAATTTCCAAAGTTTGATGCATAATATACATTGAAAATGCTAGTACACGTACATCACCAATAAATGAAAAAATAATCCATAATGTCTTAAATATTTTCAAGTGCACATCATACTAGATTCATGCAAAAATAATCTCGAAATGTAAGGTCTCATACAAAATCATCAAGTTCTAAATAGTATTTTAATGTACATAATAAATACAAAAATTCCCAAATAGGTCATATACCATCAAGTTCAAATGCCATATAGGCTTACATACAATGCCATGCACATAGGCATACAAAAACAATGTCATATAAGACATATATTTCCTACTCATCAAAATCTATCCCTCTCTTGGCATTGCTCGAAGAAGGCCCTCCCTTAGGTGAGGATGGAGATCCATGAGATGACTTTGAATCATCCGAGCCCATGATTCGAGTCCTCTTCGTTGAATACTCGCTTTGTAGATGATCCTATAAATGCAAACAATGTTTTTAATCAAAACTTAATTTATATATGTTTTCAACATGTATTTAAGACCATGCTAGAATGAAAGTATTTAAATAAATACACAAACTTACCGCAAGTTGTTGATCACACTGAAATTGCATCACACGCTCGGATGAGTCATCGAGAGCTCTTGCGATTTAACCTGGGTACAAAGACGACGAGATGGAGGAGTCCGTGCCCTCAAAGTCAAAATGGAGGGGGTTGAAGTTCCCTAAATACACATAAGCTCAGAAAATATATCATTAGAATTAGTGAAAATAGAGCTAAGTACATATATCTACATAATGATAATATTTTAACTAATTTTATCAATATAGAACTATTGTTTTTACCCCACGCGCTTGTGAATCAAATGAATAGGGTTGCACCCTATCGCAGGTAACTCCTGCATACACACAATGAAGGACATTATTAACATAATTTAATAATTCTACAATGAAAGACATTACTAACATTTAATTTAACATAATATGAATTACACGAGAAATTTAACAAAATTTACGTGTTGTTTGAATACCTCAGTGAGTTGCTGTGCAAATGAAATCGCAGTGGCAACACCTTTATCTACTTGTTGCAGAGATGGTGGGGTGTCTAGTGAAGTCAAAATCTTTATCAAACATGTATATCACATGAGTTAGATGGACATATAAGAACATACATATATTTGACTTCAAAACTAATATATATATATATATATACACACACATGCAAATATATATACATATACACATGTATGTGAAAATTTTACATAATTAACATTCTAAATTACCTCTATGAATGTATGTGTATGCATGGTGCTCGCTACTGTGGTTGGGATGAATATGTGCCTCCGCATGCTTTGTAATATCAATGCATGTACATGTACAAATACAATTATTTCAAAAATTTATCATATATAAGTAAATCAGGTACTCCAAAAATTTTATAACACACATAACAAGACATAACAAATTTATACGTGAAGGTGACACCGATGAATGTAATCCAAATGTCTCATCAAAAGGACATCGACATAGTGACATTATCATGTTCATCCCTATCACCAGTGCACCAAAATCAGTACGCATGAAAGTATCATCCTCCTCGGGCCCCAAACATATGTTACCACATGACGAGAAAAAATGTGGCCTCATGCTAGTACTCCCTGAGGGAATAATTTGTGTACTTCCATGAGCATCTTTCTTAGAAATCTCCCTCGTATGTCGAACATGGGTCGCAGATAGGCCTTGAAGCGCGTGGAGTATATAAATCTCTCTTGTCTCCTTCACCTTTGCTTGAGGGACAATCTCGGGGGTGAGGGGGCTTTTGTGCGGGGATATACCCTACTAAAGAGGTGCATGTTATGCACCTGGTCGATCCTATGCAGATCCTTTTCCTCGGCCCTAGAAATCTAGGATATCAAAATAATTTAGGATCTCGTTGAGGATAAAATCGCAATAGAGTTTCCTCAGAAAGTATAGTGGCACCTTGTTGTTATTACAAGGTGGAAAATAAACCACCATCCACCATCGGTCCCAAAAATTATTTCTAATCAAATTATTATTGTACCAATGGATGGGAAATCATTTACATGTCAACAAAATAGTAAGATTAGTGCGGGGGTCCGTGAATAAGGCGCATATGAGTTCTTTTGAAATTTATTTTTTCTTTACATCAACATATGACAATTTTTAGAATAATAAACCCTACAACTATCTCTATAAGTTGTCCAATGATCAAGTCAATTTGAACAAGTAATGCCTCCAATGTGTTTGTAAGAGAGGCAGAGTGGGGGTTTGTAGATTGTGCATCCCTCATTGTTTTGATTAAATCCTCAATTTCAATTTTTTTTTCAACTATTTGGGCTGCTAAATCTTCTTGACTACTCGAGGGATGTTGAGAAATTTTGGGATTATTGGGAGGGATGTCAAGAATAATAGGGTTTGGTTGTGGTTGATTCCTTGACCTCTAAGCGTAATAATAAAAAATATGTACTCAATTCAAATTTTAATCTATAATTATCATATTTCAATGAAATTTTTAGAAAAGAAATGTGCTTACCTCTTCTCCGTGGTGCCATCATCAATTCAGATCTTTGTGGTGATCTAGAAATGATCCTTTGAGATTGAGATCCAATTGAATGGAAAAACGCGAGGGCACAAACAAACTCTGAAACTCACATTTGAGGGAGGAAAAATGATAGAGGCTTGGGCCTATTTTTTTGTTTATAGTCAACATAACGCATACACGTTATGTAATGCGTATGCATTATATAATGTGTACGTGTTATGATTTGGTGATTCCTGAGCCAAAAAAACTAAAACATGAGCATGTTTTAACAAAACACATACGCATTTTGCTTTTTTCACATTCTTGTTTGCTTTTTGGCCCCCCAATTTCATGCACTTACCCCCTTTCAAACATAGGAGTCCGGGGAGAACCAATCTTCTTAGGATACTGGCACTCATAAATTTTATACTCCTTAAAATCAGTATAACCCACAAAGTTGTTGACATTGATGTTTGCATACAATAATTCATAAGAAACATTATTAGGGTCCTCAATGAGATATAACATTTTCTTCTCACCGTACAACTTCACAAGGTTCCCCTTAATTTGTATGGTTATGTATAAAATGTCCATTTGACGCTTGCACCTACACTAGCTACCCCATTTAGTAGGATAGTCCACAATAACCACATTCATGGTCAAGTATTTTCGTGGAAAAGCTGCCAACCGCATTGCTAATCCTTTGACATACCCAACTACCGACACTTCTCTTGAATCCATAGTAGTACATTTCCCATAAGCTATTCTTACCTTGATATTTAACTCATTCATGACCTCAAGAGGCATTACTTTACATGAGGCTCCTGAATCAAACATGTAGTTATGTACCAACCTATCTTTAACAATCAAAGTGGTAAAAAATGGATCTATATTAAGTGAGATTCAACCAGAGAAGTTCTCAAATACACCTCAGGTGATTATCCCTGTTCCTCTAATACCTGTGGTATTTCTAATTTTGAAATAATGGAGGAACCTCTACATTTTTCACACTCTTTCCCTAGGTAATTTTCTCTTCTTTACATCCCAAATATTCAAATACCATTTTCATAGGATCGGGGATTCTAAGTGTTGGTACTCAATTTGATGTCGCCCCGTTTGTCCTTGAAATTCTTCAATTTGTGGGCTCTGTCTTGTTTTCTATCTCCTCGTATTGATGCATGAAATTTTTTTCCTCCATTTGGTTGCCATGATTAGTCTCTTCCTTGTCCGAGGATCACTTCAAAGTCTCAAATTTGTTTTTCATTCATCTATCCATGAGAAAGATTTGTAACTTGGGGGGGGGAATCATATTTTTCCCTTCCTTCTATTTTCCACAGTCACATTTTATTGTCCCTATCATTTTTGTCCCAAATATCTATGGAAACGTGATTGGATGCAGCTTGGAAGATCATATTTGGGCCTTATATCATTTCCAAATTCTCTGTCTTGAAAGAAAGATTCATTTCCGGGATCAAATGGTGATTTTCCCTGCATTTTACGATTTGTGGTGTATTTTTCCAGTCAAATTTACATCTCAACATCAGTGGAAATGTGGCCCTTTCGGTTAGATGCATCTTAGGGAGGCCCTTTAAAAACTCTAAGGCCCAATTCAATTCAAATCTTATCCATGTAAAGGGCCGACGCTCATATGAAAATTCACCTTTTTGTTTGGCCTTTTAGTTGCGCCGGGGAGACACGTGGAGGTTTCCACTACCTTGCCCGAGACTTAAATAATTTTTCATGCGGTGCGGCTTTGGAAAACCATGGACATGTGGAGGGCCATAAATTATTTGAGGATCTGCCTCAGGATCCCACCTTAACAATTACGACAAAGAGACATGTGGAGGCTTCCGCCGGCTCCACTTTATACTTAAACATTTCAAAGAAATTTTGAAAGGCCTGGAATACGTGGAGGGACTACACACTGCTTTGGGACTGACCCTAAATTTTATCTTGAATAACTTCCAAGAGGACACTTGGAGGCTTCCACTCACTCTGCCCTTGCTTGGACCTTTCAACGGCAAAGGAAAACTATCTCGGACCCTAGACACATGGAAAATTCCGTTGATCCTTCAAATTTTTAACAACTATGCTAGACTGAGACATGTGGTGAGCCAACACTTATTTTGGGTCTCCAATTTTAAGGACCATATGAAAGATGCACCAAGGTGACACGTGGAGACTTTCGTTGGCTCCTTTTTACCGATACTTTTCGAAGACCAAAAGGTGTTTTTCTTGGGCCAAAGCCATGTGGAAGGCCCAAGCTTGTTTGGAAACTTTCCCATGTACTTATCCTTTGTAGTTTCACCAAGGAAACACGTGGAAGACTATAATATAAAGTAGAAAAGGGGAAGAATCAATGGTTGTTGTGCATTTCTGTTTTTCTGCCATTTTTTCTCCAAGACTCCTCGAGATGTGAATACACACTATTTTTCATCATTTTTGATGAAATTCCTTGTCATTTTGTCTGCAAAGTGCCATTGAATGGATTTGAAACTTAATTTGTGAGTCCAAGGATTGTTAAGATCAATATTTTGAAGTTGGAGTTGCTCGGGACTTGCAAAAATGTGAATTACAGAGAGAAGATGGATGCGGGAAAAATTACAAAAGAAAAAGAGGGAAAAGGATGAAATGATGAAGGTTATAGGCACAAAAGATGGAAAAGGTGTTTCCTTGAAAGTGAAGCAGTTACTCGCCAAATCTAGTTGTGAATAGCCTCGGAAAATGATTAAAATGGGGATTTCTCGCATGATAGAATCAGAATGATTAAAAGGACTTTCAAAAAGGTTGTGGCATGGCATCCTAGTCATTAGTTGAGGGCCCAAGAAATGTGATCAATTCATAATTGGTCCACCGGTAGCTTTCGGATGCGAATTCATTAAACATCACTTTTACGAGGTGAATTGGTAACAAGAAAAGGTCCCTTGAATATTATTATTTTTGGGGTGAAAATTGTGGATGAGTGAGCGAGTGAAATGTATAAATGCAATGAGAATACTCTTTCAAAGAGTCATGGGTTGAATTCTTAAGAGAAAATTTGTCTTCCTGAGAGACCAATCCGAGATAACTTGTTAATTTCTTCTGTGTTAGATTTTCTATCATGTCAAGTTTGTTACAGATGTATAGTCATTGATGAGAAATGAGATTTCTCTAGAAGATTTCCCTGCTGATGAATCTAAGCAATTTTGAAATTAATTTGTGTCAATCTTGGAGCAATTAGTGTCTGCTTTGTTTCAGAATGTCTGCAAGTAGTTTTACTTGTTCCTATTGCAATCTTACATTGAAATATTTGTGAAATCACACAGGATCTCATCCCTATGACAGTTTAGTGGCATTTGTAATTTCATTTCAAGAAGATCCTTCATCCTATGATGAGATAAACAAATTTAAAATCATTGCCTTTGTCATTTGTTGATAAATATTGTTTGTAAGTCTTTGGGTGTACCTTAGGTGTGATTGATCAGAGATTTTGGTGTTTAATTGAGTATTTTAACTCAAGCCTTCATGTTAGATTCTCAAAGATTGTGTGAAAATGTGTTGATCTGGGCCTCCATTGAAGCACACCTTCTGGTTGAAGGAACATCTTAACTATTCTGAAGCTTTTTGTTGTTGAGTTGTCCATTGTTGTGAAGTTTCTCAAAGATCTGGTATAATCAACTTTATCTTGCTTAATCTCCCACCAAAATCATTCAAAAACCATGAATCCATCCTAAACTACCCCTATTTTCCCTATATATCCACAAAGGAACAAAATCTATTTACTAAAATATGTAGAACAATCAGGATTTAATAATGTCTTCAGTAACCTTAGCCTTGTTTTGAAAGTATCTCCATCTTTTAGAAGTGACAACTCTTGAGAGTTAAATTATGGAGTATTGACCATACTTTCCCAAGGTTTTCTTCATAAAATTTGTGTAAAAGAAGGATATCTCCATCTCCTTCATCAAACAAAGGTTACACTAACGGTCCTCTCACCCTGGTTGAAGAGGCACAACCTAAAGTAGTGAGGACAGGTCAAATCCTTTTGAAGATGCTATCCATATCTCCACAAATCTGAGTGACAAAGGGCTAGTTAGATCTCATCCAGCTACAAAATGACACATACTATGATCTATCTGTCTCTAAGCTCCATGTCCAATCTATGTTGTTGCTCAGCTTGAAAAGGAGAACAAATTTAGATACCAACACTTATGGCGTCATTATTGGGGAATCTTGGAATTCTTTTAGAAATGCAAAGTACATACTGAGACCCTAGTAATATTTCTTACATGGTCTAAGTGCAAATACATTGCTGAAACATCATTCTCTGTTCATATTTGTTAGAATTGTTCAAAGTTATAAGTTGTGAGTGTAGTATTTTCAGCTTATATAGTTATTGCACTAAAATTTGTATCATCATTGATAAATTTGGGTAACACAAGAGAAGATCTTGTAATCTTTGCATGAATATGGTATTGAGTGACACTTGATAGGTATTTCAAAGTGCATTTACACAAAATAAGGTGAAATCCCTTAGTGGCAACTCTATGTTGTTTAAATTCTTAATAAATATCGGTGTCTTAACATATATCAAGTAATATTTTTCATTAATCTTTGCAAATTTGGACGAAGAAAATCTATCTTCGTTAGGGACCCTAGTAGAAGGTTGTTTCAATAGTTGGAAAAGTCTAATTCAAAAGGAAGAAGAATTTGGAAGGTTTTTAGAGATCAAGCATCAAGAAAATAGATCTCCATTGGTGAAACCGATTAGTCCGGGATTGAATATTGCAATACTTCCTCAAGTGCTTCTGAATCAGGTAGTCTCTTTTTGAACTAAATTCTCCATCTGGAGAGGGTCCTTATTTTGTATTTGAAAAATTTTCTTCTCAATCTACCCTGGTATTTTCCAAATCTGATAGATTTTTCTAAGAAACAGAGCCTTTAGAGGGCAGTCATTCTAAAAATTACATCCATGTACCACATAGACCCCTCACTCCTCATCATTATGTTTCTCTTATAAGATCACCTCCTCAAAATAATATGGCTTAGCCTCCACCCAAACCTCCATTTGTTGTTAATACTTTTGGTCCCATCAATTTTAGAGGTATGGTTGGCTATCCAAATGTTGTGCCACAAGATGTAAGAAATAGATTGCCTAAGTTTCAGGGAAATAATGCAATCATTGGTGATCAACACTCAAAGATCTTTGTCAATATGATGGAGGAATTTGAAATAAAATTTGAGGATGTATACATTAAATTTTTTTTTCATACTCTAGAAGAAGATGCAAGGGACTGGTATAAATATTTTCCAGATAATTCCATTGATTCTTGGATAGAGATGAAGACTGCTTTTAGAATGTAGTATGGTGATACAAAAGAACCTAGGTTTCTTTTATCATAGTTTGAAAATATAAAAAGGAATCCTAATGAATTAGTGCATGATTTCAATACAATATTTAACAAAACATTGAGAAGATCGCATGTTAATTTAAGGCCATGTGATGGATCATGTCTGATAAAGTATTCAGATGCATTTGATAAGAAAAAGAGAGTTACTATTTGAGGGATAAGAACCCTAGAACTTTGAGGTAGGCCTTTACCATGGCTTTGTAAATTGAGAACAACATTAAAGCAATTGGAAAACCTCCTAAGAGGGAGGGTGTTAAACTGATCAACCTAGAGAAGCCTCAATCAAGTAAGGCTATGGATCTTGAGGAATTTGTAAAGACTTTGGCCGGAGCTGTCAAAGAATTATCTTACAAGATAGCTATGGAAGAGAAAGGAATTAGACAAGGTTCTCAAGGTTAGAAAAGGCAACAAAGACGAGACATATTTTCAAGTCATCCTAGAAATGATTAGAGATCGAAGACGGAGGTAAAGGACCCATGGGAGATAGACAACCCCAAGCTAAGGAAAAAGAGTAGTGCATGATCCTCTCGAATGCCGATTTGTTGTTGTTGAAGAGAAAAATTAAATTGATTGGTGTGACAAATGTTTCTTACCCCACCTACCATGTGAAGTATATCAGCAAGTTGAAGAAGTTGATGATGATGATAACACTGATGATGATGCATTCATGATGGACTTCTCTGCAAGGAGCAACTTCAACTGAAGTAATAAGTGAAGAACTGCTGCAAGCTTTTGGGATTGCATTCACCGGTACCTTTTCTTCCTCCCTCTCATACCTTATAAATAGATATGGTTCAAGCTTTTAAACTTCCTAATAATGATTTTGAGTACCTAAAAGCTCTAATGATTAAGAAGTATGATGGAGGAATCCCATCAGAAGAGGATAGATAGATGTTAATGAATGATGATAAGAAAAAGAGTATACCATAAGAAGTAAACTTGTCAAAGGGGTAGTGCCTCAATCCAAACCAAAAACCCCAGTTCTCACCAATGTCCCAAAAGAAACTCCGAAGAAAGATGCATCTGACAAAAGCCTTGTATTCTCAAGCAGAAATGGTGTTCCCACCTATGCCCAAAATGTGAAAATTTTTGTGCCATCCAATGAGTTTTTCAACCTTTCTCCAAATGCTACTTTGCCCAAATACATTCCTTATGACATTGCCCAAGTCTTGAGTCGGATCAAGATTTCTGTCCCAATTATTGAGCTGCTTAGGATTCCCGAGCATAAGAAGACAGATTGTGAGTATTTGGGATTGGAAGAAGATAGGAGTACCTAAGGAAGAAATATAAATAATGTAAACACTCCTCCTTCAACCATTGCAGACCTATAAAAACCACCATCATTAGAGGAGATAGGTGAACCACCTAAAGTTTACTTGGGAACATCTTTGGTTGAGTCCCAATTAAATGTTGATCCATTTTTTACAATGCTGATTATTAAGGACAAACTGCTACACAATTGTATGTTTGATTCCGAAGCATCATGCAATGTTATGCCTCTAGAGGTCATGAATGAATTGAACATTAAAGTGACAACTTATGGAAAGTGTATTACAATGGATTCTAGATAGATTCCAATTGTATGATGTGTAAAAGGTTTGGTGGTACAACTTATGGCTTATCGGGTAAGAACTTGAAACTTGATGTTGTTATTGTTGATTGCCCTACCAAATGGGCCATGATGTTATCAAGAAAGTGGGATGCAAGTGTTGGTAGAAGTGTTCGGATGGTATGTCATTTTCCACAATTCAAATTTAAGGCAACCTTGTAAAGTTGTATGGAGAGAAGAAGATGTTGTGTCGACATAAAAATTTTCCTCCTTAATTTCTATTTTATTATGTATGTATTGGGAATAGGAAGTTGTTAAGTATGATTATTAGTGACGTCTGATAGAAAATAATGGCGCCGTCAGTACAGTGCTGCCAATAAAATAGAGTACGGTAATAGTCAAAGTACAATAGGAATGTTGCGGTAAAAGGTAAATATTTGTAAGTAAGTGGTCTGGTAATATTAAAATGTCAAAGTTGGGGTAAGTAGAGAAGTAGGGTCTACATGATTAGGAATTAGAAATATTATATTTGTAATAAGGACAAAGAGTGATGTCATAAATATTTTGTGTATTTTATTTGTGGAAAATTCTAAAAAGGTGGAACCCATGTGAGATGATAAGGTTTATCTTATCTTAGAAGATAAGCCTACATGTAAAGGCAAGAATTTAGGCATGGAATATGATTGGTCGGAAGAGATTTCCTATCTATCTTAGAGATAGGGTGGATAAGCCTGAATTCCTATAAATAAAGAGGTCACCCCCTCATTTAACATAGAGGGAAGTAGTGAGAAATATTGTATGAGTAAGTGTGTAAAGGAAGCCATCATTTTGAAGTTGTGTTAAAGAAGCCATTAAGAGGTGTAATTGTGAAGTTTCTCCCATAGTTATTGTTGGAAGGCAAGTGAGGTCCGTAACACTTGAAGTACCTCATGGGTGAGATTGTAACAATTTCATGTTGATATTATAATTTACACGATATTTCAGATTTATCATCATTCCTTCTTATCATAGTCTATGGTATTCTTGTGTTATGTTTGTTGTTGTGTTTTCAGATTACATCCACCAAACTAAAAGCGTATATTAGTAAATAATCATAGCACGAGGAGTTCTAGTGAAGAATTATAATAGTTCCAGATTGGTGATAACATTTTGGTTCCATTGTCGGGACCATTCCTCATTTAGTGGATTTTTACGGAGAAATATTCCCACTTAGTCGAAACCATTTGGAGGGTAACCTTGTTTTTATTATGGATAGTGGTTACCATGGTAAGTCACTTTTACTATGAATAGTATTTACCACAGTAAAGTCACTTTTTACCGTGAATAGTATTTACTGCAATAACTTCACTTTTTACCATGAATAGTGCTTACCACAGTAAAGTCATTTTTTACCACAGTAAGTCAAGTTTTACCATAGTTTACCGTGGTCATTTCTATTTTACTATAGAAAGGTGTAAAGTCACTTTCTATTATAGTGATTCCAATTATTTGTGCACATAAGTCTTGTTGATTATACTTGTGGGTTGGTATTTCACTGTGGTTACATTTAAAAATGGAGAAGATTACTATTTTTTCAGCCCAATCTAATGAAGATGCTTCCTCTTTCATTCAAGATTTTAAACGATCTTGCATTTGTAATGGCCTCATAAGAAGGGAACAATGGACTGAATTTTTTCCTACCTTTTTGGATGGTTCAGCTCTTAGGTGGTTTGAAACACTAGGTGATAATGTGAAAAATTCATGGGATTTATTAACTAAAAGTTTTCTTGAAGAGTTTGGTGAACAACAATGAAATATGCGAGATCTCATGATTGATATCAAAAATCTATCCCAAGGAGAGAAGGAGAAGATAAGGGATTATCATGCTTGTGTTCTAAAGCTACGGAGTAAGCTCGATGCCCAGATCCAAAATGAAGGATTTGTGGATGGGTTGATGAATGATGTGGGTAATATCCTCTGTAAGCACTTCATTCTTGGGATGAAGCTAGAGATTAGACAACGAGTAAAGTATGATAGCCCAACTACCATTGAATAAGAAAAGGAGATTGCAAGAAGGCAAGAAGAAAGCATGGAAGAGGAGCCCAAAGAAATTGCTGCTAAGGTAGAGCCTACACCAACACCTTTGGTCCAGAATCCACAACCACTCTTGGTGAGCACAAATCGTTCTCCTAGTACATCTATTGAGTATGAAGATCTGCTCGGGAAGATGGGCCGCTTAACTATTATCTTCTTTAAGGAAAATAATTTAATTCTCGGGGAGGAGATAGAGGTCCAAAAAAAAAATTTCTAAAGTTGTATGTTATGGTTGTTATAAAAGGGTCATTATAAGTATAATTGTCCAGATAGAGCTTCTACATCTGGTACAAGAGATAATGATAAAGGAAAAGCACCTGTGAATTCTTTTGATGTAGTAGTTAAGAGCATAAATAATGAAGTAGATGTGTTTGTAACAAAAAGAAAGAAAGAAAAAGATAACCAAGATGGAAATGATCCTAAGAAGATGAAAGGAGAAACTAGTAAGAAAGGAGAAGAAAGTTGGGTGTGCAGGATTTTCTAATTTCATAGGGACAAGGACCATACTCCATCTTAGAAGATCTGTCTAAAAGGCCTGAAAATATTACACATGGTCAACTCTTGGCTATGTCTTCTAAGAAAAGGTGGGAGCTACGAAGTGGACTTAATGCTCGACAAAGGAAGGAGGTTAAGGTCCCTGTTTTGGAGGCAGAGGTGGATCCCTACGCTCCACAAGCTGAGGTATTATGTAATGATATTTCAATTCATGATGTTTTAGTTGATGGAGGTGCTGTAGTTAATATAATGACTGAGTCTATAATGAATATGTTGGGTTTAAAAATTGATTGCCCCTCAACACTTATGTTAAGGTCATTAAATAAGGAAAAAAATAAACTAGAAGGTGTAGTTTCAAATGTGGCAATATCTGTTATGGGTGTTGTATGTGTGGTAGACTTTTAGGAGATGAAAATGGTACTGTTGCATACCCAATGTTGTTAGGAAGACCATGGCTAAGGAGAGTTCATGCAAGAAACTAATGGAATGAAGGATTCATGAAACTTAGACGTGGCAGAGAGAGGGTGAAGATAAACGTGATCCCTCGACATCATAAGACAAAACCTATGGATTCAAGTGAAGAAACTGATGATTGGACATCCTTTGATTACTCTAGTACTAGTAAAGTGGACACGAGAAGATGAAGAAAGTAAGGTTGATGTTTTGGTCATGGATATGCTTCAGTACCACACCGACTTATGAACCCATAAAATTATTTGAAGAAGAAATTGATGATCGTCTCCAACAAATAAAGATTAGTGATGTTGTGATGGAGAGTGAGAAGGAATCCTACCTCCATCTCTTTCGAAGGTACATACACATATTCACTTTTGATTACAAGGAACTCCATCAAGTAAGTTGGGTAGAACATTCTATTGAGCTGGTAGATGGTGCTAAGCCCATAAAGTAAATGTCATATAGAATGAATCCTAATTTTTCCAAGACTGTAAAAGAAGAAATAGATAAGTTGCTTGATGCAGGATTCATATTTCTTTGTGGAGAATTCGAGAATGGGTTTCTCTCATTGTGATCTCATTAAAAAAGAATGGGAAGCTACGCATTTGTGTTGATTATAGGAAGCTTAATAAGGCAACAAAGAAGGATCATTACCCTCTTCCATTCTCAGATCAGATCTTGGACGAAGTAGCTGGCTAGGAGTGCTATAGTTTTGCTAATGGATATAGTGGATACAACCAAGTTCATATAGCAGAGAAAGATCAGTTGAAGACCACGTTCACCACTCCTTAGGGAACATTTTCTTATAGAGTTATGCCTTTTGGGTTGTGTAATGCTCGCAATGTTCCAAAGACTTGATGAATAGGGTGTTTGAACCCTACATTGGGAACTTCATTAGAGTATTTCTGGATGATTTTTACATATATGGGAGCAAGATGGACCACCTGCACCAAATAGAGACAACATTTCAAAGGTTAGATGAAGCCTAAGCCTCACTAAACCCTACAAAGTGTGTTTTTGGATGTTCTAAAGGTGTTTTGTTAGGGCATGTTGTATCCAGAGATGGTATTGCATGCGATCCTAATAAAGTTTCAAAAATCAAAGAGTTACCATTTCCTATGAATAGAAGTAAGTTGAGATCATTTTTAGGCCATGTGGGTTACTATAGAAGGTTCACCAAGAATTTCTCAAAAATTACACAACCACTAACCTAGTTCTTAAAGAAGGATGTTACTTATGAACCAAGAAATAAAGTGCATGAAGCTTTTGAACAACTAAAGGAAGCCTTGGTATCTTCACCTGTTTTAAAGAATCTAGATTGGAGCAAGCCATTCATTATGTATACTGGTGCCTCAGATGCAACACTAGGAAGTACTCGAGCCAAAAGGATGAAAATGGGAGTAATCATTCAATTTACTTTGGGAGTAGACAAATGAGTAGTCTTTGAGGTAAATTCTTGAAAAAGAGGCTCTAGCTATCATTTTTTCTGTAAAGAAGTTTAGAAATTACTTGCTAGGGCAGAAATTTATAGTTGTAACAGATCATCAGGATCTAAAATATATTGTGAATAAGCCTAACCCATCAGGGAGGATAGCAAGATGGATAATTTTGCTACAAGAATTTGAATTTGATATTATAGATAGGCCAAGAAAGAAGCATGTCAATGCAGATGCACTCTCTCGAGCCTATGATGGTTTAGGTTCATCTTGTGATAATGATGATTTCCCAGATACAACATTGTTATCCCTTGACACAATCCCTAGTGAATACATAAATATTTGAAATTATCCGAATGAATTCAATTTTCCGATGGTGCCAATGCAAAGACTAAGAGGAATATTACTCAAGCCATCGTTCATATTCTATTCTCGCATGGAGTATTATTTCGAATAGGACACGATGGACAAAAGTATAAAGAGGGCGTTGGATGTGATCAAGGGAAGGAGTTGATAGAATAATTCCACAATGGTACATGTGGAGGAAACTTCTCTGGACAACTTACAACAAGAAGGATCTTGGATGCAGGTTATCACTGGCCCACTCTTTTTAGAGATTGTTATAGTTATTGTAAGAGATGTGATATTTGTCAAACACATGGTAACCGTAAGAATTCATCAGCTCCATTATGCCCTATTCTTCCACTTGGTCCCTTTGAAAAGTGGGAAATAGATATTGCAGGTCCACTTCCAACCACCCCATGCCAAAATAAGTATATTGTAGTTGCCACAAATTATTTAACCAAGTGGGTTGAAGCTAGGCCATCAAAGCAGACTTCCATAGATGAAGTGGCAAGGTTCATATATGAACGCATTGTCATTAGATTTGGTTGCCTATTAAAAATTAGTAATGAGCATCAAGGAAACTACTTTATTAATGAGGTGGTGGAAGCCCTAGTCAACAAGTTTTCTATTAAGCACAGAAGGCAACAACATACAAGCCAAGAAAAAATGGACAGGTGGAAAGAACAAATTTTGTGTTATGTCAAATTCTAGCAAAAGATGTAGCTTTGAAGGTACATAAGTGGGATACAAGGATTCATGCAACACTTTGTGGGCATATAGGGCAACATCAAAGTCAGCAACAGGATACTCCCCATTTTAGTTGGCTTATGGCATTGATCCAATTCTTCCTATTGAGTTTGATGTTCCCCCTGGAAAAATGAAAGGATGGATGAAAGTGATTTAGTAAAAGAAAGGTTGGTGCATCTTCATTTGCTAGAATAAATGAGGGAAATAGCGAAGGATACAAGCTATAAGAATAAAATGAAGTAGAAGGAATACTTTGATCAAAAGATCCGTTGGTCTCCATTTCATGTGAATGACTTGGTTCTAGTATATGATTCCGGATACAAAAAAGAAGGAAAAGAAAAAATCTTCCAAAATGGACGGGCCCTTACAAAATAGCGGTTGTGCATGGAAATGATACATATCGATTGGAGGAATTGGATGGCACTCCCATTATGAAATGGGTCAACCACGACAAGTTAAATATTTTCCAAGCACCAGAATAGTCTACTCCGAGGACGAAGTAGAAGCTAGGAAGGGGGAAAATGTCGACATTAAAATTTTCCTCCTTAATTTCTATTTTATTATGTATGTATTAGGAATAGGATGTTGTTAAGTATGATTAGTAGTGGCATCTGATAGAAGATAACGGTGCCACAAGACGGTGTTGCCAAAAAAATTAGAGTACGGTAATAACATAAAGTATAATAGGAATGTTGTGGTAAAAAGTAAATATTTGTCGTAAGTGGTCCGGTAATGTTAAAATGTCAAAGTTGGGGTAAGTAAAGAAGTAGGGTCTACATGATTAGGAATTAGAAATATTATATTTGTAATAAGGACAAAGAGTGATGTCATAAATATTTTGTGTATTTTATTTGTGGAAAATTCTAAAAAGGTGTAACCCATGTGAGATGATAAGATTTATCTTATCTAAGAAGATAAGCCTACATGTAAAGGCAAGAGTTTAGGCATGGAATATGATTGGCCGGAAGAGATTTCCTATCCTATCTTAGAGATAGGGTGGATAAGCCCGAATTCCTATAAATAGAGAGGTCACCCCCTCATTTAACATAGAGGGAAGTAGTGAGAAATATTGTATAAGTGTGTAAAGGAAGCCATCATTTTGAAGTTGTGTTAAAGAAGCCATTAAGAGGTGTAATTGTGAAGTTTCTCCCATATTTATTGTTGGAAGGCAAGTGAAGTCAGTAACACTTGAAGTACCTCATGGGTGAGATTGTAACAATTTCATGTTGATATTATAATTTACATTGATATTTCAGATTTATCATCATTCCTTCTTATCATAGTCTATGGTATTCTTGTGTTATGTTTGTTGTTGTGTTTCCAGATTACATCCACCAAACTAAAAGTTGTGCATTAGTAAATAATCATAGCACAAGGAGTTCGGTGAAGAATTATCATAGTGCCGATTGGTGATGATAGTTGCACCTCACCGAAGATCCCAATAATACTTCTTACAAAGTGTTGTATGCTGATGTAGATGCAGATAACTTTGTTGGGTTTGATAATGGCAAGGAGCACAAGATTGATAAATGTAAATTTTTTGAACAAGTAGGTTCTCTTTGGACCTTGTTATTTAATGGAGTTTGTTCCAAGTCCTGGAAATGGGTCTTTGGTATTGTTCTGATTTCTCCAAGCCATGAAGAGTTTGATTTTTCTTTCAAACTCAACTTTGAATGCACTAATAACATTGCTGAATATGAAGCATTGTTATTGGGTTTGAGAATTACATGAAAATATGGCGTAAAGGATATCATTGTCAAAGGAGATTCAGAATTGATTGTCAAGTAGATTAGAAAACTATATGGTACTGAAAATCAAAGAATGAAACAATACAAGCATGCGATGCAGGATTTGATTGAAATGTTTGACTCACTTAATATTGTGCATCATGATAGAAAGTTTAATGCTTTGTTGCAGACAAGTTAGTAGTGCTAGGATCCAGATTTGGGAATTGTATAGTATCTCCATTTTGTGAGTATGATGTTGAAATACTAACAAGGCCATCTATCCCTGACAATGTTAAAAATTGGCAAGTGTTCGATGATGATTCCCAGGTGAAATGGTTTCTGCAAATTTAAGGAGATTTTGCTAACCAAAATATAGATTGGAAACCAATGGTGTGTGATGCTGAAGGAAAGGAAACTTTATTTGGCAAAGACATCATCAAGCTAAATATAAACACAATTCCTAGAGGTTTAGTGGCACTTGAATCAAACTTTGATAATGTTGATTGCATTATTAACAAAAGTATGTTGGTTTCAAGAGATGTGCAAGAGCATGACCTAGGCATCAAGGAAAAACCACATAAAATATGGTTAGGAAGAAATCGAGAAAGGAAGAGAAGCAAATCCTATGTTCAATTGTTGAAGAAATATCAAGACCGCCTAGCTTGGTCTTACTCGAGTTGAAGGCATACACGGAAGATTTGTTCCAACATGAGATTCCTCCTAAATCTAATGCCAAGCCTTTCAGGAAAAAACAAAGGCCTATCAATCTGCTCCTTTATTTGAAGATACAAGAATAATTGAAGAAGTTGAGGGATGAAGGGATCATTAAGCCCACAAGGTACTCATCTTGGGTTGCAAATTTAGATCCTGTCACAAGTAAAAATAATGGTGATATAATGTTGTGCATATATTTTAGGAACTTGAATAAAGTATCATTGAAATATAATTACCCTCGCCAAACATGGAGAATATGCTACAATTGGTAACTAGTTCTGAATTGTTATCCACTTTGGATTGTTTCTTTGGCTATAATCAAGTTGTGAATGATTCAAAAAGAATAAATACGCATTTACCAATCCTTGGGGAAATTATATCTATGTCAGGATGCCTTTTGGCTTAATGAATGCTAGAGCAACCTTCCAAAGAGTAATGGATGTAGTGTTCTCTAGTTATATTAATGCTTTCATTCCTTTTATCAAGATGATGTAACTGTGTTTTCCGTAAAAGAAGTGATTAGTTAACACTTGGAGAGAATGTTGTTAAGGTGTAGAGAGTATGGCATATCATTGAATCCCAAGAAGTGCCATTTTGGAGTGTAAAAGGCAAAGATGCATGATCACATTATATCAAAAGAAGGGGTCATGATTGATCCTGAGAGAGTAGAAGCCATCAAGAAGGTTCCAATTCCTAGAACTAAGAAGGAGTTAAATCCTTCTTTGGGACGAATAAAATTTATTAGAAGATTTTTGTCTAACTTTGCTTTGAGTGACCATCCCCATTACTAGCATGCTAAAAATGGACCAAGTTATCAAATTGGAAGAAGCTTCTATTCAATCTTTCAATGGGATCAAGGAAGCACTAAAGCATGCCCCTATTTTGGCAGCTCCAAATTACAAGAATCCTTTTCAAGTTTTTTTCTTTTGTTTCAGATTACACCATTGCATATTTTTGTTATAGAAGGATGATGATGGGGCTAAGAGACTAATTTCCTTTTATGTAAGGCATTGTAAGGAGTTGAGTTGATGTACACCATCATGGAGAAGCAAGCATTTTCCTTGGTGAAAGAAACAAAGGTTTACTGAGACCTACATCTTGAGCTCTAAAGTTGTTGCTTTTTTCCTCACACCATGGTGAAAGACATCTTATCAGAAATGGATGTCTCAAACAAAAGATGCAGATGGGTAAACAAGTTACAGGAATATGACATGGATATCCAAACCATAAAATTGATAAGAGGTTTGGGCTAGCTAAGCTTATGGCTAAGAGCAACTTGAAAACTATTGAGGTGAATGAAATAGAAGGAGAAAGGGTGGATATCCTTGAAAATTTGGTTAGCTCGAATCGTACAAAAATATAATCTTTTATCTCAGACATCTATGCTGCCCTAAACATTTGAGTCAAAATCATAACAAAGCTCTTAAGTTAGCTTCTCAAAAAGATGTCATTACTGATTTTGGGTTAGCTTGGAAGAACCCAAAGGGAGTGCTCTTAAGATGCATTGTTGAGGATGAAGCCCCAAAGGTAATTGCTGATCTCCATAGAGGTGTTTGTGGGGGACATTTTGTTGGAAGAGTTATAACACATAAAATCTTGAGGGCTGGTTATTAGTGGCCAACTCTCTTCAAAGATACAAATCTATTGGTTAGGAAATGTGAAAGTTTCCAGTGTTTTTCTAGAAGAATGAAAGCTTCAGGATCCCTTCCTTTGCATCATGTGTCAATTGAAGCCCCATTTAAGCAATGGGGAATGGATTTCATTGGAAAAATTTATGATCCTTCCAGTGCTGGTCATAAATGGATTCTTGTAGCCACTGATTATTTCACTAAGTGGATGGAAGAAATCCCCACCAAGAAAGCAACACACCAAGTTATCATGGAATTCATGCTGAATCAAATCATATGTAGATTTGGAGTGCCAACTAAAATTATTGTTGATAATGCCATGAGTTTCAGAGCCAAACCTTTTGTGGTAATGTGAAAAGAATATGGAATAAATTTGACATATTCTTCTAACTACAATCCCCAAGGAAATGGACAAGCTGAGTCCAACAATAAAAAAATGTTGAAGATCCTTAGAAAAACCTTGAAGTTTGTTGTTTGGGCTGACAGAATCGAGTGTCAAAAGAGCTATTGGTAAGAGCCCATTTGAATTGCTATATGGAACTCAAGATTTTCTACCCCCTTATTTGCAATTGTCTTCATTTCAGCTTTGTTCAAAAAATTGAAGATCAAGAAGTTAGTCCATATGATGCTTGAATCAATTAGATTTTTGAGTTAGATGAAGGAAGAAGGGGATCCCATCAGCGGCATGTGAAGTTTAGAGAAAAGTTGAAGAAGTTATTTGACAAGAAGGTGACTTCAATAGCTTTGAGCGTTGGGGATCTTGTGCTATTATGGGATAGAGGCATGAAGATAAGGGCATCCATGGTAAATTTGATGCATTATGGATGGGCCCTTATTCAATTGATATTCGAATTGGTGAAAATACCTTCTTCCTAAAAGACTTAGATGGGGAACCGCTTGAATTACTTGTTAATGGCGAGACATTTGAAACATTTACTTGATTGATTTCTCGTAATCAAGGTATAATCCATTCTACTGTTGTATAGTCTTTTGGTTGCTTTCGCTTTCATTTTTTCTATTTTTGTTTTTCCTAGTCCTTGGTGGCCATTTTGTTGGTTTCTCGGTTTGTCCTAGGGGGAGTTGGTTATTATTGTTCTCTTCTCTGCAAGCTTATTCTTTGAATCTATTTCCCAATGGTCCATTTTTGGAACTTGGTCTGCTATTCTTTCTTGTGGCACTCACAAGGAGTGCCCATCCCTTATTTGGAGATGATGTTGGTGCTTAATTTAATCTTTCCTCATTTTTCCTTGAAATTATTCAATTTGTTGGCTCTGTCATGTTTTCTATCTCCTCGTATTGATGTAAGAAAACTTTGTCCTCCATTTTGTTTCCATGATCAATCCCTTCCTTTGTCGAGGATCACTTAAAAGTCTAGAATTTTCTTTTCGTTCCTCTTTCCATGAGAAATATATGTAACTTGGGCAAAAATCAGGTTTTTTCCCTTCCTTCCATTTTCCATAGTCACGTTTTTTTTCCCTGTCATTTTTTTCCCAAATATCTATGGAAACGTGATTGGATGTGGCTCAAGATCATATTTTGGCCTTATATCATTTCCAAATTCTCTTTCTTGAAAGAAAGATTCATTTCCGGCTCAAATGGTGATTTTCCCTGCATTTTACGGTTTGACGGATGTATTTTTCCTGGTCAAATTTACATCTTAGCATCAATGAAAACGTGGCCATTTCGGTTAGATGTGGCTCAATGGGCACTTTTAAAACTCTAACAACCAATTCTATTCAAATATTGTCCACGTAGAGGGCCGATGCTCATATGAAAATTTGCCTTTTGGTTTGGCCTTTTGTTACTGGGAGACACATGGAGGTTTCCATTTGCCTTGCCCGAGACTTAAACAATTTTTCTATGGCGGTGCAGCTTTAGTAGACCATGGACACATGGAGGGATGACACTCATTTGAGGATCCACCTCAAGGTCCCACCTTAACAATTGTGACAAGGAGACATGTGGAGGCTTCCACCGGCTCCACTCTATATTTAAACTTTTCAAATCAATTTTGAAAGGCCTAGGATACATGGAGGGACCACGCCTGTTTAGGGACTGACCCCTACATTTTATTTTGAATAACTTCCAGGAGGGAACTTGGAGGCTTCCACTCACTCTGCCCTTGCTTGGACTTTTCAACGGCCAAGAAAAACTGTCTTGGACCCTAGACACATGGAAACTTCTGCTGATCCTTCAACTTTTTAACAACTATGCCAGACTGAGACAAATGGTGAGCCAACGCTTATTTTGGGTCTCCACTTTTGAGGACCATACCAAAGGTGCACCGAGGTGACACGTGGAGGCTTCTATTGACTCCTTTTTTACTGATACTTTTTCAAAGGCCAAAAGGCATTTTTCTTGGGCCTAGGGCATGTGGAAGGCCCACGCTTGTTTGGAAACTTGCCCTTGTACTTATCCTTTGCATTTGCACCAAGGAAACACGTGGACGGCTATAATATAAAGTAGAAAAGGGGCAGAATCAATGGTTGTTGTGCATTTCACCTATTTTTCTACCATTTTTGCTCCAAGACTCCTGGAGATGCAAATACACACTATTTTTCATTATTTTTGATGAAATTCCTTGTCATTTTTGTCTACAAAGTGCCATTGAATGGATTTGAAACTTAATTTGTGAGTCCAAGGATTGTTAAGATCGATATTTTGAAGTTGGAGTTGCTTGGGCACTTGCAAAAATGTGAATTACTAGAGAAGATGGATGCGGGGCAGAATTATAGAGGAAAAAGAGGGAAAAGGATGAAATGATGAAGGTTGTAGGTGCAAAAGATGGAAAAGGTGTTTCCTCAAGAGCGAAAAGGATTACTGCTAGATCCAATTGTGCATAGCCTCTAGAAAATGATTAAAATGGGGATTTGTCACATGAAAAAATCAAAATGATTAAAAGGAATATCAAAAGGTTGTGTCTTGGCATCCTAGTCATTAGTTGAGGGCCCAAGAAATGTGATCAATTCATACTTGGTCCACCCGGTAGCTTTTATATGTGAATTTGTTAAATTTCACTTTCTCGAGGCATATTGGTAACAAGAAAAGGTCCTCAAATATTCTTCTTTTTTTGGGGGAATGTTTTGGATGAGTGAGCGAGTGAAATTTATAAACGCAATGAGAATACTCTTGCAAAGGGTCTGGGGTTGAATTCTTAAGACAAAATTTGAGAAAAGATGTCTTCGAGAGACCAATCTAAGATACCTGTTAATTAATTTCTTACGTGTTAGATTTTCTATCTTGTTAATTTGGTTGTAAATGTATAGCCATTGAAGAGAAATGATATTTCTTTGGAAGCTTTCCCCTGCTGATGAATCTAACCAATTTTGAAATTAATTTGTGTCAATCTTGGAGCAATTAGTGTTTGCTTTGTTTCAGAATGTCTGTAAGTAGTTTTACTTGTTCCTATTGCAATCTTACATTGAAATCTTTGTGAAATCACACAAGATCTCATCCTTGTGATCAGTTTAGTGGCATTTGCAATTTCATTTCAAGAAGAGCGTTCATCCTATGATGAGATAAACAAATTTAAAATCAATGCATTATCATTTGTTGATAAATATTATTTGTAAGTCTTTGGTTGTACCTTAGGCGTGATTGATCACAGATTTTGGTGTTTAATTGAGTCTTTTAACTCAAGCCTTTGTGTTATATTCTCAAATATTGTGTGAAAATATGCTAATCTGGGCCTCCATTGAAGTGCACATTCTAATTGAAGGAACGTCTTAACTATTCTGAAGCCTTCTATTGTTGAGTTGTCCATTGTTGTGAAGTTTCTCAAAGATCTAGTATAATCAGCTTTATCCTGCTTAATCTCCCACCAAAATCATTCAAAAACCATGAATCCATCCTAAACTACTCATGTTTTCCCTATATAGCCACAAAGGAACAAAATCTATTTACTAAAATATCTAGAATTATCAGGATTTAATAATGTCTTCAGTAACCTTAGCCTTGTTTTGAAAGTATCTCTATCTTTTAGAAGTGATAACTATTGAGAGTTAAATTATGGACTATTAACCATACTTTCCCAAGGTTTTCTTCATAAAATTTGTGCAAAAGAAGGATATCTCCTTCTCCTTCATCAAACAAAGGTTACACTAAGGGTCCTCTCACCCTGATTGAAGAGGCACAACCTAAAGTAGTGAGGATAGGTCAAATCCTCTTGAAGGTGTTATCCATCTCTCCATAAATCTGAGTGAAAAAGGGTCAGCTAGATCTCATCCCTGGCTACAAAATGACACACACTATGATCTATCTGTCTCTAAGATCCATTTTTAATCTTTGTTGCCTGCTCGGCTTGGAAAGGAGAAAAAAATTTGGATACCAACACTAAGTACTTCAACAATGGGAACAATGACATTGATCGACTCAAGATTTGGGCTATGTCACAAGGAACATATTTGGGTAGGGAAGTGTTATAAGGAGATTCACAACTTCATCTGATAATATGAGAGTCTTCATAATCCGGGCATGGGTAGAAGTACATGTTTTATTTCAGGTTTATTACGAATTTTCCAAATATATCTTTCTTAGGGGTTTCCTTAGGGATACTGGTAAGAATAAGAACTTTTGGCTTGGTTTGTGGCCCTACCCCTTTAACAACCTTAACTTCTGGTGTTATATTCTTTCTCCTAAGAAACTACTGCATTCATCAACAGTTTCCTATCCTCTTTGGAAGGGATCCCTCCATCATACTTTTTAATCATCAAAGCCCTTAAGTATTCAAAATCATGATTAGGTAGATCAAATGCTTGTACCATATCAATTTTAAAAGAATTAATGGGAGGAAGAGGTAATACCTAGTGGACACAATCCCATAAGTCTTCAAAAATTCTTGCACTTATCAATTAAGTTGAGGTTACCCCTTGCCGTGAGTTTGTAGGGCATTCCATCATGCACACATCATCATTTGCTTCCTCAACTTCTTGATCTACATCACATGTGGAGTGTAGTAATAAACACCTATCACACCACTCGATAACAAGTTTTAGACATTCCCACAAGAAACTTTCATCAATATTTTCCAATAATTTTTTAACACAAGAGCAACACACCTATTTGAGATAATAAATCAACTAAAATGAGAGAAAAAAATGTTTTCCTTTCAAACACATTTCAATAACTTAATTAAATCTAATAATCTATAGTCTTACTTTCCAAAAAGTAATGGAAGGATTTTGAACTCGTGCCTTCATTTACAACATCAACCAATATCATATTTTTATAATATAACAACTAAAACTTATCTTTAAACAATTACAAGTATGTAAACCCCTCATACAACATGGGGACAACTGGTAAATATTTACAAGAGAGTCCATATTTTCTTTTTCTTTTCTCCAAATGCGAGAAGAATCCTTCATCACCTAAACTCCACCTTCTTCCAAGATCAACACACAACCAAAAATGGGGGAGTAGGCAACACTCTCCACCCAACCATTACTCCAATGAGGATGTTAAGCCTACTTCCTCATTGGCCCCCGAGCCCCAACCATGAGACAATAAGGAATATGTGACAACCATGGCAACAAAATACAAGGCTTCAACATATACTACCAATCAACATTCATACAATAAAATAACCACAGAAGACTAATTTTTAAACACAAGAACTTCTCAAAACAATGGCTCTAAAACAAGCCAATTAGAGAAAGGAATACAGGGATAACCTTTTTCCTCCCAAGGGTTTGGATGGTCCACCTCAAATCCATTCAAAAATAACTAACCCCAAAATCTCTTATGCCTCCCCATTAATAAAGATACATCTCTTATACCTCCCTCACTCTTATGCATCCCTCTCTCTTATGTCTCCCACAATGACCAAAATAACAAGATGAGAACAAGGTGGGGCATCCAATCCAATTCCTCCTAAATATACAAAAGAAATCTCTTATTCCTCCCAACACATTTCATCCCTATTTCACTACCCAACAAAATCAAGCAAGAAAGCACATTCATTCAACACATAAACATACAAGGAAAAGAAGAGAAAATAAGGGTGCAAGGCCCTACCTTGTCATAGAAAGACTCCACTTCACAATAAATCCCCAAAGTCCTCCAAGCTCAGGAAATTCCAAGCAATCTTTAACTCCCACAAGCACTCCAAAAGTAAAGCATTCCAAAAATGAGAGAGCAAAAACCGAGTAACCCCCAAAACTTCACAAAAATTCCAATAAATAGAAAAGAGGAAGAGGAAGATAATGTGGCTCCATGTAGGATGCCACATCATTTATTCTCTACATAATATCACAAAATTCAAACCCATACCCCAAAGCATAATAAATGGGTGGTTGGGGAAAATACCACCCTCCTACACACTCAACTCAACCCACACTCTTCAAGGGAAAAATTAATTACCTATGTAAGAAAAGTGCACTTGATTTCCCTTTTCCTTCTTTAAAACACAAAATAGGACCTAAAATAAGTCCCCAACATCATAGGCTAGGTGGGTGGGTGACTTTAAAGGGTGTGGGACAAGCTTATCTTGTCTCACAAGTCTCCAAAATAGCTATGAAGGTCAAAATCTGAAATTCACAAGGGAGATTGAGTACACACAACCCAAAACACATTAAACTCATCCTAAGCCAACACACATAAAATCTACCAACTCACATTTATTTCCCTTCTTTTAGTCACATAATAATTAGCACTAGGTAAACACTTTTAAATTAGCTTAAGAGGGGTGCAAAACATAATTAATAAAAGTGACTCCACATGCACATAAAAATAAAAACTCACAATTAAATTAAAAAAACAAGACAAAATTAAAACATTCCCAAGGTCACTTTTGAGGTCAGCCCCCAATGGGGACCTCCTAACAAACTACTATAACAACAACATATGAAACATGTGTTGCCATGGTGACTTTGTTGCCCATTGCCAATACTCAATATTCTCTCACTTTTGGTCTCATATCCCCCTTTGGTTTATTATGTTGCAAAACACCTGGAAAATTCAAGGAAATACCTTTATCAATTCGTGGCCATATTAACAACATCAAAATAATAAAATACATGTATATACATATCATCAATTATCACAACTTAACCAAGCCAACTAATTCGTCATTGTTCACAATTCCAATTATTTCAATTTCATTACTACATCAAGTAGCACTAAGATCACAACATCAATTACATCAACAAACATCATATAATTATCAAAGTAAATGCATTAGTCCAATATAAATTCAAATTCAACAATTCAATATATCCAAATATGCATATAATCCATCCTATAATCATGTCATTAGTCTAACATCCACACTGTCTATAAATTAACTAATCAAAATAACAATATCCATCTGTCAATATCTAAACCATGATAGAAATGTTAAAAATCTAATCAATAATGGTAGAATCATAATCATATAAATGTCAAAGAGGAGTGGGCACTACATAGCCCGATTAATTATACGAACATATGAACATACATTAGGCCACTAGTGTTTGTTCTAAGGATTTGTATTCTAAGTTGTATGTTCGTTTGGATTTGCAATTTATCTTAGTTGCAACAAGGAATATTCACATGAAAAAAATTTATTTAATTAGTTCAAGGGTAAATAGATGACACATTGTTTTTAGATTAACATTTAATTTCTAAGGTTACTCTATTTTGTTTTTAAGTTTTTAGAAGTAACCATATATCCCATCAATTTCACTTAAATGCTTAATCATAAAGGTCCTAAGGAGTATGATTTCACACTCAGCCAATTTTGGATTCTTGGTAAATTAATTATTAGATGCATGTTAGAAGGAGACATTCATTTAAAAATTTTACACACCTTAATAAGGTCACAACTAGAGTGATTGAACACCCTTATCTCCAACAATCTTCATGTAACTCTAGGTAAATTCGATACTTCTTGTCAAGTTAACACTCTTGTGTTGAGAGGGGTTAAAGGGGATTCACAATAAAAATTCTCATGTGTAGGTAACTAAAATATAGGATCCACTCAAATAATTTACATTCATCTTAAAATAATTTCACTTAGTTTTATTTAAATAGTGTTTTGAAATTAGTTGTGTAACCCATTTGTTAATAAGGAACATTTGCATGCTCATGAGACTACTAGCTCTCATCTTAGGGAATTTCCTTAAGAACATGATTACCTAGTTTCACATCATACATTCATTTAACAATGTGACAAGTGGGAGAAAAATATGGAGTAACTCTTCATTTAAATATTAATGTTCACATTAAAGTTTATGCGTCGTGGATTCTGTTTCTCTCAACATGATGATTTAAACATGTTACAAGAAAGATATAATTTTTCTTTTCTCCTAGCATACAATCTCATTGTTACACTTCCACAAAATAATCATAAATTAAATTTTTTTAAGTTCCACAATTAACTCTTAACATTTTACCATAGACTCTTAAATGATAATAAAAATTGGGTGTGGAGTTCATATATAATCCCAACTGCTAAAGGTGACTTTCAAGAGTAGTTGGCAATCTTTGCCAGATAACATCCTTCAATATACACGTGTGTCACGACAAGAGTGATATGTTTTACATGATGTTAAAGGTTGGTTTCCCACATATTAGTACCTTAAGAAAACACATTTTCCTTATAACGCACACGAACACCAATCCTAGGAGGGAAACTCATACTCAAGAAAACTTTTAACCATGTTATTCCTAACTTTCGGGTTCATGACAATGTCGCTAAGCATATAGGATAAGATGATAACCTCAAACTTGGGATATTATTTTCTTAACTAGAATTTTCCATCATGTTTAATAATTTAGGTTCACCCTATGGTTTTAGTTTTCCATGTTAAGAAGGATCACATGAGAATGTAGTTATGTGAGAGTTTTATTCTAGAGTTGACTATTTTTTTAGATTTTCTTTCTACATTATCAAGGAAAATAACACAACATGCCAGAGATTTAGTCATCAATTTCACCCTAAAAGGGCACTATAAGATGTCAAACTCAATTACATTTAACATATATATAAACGTGTGATTCCTCCTAATTACAATCATATATACAACTAAGTTTAATAAAGTACCTTGCAACATCTAATGCAATTTAACACCTAGTGATTATATGAAAGTATCTTATTCATTTATTTAAAAAGAGATAAAACATATTTTCAAGAATACGATTGTAGAGTCTCACAATTTCACTTTTTGGAATTAATACATATAAATAGTCTAATTGGTCCTCATTAATAAAAATAATAAAATGCTACTTCATTTATGACAAATACAACAAGTAATACAATTCAAATTTCTTCAGTTAATAGAATAAATGCAATATTTAAAACTTCATCCTCCTTTCATCTTTCAAGTAGTCCATCTGCAAGATTTTTTAGCAACTGTCAGTTTATAAGAACTTACATGATAAGATCTATACCTCCTATAATAACTTACACCATCTAGTATTTGCATATAGGAAATATTACATTAAGTTAAAATCACATAGCTAACAAAAAGGACACAGATCATGGTTACAACATTTCTTGAACTTACTTGCATGTACATACATCATTGACTAAATCCAACATTTAAATATAATTACTTTCATGCATTAATTCTATACAAATAACATAACCATTTAGGTCAATCAATCAATCATTATTACAAAATTGAATAAATAGGTAATATTATTACTTTTATAACTTATCATTATCCAATTCCTGATACACTATAACTCTCACATATCCTTTACAAGATCCCATTGATCTTATATTATTCAAATAGATTTTTAACATTGACTAATACCAATCATTATAACTATTTATGACAAATAGTTCTTGTATCCTTCATATATCTAGGTATCGAATTATACTCAAGCATTATAACACTACAAGATAGACAAATCATATTCCTTCATATATATAACAATATAGAATAATACAAAACATTATAACTATACAAGTATCTTTTAATATATGGTCTTCATTCTAGGGTATCGAATAGTCTACGTATTTGTCCAATAAAAGGAGTATCACTGTTTGTGTTAGTAGTGAATATCCTTAATAATATGATGACATAGTTTTAGGTATAGTAATGTTCAACATATAGATGTATTGACATACAATTCCATACTATTATTTCCATTTTCCTGATTAATCAAACATCTTTGAGCTCAGTTTACCTTAATCATTCATGAGTTGAAAAGTGACAAAGTCACTATTGAGCTAGACCAACATAATGAGCACAGATCGACCAAACATTCCTTCAATCGTTGGTCTACAACAATCAACCTAGAAATATTTAATCAACTGGAGGAGTTAAGGAGTAATCATTATAAGGAGAAATACCCATAGAAAAGGAAAGTATTAACCTACAAAATCGATATGATTTTGTTCCAATAGTGCCTGCCATATAACTAGCACAATTTCAAAAAAAAAGGATGACACCCAACTCATAGACATTGGAACTTATAGCTTATCGAAACATTACAACATTTCCATAAAACACAACTATTAAAGAGTTCCCCAATAACCCAATAGGTCACAAATTTTATGACAAGGTCAGGTCGGATACCATGAAGACTGGGTATTTAAATCTTCAAGACTTTGATTTCCGAACCAGTATATAGCCATCAGCTTTACAAGAAGATCTAGGTATGGCTATATAACCCTCTAACTGAATTTCACAACTAAGGAAATCAAAGATATACCCAAATACATTAGATATCAAACCATGATAACAGTGAGGAGTAATAAGCTTTAACCGTTGTATCGAATACCTAAATGAAGTTTCACAGAGTTTTAATACAACTCAGAATATTAAAAACATATCAACTATACATACACAAATCCCTCAAAGAAGAAGGGATTTGATATACCCACATAGATATAATCCCCAATAAAACAAACCTCAAGTTTAAGTTCATACCAACAACCGTTTGTGTTTAACTTAACGGCTTCAAGTATAATGCCATAGAAGCACATTACAAGAAAAACCTCTAAATAAATACCATACTGAATCACTAAAAAATATTTCATTACCTAGATCATTCATATACGAAGATAAAATGATATAATTTCTAGATTTATACAAAATAACTAACACCCAAAACCACTTAGCATTAACAAGCTTAATACAAAATTTCGTACATGAAAATAACAAATGGAGAAACATATCAAGGAAGGGATAGAGCCTATCATGCCTAGAGGAACGAAGCCGGTCAAAATTGTGGGATTTGGTTCAACATCTCATATAGGCATTTCATCAAAGTGGTTTCTAAAATGCATTAGAACACCCATCCATTTTGCTCAAAATTTCTAAAGCTTCTCTCATCTCTCCATGACCAAATTCATCACAATTTCCCTGACATTGTAAAATTTATTTAAATGCATAATTCTTTTTTCAACAAACAAAAACCACAATAACTTATTCAAATTATGAATCATAGTCTCTTTAACACCATTTCTATTATAACCCATCATCATGCTCACACTGTTGACAATTGCTTACCAACTACTTGAATAAGATCAAATTTATTGTCTTTGAGTTTTTCTAATCCAAACAACCAACTCCATATATTTATAAAACCATTTTGATATATGAAAAACTTCAACAATATTCTTACACATATTCCTATGTAAATGATACTATTTAAGACAAGGTTTTGGGTGGTATTTTATCTCTGGAAAAATCAACAACATCTTATTGTAAGTTTCCTGGGATTACTAACTTTGTGAGAGTCTCTTATATCTTTCCCAAACATTAATGGAAATGCATAAATTCAATTCTTTTCAATATTTCTCTTTTGTGTAATGCTCATAAATTTTGCACTCCCACCACTTCTAACAAATTTCCATGTTTTTTCAAACTTTCGGAAAGATGTTGGCTATAGGTTGTGGAGGAAAAAATGAAGAAAATAGGTGTCTCATGTATCCAAGGAGGAAAAGCGAAAGGTACAAATATCATATAGAGCCATAATGGAATAGGAGGAAAGGGAACTTCTAATGTCTTAATCAAAAGAACAAAAATACTCAAAATAAAAGATAAGGAAAATGAAACAAATGTAAAAAATGATTACAACACACACATACACATATTATAGTGCTTAGAGCTTATTAGAAAAAGAAAAATCCATATAGTTAAACGTTATACCAAATATGAAGCCTCCTAATCCTCGATTTTCTTCTTCTTTCTTCTAAATAACAAAAAAAAAGTTGGACAAGTTTATTTCCTCTTAGAGGTAACTTTGAACCTACTTCAAAAAAAATAAATCAAATCAAAATTTATGCATAAACAAAACAAGGAGATAGGATTCAGATTTTATTGATTACAGAATTTGATTTAGCATGATGGTTATTGAAGCTTTAACACACGAAACTTATTTTAATTTAATGGTGAGAATTTCAGTTTAAATTTTTATAACATTATGCATTTGTTACAATCCCAATTACTAGCTAAATTTCAAATGTTAACTTGGGTTTCACGTGGTCAACACCTTGAATCTCAAATCATGTGCTTGTATTATTCGCAAGGAAGGAAAATGACATGTCTAAAAAGGAATTTATGTTTCTCCACACTCCAAGATCTAACGAAAGGTATTCTGACAAAGGGATCCTTTGACAAAGACACGATGGAGTTAGTCTTTACTCTAATTATTTACATTATGAGAAATTTGGGGCACTACATCTCCCTCCCTTAAAAGATAATCATCCTTAATGTGACACAACACCGAAGCTCAAAGGATACATAGAAGAAAGTAAAAAATGACACATGTTGTTTAATAAATCAACTTGTCGTACAATGTGACCACAAGGAAAAAAACTAATTTTGGCAATATCTTAAATTTTAATGTTCTGTGAAGATTGGTAGTTAGTTATCTTTTACTTTATTACTCAATTAGTCTTTTCTTTTACAATATTTCTTAATCTCAAACTCTTAGTATTTTTTTATAATTTCAATTATCTTATGTTCATGGGTGCCCAATAGTAATTGGCCTCAAGATGTCACACAAAATCAACACAACAAAATGACCCACAGACATTTCTACATACTTTCACGATTGTATCACATCACAAGACCTCTAATTCCACCATGGAAAGACAACAAGTAGTCCACATAATGAAGAATTTCCAACAATTATGTCATAGGCATAGATCCAACACACACAAGTGACTAACAAACAATGAATCATGACGTTGATACAAATGAAATTGGTATCACATGACCTCAAAACCATGACTATACCCACACAGTGTAAGGACAAGATCCAATAGTACATACCAACCAAGAGGAGTGTCAAACCTCAATCATAACAATGCCTAACAAGACTCACAAGAGTAACTCATAGATCAACATAAGCACCACAAAATAACTCCATATACCTCCCAAAACATCAAAAACAACTCCATATACCTCCCAAAGACAAAAAGAACCAAGTCATAGAGCCTTGTCACCTAATTTCTCCATATCGGGTCACTCAACCATAGAGCCCCATCTCCTTATTTCTCCATATCAAGTCACTCAACCATAGAGCCCCATTAATAATATCAAGTCACTCAACCATAGAGTCACTCAACCCCCATCTCCTTATTTCTCCATTTAATGAGGTCGGGTCACCCTATGGCCCTAGGCACATAGAGCCTCGTCACCCCCACCCAAGTGGCATAGTAACATGTAGTTCAAAAACTACACAACCCTATGACCCCTTGGGGCATACCCCATACAACGAAGTGGGTCCATAGGTCCAACCACTCCATGGTGAATCCCATGACCCTATTCAACACATTACGACATTAGAACCAACATAACAATCATTTCAAATGCCAAGTGGAAAAAATCCAAGCCTTGGCTAGGATAAAAAATTTTAAACTTGAAAAGTAAATTTAAAACTAAGCAAAACAAATGGCTAAATAGCCACCATAGTTATGCAAAAAGCCATGTTAGTAAGCAACAATCAAATAAAATTCCCAAAATTTAAAATAACTCAATAAAAGTTAAATAAATGATTTTTGGTTCATGAAAAGGAAGAAAAAAAATTAAATTTATGAATAAAATACGTATAGAGAAATAGCACATCACAATCACTATGTGGCCTTTATATGAACACCAAAGGGGTACTCATCGAGTTTCTAACACTCAGATATTGAGCCTTGACTCGTAAAATAATATATAAATAAGTCTATATCATATCTCTCTGAATCATCCTCCCTCCATACTCCCACAAGGCTCAATATAGTCTCAACATATTAATCGAGAGGGGGTGTATAGGTTGTCATTCACTGAGCCTAAGGTGTTTGAAAAACAATATACATGGTGCTCATTGGGAAACTGCCATGCATACCAAATGAACAAAAGTGGGTTTTCAATCTATTTAAGACTCCACTCCTATCTCGTACTCAACTTGAGGTTTGGTCAATGATACACCAATGCTAAGGTACACATAGGTCATCTATATGACAACCATATAAGGAGAGAGAAAAAGGTATATGTTGCCATCTACTAAGCCTAAGGTGTTCACGAAACATAATATATATGGTGCCCATTGGGAAATGTGCCATACATACCAAACAAACAGAGGTGGATTTTCAGTCTATGTAAGACTCCACCTCCTATCTTGTACTCAGCTCGAGTGACTGGTCAACGGTACTCATTTCCTCTCTCCAAACATACACTTTTTACCAATTTCTTCCCTTAGGGTTGGTTAGTGTAAGGTTCACAACATAACACATAACTACATTACTAACATGATGGTGATTCACACACATTAACCATAGCATCTTACACATGGTATATATACAGGGTATAACAAAATCATTACTTTCATGGGTTACAATACATCATGTTTCCACATAATGCACCCAAAGTGCAAGTATTATACAATAGGGGTCATACGATCACCATATGCCCCTAATTCATGACATAAACCATCACATATTACACAAATTATATGTATGATGAACACAATGACTAACATTACAACATATATTCAATTGCAATACAACATGGTGACACACACGATTCATCACAACATGGTGGCGACATCATGATACAATCCAATTCACTATACACTAATTTTTTTCATACAACACATCAACACACCTACATATCACAGAATAACAAACACTCCAACACTCTATAATCCACAATAACATTATTTTCACACACAACAAGGTGGCACATCACATGTGAACTCCTCATTGAATCCACAAAAAGGAGAGTGAATACTCTCATCACAAGCACATCAACATGATAACAAATACACACTAAGTGACATGCACAACATGTGTGTTCATAATATCACAATTACAACATTGTTCACATCACAACATATATCACATTACTCTTCCCATATCCACCACCACCATGAAAGATCATCACAACTCCAATCCATCCCAGAGGTTGAGAGCATGAACCTTGCTTTGATACCATATGTAATGCCCACAATTTTGACACACAAATACAACAAAAAAAAATACCGGAATAATTTTTTTTTGACTTACATTGCTTGATACATGAAAACATAAGGGATTTCTTAGGACAACACATACTCATGAGACATTTGCACAAATGTTATCCCACATAGGTAACATGAAACACAAACATTATGAAACACACATGAACAAACCACATTTCCCAAATGACAAGGCACAACACAATAATTCCACTATAGTATAAACTCATGTATAGGCACCATCCCTAACACAACACTTTCCTGGTTCGTACATTTATTACAGTCATATTTTGTTATTGACCTTAATTATTTGACAATCACTTATCATGGAGTCCTTCATTCTTTTTTATCTAGGCTACATTTTTATCTTACTTAACATTTTACTTGTAATGATTCCATCTGAAATTTTCTTTTATCTTATCGCAATAGAATGATGTAGCCTAATTGTTGATAGGAACATATGAGCATACATGAGGCTACTAGTGTTTATTCTAAGGATTTGTATTCTAAGTTGTATGTTCATTTGGATTTTCAATTTATATCGATTGAAACAAGGAAGGTTCACATGAAATAAAGGAATTTTATTAGTTCAAGGGTAAATAGATGACGCATTGTTTTCATATTAGCATTTAATTTCTAAGGTTACTCTATTTTGTTTTTAAGTTATTATAACTAACCATATATCCCATCTATTTCACTTAAATGCTTAATCATAAAGGTCCTAAGGAGTATGATTTCACACTCAACCAAGTTTGATTCTGGGAAATTAAGTATTAGATGCATGTTACAAGGAGACATTCATTTATAAATTTTACACACCTTACTAAGGTCACAACTAGAGTGATTGAACACCCTTATCTCCAACAATCATCATGTAACTCTAGGTAAATTTGATACTTCTTGTCAAGTGACACTCTTTTTTGAGAGGGTTAAAGGGGATTCACACTCAAAATTCTCATGTGTAGGTAACTAAAACATAGGATCCACTCGAATCATTTACATTCATCTTAAAATAATTTCACTTAGTTTGATTTAAATAGCATTTTGAAATTAGTTATGTAACCCATTTGTTAATAAGGAACATTTGCATGCTCATGAGACTACTAGCTCTCATCCTAGGAATTTACTAAGAACATGATTACCTAGTTTCACATCATACATTCATTTCACAATGGGACAAGTGGGAGAACAAGAGGGAGTAACTCTTCATTTAAAGATTAAGGTTCACATTAAATTTTATGACCATGGATTCATGCATTTCTTTCTCTCAACATGATGATTTAAACACGTTACAAGAAAGATCTAATTTTTCTTTTCTCCTAGCATACCATCTCATGGTTACCCTTTCAAAAACTAATCATAAATTAAAATTTGTTAATTTCCAAAATTAACTCTTAACATTTTACCATAGAATCCCAAATGATAATAAAAATTGGGTGTCGAGTTCATTTATAATCCCAATAAAGGTGACTTTCAAGAGTAGTTGGCGATCTTTAACACCTAACATCCTTCACTCTACACATGTGTTGGGATAAGAGGTTTTACATTATGTTAAAGGTTGGTTTCCATGGAGTACTACCTTAAGAAACACATTCTCCTTACAACACACATGACTACCAATCCTAGGAGGGAACCCCATACTCAAGAAAAAGTTTAACCATGTCATTCCTAACTATCGGGTTCATGAAAATGTCACTAAGCATACAGGATAAGGTGATAATCTCTAACTTGGGATTTTATTTCCTTAAGCTAGAATTTTCCATCGAGTTTAATGATTTAGGTTCACCCTATGGTTTTAGTTTTTCCGTGTTAAGAAGGATCATGTGAGAAGGTAGTTATGCGAGAGTTTTATACTAGGGTTGACTGTTTTATTTATATTTTCTTTCTACATTATCAAGGAAAATAACACAACACACTAGAGATTTAGTCATCAATTTCACCCTAAAGGGCACTATAAGATGTCAAACTCAATTACATTTAACATATATATTAATGTGTGATTCCTCCTAATTACAATCATATATGCAACTAAGTTTAATAAACTACCTTGTAACATATGATGCAATTTAACACACAGTGATTATATGAAAGCCTCTTATTCATTTCTTTAAAATGAGATAAAACATATTTTCCTAAATACAATGTAAGTCTTACAATTTCACTTTTTGGAATTAATACATATAACTAGGCTAATTGGCCCTCATTAATCAAAATAATACAATGGTACTTCATTTATTGATGAATACAACAAGTAATAAAATTCAACTTTCTTCATCAATAGAATAAATGCAACATTTAAAACTTCATCTTCCTTTCATCTTTCAAGTAGTCCATCTGCAAGATTTATTAGCGACTATCAGTTCATAAGAACTGACATGATAAGATCTATACCTCCTATAATAACTTACGCCATCTAGTATTTTCATATAGGAAATACTGCATTAAGTTAAAATCACATAGCTAACAAAAAGGACACAGATCATGGTTGCAACATTTCTTGAACTTACTTGCATGTACATCGCTAACTACAACATTTAAATATAATTACTTTCATGAATTAATTCTATACAAATAACATAACCATTTAGGTCAATCAATCAATCATTATTATAGAATTGAATAAATATGCAATATTATTACTTTTATAAATTATCATTATCGAATTATTGATACACTATAACTCTCACATATCTTTAAAAGATCCCATTGATCTTATATTATTCAAATAGATTTTTAACATTGACTAATACCAATCATTATAAATATTTATGAAAAACAGTTCTTGTATCCTTCATATATCTTCCGGTATCGAATTATACTCAAGCATTATAACACTACAAGACAACATAGTCCTATTCCTTCATATATATAACAATATAGAATAATATGCAAGAATTATAACTATACAAGTATCTTTTAATATATGGTCTTTATTCCAGGGTATTGAATAGTCTACGTATTTGTCCAATAAAAGGAGTATCATTGTTTTTGTTAGTAGTGAATATCCTTAATAATATGACAACATAGTTTTGGGTATTACAATGCTCAACATACAAATGTATTGACATACAATTCCATACTATTTCAAGTTTTCTGATTAATCAAACATATTTGAGCTTGGTTTACCTTAATCATTCACGAGTTGTGAAGTGACAAAGTTATTGTTAAACTAGACCGACATAATGAGCACAAATCGACCAAATGTTCCTTCAATCGTTGGTCTACAACAATCAACCTAGAAATATTTAATCGACTAGAGGAGTTAAGGAGTAATCCTTATAAGGATAAATACCCACATATGACAAGTATTAACCTACGAAATCAATATTATTTTATTTTGATAGTGCCATATAACTAGCAATATTTTAATACAAAAATGATGACACCAAACTTAGTAGACATTGGAATGTATAGCTTATCGAACATTACAACATTGCCATAAAACACAAGTGTTTAAGAGTCCCCCAATAACCCAACAGGTCAGAAATTTTATGACAAGTTCCAGGTCGGATACCATGGACTGCGTATTTAAATTTTTAAAACTTCAACTTCTAAACTAATATATAGTCGTAGGCTTTACAAGCGAGATCTGGGTATCACTATATAACCCTCTAATCTAATTTCTAAGGAAATCGAAAATATACGCAAATAAATTACATATCAAACCATGATAAAAGTGAGGAGTAATAATCTTTAACCACTATATCAAATACCTAAATGCATATTGCAGAGTTTTTGATGCGCAAGAATTAGCAGGAACTTGACAAGGTCATAACTTGAGTTTCGGGTGTCCATTTGAGTCCGTTTTTTTAAACCATGTGTTTCGATGAGATGAACACAGCGGCAACCCGCCCTACCGGTTGGGGCAAGTTTTGACACGTTTTGGGCCCTAAATCCGCCATCTTGAGGCCGAAAATTAGGATTTAAGTTATAGTTTGGTTTTTTCCTATTTTTGAGCATTAGTTAATTTTAGTCTATTAATTACATTATGAGTTAGAAAGTTGGCAATTCCTCTAATTTAGGGATGTAGAAGATGCGTGGAAATTTCTGTGCCCGTAGGAATAAGCATGCAAACTTACTAAGAATAGTAGGTTCTAGTAAACTGCTAAAAATAGTAATTTCCGCCACCTAGAGTAGATTTAGTCAGAGTTAGCTAGAGTTTACTTGGCAACTCGAGTTGGGAGTTGTTTTCCTATTTAGGAAACATTGTAATTCATTATTTGATAACAAAGAAGGAGATCTATTTTCTTTTGGAGTTCATAATATTTGTAGCATATCTGGTTTGTTCTTAATTTGGCTACATTATCTGGTATCAGAGCTGGTTCGAAGTATTTTTTTAAAAAAATGGCAGGAAGAGGAAGAGGAAGAGGAGGTGGTATTGCACCAGATGAATAGAAATATGCAAGATCTGTAAAGACAAGTTGCTACACTTTCTGCAATGATAACCCAGAGAGGAAATCAAGGTGGAGATGACACAGATGAAGAAGAAGTTTGTGAAGAGGAGGAAACACAAGCACCACCATTAGCTTTTGAAGAAAGGATGCTTCGAGCATTAGAAGGAAAGAATGATGGGATAAGAGTTGATGTTTCAGAGTATGGTGGTAGTCTAAAACCAGAGGAGCTAATAGACTAGTTGACTAGCATGGGAAATTTTTTTGAGTGGAAGACTATGTCAGAAGAAAAGAAGGTAAAATTTGCATGCATGAAATTGAAAGGTCATGCTATGTTATGGTGGGATCACCTATAGAAAGAGTGGTCAAGAAAGGGGAAAGAAAGAATTAGGACGTGGAGTAAGATGGAGAAGAATTTGAAAGATAAATTTCTCCCTATTGATTATGCACAAACCCTTTACAGGAGGTTTTAGAATCTCAGACAGAACTTACAAATAGTGCAAGAATACACAGATGAGTTCTATAAGTTGTCCATTCATGTAGAGCATGAAGAAACTGAGGAACAAATGGTTGCAAGGTATGTTAATGGATTAAAATTTTCTATTCAAGATGAGATAAGTATGCATAGGATTAAAAGCATGGAGGATGCCTATCAATTAGCCTTAAAGGCTGAGGAAAAACAAAATCATCAAAGTTTTAGGAGATCACCTGGAATGAATAGGGGGGCCTCAACTTCCTTTCGGGGATGAGCTGGTTTCAGCCAAGGTAGGGGAGAATCATCTTGTGGATTGGAAAAGAAAGAGGATACGAGACAAGATTTCTAGAATCAACAAAGAGGCAGAGGATTTCCTAGGGGTAGAGGATATGTTGGCGATAGAGGATGGGAGGCTCCACAAAGACCATTTGTTTGTTATAGATGTGGTGAAGAAGGGCATCGAGCTTTTGAATGCCCACATACTTATACACATGAAAAAGGAAAGGAGATGCTCCAAGAGTAAATCTTGTTGAAGTTGAGCAAGTAGAAGATGAACAAGACCTGGAAATCCCACCAGATGTTGGAGAAACTCTGATGATCAAGAGGACGATGATTGCTCCAAGAAAGGAGGTCAAGGGGGATGCATGGCTGCGTACAAATATTTTCAGAACAAGATGCACTTTAGGAGGAAAGGTATGTAATGTTATTATTGATGGTGGTAGTTGTGAGAACATGGTTTCAAATGAGATGGTTGATAAATTGGGTCTGCATTGTGAGAAGAATCCTAACCCTTATCGTATTGCATGGTTTAAGAAGGGTAATGAAGTTATTGTTGATAAGAGATGTTTAATAAGCTTTTCTATTGGGAACAGTTATAAGGATGAGATTTGGTGTGATGTTATCCCTATGGATGCATGTCATATGCTGCTAGGAAGACCATGGCAATTTGATAGAAAAGTTATTCATGATGGGGGAAAGAATACTTATACTTTCTGGAAGGATGGCACAAAAATAGTTTTTCTACCTCTTAAAGAAGAGGGGAAGGCTGAAAATATGCTTTCTGCAAAGGAATTTGTGAAGGAGGCAAAGGCAACTAGTTTTTGTTATACACTAGTTGTAAATAAGGATGAACTTGTAAGTGCTCAAATACCAATAGAAACAATAGAATTAATAGAAGAATTTTTGGATGTTATTCCTGATGAGCTACAGATGGATTACCACCCAAAAGAGATATTCAACACCACATTGATTTGATCCTAGGGTCTTCACTCCCAAATCAAGTGGCTTATAGGATGAGCCCGACATTGCATGCAGAGTTGAATAGGCAAGTGGCAAAGCTCGTGCGAAAGGGGGTCGTAAGGGAGAGCATGAGTCCGTGTGCAACACCAAACTTTATTAACACCAAAGAAGGATGGAACATGGAGAATGTGCATGGATAGCAAAGCGATCAATAAAATTACAATCAAGTATCGGTTCCCAATACCTCGCCTTGATGATATGATGGATGTGCTTGCTAGATCTAAGTATTTCACCAAGATTGATCTTCGAAGTGGTTATCATCAGATTCGGATCAGAGAAGGAGATGAGTGGAAAATAGCATTCAAGATAGGAAATGGATTATATGAGTGGTTGGTGATGCCATTCGGGTTATGCAATGCACCTAGTACTTTTATGAGATTGATGAACACCATGCTACGGGAGTATAATGGTAAGTTTGTTGTGGTTTATTTTGATGATATATTGATCTTTAGTAAAACTAAAGAAGAACATTTGAGGCATCTAAGGTTGGTATTTGAAGTGTTAAGGAAAGAGAAACTCTATGCAAATATGAAGAAGTGCACATTCATGAAAGAGAGTTTGGTATTCTTGGGCTTTATTATTTCAGCAGATGGGGTACGGATGGACTTAAAAGATAAAGGCAATTATTGAATGGCATACTTGATGGAGTATAATAGAGGTAAGGAGCTTTCATGGTCTAGCAACATTTTACAGAAAATTTATTAAAAATTCAGCAGTATTGTAGCACCTATAACATATTGCACAAAAGGAAGGGAGTTTTTGTGGACAAAGGCAAGCCGAGGATAGTTTTCAATTCTTGAAGAAGAAGGTGATAGAGGCACCCATTTTGGCACTACCAGATTTTGATAAAGTGTTTGAGGTTGATTGTGATGCCTCACATGTGGGTATTGGGGTTGTTCTAAGTCAAGGAGGAAAGCCAGTAGCTTTCTTTAGTGAGAAACTAAATGAGGTAAGAAAGAACTACTCTACTTATGATGTGGAATTTTATGCAATTGTACAAGCATTAAGGCATTGGAGGCATTACTTAGTGCCTAAGGAGTTTGTGTTATTTACAGACCACATAGCCCTGAAGTATGTGAATACCCAAAAGAAGTTGAATAGTAGGCATGCAAAGTGGGTATCATTTTTGCAGGGATATACTTTTTCTCTAAAACATAAATCTGGAAAACAGAATCAAGTTGCAGATGCATTGAGTAGGCATGTGACTTTGTTTACCACTATGGAAAATGAGGTGGTGGGTTTTGAAGCAATAAAGGGTTTGTATTCTTCTGATTCTGATTTCAAGGATATTGTTGAAAGACTAATTAGTCCATTGTTAGACAATGCAGGAGATGTCTGGATGAGTATATTTTACAGGATGGCTACCTATTCAAGGGACACCAACTATGTATTCCAGTTGGGTCTATGAGAGAGAATATAGTGAAAGAGTTGCATAGTGGAGGGTTGGCTGGGCATTTTGGTAAAGATAAGACGATAGCCTTGGTAGTAGACAAATACTATTGGCCAAAGTTGAAAAGAGATGTGGTAAGATATGTGGAAAGATGTCGAATTTGCCAAGTCTCAAAAGGCCATGCACAAAATACAGGGTTGTATATGCCATCTCTGTTCCTAAAGGGTCGTGGACAGATCTGAGTATGGACTTTGTTTTGGGATTACCAAAAACACAACGAGGTAATGACTCAATTTTTTTGGTTGTTGATAGGTTTTCTAAGATGGTTCATTTTATTGCTTGCAAGAAAACAAGTGATGCAACAGGTGTAGAAGATTTGTTTTTCAGAGAAGTTGTTCGTTTGCATGGTGTTCCAAAAACTATTACTTCAGATAGGGACACCAGGTTCTTAAGTCACTTTTGGCGGACTTTATGGAAGAAATTTGGAACTCAACTACAGTTCAGTAGTGCCTATCATCCGTAGACTGATGGGCAAATAGAGGTGGTAAATAGGAGTTTGGGAAACCTGTTAAGGTGCATTGTTGGGGAAAAGCGAAACAATGGGACTTAGCATTACCACAAGCTGAGTTTTCATATAACAGTTCCATAAATAGATCCACGGGAAATTCTCCATTTTCAATTGTGTATGGGAGTAATCCTAATGGGGTGTTAGATTTGGTGCAACTACCGAGTTGATGGCAGAGTTAGTGATGATGCAGAAGCATTTTCTGAACATATACAATAATTGCAGGAAGAAGTGCGGAAGAAGCTGCAGAATAGTAATGATAAGTATAAAGAAATAGTAGATGTGCACAAATGGAGAAAGGTATTTACAATTGGTGAGTTGGTTATGGTATATTTGTGGAAGGAAAGGTTTCCAAGAGGAACCTATAACAAGTTGAAGTACAAGAAGATTGGTCCCTGTAAAATCGTGAAAAAAAAATGATAATGCTTATGAGGTAGAATTGCCAGGGAATTTTGATATTTCTCCAATGTTTAATGTTTCAGATTTGTATTATTTTCATGGGGATGGTGTAGAAGGGGATTCTATTGATGAAGTAGTAGATTGGAGGCAACAGGTTCTGGTGAAGAAGAAAGAAGAAGTGGATCAGATTCTAGATAAGAAAATAATGGACACACGACATGGGAAATACAACAAATATTTGGTACATTGGAAAGGACTGGAACAAGAGGACAATACTTGGGTCACAGAGTGGGAGATTCAAAATTTGGATGTAGATAAATGGAAGCAGTTTGAAGAAGACAACTTGCAGGAGCTGTGTTTTTTTCAAGCAAGGGAGAATGATGCGCTAGAATTAGCAGGAACTTGACAAGGTCATAACTTGAGCTTCGGGTGTCCGTTTGAGTCCATTTTTTTGAAACCACGTGTTTCAATGAGATGAACACAGTGGCAACCCACCCTACTAGTTGGGGAAAGTTTTTGACACATTTTCAGGCCCTAAATCTGCCATCTTGAGGCCGAAAATTAGGATTTAAGTTATAGTTTAGTTTTTTCCTATTTTTGAGCATTAGTTAATTTTAGTCTATTAATTACATTATGAGTTAGAAATTTGGAAATTCCTATAATTTAGGGATGTAGAAGATGCATGGAAATTTCTGTGCCCATAGGAATAAGCATGCGAACTTACTAAGAATAGCAGGTTCTAGTAAACTGCTAAAAATAGTAATTTCCGCCACCTAGAGTAGATTTAGTCGAGTTAGCTAGAGTTTACTTGGCAACTTGAGTTGGGAGTTGTTTTCCTATTTAGGAAACATTGTAATTCATTATTTGATAAAAATAAGGAGATCTATTTTCTTTTGAGTTCATAATATTTGCAGCATATCTGGTTTGTTCTTAATTTGGCTACATCGGTTTAATATAACTATGAATATTAAAATTTTTACCGACTAGATATAAATCCCTCAAAGAAGAATGGATTTGATATACCTACATAGATATAAGCACCAATAAAACAAACATCGTTTTTAACTTCATACAAACACATACCTTTTTGTTTTTAAATTAAAGGCTTCAAGTATAATGCCATAGAAGCACATTACAAGCAAACCCTCTAAATAAATACCATACTGAATCATTGAAATAGTATTTCATTTACCCAGATTGTTCATATACGAAGATAAAATGATATAATTTCCAGATTTATACAAAATAACTAACACCCAAAACCACTTAGCATTAACAAGCTTAATACAAAATTTCATACATGAAAATAACAAATGGTGAAATATATTAAGGAAGGGATTGAGCCTATCATGCGTAGAGGAGTGAAGTTGATAAAAATTTTGGAATTTGGTTCAAAATATCATATAGACATTTCATCAAGAGGTTTACATGCATCCGGAACACCCATCTAGTGTCCTTTTCACCAATATCGTAGACTTGTACCTTTGAATTTTTGTCTATAAAATCCTTGTCTCCAAAGCAAAGACAAGTGTCTACAACTTTCTTAGATGTATGCATTGCGAGAATGATTCCAAAAATTGTAACCACATCTAATTCAAAACCCATCATCATATCCCACACATAAACAATAGTTTACCCTCTCGCTAAATAAGTATTATTTTCTCTCGCTTCTAAATTCTATAGTACAATGGCTATCAATAATGTACAAATAATCAATTCCACTTTGACACAATATTCTTACACATTTCCTAGCCTATATGATGTCAGCCAACATTTATGGGTTGATTCAGATCAACAACCTCTTTTTTTATTATTGGCAAATAGTTTTTTGAAAGGGACTATACCCTTGAGTACAAAAGATGGCCTAGGAGCTAGAATAGGAATGAGAACCAGAGAGAAAAGGATCAGAATCCAAATGTGACAATGAAGCTCGAAGTAGCCCAAAAACCACTACCCAAACAAGACAAAACAACAAAAATACTGCAAAAAGCAGTAGAGAGACCGCAAAAAAACAACATAAAAACATACAAGAACAGCTAAAGCATCTACAACTACTTTTTGGCAGCTTTGTCAATGTTGGTCTTGATATTCTTCCAGGAGTGGAACATACCCAAAGTTGTCATGTGGGCAGCGTCAGTATTATCCAGCTGCTCAATGGTCCTTTTGCTTTCCTTTTCATTACCCCAAAGTGTTGCCGGAACACCACTGAGGTTGGAGACACTTTTGACATGTTGCTCAATGAACTCCTCAATCACCCTAAAGATGGCCATGTTGTAATCATGTTGAGTTTTGGCCTTCCCTAAACGGGAGTCTAAGGAGTTCACTTCTTGTGAGATATCATCAATCTGGCTACTATCAATATATCCCTCCTCCTTTTCCTCTTGCCTTCTCGTTTAGCCAAGTTCTTAACCTCATCCTCAAATGATTTCATATCAGCCTCTACGGCATCCACCTTTTGAAGAGCTTTCCATATGCACATCCGGGGGACCGGCACTTGCTAATACTCGATAAGGTCATGTGCAATTTCAATTTCATGAGGCCCCTTCTCCACAAAGCAAGAGTCGAAGGTTGAGCTTTCTAGAAGCCCAGTAACTAGTGCGTTTGAGGTGGAGGCAAAGTGTGGGGTGGGGGGAAATAGTAGGGGAATGGAAGAAGAAGCTTGGACGGCCAGCAGGGGGTGACAAAGAAGCGGGTGGCGAGGCGAGATGGAGAAGCTTGGGGTTAGCAGCAGAGAACCCGGCAGAGGGGGCTGAGCTAGGAGAGGATGGGAGACCAGGATACTTAAGAAGACAAAGCAAAATAAGCCCTTGGTGTAAAGGAACCACTCGGGTATGCTTCTGAAACTCCAAAATGGAGCGCTTAAGAGAGTTCAGCAAGTAATGGGGAAAACAAACCAAGCGATTCCTACGGAAGTGGTTAAGAAAGATAAGATGCTTAGCAGGAACAGTGACAAACCTTCCTTCCAAGGAGATGAACCGTATCATCATGCGAGTAACCTCATCATAAGGCGGAGGAATCGAGCTAACAAGCTTGAGCCCCGTGACATAGATCAGCTTCTCAGATCCCTCCACAAATCTCCTCTCTTCAGCATCTCTGTCGACCCTTTTGTTAAAGAAACGGTAGCCTTCCAAACTAAGGCTGGTCGCTTCAGCAATAAGTTCTTCATTGACCAATATCTTATGCCCCCATATTCAACAGTCCGCTCCTTCCATTCCTTTACAAAATGCATAGAAATGCTTTGATCATGCCCCTGAACCTTCTCCATGAAGTTGGTGATGCCACCCTTGTTGAGTATGCTCCATAGCTCAATATTTTCCTTCCAATCCGGGTCTGTACTAGGCTCAATTTGGCAAGGGGGTCCCCCCATCTTCTCTGTGCTTAACTATTTGCAACAAATTCCCAAATTCTTGTGAGCGTTGAAACCCGTCCGCTTCTTGCTATTGTAATCCACACAATATTGGAAATGAGAGCCGTTGCTTTTCCCACGAACGGCTGCGTGTCTGCTGAACTGAGTCTACGGAAAATCACATGTGGGAATAGCCCGCTCCCTATCATCAATCACATTACTACTGTCTTCGGTTTCCATGGAGCTTTGTATCCGGCTTTTAGCAGTCGCAGTGCAGCCCGCATGCGCGATTTTCAAATCAATGTAACTCCACTTGGAATTCCCCATATATTTCACACTATCTTGTTTATTTGACATGATTTGCATCATCATATTCTTTAAGTCAACACGTGTGGGAGTATTATTGATGCTGATCCACACCCAAAAATCATGACTCAGCTCTAGATATTGCTTGCGTATAGAAATCCGCATGAATGTTGTTTTGAAGCTGCTTAGGGATGCTATTATTATCCCAAATAGTGAGGTTAACATTAATGCCATAATTAGCCAGCGCATCCACTAATTTATTACCCTCCCGATAAGTATGCATGATCCTAATGTTATTGAAAGTATGACTAATACTTATGGACTCTGAGATAAAATCCTTAATGCTCCAACTTGGAGATGAGCACTGTTTAAGAAGATTAATGATATTCAGGGAGTCCCCTTCAATAATGAGGTTCTGAATATTTTGAGTCTGGGCAATTCTCAGGCCCCATAGAGCAGATAATGCTTCGGCAAAATGATTAGTTTGAATTCCCATTTTCCCAGCATATGCAAAGCAATCAGATTACCTTTATGATCCCGTATCGCTCCTCCTCCTGCCGCAATCCCAGGGTTTCCCTTAGAGGCCCCATCAAAGTTCAACTTATACCAATTAAAATCAGGAGGATGCCATTTAATCGAAGATCTATCAATGCTATTCCGGGATTGCTCTCGACTATTGATAGTTCCAATCTGCCAATTGGATAAGATGTATTCTTCATTCTCTGGATATCTCTTGTTCTTGGGGGGTTTAAATCTAGCAATATTCTCTTTGATACCATTAGAAATTTTACCAATACTAAGTTTATAGTTTTGCTTCTTATTTCTGAAGATAATATCATTTCTATCCTTCCATATCCTCCAGATTAAATGAGGGATAACCAGCTTCCAGATCCTTTTAACAACACAATGCCTAAAGGGTGGGTTCCATTGAGTCCAAAGCTGATTAAGATCCTTCGGCAACACCCAGAGAGCTTCAAATTTAGAGAGGGCAAAACTCCATATTCTGGTGGCATATTCACAATGTATGAATAGGTGGCTGATATCCTCAGAATCATTCTTACAAAGATGGCACCTATTAGGAATTATAAATCCTCTTCTCATCAGGTTGTCAGTGGTAAGAATCCTGCCTCTGATAGCTAGCCAAAGGAAAAAAATTATTTTGGGAGTTAATTCAGACATCCAAATCTTGTTCCAATTGAACTCTATTTGACTACTATGGAAGAAATTATTATATCCAGATTTGACAGAGTAATTCCCATCATTGGAATTATTCCATACCAGCTCATCCTTGGAATCCAGCTGACTTAATGGAATAAGATCTAATTGATCTTGAAGGGAGGAAGTAATTTTCTTCAGATCAATTCTCTCCACAGTAAGTTTTTTCCAATTCTTGCTGGTACCATTTCCTTCAATATAGTCCTTGATTTTAATGCCATACTTGCTTATGAGACTGTCCTTAACCGCCCCAAATCTATCCATGAGATTGCCATTAAACCAATTATCCTCCCAGAAGTTTATGTCCCTACCATCCCCCACTTTCCATTTACTGCCCTGCTTGATGAAATTTCTGCTCTTGACCAGATTATTCCAAAAAATGGAACCATAGGGGAGGTGCTCATCTTGAAGATAAGAATACACAGCTTGATGATTTAAATATTTTTCTTTGATTAAATCAATCCAGGGTTGTTTCTCAGACAACATTCTCCAGCCCATTTTAGCAATGAGGGCCTCATTCATTTTCTCAATATCTTTTATACCCAGACCACCCATAAACTTTGGGGTGCAAACCTTATCCCAAGCCACTAAGTGAAATTTGAACTTCTCTTCCATGCCTTGCCATAAATTTTTTTTTGAATCCTTTCAATTTTATCTCTGAAGGAAGATGGGATCTTGAAGAGCGACATGACATAGATGGGCAGATTTTGAAGAGTACTTTTGATGAGCAGGCACTTACCAGCACTAGATAAAATGGCTCCTTTCCAACCAGCCATTTTTTTTTGGAATCTCTCCAATAAATCATCCTACACCTTGCAAGAGACTTTCCTAGTGCCGAGAGGAAGGCCCAAGTAAGTGGCTAGAAGTGCACTTATTTTACAACCCAGAATTTTAGCAATTTTGAGTTGCCTTTCCTTAGGAGTGTTGAAAAAGAAGATGGTGCTTTTATCATAATTAATCTCTTGCCCAGAAGTAGATTCGTAGAGCCGTAGTAAAGCCTTGATAGCCTTAGCTTCAATGACTGACGCCAGAAGAAGAAGGATAGTGTCGTCCGCAAATTGCTGATGGGAGACAGCTTGACTGATGGAAGTGGGCTTAGAGCCATTTAAAATCCCGTCATTAACCGCTTTGCCAATTGTTCTACTAAGGCTGTCAGCCAAAAGAATGAAGAGTAAGGGGGAGATAGGGTCCCCTTGTCTAAGTCCTCTGCTGCTAGTGAAAAAACCCACAGGCTCACCATTAACTACCACAGAGAATCTGGCCGTAGAGATACAAGCCTTAATAATTCTTCTAAATTTTTCCGGAAACCCAAATTTTGTTAAGACTTTGTCAAGGAAAACCCAAGAGACCTTGTCAAAAGCTTTATTCATATCAAGCTTGAGGACCATATTTTCCTTTTTATTATTTTCCATAGAATGTATGGTCTCGTGAACCATAATCACTCCGTCTTGTATAATCTTGCCTTTGATGAAGCCACTCTGCTGCCTTGAGATAAGTTCATTCATAATGAGCTGAAGTCTAGTAGTAATAATTTTGGTAAAAATTCTATAGATGGCATTCACAAGGTGATAGGTCTGAAGTCCTTGAAATCTTTAGCATCCATTTTTTTAGGAGCCAACACAATGTGAGTGTTATTAAGCTCTTTTAAAAGATTTCCTGTTCTATAGAATTCATTCACCGCTCTGAGAAGATCCTCCGAACAGATTTCCCAAAATTTCTGGAAAATTTTTATAGAGAACCCATCCGGACCAGGAGCCTTGTCACCCTCTAAAGCAAAAATAGCTTTTTGCAGCTCTTCAAGCATGACCGCTTTGGTGATACTTCGAATTTACAACCTCTTATTGCCAACTAGGATTTACAATTTTGTGAGTCTCCCATAGCTTTCCCAAGAATTGATGGAAATTAACTAAATTCAATGCTACGCATAGGCCTCTCTTTTGTGTAATGCCCTAGGTTTTGGATTCCTTTATGCATGGCTTCCAAACATTTACCAACATATTTGACTTACATGAGGAAAGATGATGACAGTTCTAGAGGATAGAGGAAGGAATCGAGAGGGTCTCACAAGGAGGAAGAGTGAAAGATACAAAATTGCAGAGCCATACATGGCACAATATGAAGGAACTTCCAATATCTTAATCGAAACAACAACTACTCGTAATAAAAGATAAGGAATAGGAAAGGAACGGTGCAAAAAAAAAGGTTACAACACGGGGCTTACGAGTATAAGAAGAAAATACATACATCTAAACATTATACCTAATGGAAGCATCCCTAACCTTGATCCTCTTCTTCTCTTTTGTAAACAACAAAAAAAAATGTTTGCAAAATTTTCCTTACTTCTTCGAGGTAACTCAACCCGCTTTAATAAAAATACAAAGTTGAGATAAATTAATTCGTGCATAATAAAACGAGGAGATATTGGGATGAATATTGGAAGAGCTCGCCTAGCATGGTTCCTTGTAACATTATGTTTATTAAAGTATGAAAGTGTAGCACTTTGCACACACTACAATAATACCATTATGGCTAAATTACCAACGCTACTTTGGGTTTCATGTGGTTAACGCCTTGAATCTCTAATAATGTTCTTATATTTTTATGCAAGGAAAATGACAAGACTAAAAATGCATTTATATTTCTCCACACTCCAAGATCTATAGTATTCTGACAAGGGACGCTAACCAAGACGGTAGAGTCGGGATTTACACTGTCAACTACAATGCGAGAAATATGGGGCATTAGAGTAACCCATCGAATAAAGCTACGTGAAAGATTTCACAAATGATAAAAATCTTGTCTTTGGAATCTAAGATGAAGGACACCTTGAAAAGGGAAAGTACCATGTCAAGAAAAAAATGTTGCATAAAATTGCAAAATAATTACAATATTGAAGACAAACACAACAAATAGAACATTTTAGAAAAACTAAAATTAAGACCTTTGGGTCAAAAAAGATACTTAATATAAACAAGCCACCTAAAAGTAATAAGGAACTAAATAACCTTATATCTCTCTACAAACAAAACATTCAAATATATGTGCCATTTGTTTTCACGGTATAATATTTTAATAATAACAATATTTTGGGGAAAAGATGTTAAATTAAACAAACCAAAAATCCATTGCCTTTAGAGAAAAAGAGGAAGATGTTACATTTTATCGACAAAATGATTAAATTATAGAAACTAAAATTCAACATTGAAAATATATGTGTGACTAACCTAAAACTAAGGAAAAAAGATCCATTCAAAAAAATAAGGCATTTGAGAATTGTTGAGAACTAAGGATTTTGAGGCGAGACGATATACTTACAAATAATCAAAATTAGATCACTTGAAAGGTTTTCACATGTAATTGTTTTATTGAACCCAATGATTCTATAAAGAGATTTACATATTATTGTGCTTGATATTTTATTAAATTGTAGATTATATCTATAACGCCGAAAATTCGACGCATACAAAAAACCATGTCAAACTCCATCAATTACTTAGGAAACATTATGACAATTTTTTTAAAAAAATATTACAAGGGTAATAACATTAGTTACATTTAATTAATTCCCACCTATTAATTTCTACACACCCTTAAAGTAGTCAAAACCCATTTAATAATTAAAATTATTATTTATTCCCAAAATCATTATGGAGTTAAATCCTCCTCCAAGGTTCCCATTAATTTCTTTAACTCCACATTTACCTTTAATTATTTTAACCCCTTAATTAATTTAATATAATGTCCATGCACAACATTTATTTATTTACCCATAATCAAAATGCCATTCATCTATTTAATTGACCCATAATGCAAATGCCATGACATATTCTAACAAACTTGTACCCATGTAAAAAGTCCCCTAGGTGACCCCATTAAGCAAATACTCATTCCCATAAAATACCTAAAACTTAAAAAATGTAGGATCTAATCTCCACCCTTGGATTAGATCAATATGAACCCTTAGATTCTAGGTTTTCCCTAAAATCCTTAATTCTCTCTTACATTTTTCTTTTATTCTCTTATTGCTCTAATTTCTCTCATTTGTTCATTTGGATTTGCATGTTAAAGGAAGTAGAGGAAGGAGGCTTGAGGAGAAAAACTATGGATATTTTTTAGGTCTAGATCTAAAATGATGGGTAAATTTCTTCCATGTACTCCCTTGATTTGTTTTCATTTTTCCTTTTACAGTTTTAAAAAAATGGATTTATTTACTACTGGTTTTATTTTCATATTATTCTAATTTTAACACACACATCCATATGTTGGGTGCTATTTTTATTATATGGTCGCGGATTCAAGTGTGGGGGTTTATGTTTTTGGGGTGGGCGCAACCCTTCCTCCCAATTTTTATATATTGGGGGTCATTGGAGGAGGGAGGGGAGGGGGGGGGCATCCCCAACCCCCTACGCGCACCCCTCCCTTCCTACCATTCCACATACGGGGGCCACACAAGCCCTTGCAGACCATAATATAAAATTGAAACCCTTTTTTAATATAATTTGTTTTAAATAAAATAAACATGCCACGATTCCATTATATGTAATTTTTTTAATTTAATTTATAATACACACACACACACACACACACACACACACACACACACACACACACACACACACACACACAGATAGATACATAGATAGATAGATATATATATATATATATATATATATATATATATATATATATATATATATATAGTTTTAAAATGTTGTTTAGGAAAAATATATTGTATAGAGAATATGTACAAATATAGCTATAGTTGTGGGACTTATTTTTCCTTTCGTTTAGATAAACAATTACAAGTATAGAGAGGAACATATTTCTTTATTTTGATTTAGAAGTAATTAAATGCCTACATTATTTTGTTTGCAATATTGTATAAAGTGTAACAACAACAATAAAATCCTACCATTTTAAGCAACATTCAAAAGGGAAATAAGAATGAGAGATCAACCATTTACAAGCTTCTTTTCTTTTAAAATATAAATGGAGTATAACAAGATCATTTCAAAAGGAAAACAATCATATACTTCAATGAATTTCTATTTCAAAGAGTACATTTTCATATTTGGAATAAAATGCTAACTTTAATGTAAGTTGTGGGTTTTAAAAAGTAATATTAATTTTAAAAGAGATTCTACTTCAATAAAATATGGATTGTCAATATTTCTTTCTCAACCATGTACACTAATAATTAAGTATTGAAAATCAGATTTGAATAATCCATTTACAAGGATCTTTCAAATTAAAATACAAGTATAAGAAGCCCTCGACACAAAAGTGGAGACAACATGCTAAAATTTACATCGACTCTTTCTCTTTAAAATACTTTTGCAATTGCATCCCATAGTTCAAATTTGTAACTCCTTTTTTTTCTCCTCCATCTTCAACACAATCACAAAGGAAGGGAGCTAGGCAACACTCACCTCCCAACCTTAATCCAATGAGAAGGTCAAGCCTATCTTCTGATTGGCCCTCAAGCCCCAACAATGGAAAAATATGGAATGTTTATTGTAGTTCGCAATAATTTAAGAAAACAAAATATATAAAACAAAATTTCTAAAAACAAAGGAAAATAGGATGGGATGCATGTTGCTAATGGTTGGAATTAAAGGATTTTATGGTGGGAGGAGTGGGTGAAGGTGGGTGGAAGGATCTCATACATGCCATGGAATTTCATCAATGTCCATTAAGACTGGCATTTTCCTTGAGTAATAATAAAAGAACTTTATTTGGGATCCAAGGCGTGGATCACGCTAAAACCCATTCAACATTGAAAATTTAGCAGCAATTGAATAGTTGCGGGTGGGTTGGTAGAAAACTATACAAATGTAGACGAAAGTGTAAGATAGTTATGGGAAAGCCTCTGCCATAAGGGGTTCTTAATACATTTATGGCATAATCTTTGATTAAAATGAAAATTGTTGAGATCACTGTTGTTTCTTAAGGTTCTTCATAGTTTACTCATTTCTAATTTTTTATAAGAGATCGCAAGGAAATAATAGATAGCACTGAGATCCAAGATAAATTATCGAGACCTTGTTTATCCATGTTTATTGATGCATTGATAGATTATGTTCATCCCCATCAAAAATCAAAGTGTGTACTTGTTTAAATTGTTGCTCTTCATTCGAGTTGTGCTTTGAATCCTTTCCTCATAGAGGGTTGAAATGTATCTGAAAGGAAAGAAATATTCTTCCTGCTATTTTTTTTTTTTCCATAGGTATAAGTAGGAAAAAGATTGATTTTTATGAGTTGCATCTGAAATGGGCACAATAGTCTATGTTAGAAAAGAAAAACACTACTTCTACCCCTTTTGTTGTTGTTGTACCGAAAGAAGAAGAAGAGATTAAGAATAATGAGGTGTTGTATTGGGGATAATGCCTAGCTATATTGTCTTTGACACTCAGTAACAGGTTTTTACAAAAGGAAAGAACAACACAACTTCTCATGAAACTTTTTTACTATAGTATATAGAAGACATGAGTTTCCTCACGAGACAGTCACACTGTTTCACCTATGCAACACAAAATTCTCCAACCTGATCATTTTACGTTTTCTTGCATTCTCCTAGCCTGTGCCAAAATACGAGCTCTAGAACAGGGTATGGACTTCCTTCAAAGCATAAAAGATAGTGGAATTTTGTCACATGTTGTAGTTGTAAATTCTCTAGTAAACGTGTATGTAAAATATGGTTGTATATGATTTTTTTATATTTTCTTGAAGTAGTATTTGTCTCAGATCCCTCAATGTCCAAGTGTCTATGGGGAGAAGTAGTTTCACATGTCTTCCATTGTACCAAGATATCATATAGAGGAGATGAAAGGTTTTCTATTTATATCAAATATTTTACAAAAATATTTTTGATAGTGAACCAAAATTTTGTGCATCACTGGCTGTGTTTTTCTTTGCATCACTCTTCGAGAGCTTCTCTTAACATCAATGTCTTGAGGCCAATACATAGTTGAATTGTGGAAGGGAGGAATGGTGATCAAGGAGCTATTCAGAATGTGACTATTGAGAATACATGGAATTACATTGAACCAGTTCAACAAAACATGACTTAGGATTAGTATTAAGGGTTGCTCTTGGTTACTTTTTTATACAATTATATAACGACAAGATTTACATATATGGGTTGTGGAAAATGTCAAAATACCACTTAATATAGCCCCTTGTCTACTCTCCAGAGATGACTCTGGCCATGAAATATTAATCTCATAGCATGTTGTAATGTCCATCCAATAGAAACTAGAGGAATATCAATTGGGTGGAGATTAGGGGGCTGGTGTGGTATATGGTCAAAGGGAAATTTAGCATTTAATCTAGTCATGGGCGTGTCTTAAATTGTGGGCATTGTTGGCTTGGCATATTATGAACTTGGGATATAAGGTGTGGCATGTTTTTGATGTGGAAAGTTGGGATAGAACATGTGGAATTATGGGTGAATGTACTTTGAAATAATGCTTGAGTTTGCATGTGGAATATTGAATTCTCCATGGAAATGATTCGACAATGTGGCAAGTTTACAATATTGAGACTCACCAATTATATGAGCTTAATGACTTAGAATTTTGGAATTCATGTTTGAGTGGTTGAGTGCCCCAGAGATGTGACTTGACATATGGAAAAGTGCATGGAACATTTTGGTTGAGATGATTCGAGTCAAAATTTGGTGAATGTGTCCTATTTTTCTTCATCAACCCTGAAACAACTCGTACTACATTGCATCATCTCATTTATTTCAGGCATGGTCTCCTTACCTTCACCTTTTATAATTTTTATATTTTGGTTCTTTCATTTGCAATATAACAGAAATAGTAAACTAGTGAATAATTATACATTTGGATATTTAACCAAATTAGATAGTTTAAAACAACAAAACTCCACCTTGTGATTTACGTAACCAAGTTGCACCTCAACCATCAACTAGGATTTCTCCCACAACCGCATACATTTGGTACCTAGGGTGTCATAATTAGGCACTCATTCCGACATTATTAGTGAGAGTTAGTTGATGTCATCAAATAAAACAACCATTTCTTTCTACCTCACAAAGTTAGAAAAACACCATTTTCATAGACTTGCAATATAACCTCCTTAACCCCATAAAATAGATGTAAAATTGTGCACGTGTTCCCTGTTATGCAGGAAGTCATTTTAAACATTAGATCAACCCCGATTGTTTGTTTGTTCTCTCTTCACCGCCATTCTAGGAGCAAGGTTACCTTATTTTTACACTGTAGGAATTTGTTAAAATTGAAAATTTGGGTTTTTAACATCTAGTCATTTAGACCATAAGTAAAAAAATGGTTTTCCTCCTTAGAAAACCACTATTATTTTTACAAGACAAATTCCTAGAACCAATAGTTTGGGTAAAAACAATCTTCTAGATAGTTTGGAAAGGGCATTTTGTAGGCCTTGGGTAGTTGTTTGACTAGGTCAAACTGGACCAACTACTGTTGTGGCTCCAAAAAGTTCCATAGTCGTTTGTAATCCATTCACTAATTCTTAATTCTATCAATTCTGTGAACTCTTCGCATATTGGAGATCACATATAAATTTACCTGTTGTGTATTTCTCATCGAAAGACAATTTTTAACGCAATTTCTTAGCCTTCGAGCCTAAATTAGGCGTTTTTGCAACTAGTAGGAAAACGTAAAAGAAAGTTGTAGGACCCTGTCAAGTTACCAAACCACCATGGAAACTCATTGAAACTTGTAAATAATTGTTGAAACTCTATCTTGTGGCTTGTTGTGTGAAATTTGACTTTTGGGAAAATAGTGTTTCTCTCTCTTTCCTATCTCTTTCTCTCTCCTTAGTTAATAAATGAAGTGAAATGAATATATGTCTCTAACCATCTTAATTTGAATGAAAATTATTAGTATGTAAATGGGAAACTAAGAAACTAAATTATGCTAGATGTAGGTGGGTACAATGCCGTTGATTTATCACTGATTTCATGCTCACATGGTTTTGCAGGATGCAAGTAAGATGGTGAAACAATGTGGTTGTAATTCACTATGTATTATTGTAATTTATATTTGAAACAATGTAATTGTAGAGGCTGAACCAACTTTTTGTAATGTATTGAAAGACTTATTATTGAATTTTGGTAGTATGTATGAGATGCTAGTTTTAGGGGTGCTTGGGAAATGTGCATTTAACCATAGGTGTCATTTTGATTCAGATATATGTATGGGAACAAAAAAATGGGATTGAATATATATGTTAAATGAAATTGAATTTAATATCTTATAGTGCAATTCCAGTGTGAAATTGATGATTAATTAATTGGTGTGTTGTGTTCCTTACTTGTTGATGCCAAATCTCGGGACCCATGATAGCTTAACTCGATAGATTGAAAGCATGGCGTGATTTCATAACATGGAGATTTTCCCAAAGTTTTTACTTTACAATTGGGAAAGATATCCGAATGAAGGCCAATTCTTATTCCTTTATTTTGATACACACATTGAAGCTGTAGAGGATTTATCATAAAATCTACTCTAACTTGCCAAGGATACGGGGTTAAAAAGATTACAATAAATTAAACCTAAGCTAATGGAGGTGATGCACTAAGAGGAATTTTGAATAACTTTCCTTGCATGGGGATAAAATTGAACAATATTGAAGAGGGCGAGCATCAACAAAGATCAGTTTCTTGTCACAAGTTTATTTACCATTAAACACAAAAGAGCAAAACATGTAACACAACCTAAAATACACAGTTAACCAAAGTGTTAACAAGGGTTAAAAAAGATGCATTAAACACAAGAGAGGGTTTAAATTCATCTAAAGACTTATTTTATTGCTCCATAAATTCTATAAAGCGCATTAAAATGGCCAAGAGGTAAAAATTGCATTTACAGTTTGAATGGGAGGTTTGAACTCCACAAGATCACTTATAGACAAGAGAAGAAGGGAGGGTGTAAAGAAAGATTATCCAACATTTTGAAATGAGCCCTTCCTTACAATATATAGGAAGAATGAGAGAAGGGAGAGAGAAGGAATTCAAAATCTTTCTTCAACCACCCAAAAATGCATTAAAATAACTGTAACAATAATGGGATCCATTACAGAAACCCATGCCTCAATGTACTTTTCCTTATTAGAGAAGAAAGGAAGCCCATACCTTCATTATTTTGGTAGGTGAGAAATTTTGAAACCCCCTCTAAAATTATGGACTTTATTTCCTCATTTTCGTAGAGGACACTAAGAGCTTTCCAAAAGTCATATTTTTACAAATCCAAGCTCCCAGTCAAAAGCTATGGCCATCTAAAGATGAGGGTGTCGTCATGATAAATGTGAGTGGTTATTTGCCTCTTTTTGGACTTTGATAATGCATCGCAACCTATGAAATTTGAAATTTTGGAATTTTGAAATTTAGATCTTGAGAAATTTATGCTTCGAGAGATTGTCATTACTATTCATCACTCGAGCTCGTGAAACTTCCTAAATGTCAAAACCACAAGTCTAAAATTTGGACTTCAGGTTTCATACTCTGAAATTGCATTGTGTGACACTCTTCAACGTGAACTCATGAAACCTCCAAAATTCTGAAACCCCGAAGTATGAAATTCAGACTTCGTGTTTCAAACCTTTATGTTTTCGAGGTTTTAGGACTTTGGGTTTTGAGGGTTTTGGGGATTTTGGTTTTGGATTTTTGTGATTTTAGATTCAGGGTTTCGGGACTTTAGGTTTCAAGATTTTGGGATTTTAGGGATTCAAGTATTGGGGTTTCAAGATTTCAGGTTTTAGAGATTTTGAGGGTCTCGAGACTTGATTTGTGGTTTCAGAATTCGGTACTTGGGTTTGGGGGTTACATTATCCGCTTGATACATGAAACCTCAAAAACTAGAAATCCTGAAGTTTGAAATTTAGACTTCAAGTTTCAGAATTTTCTTCTCCCCACTTGGCATTATTCACCGTGAGCTCGCAAAACCCTCAAACCTCATAAACCACGAATTTTGAATTTTGGACTTCAAGTTTCGGAGTTCATGCTCCTTTTCGCACTTCTTTCCATTTGAGTTCCCAAATTTTGATTTGGCCTACCTTTAAACAACCACAACTCTAAAGTCTGAATTTTGGGCATCAAAATTTCTTCATTCCTTGAACTCCTCTATAATTTTCTCAACCTACTTCATTAAATTTCTTAGCTTGAGCCCGAAATGTGAGCTCCCATGGCTGAATCGATCCTTTAATTTCTCAGTGCAAGGTCATGTTTTTCCAATTTTACTCGCAGGGAAAATTTGGATAACACTTACCTTGAAAATGTAATTAATAAATGTAGCCACAAATTCCAACCTTAATATAAAATTCATGCATAACTACCCTTCATGTGTTATTCTTTCTAACATAGAAAACTAAGACCTTAGAATGAATTTAAATCTTAACACTCGATGAAACCTTCTAGCTTAAGTAAATAGGATCCCTAGTTGATTTATCGACATAGTCTGTATTCTTAGCAACAACATCATGAACCCATCAATTAAGAATGACATGGTAAAACATTATCTAGAGTATGTGGTTCCTCTCTAGGATTGGCAATTGTGTGTGTAGTAAAGAGAATATTTTCTCTAAAGGTAGTACTCTTTACGAACCAACATTAAACATAGTGTAAAATCATCTTGGACCGACATACATGTTGAGTGGAAAATATCACCAACTAACCTTGGAAGTCACCTTTAAGAGTTGGGATCATAAATGAACTCGATACCCAATCTCAATTATCATTTGGGTTTTATGGTGCAATACTAAGAGTTAATTATGAAACTTAACAACATTTTAGTGTATGATTAGTTTGTGAAAATGTAACCATTAGATGATGTCTTTGGAGAAAGGTGAAATTTAGGTCATTCTCATATCATGTTTAAACCATCTTGTGGTGAGAAGCGAGACCCACATTGTGCAAACTCTAATGTGAACCTTAACCCCTTTAAACGATGAACTACTCCATCTTGCTTCCCCACTAATCCTATTAGGTAATATATGTATGATGTGAAACTATGTGGTCATGTCCTTAGAGATAAATATCCTAAAATAGTGACCATTAGTCTCGTAAGGATAAAAATATCCCATTAGTAAATAGGTTACACAATTTCATTACAAAAAGTCATATGAACCTAATTAGGGAAAATCCTCTTAAGTTGGACATAAAACAATACTCAAGAAACCTAATCTAGAAATAAGAAAATAAGGAAGTATGTTGCCATGTTTAGAGCCTTTGAATCCCTTAAATTAACTATTTGAGCATAACTATAGTGAAATTAAAATTGACTTCTTGCTTTGGAAAGTGTAACCGTGAGATGTTATTCCATAGGAAAAGTGAAACATGATCTTCTTGGTAATGTGATTAAACCCTCTTACTATGGATAAAGAACCTATTTGTATATAATACTTCTTGTGTACTGAATCAAGCTATAAATGAGTGAGGTAAACGCGACCTATATCCTTAAAAAAAAAAAACAAAGTGAACTTCACATCCTTGGACTTACCCTTGTTCCATGTATAATGAGGTATGATATAATACCTAGTAGTCTTGTGTGCAAATAAATACCCTAATAAAAAATGAACAAATTAAACAAGTAATTGCAATAATGTAGATGATCCTTATTCAATGAGATACTTTGAAAGTTAAATGTTAAACAATATAGAGGAAATCTAGCAAAAGGAAAAGGGAATGTATGATTCACATATTATGAACCTTTCTAGGACTTAAGTTAAAGATTGAAACATGATTGTAATAAATGTGTAATCCTAAAATATCATGTCATGGGAAGACCCTATCTATAAGTGTGTCCTATAGTTGAAATGTTATGTTGTGCCTTGTCATTTGAAAAAGTGGCCTTAATGTGCATCACATGTTTTCATGTTATCTATGCGGGTTAGTGTTTGTGAAAATATATCATGTGTTCTGTGTAGTCCTAAGTGATCTCTTGCAATATCATGTGTACTTCAATATAGGTAAAAAAACATCATTTCGGTATTTTTTAGTTTTGCATTTGTGTGTGTAAAAGGTGGGCATTACATTTGGTATCGAGTGAGGTTCATGCTCTCAAACCTATGGGGGCGATTGGAGTTGTGATGGATTTGCATGATGGTGGTGGATATTGGAAGAGTAATGTGATATATGTTGTTATGTGACCAATGTTGTAATTATGATATTACGAACTCACATGTGGTGCATGTCACTTAGTGTGTACTTGTTATCCTATTGATGTGCTTGTGATGAGAGTATTCAATCTCCTTTTCATGGATTCAATGAGTACATGTGTGATGTGCTGCCTTGGTGTGTGTGAAAGAAAGTTATTGTGGCTTGTGGAGTGTAGGGGTGTGTTTTTATTATGTGATATGAAGGTGTGTTGATTTGTTACATGAAAACATTGGTGTATAGTAAATTATATTACATCAAGATGTCACCACCGTATTGTGATGAATCATGTGTTTTACCACGTTATATTACAATTGACTATATGTTATAATTTTAGTCATTGTTTTCATAATATGTATAATTTGTGTAATATGTGATGGTTCATATCATGATTTATGGGCATATGGTGAACATATGACCCCTATTATTACAAAGATACTTGCACCTTGAGTGCATTATGTTGAAACATGATGTATTGTAACCTGTGAAAGTAATCATTGTGCTATACGTTGTATATATACCATGTGTAAGACACTATGGTTAATGTGTGTGAATCATCATTTTGTTAGTGATGTAGTTATGTGTTATGTCATGAACCTTACACTAGATGACACTAAGGGAGAAACCGTCAAGAGTGTATGTATGGAGAGATGGGGCATGGACTGGGTTTTCATAATCTTGAGCCGAGTACGAGTGATGGAGTAGAGTCTTATATAGACTGAAAAACCCACTTCTATATATTTAGTAGACTACAAGCTTTCTCAGTATATTATGGATGTGTAATTCCTTAGCCTCATTTTATACAAACTAGCATCCCTTGCTCTCTCCTATTTAGTTGTACATCAAACTGATCCTATGTGATTTTGACTATGTTGAGCCTTGCGAGAGTATTGGAGGGATGATTGGGAAGAGATTATAACAGTTATATTATTTGATAAGTTATTTTACGAGCTGAGTCTTGATGTCCAAGTTTCAAAAAATCGATGAGTACCCCTTTGTGGTCATATGAGACCACGTAGTGCTTATAATGTGTTATTTCTCTAGATGTATTTTATTCATAAATTTATCATTATTTATTTTCTTTTTAGAACCTACAATTTTATTGATTTGTGTGTTCTTATATTTTGGGCATTTTATTTGGTTGTTTCTATAACATACGGTTATTTTCATTAACTATGGCTCTTTTGCCATTTTTTTGCTTAGTTTCAAATTTTCGTATTAGGTTTAATTTTTATTTTATATAGCCTAGCCCAAGGCTTCATATTTTTCCACTTGGCATTTGAAACGGATTGTTATGCTTGTTAAGATGTTGTAATGTGTTAGAATATGGTCGTGGGATTCACCATGGAGTGGTTGAACCTATGGACCCACTTCGTTGTATGGGGGTACACCCAAAGGAGTTATAGATAACTAGTGGGTTGTTGAACCACAAGTTATTATGTCACTTGGGTTAGGTGTGTCTGGACTCTATGTGCCTACGGCCATAGGGTGACTGACCTCTTTGGGGAGGGATAAGAGAAATTTATTGCTTTATCTTTGTATATTCTACATGAGGGAGTGATAAGAGATTTGAGGGAGTGATAAGATATTTGAGGGAGGGATAAGAGATTTGTGTGCTTGGATAGAGAATTTGAGGTAGATGGAAATGTTTTTGATGCTTTGAGAGGTATATGGAGTTTTTGCGATGCTTTAGGTGGTAAATAGAGTTGTTTTGTGATGTTTTGGGAGGTGTATGGATTTAATGTTATGATTTATGTGTACTCTTGTGAGTTTGGGTTATGTCTTGTGATGTTTCTTCCATCTTGACACTATTTAGCTGCAATTATGGGTTCGAGTTGTGTGAAACATTTTTATGTGTACTGTTGGGAATTCCATGTGTTATAATATGCCTATGTTATGAGTACATTTGTTCCAGGGACATGTATATGAAAAGTACTATGTGTGTGGATCGTGTATGTTATTCCCATGGTTCGGTTGAGTTCTTGTGATGTGATATAGTTGTGAAAGTACATATCATGATGTCTTGTGAACCATTAGTGTTGTGTTTGGCCCTTATGTGGTATTGTGATGTTAGTTTCTATTGGGCACCCACAAGAATAAACAAACTAAAATATTAAAACAATGAAATATTAAGATCTTGAGATTTAGAAATATTGTAAAGGAAAGACACTAAGTAATAAAGAAAAAGATAACTAACTACCAATCTTCACAGAACATTAAAATTTAAGATATTGTGGAAATTAGCTTGCTTCCTTGTGGTCATGTTTTAGCGACATACTTAATTTCCCTAGGAAAAATTTGTAATTTTGATCTCTTAGTGTAAGAACACTTTTTAGCATTTCCTTGTGCCACATCGAGGACAATGCTTTTAGAAGTGGAGGGAAATTTAGTGCCCAACAATTAAAAAATATATTATAAACAATTTTTTTAAAAAGTAAGAGAGGATCGGATGGGTGCTAGAAGTGGTTAGAATTAATGGAGTTAGTAGTGGCAGGATTTTTGAAGGCATGCGGAAGGAGTTCAAAAAGGGCATGGACATCCATCAATGTCCATTCGGACTTTCCACTTTCCTTGCGTAATAATACAAGAACTTTATTTGGGATCTAAGGCATGGGTCAGGCTGAAATCTGGTCAACATTTAAAATTTAGTAGTAATTGGATAGTTGCAGGTACATTGGTATACGTTTATGTAAATGTGGACATGAAAGTGTAAAATGGTAGTGGGAAATACTCTACCAAAAGGGGTTCTTGATACGCCTCTGACATAATCTTTGAATAAAATGCAAATTGTTGAGTTCACTGTTGTTTCAGAAGGTTCTTCATAGTTTTTCATTTTTAATTTATTTTATAGGAGATCTCAAGGACATAAGAGATAACACTGAGATCCAAGAGAAATTACCGAGACCTTGTTTATCCATGTTGATTGATGCATTGACAGATTATGTTCATCCCCATCCAAAATCAGTGTGTACCTGTTTAAATTGTTTCTCTTCATTCAAGTTGTGCTTTGAATCCTTTCCTTAAAGAGGGTTGAAATGTATCTGAAAGGAAAGAAATATTCTACCTCTTATTATTTTGTTTCCATACACCAAATTAGGAAACAAATTGATTTTTATGAGTTGCATCTGAAATGGGCTCTATATTCTAGGTGAGGAAAGAAAAAAACTACTTCCGCCCCTTTTCTTGTTGTTGTATGTAGAAGAAGAAGAGATTAGGGATAACAAGGTGTTGCATTAGGGATAATACCTAGTTGTATTGTCTTTGGCATTGTAACATATTTTTAGCAAAGGAAAGAACAAGGTAGCTTCTCATGGAATTTGATTGCCATAGTATACAAAGGACATGGGTTTCCTCATGATACAATCACACTATTTCACCTATGCCACAAACAGGTCTCCAACCTGGTCAGTTTACTTTTTCCTTCATTTTCCTGACTGTACCAAAATATGATAACTAGAATAGGGTATGGAATTACATCAAATCATAAAAGATAGAGTAATTTTTTAGATGTTGTAGTTGTAAATGCTTTGGAAAACGTGTATACAAAATATGGTTGTATAGGATTTTTTTTGTATTTTGTTGAAGTATTTGTCTCGGATCCCTCAATTTCCAAGTTTCTATGGGGAGAATGTTTCACATGTCTTCCTTGTACCAGGATATCATATAGAGGAGATGAAGTTTTTCTATGTATATAAAATATTTTGCAAAAAAAAAAAAAAAAAAATTATAGTGAACCAAATTTATGTGCAACACTTAGCATGTGTTTTTTCTTTGCATCACTCAAGCAAGAGCTTATCTTAACATCAGTTTATTGAGGCTAATACATAGTTGAATTTTTGAAGGGGAGGATGTTGATCAATGAGCTATTCGAATATGAAAGTTAAGAATACATGCAATTACGTTCGTCTATTTTCAAAAACATGACACAAGATTAGTAACAAGGAAGGGTTGCTCTTGGTTGCTTTTTTCTGGAATTCTATAACTGCAAGATTTACTGTATGGGTTGTGGAAAATGTAAAAGACCGCTTAACACCCCTTGGTTACTCTTCGAGAGATGACTTGGCCATGAAATATTGATATCATAATTGTAATTTCCATCTAATAAAACTGGAGGATTATCAATTGGGTGGGGATTAGGGGTTGGTGCGGTATATCATCGGAGGGAAATTTATCATTTAATTTGGTTGTGGTGTGTGTCTTATTTTTTGGGCATTGTTGGCTTCATATATTATGAACTTGGGATATAAGCCTTAACATGTTTATTGATGTGGCAAGTTTGGATAGAACATGTGGAATTATGGGTGAATGCACTATGAAATAATGCTTGAGTTTGCATGTGGAATATTGAATTCTCCATGGAAATGATTCGGTAATGTGGCAAGTTTGCACTATTGAGACTTACCAATTATATGATTTTAATGACTCGGCATTTTGGATTTAATTCTTAAATGGTTGAGTGCCCCAAAACATGTGAGTTGACATATGGAAAATTACATGCAATATTTTGTTGGATGATTCAAGTCAAGCATTTGGTGAGTGTGTCTTCTTTTTCTTCGTCTACCCAAAAATAACTCGTGTTATATTGCATCATGTTTTTTATTTCAAGAATGCTCTCCTTACCTTCACCTTTTATAATTTTTATAATTTTTACTTTCATTCACAATATAAAAAAATAACAAACCAGTGAATAATTAGACATTTGGATATTTAACCATATTAGAAAGTCTAAAACAACAAAACTCCACCTTGTGATTTAGGTAACCAAGTTTAACCTTGACCATCAACCGAGATTTCTCCCCTAACATCATATGTTTTTAACCTACTGAGTGTCATTTTTGGGCACTCATGTCTCGCCATTATTGATGAGAGTTAGTTGATATCGTCAAATAAAATAACCATTTCGTCTACATCACAATGCTAGACAAAATGCCATTTTCAAAGATTCACAATATAACCTCATGAACCCTAGAAAATAGATGTTAACTTCCTCCCGTGTTCTGTGTTATGTGGAGAGTCATTTTAAACCTTACATTGACCTCGATAGACTATTTGTGCTCTCTTTGCCACCGTTCTAGGAGCCTAGTTACATAATTTTTACACCTTTAAGATGGTTTTAAAACTAAAAAAGTTGTGTTTTGTATTAGCTCACTATTTGGACCATGAGCAACGAAATGCTTATCTACCTTTGTAAACCTCTAGTTTTTTTAGTAGACAAATGTCCGGAAAAATTAGTTTAGGGAAAAACACTCTTGTAGATAGTTTGGTAAGGATTTTATAATCCTCAAGTCGTTGTTTGAATAGGTCAAATCGAACCAAATAAAACTAGTGGCTCAAAAAAATCCATCGTCGTTTTTAAATAGTTCACCGATTTGAATTTTGTCATTTCTTTGAACTCTTCGTATATAGGAGGTCACGTAGAAATTTACCCGTTGTGTATACCTCATCGAGAAGACAATTTTTGAACATATTTTCTTGGCCTCGAGCCTAAATTGAGAATTTTTGCAACTAGCAGGAAAAGGTAAAAATAAATTTGTAGGACCCCTGTCAAGTTACCAAACTACCGTGGAAATTCATTGACACTTGTGAATAACTTTTGAAACTCTATCTTGTGGCTTGTTATGTGAAATTTGACTTTTGGGAAAATAGTGTTTCTCTCTCTTTCCTATCTCTTTATCTCTCCTTGGTTAAGAAATGAAATGAAATGAATATATGTCTCTAACCCTCTTCTTTCAAATGTAAATTATTCATATTAAGTAAATCATAAAATAAGAACACTAATTATGATAAATGTATGTGGATGCCATCCCAACAATTTATTGTTGATCTCATACTCACATGGTTTTGTAGGATGCAAGTAATATGGCAAAATAATGTAGTTGTAATTCACTTTGTGTATTATTGTAATTTATATTTGAAACAATGTAATTGTAGAGGTTGAACCAACTTTTTGTAATGTATTAAAAGACTTATTATTGAAGTTTGGTAGTATGTATGAGATGCTAGTTTTAGGGTGCTTTGGGAAATGTGCATTAAAGCATAGGTGTCATTTTATTTAGATATATGTATGGGACTAAAAAAGGGGATTGATGATATATATGTTAAATGAAAAGGAATTTAATATCTTATAGTCTAATTCCAACATGAAATTTATGATTAATTAATTGGTGTGTTGTGTTCCTTACCTTGAAAATGTAATAAAGAAATCTAGCCACAACAGTCAACCTTAATATAAAATTCATGCATAACTACCCTTCCTGTGTTATTCTTTCTAACATAGAAAACTGAGACCTTAGAATGAAATTAAATATTTACACTCGATGGAACCTTCTATCTTAAGTAAATAATATCCAAAGTTAAGTTATCACCATAGCCTATATAATTAGGGACAACGTTATGAACCCATTAGTTAAGGATGACATGGTAAAAATTATCTAGAGTATGTGGTTCCCTTCTAGGATTGACAATCGTGTGTGTAGTAAAGAGAATGTATTCTCTTAAGGTAGTACTCCTTAGGAACCAACATTAAACATAGTGTAAAATCCTCTTTGATTGACATACATGTTGAGTGGTGAAGAACCCAAGTAGCGTTGAAGTCACCTTTAAGATTTGGTATCCTAAATGAAATTGATACCCAATCTCAATTATCGTTTGATTTTTTTCCGTGCAATACTAAGATTTCATTAGGAAGCTTAACAACATTTTAGTGTATGATTATTTTGTGAAAACGTAACCATTAGATGATGTCTTTGAAAAAAAGGTGAAATTAGGTGATTCTCATATCATGTTTATCCATATTGTGGTGAGATGCAAGACCCATGTTGTGTAAACTCTAATGTGAACCTTAATCCCTTTAAATGATGAACTACTCCATCTTGCTTCCCCACTAGTCCTATTAGGTAATAGATGTATGATGTGAAACTATGTGATCATGTCCTTAGAGATAAATCTACTAAGATAGGGACTAGTAGTCCTGTAAAGATAAAAATCACCATTAGCACTTGTAGGTTATGCAATTTCATCACCAAAAGGCATATGAACAGTAATTATGGAAATGCCTCTTAAGTTGGACATAAAACAGAAAATAAGGAAGTATGTTACCATGATTAGAGCCTTCAAATCCCTTAAATTAATGGTTGGTGTAGTTCCCACTTCCCTTCAACACCTTTTGTTATTGATTTCAATACTGTCGACTATACTTATGGATATTATTGTAGTTTTTAATTTAGCATGATGTTAGATGTTAGAGATACTAGACTATTGTTGATTTCGATTCATACATGATGCGTGTGGATTATTAGAGACATTTTATATTGATGTTGATATGTTGTTGGTTATATATATATATATATATATATATATATATATATATATATATATATATATATATATATATATATATATTTCGGACATGTGATATTTTTTCATATTGAGTAGACCTAGACAATTGAACTAATCTTATGATCATATGGATATTGATGAAATGTAAAATTGAGATGTTGTTAGAAATTGTAAATGATATCATTACTTTCTAGATGATGTTTTTTTTCATATATAGATGATTGTGGAGTTATATTGTATATTTATTTTAGATGTTTTAATGTGGCCACGAGGCTGAAGGAGGTGTTATGTGTTTTGTAGGTAAACAAGTCACAACAAACATCGGGGGATTGGAGACCAACCACATTAGAATGCTAGATGAATTCAACAAGGGTCACCATGACAACATGTATTTGGTTATGTGTGTGTTTTTGAATTTTTGTAGGGGTCCCCATGGGGGGAAATCACCTCTAATTGTGACCACGGGGTTATGTTTTATCCTTTAATTTAGTTTCCTTTATTTAATTTTAGTATGTGAAATTATAGTGATGTATTGCTCTTTTGTTAATCACTTGATTTATGTCTGGATTGTAAATTAATTAGTTTACTAAATTAATTAAGAATGGGTCAAAATAATTAATTTATTAGAATTTATGGCTCTTGGATTATGTGTTGTAAGTTGAGTGCTTGTGACCTTGAGTGTTGTACACTCTACCCCTTCATGAAAATTCAGATTTGGCCTTATGGGCCAATTTTGGAGGCTTGTGGGACAAGTTAAACTTGTCCCACACCTCTTAAATTACTATACCAACCCTACATATGGGTTGGGGTAAAACATAGACCCCATTATGTGTTTTGGGATGAAAAAAAGGTAAAATATTATTACACTTTCCTTCTTGAAATTAAAGTTTGTCCTTAGGGGGTGTGGGCTTGGATTGTGTGTGTAAGTAACTTGTCATTCCTCTCACCCACAAATTTATGGTGCATTGGGGTTGAGGTTTGAATTGTGAGATGTATTTGAGGATGATTGATGTGGCATCCTACATGGAACCACCTCACCCTTCTCTATCCCTTTCCTATTTATTCAAATTCTTTTGCTTGTTTGGGGGTTACTTCATTTCTTTGTGCTCTTGCATTTTTAGGAGTTAGAAGATTTTGGAGTGCTTGTGGATTTGTTGAGATTCTTGGTGATTTTTTGGGCTTGAAGAAGCTTAGTGTGAGACTCTTGGCTCAAGCTCTACCATGGAAGGTAGGAGCTATACTCTTGTAAAATATTATTCCATTTTTAATTGTGTATATGTGCATGTTTTTTGAGTGTTTTGGTATGCTTATTGGGTTCTTGGGTAGATTTCTTAAGTGTGGTGTAGGAGGGGACTATGGGGATCTTACATGTGGGGAGACATAAGATTTATTTTCATGTTTTGGAGGGAGTTGGGTTGGGTGCCCCACCTTGGACAAGAAATTGCTTGCATTTCTTACTTGGTCTATTTTATGAGGGAGCCATAAGAGATTGTAGGGAGGAATAAGAGAATGTGGGAGGCATAAGAGGTACTTGAGGGAGGCATAAGAGTGTGTAGGGGATTTGAGATGTTTTTGGAGGGTTTTTAGGTGGACACCCATTTTCCATTAGGAGGCATAAGTGACCTCCCCATAGATCTTGCTCCTTTGGCTTTTTCATGTTGAAGCCTTGTGTATTTTGTTGCTTTCCTTATTGAGATTGTAGTTGTATTTTTTTTTGTTTTAGTATGGTTCTAAACTTTTGTATTGTGATGTGGAAGCTAGTTTTTTTGTCATGAGTTGAATCCATTTTTCATTGCAATGTGGTTGGGGCTTGGGGGCCAATGAGGTGGATCGATTCCGCTCCTCATTGGAATTCTCGGTTGCGTGGAGAGTGCCTCTCCCCATTTCTTGTTGTGATCAATGAAGCATGGTGGAGCTCTCTTGTTGGTGATGTGAAGTATGGAGTAATCATTGGTGTCCTCAAGAAATCTTACCTTGTGAGAAACCTCCTTGTTATTCCCACTTAGGGTGGAAGACTTATAGTATCGTATTCCTTTTAGCTTTCATTCTTGTAAGTTTTCCCACTTTAAATGAAAGATATTGTATTATTAATTATGAAGAAAAATTATTTTGATTCTTGGACATTAAAGTTGTATTTTATGTGAAAAGGGAAAGAATTTTTTTTTTTTTTTTGTAAAGCTAGTCTTGTTGTAATGAAAAAGAAGAAGTTTAAAAAGGAAATATCATATTCCTATTGTAGTTTAATATTTTCTCATATAATGTTTAGCTCTCATTTGAAATTTATTACTTATCATTTTAAAACTTATTGAAAACCTTGTTATAGTTGTTCTAAGAATGGTTGAAATTTGTAGTTTGAAAGAGGAAAGAAATATAGTTACTTCTATCATTGTATTCCATGAAATTTATAAAGTATCACGCAAGAGTTACATTTGTTCATTATTTTATAGTGGTTGAAATAAATTTTAAACTCATTCAAGTAGATGGAAAGAATCCAAATTTTAATTGTTATCTACTTGGTCAACAAAACAGTTAAATTCCTAAATCTAGTGGAGAAAAGAAATTACCCATTTGCGACTTAGGCTTTAGCCTCTTGGAATGTGTAAAATTATTATTAATTCATTGTAAAATTACTTATAAAACCATGTAAGCCAATATTATAACAAGTGAAATTTGTCTTTCCGTATAAGACCCTTATTAAAATACTAGCAAATAAGGAAAACAAAAAAAAAAAAGAGAATTTTAAGTGTAAGTTTTAGACTTGTTAATGCCATCAATAACATAGCTATTATTACTATTGACAATATTACTATTATTTAAATATTATTATTATAACAATAATAATATTAATATTATTATATACATTACTATTATTATAATATTATTATTATAAAATATAATAATAATAGTGATATGTGTGTGTGTGTGTGTGTGTGTGTGTATTCAAAAGGTAATAGGTAATTTATATTCAAAAATTAATATGTAATATGTAGCCAAAAAGATTTGATTAAACTTTTAAGCCATATATGGTTTTGGCATGTGAGTTTATAAGGTAAGGGTTGGGCGACCCTCCCCCAACCCCAAACTAATGTATTTTAACCAAAATAAATCTAACCCCCATATACCACTAAATGAAATTCTAAAAGCCATTCCCACGGGTAATATACCCCATTTTCTTGTTTGGTGGATTGTGCACTTCTTTATCCGTGGGACGAACCTCTCTCTCTCTCTCTCTCTCTCTCTCTCTCTCTCTCTCTCTCTCTCTCTCTCACACACACACACACACACACACACACACACACACACACACATATAGAACAAGAGACATTTTTTTAATTATTGGATTTGCAAATGTATTAAATCACTGTATTAATAGTGATTCGGATTTTTAATCCTTTTAAAAATTTAAAAATATACATATACATATACATATACATATACATATATATGCCAACACACACACACACACACACACACACACACACACACACACACACACACACACACAGAGATATATATATCCACATACCCAAATGAAATCACTTATCAAAAATATCTATTTAATCAAAATGGGGCAAAACCCACAAGCCCATTTGGGAAAATTAAAGAGTTTTGAGCTAAATAAAATATACAAGTACATTTAAAACCCTAGGAGAGGGTGTGAATAAAATAAGAAAATAATGGAGCATGTTCATCCCTCCCAAGAGCTTGAAATGGCCTCTAGTGGCTTCCTCCTTATCCACCAACAACTTGCACAACAAAAGAGAAACAATGAGCCAAATGAAAAGAGAGAGAAGCATTCTTAAGCATGATTTAGGGTTAGTTTCCCTTCTCCCTCATCAAGGGTCCTAAATGAATCCATCCAAGGGATGAGATTCATCCCTACAAAAAGTAGGTAGAGAGTGGGTGAGTGGAAATTATCTTTTAATTTAAATGTTTTTAATTTCATATACATGGGTTGACTTTTTAAGGGGTCACTTTATGGGGTAGGAGTATGTTTATTATTTTAACCCCATGTCAAATGGGGACCTTGTTAATTATTATTTAACATTGTGGGATTAATTAACTTTAGTATTTATTATATTAGCCCCTTTACCCTTGAGACTTAAGTGTGGGATATTCAACTATAGTAGAAATTGATTTTTTTATTTAAATAACACTTAGGAAATTTTCCATGCTTAGTCAGATTTAATTCAGTAAAGTTTAATGTGGGTTTAATATTTTTTATAATGGGAAAATTTTATCTATTAAATATAATAGACTAGAAACATTAATGAAGCAATCATTATTTTTGAAACATTTTTCAGGCACACTTCTTTAAAAAACATTATTCCTTAATTTTTCTATCTAATGCTAGGTTGTTCTTCGGTCTCGTGCGGGCGTATTTTAGAAAGGCGTTACGGTTGGATCATAACTATCATGAAATTACAATTGATGCTTGGCTTTGGAAAGTGTAATCGTGAGATGTTATTCCATAGGAAAAGTGAAACATGATCTTCTTGGTAATGTGATTAAACCCTCTTGTTGTGGATAATAAAGGTATTCGTATATAAGACTTCTTATGTACTAAATCAATCTATAAATGAGTGAAGGAAACATGACCCTAAATCCTTGAACAAATAAAAACTGATCTTCACATCCTTGGACTTACCCTTGTTCCATGTATAACGTAGGTATGATATAAGACACAATAGTTTTGTATTCAAATAAATACCCTAATAACAAACGAGCGAATACAAGTAATTGCAATAATGTAGATGATCCTTATTCATTGATATAATCTGAAAGTTAAATTTTAAATAATATAGAGGAAATCAAGCAAAATGGAAAAGGGACTGTATGATTCACATATTATGATCCTTTTTAGGAATTAAGTTAAATTTTGAAACATGATTGTAATAAATGTGTAATCCTAAAATATCGTGTCGTGGGAAGACCCTATCTATAAGCGTGTCCTATAGTTGAAATCCTATTATGTGCCTTGTCATTTGAAAAAGTGGCCTTGATGTGTATCACATGTTTTCATGTTATCTATGTGGGTTAGAGTATTTGCAAACATATCATGTGTTCAACGAAGTCCTAAATGATCTCTTGTAGTGTCATGTGTACTTCACTATAGGTCAAGTTTTTTTTTGGTATTTTTAGCGTTGTTTTAATGTGTGTAAAAGGTGTACGTTACATTTACAACCATGACATCTCTTCACAAAATGACTTTAACAATACATAGATATACACCAAAATAACCTCAGTAGACATACAAGAAAAAAACACTAATAACAAAAAATATACAACTTTCCAAAATGCATAGTCTTAAAAGCCTCCTTACGCCAAAGGAGAAGGGAAACATGGTGGCCATCTCCTTAAGCCTCCTAGGTGGGATAGGGTTCCACAAAAGCCTCTAAGTGAACTATACACACACAAACTCGTAGTGCTCATTTCCCTTTGACACCTTTCGATGCTGATCATGATGATGTTGATTATATTATGGACATGATTATAGACCTTATTATAGTATGATGATAGATGTTAGATCATGGATTATTGTTGACTTGATTCAATTATGATGCATGATAATTATTAGAGACATTTTATGTGTTGATGATGATATCTTGCTTGACATGGTTATATTATGGATGTTGTTCGGACTTTTGATATTCACATATTGTGAGTAGACATAGAAATGGAAATTATTGAATGATGATATAGTTATTTATAAAATTATAATGATATTGTTAGATTGCTTTGATGTTGTTGTGATTCATACATCTAAATGATTTTGGGAATTATATTTATATTATTTTGGATGTTCTGATATGGCCATGAGGCCGAAGGAGGTATTTGTGTTTTGTAGGTTAAAATATCACAACAAACATCAGGGGATTGGAGACCAACCACATTGGAATTCTAGATGAATTCAACAAGGTCACCATGACAACTAGTATTTGTTTGTGCGTGTTTGTGTGTGTTAGGGATTCCCATGGGGGATCACCTTTAATTGTGACCAAGGGGTTTTATGTATTTCTTTTATTTTGGTCCCTTTGTTTATGTTTGCATGTGTTTATTTTGTGGTGCTTTTACCCCTTTCATTATTCATTAAATGGTGTGTAATATTGTGAGTAATCATGTTGTTAAGTTAATTAATTAAAATATGTCATAAGAAAGTAATTAATAGAGTTGTTGGCCTTGATTAAAGTGTTGTAAGAGATGTGTAAGTGATGTGTAAGTTAACTTTTGAGTGTGAAACACTCCACCTTCTTGGAAATTTGAAATTTTCCTGGAGGCTAATTTTGGAGGCTTTTAGGACAAGTTAAACTTGTCCCATACCTCTTAAAATTAATTACCAACCATACTTATGGTTGGAGAGTTTAGATTAGACTTTTACAATGTTTTTTGAGAGGAAAATTGTAGGTTTTAATTGCACTTTTCTTACATGATTTAATTTCAGTCCTTTGGGTTGTGGGTTGGATTTGAGTGTGTAAGTAGATGTCATATTATTCACCCACCTATTTATCATGCATTGGAGAATGAAGTTGAATTTTGGGTTGGGGATAAGGATGTGGGATGTGGTATACTACATGGACCCACCTCATCCTCTTCTCTTCCTCTTCTATAAAATTTGAATTCCTTGCCTTGTTTTGGGGTTGCTTGATTTTTGGGCAAATTCCTGGCTATTTTAGGAGCTCTTGCTTTGAAGAAGTTTTTGGAAGATTGTTGCATACTTGTGCTTCGCTGATTTGGATTGCTTGCATTGGGATAAAGCTTGCTATTTTGGAACTTGAAACAACTCCATCATGGAGAGGTAAGATCTTGGCTCTTGAAATGATCTTCTTTTATGAATGTAAATGTTAATGTATGAATGTTTTGGCATGTTTGTAGGATGTTGGGTAGATGGCCTAGGAATGATGTAGGAGAAGATTATAGGGTTGTTTTGTGGGAGGCACAAGTGTGTTTCAGGAGGTATAAGGGTGGAGGGAGTTGGGATTTGGGTTCCACCTTACAAAGAAATAGCTTGCATTTATTTACTCGTTATGGGGTGCCATAAGAGGTTGGGAAGACAAAAGGAAATGTGAGCAATAAGGGATACTTGGGGAGGACTAAGGGCATGTCGGGATTTGAAATGATATATATATATATATATATATATATATATATATATATATATATATATATTGTTGGAGGGTTGTTCTCGGTGGTGATACCCATTTCCCCTTGTGAGGCATAAGAAGCATCCCCCATAGTTTCTTGCTCCTTTGGCTTGCTTGATGAAGCCTTTGTACTATTGTTAAGCTTTAATGTAGTTGTAAACTAAATTCTGTTTTGGACTGTGTTTTTATTCTGAAAATGTTGCTTGTGTGTTTGTGGAAGCTTTGTTGTTGCCATGAGTTAAATCACATCTTTTATTTCATTTTGGTTGGGGCTCGGGGGCCAATGAATAAGGATGACTTCTCCTCTTCATTGGATGTCTTGGTTGGGTGGAGAGCGTTTTTTTCACCTACTCTTGTTGTGATCAAATTGGAAGAATGAGAAATACACATATTGTTGTTTGGGAACAAGGAAAAGGATAATTTGGATAGTCCCTTGTTCAAATAAATTTTATTGTAACCTCTCCAACTTGAAGTGGATGAACTTGTAAATGTTTTGTAATGGAAATATGTTGTGTTGATCATGAGATTTGTAAAGTGAAATGTAAAACAAATAAACTCTTTCTTTGTTTTGAAAGAATGTGAAAGAAATTGCATTCAAAGAATCAAAGAAGGCTGTTACAAAGTTGTCTTCTGGAATCAATAAATGATGTATTGCCTTTCTCAAATTACACTGTGGTATTGAATCTGATCTTTTAAATATAATTGAAATCTCTGTTTGAAGAAAAGAAAGGCATATGAAGGAAATGTAGTACTCTATTTTGTGAAGTGCTTGATTTAAAAAGAATAAAAGTTACATTTTTGTCTTTATCATTTGATCAAAATAATGAAATATTTTTGAAACTAAAATTAAATGAATTCATTTGTTAAGCAAGTAAAATCAGAACCACTGAGCTAATTTTGTAGTTTCCATTTTTGCTTCACGTTAAACTCTGTAACTTTTATCTTAAATGAACAGACCAAACCTGCAATCAAGAAATAATAATGAAACATTAAAATTGAACATTTTATGATATAAATGAGTCCAATTAGACAAAAACACTTAAAATAAATCTTTCTAACCCTGGAAAAATCGAGTTCAAAGCTTTCACAATGTTTTGCTATCAAATTTGTAAAATTTCAAATTGGAACTCAATCAAATAGATATACCTCACAAACTCATCCTAAAACCACCTAAGAACAATTATCCATGGCTATTTGATATGTTGAGAGAGGAAGAAAATTAGATTGAACAAATTTTATAAGTTAATTTTTACACGGTTGCATTGTAAAAGCCTCGAGATAATTTTATTTAAATTGACCCCTTAAACCATATAAAAATCAAAATTTAATGATTCCCGAGTAAAGAGGACATTGAGAGATTTATAGAAAGTCCTTGTTTTCCCAAAAATGAGCTCTCTATCAAAATTTATGGCCTTTTGAAGTTTTTCATTCACTTGGCGTCAAAATAAAAAAATTGGGAAAAATTTCTTAGCGGGCAGCGGGCTCAAATTTTCCCTTAGCACTTAAGAAAAAATTTGGGAAATTTTCCTAATTTTCCCCACCATCCGCAGCCAATCAAACATTGCCACGTCACACCACGAGGTGTTAGCAAAGGGGCGGACCCCTTTTAAAATTAGCGCATCGGAAAAGTTTTGGGAAAATTTTCCTAATTTTCCTATTTGCCGCCTGCAGCCTAACTGTGTCGCCACGTGGTGCCGCGAGGCATCAACAGAGGAGTGGGTTCCTTTTTGTCTTTTTCATTTTTGGAAAAATTTTGGGAATTTTTTTGAAATTTTCCCGCCGGCATGTAGCCAATCAAGAGCGCCATGTGGCATCGTAAGGCATTAGTGGAGGCATGGGTGAATTTTACCCCCTTTGACTTCGGGTGATTAAAAATTTTATCCCTACCACCCTATTTTCCCCGCATTTGCCGAGGAGGCACCACATGTCCCTGCGGACTTGAGGTTGCAATGTTAACTTTTCACCCAAAGCGGGAAATTTTCCCAACTATCTCCCGCTGCCCTACTCTCCTGCGTTGGCTGAGGAGGCACCACATGTCCCTTGCAGACTTGCGGACTCGCAGCACACCGTTGGGCTTTTTGTTCCCATGCGAGAAATTTTCCAAAATGTCTTGCCACCCTGCAGACCCGTCCTTGGGGAAAATTTTCTCCCTTGGGCCCATAGGCCCGCCCTTGGGGAAAATTTTCACCCCAAGGCCCACCGGGCCATAACTTGAGAAATATGAGGAGTTAGGAGGACTTCTTTATATCAATGGAAAAGTGAGGAAATTTCATATCCAATGGGAATGATTTAGGGAAATTTTGAATGCATTAAGTTTGAGAAAAATAAAGTTGAACCTTTAATCCTCGTCAGAGAGTGGGTATGGTGAGGGGTTACCCTCGAACCTAATTGAGCCTTCTAACCCTAAATTTTGGGCATTATGACCTCTAATAATTGTTAATAAAGGAAAATTATATTCTAGTATATTAGAATTTTTGTAGAACTGTTAGTGACCATTGTTGTCTTCTAACCCGGTTGTAGATTTTTTAATAATAAAAAAATTATTCCATAATTTTCCTAACCCTAGGTTTTTATTGGGTCTCAAGTGTGTTGTTTTAGCGGGCATCACACTTGGTATCGAGCAAAGTGGTTCAAAACCTTGGGCCATTCAAAGACACTATAAAACTTGAGAAATGAACCTTAAACCTAGCACACTTTTAAATCTATAAAACAACTTAGTTTAGAAACTACATATGTTAGTAAACATGGAAACCGAATAAAACTTAGAAAAATGAACTAACTCTTGCCTTAGTCTCATGCAGGGAGGCATAGATGGTACGAGGCATCTTTCACATAGACCTAGACATACCACCACTAGATCATGTTGTAGCAACCATCCTACCCCAGATTTTACAAACTTTTCGGGATGTTAATGCCGCTCTACGCGGAGGATCAGTAGGAGGGCATGCAACCACACATGATAGAGTCACTTCCATTGAGGGTCATGTATCTCCTCGACCAGCAAGGAGCATGGAGGAGAGAACTTCCATGTAGAGTAAAGCGAGTAGAGTCACCACATAGGGGACAGGGTGACCATGTTTGGGACAAAGAGATAGGTCTTGAAGCCTTAGGCTAAGGGATGAGCATACAGAGAGGCCTAGAGGCCATCAGACCACAGCTGCAGATCACATCAGGGAGATCCTAAAGCTTCGGTCATCACATTATTACAGTGACATAGGTGGATTTCAGTGCAGAGGCTCTGGTTAGTGAGCTTGAGTGGGTGCTTCAAGCTCTATCCTTGTTCTAGCATCACAAAAGCTCATGTTGTGATACATCTACCGAGGGATGGACTCGGTGTCCGGTTGAGGACAGAGGAGTAAAATCTCCATGTTGATTCGAGACAGTTACACAGGAGCTCTTTGAGGAGATTTCTAGAAAAACTATTTGTCATGGAGCTTCATACAAGACGGTGGATAGATGAGTTCCATGACCTCCGACATGCATCTCTTATAGTCGGCCGAGTATGGGAGTAGATTTCTAGATCTACTCCAGTATGTTTGTTACATGCGGGATGAGCAGTGCGGATCCACAGGTTCATCCGAGGCTCGAATCTACACCTTGGAGGTGTAGTGTGGATCCATTTTCCACATAAATTAGCTGAGGCCATCAAAAAGGCCTATATAGTAGAGGAGACTTAGGGAAAGACCCAGTAGGCTAGAGACCAAGTTCGTAGCCACATACAAAGAAGATGTAGGACATCAAATCGAGGGGGTCAAGTACATCTTCCTCATGGTGGATAGGGTTCAACATAGTCATCTTTTAGACCACAGTAGCAGTAGTAATAGTAATCTCACCCACCTTATAGACCTCCACAGAGGTTTGATGCACAGAGAGGTCAGAGTATGGGGCCTCCTCCTAGGGGTCCCATCAAGACACTGAGGTGCCCAGAGAGCTCACTCAGTAGGAGCTCGCCAAGTAGAGACCCCAGCAGACTACATCCGGATCATCAGGATCCACACCATAGACCTCTCAGAGTACTGGCCAAACCTGCTACACAGGGGAGAGGATCGGGTAATTGTTTTGGTTGTGGTGTATTCTTGGACATTTTTGGAGAGAGACTCGCCCATAGAACCCTAATAACAATGGTAAGACATAGATCTCGAGATCCTACTATTGGTGATATGGGGTGTAGTCACGGGATGTATGTAATGGTTGAGAACCATCGTGCAAAGCATCGAGTACGATTATTGAGACCATGGGTAACATTTGTGGCATTCCTACATCCATTTTGTTTGATTCTAGTTCTTCTAATTCTTTTATTGCACCATCTTTAGTAGAGTGATGTAGGCTAAAAGTAGATTAGGTAGGGTCATAGTTGGGATTTTGAGATGGCTTTTGGAGCCAAGATCTTTGTAAACTCCTTGGTTAAGGAGTGTGTGGTAGATTTGGGACCTTTCACCACTACCTTGGACCCCGTATCCTTCCTTTGGGCTCATATGGATTCATCTTAGGTATGGATTAATTGTCTACACTCCGGGCCGGGATGGATTGTTACCATAAGATTATATCTTGTCACAGATTATTTGGGAGTTGAGTTGGTGATTTCGGGGGTCGGGAGACCCGTTTCTATTCACACCATCTCTCGTTATGCATCTTAAGTTGTGTGTGTGATGGGGTTATCAAATGTATGTTGTTACAATCGGTGATAGATCAAAGGATGAGTCTAGTTGAGCATCACTAGCTGATCACCCCATTTTGAGAGAGTTTTGGATGTCTTTCTAGGGGATCTAATGGGGTTACCACCCCCGCATGAGATTGATTTTCATATAGACATAATTCGGGAGAAAAGCCTATCTCATGAGCACCTTATCAGATGACCACACCAGAGCTCTATGAGCTCAAGTTACAGCTTGAGGGAATTTTGGAGAAATGCCTTATCTATCCTAGTGTATCCCCTTAGGGTGCACTAGTGATCTTTGTGAAGAAGAAGGATGGATCCTTGTGGTTGTGTATTGATTACCGCCAACTGAACAAAGTAATGATAAAGAATCGTTATCCCCTTCCACGAATTGATGATTTTTTTTATCAAATGAAGGAGCCACAACTTTCTCAAGATAGAGCTTTAGTCATGTTACCATCAGCTGAGGATTTTAGAGGTCGACATTCGAGAAGACCGCCTTCCATATGAGATATGGCCACTATGAGTTCACATTGGTGCCTTTTGGTTTGACGAATGCCCCCGCAGTGTTTATGATTCTATGAATGGGGTATTTAGGATCTTCTTAGATCACTTTGTGCTCATCTTCCTTGATGAAATTTTGATTTACTCATGTACACATGAGGAGCATGAGGGCACCTTTGCCAAAGTTATTCAAGTGTTTTCGCGAGCAGCAACTCTATGGGAACTTGGAGAAGTGTGCATTCTTTCAAATGGAGGTGCAAGTATTTGGGTCATATCATTTTTGGGGAAGGTATCGTCATCGATCCTTCCAAGATTAGAGCTATTATGGATTGGCCAGCACCCACTACTATGACTGAGGTGTACAGACTTCATGGGATTAGTAGGTTACTACCAAATATTTGTTTAAGACTTCTCTCAGATTACACACCCCATCACTTCCCTTTAGAGGAAAGGGAAGAAGTTTGTTTGGTTGGACAAGTGCGAGCAGGCCTTCAGTACACTGAAGGAATGTCTCACTACAACACCTATTCTTACAAAGTGCTAGATCCACAGGGTGATTTTTTTGTTTACACGGATGCTTCTTTAGCATGGCTTGGAGGTGTGTTAATGCAGGAGGGTAGAGTAGTGGCTTTCTAACCTAGAAAACTCAAATATTATGAGCTTAATTATCTCGACTCATGATATTGAGCTTGTGGTAATTGTGCACGTTTTGGTTCAATGGAGGAACTTTCTTCTTGGTCGGAGATTCACACTCGCAACAGATCACCCGTGTCTTCGCCACCTCTTCACTTAGCCCAATCTCAATGCTTGTCAGCAGTATTGGATGGAGTTTCTTTTTGAGTATGATATGGAGATAGAGCATGTGAAGGGGAAGGAGAATGTGGTGGCAAAAGCTCTCAGTAGACGGAGACATGTGGCTATGGCCACCTCGAGAGAGCAAAGATTTATGGAGAAGGATTCTTCAGTAGCTTCCTCTTGATAGCTTCTACATTGCATATTGAGAAAAGATCAAGTCTCAAAGACCCCTCAAGGGAAGTTTGATGGTTTTCTCTAGATTAAAATGGCCTTCTTAGGTACGAGAGGCGATTTATATTCCCAGAGATGGAGGCTTGAGGCATGACATATTGACAAAAGCACATCGTGTACCCTATTCAGCCCACCGGGGGTGAAGAAGATGCACGCCACCTTGAGACAATTGTATCATTGGAGAGGACTTCATAGAGACGTGGCTCGATTCGTTTCATGATGTTACAAGTGGCAAAAATTAAAAAGGCAGCACCAACATCCAGCTGGCCTTCTCTTTCCTTATGCTATACTAGAATGGAAATGGGACACCATTTCCATGGACTTCATTATGGGCTACCGATGTCGAGATATCACCACGACGCCATCATGGTCACGGTTGATAAATTGACAAAAGTGGCTCACTTTTCTCCGGTAAAGACCACTTATACAGCTAGTGTAATGGCACGGGTATATTTGGATGAGATTGTTATGTTGCACGGGATTCGTGGAAGATCATTAATGACCGCAATCCTTTGTATACTTCCCATTTCTGGACTACCATGTAGCACGCCCTCGGGACGAGAATCAACTTCAGCACAACATATCACCCTAAGACAGATGGACAGACTGAGCGGGTGAATCATATTTTAGAGGACATGCTCAGGATGTATGTGATGGATCAGTAGTCTAGATGGGAAGAGTACCTGTACTTGGTGGAGTTTGCCTACAATAATAGTTTTCAGATTTCTATAGACATCGCTCCTTTTCAGGATTTATATGGTAGAGAGTGTAGGACACCTCTTAACTGGGACAAGCTGGAGGATAGGGTTTCTCTTGGATCAGCATTATTGCAGGACATGGAGCAATAGGTGGTTTTGATTAAACATAGACTGCAGGAGGCACAAGACAGGTAGAAGAAGTATGCAGATTAGCATAGAACCGACTGTAGTTTTGATGTGGGCATGATTAAGGTGTTTGTTCGTGTCGGGCCACATAAGATCCCTATCCATTATGGAAAAGGTTCTAATTTAGCTCCTAGATTCAAGGGTCCTTTTGAGATCTTGGAGCGTATCGCCCTTGGCCTATCGTCTAGCATTTCCACCTAACTTGTCTCGCGTACATGATGTGTTTCATCTTTCAATTCTTAGGAGATATGTTGTAGATCCTCTCTCTGTGTTAGATTGGACATCATTGTAGGTACAGGATCGGGGTAGGTGATGGTGGATCCCATTTACATCCTAGATCATGGGACCCCGGGCCTTTGGGGTAGAGAGGTTGATCAGTCCTGGGTGCAATGGGACGAGATATGATGAGACCGTAGCTACATGGGAGGATGTTACTTTGTTATGAGTTCAGTTTCCACATTTGTTCCAGTGACTTCTAGGAGGAATTCGAGTCTAAGGGGAGGGGGATTTAGTGCCCACTTCCCTTTGACACCTTTCAATGCTGATCATGATGATGTTGATTATATTATGATATGATTATGGACGTTATTATAGTATGATGATAGATGTTAGATCATGGATTATTGTTGACTTGATTCAGTTATAATGCATGATGATTATTAGAGACATTTTATCTGTTGATGATGATATAATGTTTGACACGGTTATATTATGGATGTTGTTCGGACTTGTGATATTTATATATTGTGAGTAGACCTAGAAATGGAAATTATTGAATGATGATATAGTTGTTGATAAAACTATAATGATATTGTTAGATTGCATTGATGTTTTTGTGATTCATATATCTAAATGATTTTAGGAATTATATTTATATTATTTTGGATGTTCTGATATGGCCACGAGGCCAAAGGAGGTATTTGTGTTTTGCAAGTTAAAATATCACAACAAACATCGAGGGATTGGAGACCAACCACATTGGAATTCTAGATGAATTCAATAAGGTCACCATGGAAACTAGTATTTGTTTGTGCATGTTTGTGTGTGTTAGGGATTCCCATGGGGGGATCACCTTTAATTGTGACCAAGGGGTTTTATGTATTTCTTTTATTTTGGTCCCTTTGTTTATGTTTGCATGTGTTTATTTTGTGGTGCTTTTACCCCTTTCATTATTCATTAAATGGTGTGTAATATTGTGAGTAATCATGTTGTTAACTTAATTAATTAAAATATGTCATAAGAAAGTAATTAATAGAGTTTTGGCCTTGAATTAAAGTGTTGTAAGAGATGTGTAAGTGATGTGTAAGTTAACTTTTGAGTGTGAAACACTCCACCTTCTTGGAAATTTGAAATTTTCCTTGGAGGCTGATTTTGGAGGCTTGTGGGACAAGTTAAACTTGTCCCATACCTCTTAAATTTAATCATCAAACATACCTATGGTTGGAGAGTTGAGATTAGACATTTACAATCTTTTTGAGAAGGAAAATTGTAGATTTTAATTACACTTTTCTTACATGATTTAATTTCAGTCCTTTGGGGCGTGGATTGGATTTGAGTGAGTAAGTAGACTATCATATTATTCACCCACCTATTTATTATGCATTAGAGAATGAAGTTGACTTTTGGGTTGGGGATAAGGATGTGTGATGTGGCATCCTACATGGACCCACCTCATCCTCTTCTCTTCCCTCTTCTATAATATTCAAATTCCTTGCGTTGTTTTGGGGTTGCTTGATTTTTGAGACTTGATTCTTGGGTGAATTCCTAGTTGTTTTGGGAGCTCTTGCTTTAAAGAAGTCTTTGGAAGATTGTTGCATGCTTGTACTTGGCTGATTTAGATTGCTTGCATTGGGATAAAGCTTGTTGTTTTGGAACTTGGAATAACTCCATAATAGAGAGGTAGGAGCTTGGCTCTTGAAATGCTCTACTTTAATAAATGTAAATGTTAATGTATGAATGTTTTGGCATTTTTATGGGTTGTTGGGTAGATGGCCTAGGAATGGTGTAGGAGAAGACTATGGGGTTGTTTTGTGGGAGGCACAAGTGTGTTTTAGGGAGGTATAAGGGTGGAGGTAGTTGGGATTTGGGTTCCACCTTACAAAGAAATAACTTGAATTTCTTTACTCGTTATGGGGTGCCATAAGAGGTTGGGGAGACATAAGGTAATGTGAGGAATAAGGGATAGTTGGGGGAGGCATAAGGGCATGTCGGGAATTGTAATTATATATCTATATGTTAGATGGTTGTCCTTAGGTGGTGATACACATTTCCCCTTTAGGCGGCATAAGTAGTATCCCCATAGTTTCTTGCTCCTTTGGATTGCTTGATGAAGCCTTTGTATTGTTGTTATGCTTTAATGTAGTTGTAAACTACATTCTTTTTGGATTTGTTTGTTATTGTGAAAATGTTTCTTGTATGTTTGTGGAAGCCTGTTGTTGCCATGAGTTGAATCACATATTTTATTGCATTGTGGTTGGCGCTCGAGGGCCAATGAAGAAGGATGAATTCTCCTCTTCATTGGATGTCTTCATTAGGTGGAGAGCATTGCATTTCCCCTAATCTTGTTGTGATCAAATTGGAAGAATGAGAAATACGCATGTTGTTGTTCTGGAGTAAGGAAAAAGGATAGTTGGATAGTCCAGTGTTGAGATAAATTTTATTCTAACCTCTCCCACTTGAAGTGGATGAACTTGTAAATGTTTTGTAATGGAAATATGTTATTTTGATCATGAGAGTTGTAAAGTGAAATGTAAAACAAATAAACTCTTTCTTTGTTTTGAAAGAATGTGAAAGAAATTGCATTCGAAGAATAAAAGAAGGATGTTACAAAGTTGTCTTTTGGAATCAATAAATGATGTATTGCCTTTCTCAAATTACACTGTGGTATTGAATCTGATCTTTTAAATGTAATTGAAATCTCTATTTGAAGAAAAGAAAGGCATATGAAGGCAATGTAGTACTGTTTTGTGAAGTGCTTGATTTGAAAAGAATAAAAGTTACTGATTTTGTCTTTATCATTTGATCGAAAGAATGAAATATTTTGAAACTAGAATGAAATGAATTCATTTGTTAAGCAAGTAAAATCATAACCATTGAGCTAATTTTGTAGTTTCCATTTTTGCTTCATGTTAAACTCTGTAACTTTTATCTTAAATGAACAGACCGAACCTGCAATCAAGAAATAATAATGAAACATTAAAATTGAACATGTTAGGATATAAATGAGTCCAATTAGACAAAAACACTTAAAAGAAATCTTTCAAAACCTGGCAAAACTGAGTTCAAAGCTTTCACAGTCATTTTGTTGTCAAAGTTGTAAAATTTCAAATTAGAACTCAATCAAATAGATCTACCTCACAAACTCATCCTAAAACCACCTAAGAACAATTCTTTGTGCCTATTTGAGATGTTGAGAGAGGAAGAAGATCAAATTGAACAAATTTTATAAGTTAATTTTACGGATGCGCTATAAAAGTCGGGCAAATCATTTTCTTGAAATTGACCACTTAAACTTGATCAAAATCAAAATTTGATGATTCATGAGTAAATATGACGTTAAGATATTTCCAGAAAGTCCTCATTTTCCCAAAAATGAGCTCTCTATCAAAATTTATGGCCTTGAAGTTTTTCCTTGAGTTGACGTCCAAAAAAAAAAAATTGGGAAAATTTTCCTTAGAGGGCCCGTGGGCTCGAATTTTCCCTTAGCACTTAGGAAAATTTTGAGAAAATTTCCTTAATTTTACCGTTGCCTCGCCACCTCACAACCAATCGAGAGGCTACCACATGACACCATGAGGTGTTGCCGAAGGGGTGGACCTCTTTTAAACTTAGCGCATCGGAATTTTTTTCATAAAATTTTCCTAATTTTCCCCACCACCCGTAGCCAATCGAGTGCTACCACGTGGCACCACGAGGCATCGATAGAGGAGATTGTTCATTTTTGTCTTTTTAATTTTTGGAAAAAATTTGGGAAAATTTTCTCGAAGTTTTCCCATCGGCCCGTAGCCAATCGAAGAGCCGCCACGTGGCATTGTGAGGGCGTCGGCAAAGGCGTGGGTGAATTTTACCCCCTTTGCCTTTGGGGTGATTAAAATATTTATCCTGCCACCCTGTTTTCCCCGTGTTGGCCTAGGAGGTGCCACATGTCCCTTGCAGACTTGCGAACTCACGGGCACAATGTTGGCTTTTCGCCTTGCATGGGAAATTTTCCCAGCTATCTCCCACCGCCGTGCTCTCCCTACATTAGCTGAGGAGGCACCACATGTCCCTTGCGGACTTGCGGACTCGCAGATGCACTGTTAGCTTTTGTCCCTGCATGAGAAATTTTCCAAAATGTCTCCCTCCGCCTCGCACCCACCCTGGGGCAAATTTTCTCCCTTGGGCCCGCTCTTGGGAAAATTTTCACCCCAAGGCAGTGGTTCATTTTAAGAGACCTCTTGGAAATCGGAGGTGGAAAATACTGGCGAATATCCCCGGAACCGGTTTCGCGGGAAGGTGAATTTTTTGGGGGTTGTATGAAAATTTTTGCCTGATTGTCAAGTGGTGAGAGAGACAGAGTCGTAGATGCGAGACAGGAGATTTTGGCCGTCGCTTGGCGTCAAAAAAATTCATTGAGGTCTATTGACGCACGTCAATGAGGTCTATTGACGTGTGTCAATGCATTTTTTTGACACGCGACAGCAAAATCTTCTGTCACGCGTCTGCAGCCTCCGCCCTCTGCTTTTTCATCGAAAAAATCTCCGTGTCACGCGTCAATAAACTCTTTGTCGTGCGTCTGCTATGCGTCAATATCTGTTGTACCTCCTTGTCACGCGTCAACTATCTGTCAGTGTCATGCGTCAACAAATAACCCTCATTGACGCGCATCAACAGACCTCATTGACGCGTGTCAACAAGGTTATCGACGCACGCCAATGAGGTTCGGTGACGGCGCCAACAACAAATAACCCTCATTGACGCAGCGTCAACAGACCTCATTGACGTGCGTCAACAAGGTTGTTGACGCGCGTCAATGAGGTCTATTGACGCGTCAATGAGGGTTATTTGTTGACGCGCGACAGCAAATCTCCTATCGCGCACCTGCAGCCTCCGCCTCTGCTTGCGCATCGAAAAATCTTCGTGTCACTCATCAACAAACTCTTTGTCATGCATCTACTATGCGTCAATATCTGCAGTACCTCCTTATCGCATGTCAACTATCCGTCAGTGTCGCGTCAACAAATAACCCCATTGTCGCGCATCTACAATACGGGATATATCATATTGTTGACAAATGTGAAGTAGAAGTGTTCTACCTGGCGAATAATCTAGGATTATATAGGGGATATTTTTCAAGGGTAGGCGAAGCCGACCCCTAAAAAAAATTAAAGTGTAATTTTTAGGTGAACAGGTCACTGACCCGCGCCAGAAAATTTACCTTTTCAAATTTTTCAAAAATGGAATATTCGCCACTAAAATTATCCCCGCCCCAAGGCCCGCCAAGCCCATAACTTGAGAAATATGAGGAGTTAGGAGGACTTATTTATATCAATGGAAATGTGAGGAAATTTCCTATCCAATGGGAATGATTTAGGGAAATTTTGAATGTGTTAAGTTTGAGAAAAATTAGGTTGAATCTTTAAGCCTGTTAGAGAGTGGGTATGGTGAGGGGTTACCCTCTGAACCTAATTGAGCCCTCTAACCCTAAATTTTGGGCCTTATGATCTCTAATAATTGTTAATAAAGGAAAAGTATATTCTAGTAGATTAGAATTGTTCTGGAACCTGTTAGTGACCATTGTTGTCTTGTAACCCGGTTGTAGATTCTTTTAATAAAAAAAAAATTATTCCATAATTTTCCTAACTAACCCTAGGTTGTTCTTGGGTCTCAAGTGGGTTGTTTTAGTGGGCATCAAAATTCCTTATCTCTCCCTTTCAAAGAATAAAAATAATATAGTTTTCCTTTTAACTCCACATAGGTGGATTACCCTTCCCACACTCCCTCCACAAAATACTCACATACTCACTACAACAAACAAGCCTTTTTGCTACAATTATTCCACATTATTACCAAAATTTATAAGATCTATAGAATAATTGTAGCATCCGATAAAAACTACACAATAAGAAATAAACACCGAATATTATAATATGCAAATTGAAATTCATTCGGGATGTTTTATTCAATAAGACAAGGTTACATATATAGAGTGGAGTTCTCCTATGAAAGAGGAGTCAACTCTAATCTTCAACAAACTCTCACTTATCTCTCCCAATCCCTATTCTCACTCAAAAAACCTAGAATCTCTCTAAGAGATCTCTACGAGTTGTCACCAACTCATTATTTGCACAATAATAATGTTCACAATATTAAACTATTCCTAACATTCACCCCCTTAGTGTGAACATGGGGAAAGCTATCTCCTGTACTTGCTCATGTTTTACATATGGTTTTACAATTGGTTAACCACTAACCACAAGAAGGTTTTCTAGGACAACCAACAACCATATCTGTATGTGTTTTTCAAGAGATCCACAAACTCTCAAGAAGGTTTTAGAATGGAACCAACAACCATTTCATAGCACAATACATTATTTTTTCTCTTACCATTTTCAATACAAAAGAGGAGATTGTAGAAGGAAAGAAACATGTTTTGAACAGGAATGGGACTTTTGTTCATTATTACAACAGAAAATAAACAAACAACATAGCTGAAAGAAGGTCACCAATATGCTGAGCAATCTCTTTGTTGGTGACTAACAAGAGATGATGTTTTCCTCCTCCTCCTTGCCTCCAGCCTCCGATGTGATGTCCCTGCTAACTCAAATGAAAGTATAGTCAAGGACGATACGCGCATTGTCGCGATACGGGCGGGGTCAAGGGGTGGAGCCCCGAATCCGAGAACGGATTTCATTTGCATTTTCTCTTTAAAAATTGAGTGTCAGATTACACCGAAAATGCACTCATTTATCCTTTTTTTTGTAACAATTTTTTTGACTCTTACAAACAACACGACTTATTACATTGACTCACAATGAACATTTGACAAGTAAAAAGTAATTAAAAATTACTTTTTGATAAATACATGACTCAATTAAAGACTACTTTTCACAAAAACACTAAATGAACAAAAGAAAAACCTATAAACCTAAAAATAAATTATATGGTAAAATAAACTAAACTAAAAGACATAACTTACATTACAAATGACAAAACTTAAATAGACTTTAGACACATATAATGATATTTGTTTAGACAATTATATGATGGACTCTACCAAAACATATACAATGGAAAGACCAAAAATAATAATAATAATAATATAAAACATGAAGCTTTATACCAAATAATTGTTTTATCAGGGGCTGAATTGCATGTAATTCCACGAATCTCCTGTGTAGACCAGATCCGCAGATGGGCTGTAAATGAAGCTATCCCACTGAATCTTTTACGGATGTCAAGTGCAATAGTCACATCGAGTTCTTTGCAAAATGCGTGCAAAGTGGCGAGATGAAGACAAGATTGAATATAAATTGATGGAGAGTCCAATGCAAAACAATGCAGGAAGATGATCACTAGTAGCAACTTCTATATCTCATACCCATCATCATATATCAGATTCGTAAGGTTCCTTAACACAAGAAAATAGATCTGGAGATCTATGATAGTCAAATCAGGCACCATAGAGACATCAACGAGCACAAGGAGGTCTCAGCGCACAGGTATATAACAGATTCAATGCAAATAGAATCACGAAATGGCAGTACAATACGTTTTCAATACACGGCCCATAGATGTATGCTTACATCTGTGTTGAATGAAGTGTAACGTTGGCAGCTACAAATCCACTATTCAGTGTTGCACGGTGTCTCCGTCTATAGGATCAAGTGCAGGGCTTTGATGATCAAAGGCACTTGATAAATCAGACCATTGTTACTAAAGACTCCACAACAGTGATCGACCATGCTCGATACCACCGATAAAAACTACACAATAAGAAATAAACACCGAACATTATAATATGCAAATTGAAATTCATTCGAGATGTTTTATTCAATAAGACAAGGTTACATATATAGAGTTGAGTTCTCCTATGAAAGAGGAGTCAACTCTAATCTTCAAAAAACTCTCACTTATCTCTCCCAATCCCTATTCTCACTCAACAAACCTAGAATCTCTCTTAGAGATCTCTACGAGTTGTCACCAACTCATTATTTGCACAATAATAATGTTCACAATATTAAACTATTCCTAACAACATCTATACAAAAATTTGTTTGGTCATTTCTAAGTATTGTGGATATACTAAAATTAAAATATAGTGATAATAATTCATAGAAAAGTCACATATCCACCCATTCTTCATAGAAATTCCACAATTTTTAAAAATTGGACTAAAATTGATCATAAAATTATGTTAATATATAGTAAAATTCTATAATAAATAATTTTAAAATACCATCCTAAATATATTACAAAAATTTATAGAAAATTAAAATTAAAATATTATGAAAATGTAACTATATTAAAATATGTTTATTCTATTGTATGTTAAGAAAAATATCTTTTTATTTTTATAATATTTTTATTATTTTGTAATTATAAATAATTTTTAAATATAACCCATTCTTTTATAAATAATAAATGTATAATTAAAATTCTTGTTTTTATTATTCTTATTAATATAAATAATTTTCTTAAGAAAATTATTAATTGATTTATAAATAATAAATGTAGAATATATGTGGCACTTCTATGATAATTCAAATTTTCTATTTTGTAAATATTGTGGATGTTCCACAATTTTATGTAAGTGTTAATAATTTGTAGCTAATTCACATATACAACACTTTCTCATTGAAAATCCACAATCTTATTCAATTTTTAAATATTGTGGATGTTCCACAATTTTATATAAGTGTTAATAATTTGTAGCTAATTCACATCTACAACACTTTCTTAATGAAAATTCACAATTTTATCTGATTTTTAAAAAAATAAAAGATGGATCATATTTACTCTCAAAAATATTTGAAATATAACACATCAAAATTTAAATTTTTACAATATTTTAACTATAGTAAAAAAAAATTATTACACCTCCCTTCCACTACCTAAATCTTCAATTCATTATCTTAAACATAATATTATCTACCACTAAGTCTGACATTTTCATGTAATTTATTAAAGTTTGTAGAGAATTATATTTACTCAAAATAAATTCAAACTTTTACAAATTGCATGCAAATGCTAGACTTACTGGTAGATAAGATTAAGTTTAAGATAATGAATGAAGGTTTAGGTACTCGAAGGAGGAGTAATTAACATTTTTGACCACAATTATCTTACATAATTGTGGCTTCTCTATGATAGTTTTCTTTATTCATTTTTATATTTTGTAGATATTTAATATGTGATAAATCACATATCTAATCCTTACTCATAAAAATTCCACAATTATTAAAAAATAAAACTAAAATTTATCATAAAATTTAATTTCTTTTACCGCATTATATTTATGTAATATTTTTAAAAAATAAAAATTTATATTCATATTAAAATTTGAAACTAAATACTCTTTATAAACCATATATCAATTTTTGAAATTATTTAATTATCAAAATTAAAATTAATATATTATAGAAATCTAATTATATAATAAATATATTAAGAAAATTAAAATAATATAATATTTATAACATATTTCTCATTATTTATATTTAAAGTTTTACATAATTTTCTAAACGAAACTAATTATTTTTTCAATAATAAGTATATAATTAAAAACCAAGCATATATATTGTTGTTTTTTTGTTATACCTATTATTTATTATAATTTTCTAAGAAAATATTAATTATTTTATAAGTAATAAACATATAAATTTTACTGCCAACTATTACTTCTTTTACATTCATAATTTCTCACCGCCCATGAAGTTGGTCAATGGTCAATGTGCATGTTATTAATTAATATACTTTTGCCACATCACATTCAAACTTAGCATGTGAGACACTTGGCAAGTGAAATATTTAATATCAACCCTATAATCCGTTGTTTTTGTTATTAGACAAATCAAACTCAATACTTTTCCATTTCATATCACTTGGTCACAGAATTTTGTGGCTTCATGTTCGGATGTGTAAGCGTGTGCAGCGACATTGAAACATCAGACTCTTGGAGATACGATGGAAGGTTTGTTAGCTTCAAAGCGGGAGCCTCAGAATATAGTTTATTAGCTCGCCCTCTGCAACACAAATTTCTCATTAATGTTTTTTAAAAAAAAAAAATTAACAACGAGAAATAGTCATGGATTAGTATATTTACATTTTCCTGTAAAGCGATGAGGCCAATTCTTGATGAGGAGGTCCAAGTTATAATTTATTAAATAACACCATGGCTGACTCTGTCTAGAAGGAAACGTAGAGGATCTAAAAAATTAGATATGAAGCATTGCCCAAAAACAAATTGTTGGTGATGATGCATGACTCCTTTCATTACAGATCACCAAGGAATTCTTCGACATGGGATTCCGTATTATACAGGTTGGAGTTGATGAATTTTTTGTTGCTGAGAGTCCTGTCGAATTTGAGAGGAAATCTGTCGGATATGAGTTCAGAACACATATCTAAGCCCAACCTCCTTGCATTTTCTGCAAATGGATTACGACTGTTATAATATTTGATGATACACACTATTTACATGCTCACCTAGCACAAGCATTGAAGTGCCCTAGAGAGATTAGCTGTGGATCAACCCAATTCCTAAATCTCTTCACCAAATCCACATCTAAATGGTCTATGAGTATATGTTGTTTCCCATTTTATTTAATCTTAGATAAGGTGAAGCTCGTTTCATTTATGTCAAAGGTCTTAAACATATTCTGGATGAGCGCAACATTTGGAGCATAACGTAAAAGTTCTTAAACATATTCTTGATGAGCGCAACATTTGGAGCATAATCAGAAAGGTTATATCAAATTACAAACAAATGGGAAGGTTTTTTTACTTTTTTATTTCCAATGTAATTTCATGATTGCTACTGATAATAGACATGTAATTCTCGTCATCCATTTCCCAATCCGCGTTCTTCTTTTTCTAAGATTCTAATTGTGTCATTGTGTGGAAAAGTAAGATTTGAGAAATAGTCCATTGAGATTCATTATTTGGTATTTTGTCTCAGGACTGCCATTGGGGTTTTGTAGAGAAGTAAATAAAAACAAAAACAACATTCTGTGGACGGCCTCTACCAATCCAATGTGTACCTACAAGGAGGTCATCATCGCCCTGCCCAAGGGAGGGCCTCCATTTCAGCATTTCCCAGCAGGTGAATGGCCTCATCCCCAATCCAATCTATGCTTGTATTCGGAGGACGTGACTCTACAGAACCCTGTGCTCCTCCTGGCTGTGTGCGCTCACCTCTCGTGTTGGTGAATTTGGTTGTTCATATTTTTGATCTCTATAGACTTTAATGTTTGTACAAAAATTTTAGGTCTCCTTTAATTATATTACGCTATGAATCTATGAATAAAGTTTGACATTTTTAAAATAATCATCCTTTATTGGCATTTCAATCATACTGCATGATCTATCCTTGTGATTTATTGATAATAATGTGTAGGTGTTCTCTATTGATATTTCTCTGATGATTTTGTTGTTACAGTTCGAAGGATTGAATTAAATGGCAGTTTGACATATGCCCTTCCAATTGGAAGGCTGTCTAAGCATTTCATGGTTTATAAATGGATGAATATTCAGCCGCAAGACATGTCCCACGAATTAACATGCCACTAATGATGTGATTCCTAAGTGCAATTGTTAGCATAGCCACTTGTTCCTTTAATTGAGAGGAATCTGAGGTCTTTTTCATATTAAAAGCATGAGTTTCCCGGATTAACATAGATGTCATTTAGAAGAGGTCAAAGACCAGTCCATGCATGCTGCAAGAAAATCTGTGTGGTAGTGAAATCTACATGAACTTGTGTGCATGTTGAGGTGTCTCTCTTGTAGCTTTTTTTGTGTCATAGAGCAATGGAGATCAATGCATTTGAATAGATCACATGGCACTTACGGAAATGTGGGCATGAGATCAGTGTTTGTTCCAATTTTGTAGCATAAATTTAAAGTTCCTTTGTAATCTAAAAATTTTTTTCTATTTTTCATTATATATATTTTAATAATTGGTCATTATGTACAATTTATTATTTATTAATTTAAAATTATAAAATTAGAATTGTAATTTAAAATTTTCCTTCTATTGTTCACTATATATATTTTATTAATTGGCCATTATATATAATTTATTATATAATAATTTAAAATTAAAAAAATAAAATTGTAATATAAAATTTTCTTTTTATTGTCCATTATATATATTTTATTAATTGGTTATTATGTACAATTTATTGTATAATAATTTAAAATTAGAAAATTAGAAAAGTTATTATTAACAACCAATTGAATTTATTATTTTATAAATTTAGTTAATAGTAGCTTTTCTACATTTTTTAATAGATAATTTAACAATTATTTATTGTGACAATCAAATTGTAGCTTCTACCTACAATTTTTATGTGGTAAGGATAATTGTAGAAAAATATTGTTGAAATTTCCACAAATATAACATTGTAGACAGAGATACATAATTATAAAAATTGTGGAATACTAACAAATTTTATTTTTTTGTAAAAATGTTAGAAACATTAAGAAATGTGGAAAATATACAATTTTAAAAATGGAGGATAGCTATGAATTTTATGAATTGTGGACCATCCACGGTATAATGCGTTGTGGAAAAATACAATAATATATCTAAATGTGGATCAGCTACATATTTCCAATGCCACAATTTTAATTGTTAGAATACTATATACCCAAAAACATATTCTTGAAAAATTGTGGTAAAATATCTAGTTTGTTGTAGTGACTCCCTTTTACCTCCACAAAAATGCTCCATTTCCCTCTCCCTACACCATCCTTATGGCCAAATCTACCCAATCCCTTACAAAATCACATGCATTCATACAAATTACAACACAATACACAAACAAGAAAACCAAATACAAGGTATAAGACCCTACCTTGCCATTGTGAGCTCCTTCAATCTTCAAGAAACAAACTCCAACCTCTTTCCAAATCCAAGCCAATCCAAATGTAAGCTCCCAAATTTTCCAAGTAAGTAACCCCCAAAAATCCAAGAAATTCCAATAAATAAAAAGGGCGGGGGAGGATAGTGAGGTGGCTCCATGTAGGATAACACATCATTTCTCTAAAATCCACCTCACAAGTGAAATACATAAACCAAGACTCATAAATGAGTAAGGTTAAGGTATGCCACCTTCATTCTTGTACACAATCCCCCTTTCCACACTACAAGGACACAATTAAGAGAGTTAGGAAGAAGGTGCAGTTAATTGCCAATTTTTCCTTCAAAAACACATAATAGGGGCTAAATTTGACCCCTCATATCATAGGTTGGGTTGGTGGGAGAGTTTATGGAGTATGAGGCAAGTATAACTTGTCCCACAAGCCGCCAATAATGGGATCAAAGCTCGAATCAGATATTTGAGAGATGGGAAATGGTACACAAATCAAAATCAAATCAAATTCATCTAGAATTATGAAGAGAATAAGAACTATCTACCACATTCATTTCCCTCTTTGTCAAATCTCCTAACGCGCATTATCCACATAGTTAATTAACTAAATCAAGATCACACTAAATAAGTACAATAAAATGAGATGACATTATAATTAAATAAAATCACATACACAACTAAGACGATAAAATAAAAGGGAAAATACAACATTCACACCCATGGTCACTTATGAGGTTACTCCCCCTTGGAGACCCCCTGAATAACATGACAAGTAAAATAAAAATAACACACAAACACACATGGCTGCCAAGGTGACCATGTTGTAAACACTTGGTATTCTTCCACAGTTAGTCTCCTAGTCCCTTCTTTGTTTATTGTGATTTCATTCTTGCAAACACCAAGACAATACCACCTTTGGCCTCAAGGCCATATCAATACATCAAAAAATTAAAACATATATATCATTTGTTAATTAACATCATCATACAATGTAGCTATATCATCATCAAGGTTAAGCAATTCTATCAATTATTTACAATTACTAATTATCTCAATTCTACCATATTCACTAACATTCACTATCACCCTACGATTATGCATAACCATTTATCACAATTCATATTTTACGACAACCATGCAATTCATACATCCATTATAACTTATATCTATCTAGATGCATTCAACAATGTATTACTTGATCACCTATTAACATCACATTATTAATAATTCACAACATCAATGAGATCACATGGCTAGTCCAATCATTTAAACATAATCACCCCTGTCAAGAGTCCAAAGTGTCATTATATAACAAAGTAACATTAATTCATCATCATGTACTACAACATCTATCAATGTCCTCTATATACCCATACAGTCCATAATAAAAGCCAAAACACAATAATAATCACAATGTCCATAGTGTCTAACAACATGCTATCCAACATATCATAATAATGTCCATGTCACTAAGAAACTAATAAATATGATCATAGCAAAATAGGTTTCAAGAGGAGTGGACACTACAATATCCTATTCATGTTGCATTTCAACTAATTTTAATAGAATAAAAATTCAATGCCTATTAAGAAACCAAAGAACATGTATGCATCGAAAAGACAAATTAAGGAAAACAAAAATAGAGCCGACTTACCATCACGGGAGGTTGTGTTGATCAAATGCCCTAACCAAATATCTCGATGCTATCTAACAAAGTGGAGAAGCTAGTGGAGGAAGGCATGTTTTGATAGTTGATGGTAGTAAAAATGAGTAAATATAGAGGTGGGGATGAAATAATAGTTGTCATTGCTGCTTAGTCACAGTAAATTTTGTCGTACATATTATGCATAAGCATGGATATTTGCATGGCCTAGATGCCTCCAGATAAAAACGAATGCAAATGTGGGAACGAAACAAAATCCATTACAAACTATTGAATTATGGCAAACACATTTCGGGTAAACTAAAAGTCACTCAGGGTAATAAGAATAAATTTAACGATTGTGACTTCCATCCTCTTTCCTTTAGAAGTACATGCGCGGTCCAAGAAATAACACAATCTCATACATTTGGTTGAGATATGGGCCTGATTTAGCACTCATCAATTATTTTTGGGTAAACTAAAAGTCGCTCCAAATAATATATTTTTGGGTAAAATTAAAAATTATATTATATCTGGACAAAATATTTTGTGCAAAAGTTATAAACAAAATTGCACTTATTTGCTTGCCTATACAATCCAAACTCCGAGAGTTGGATGTCCACAATAAATAAACTCCGAACTTATATCTCAACAACAATATAGAAGACAAAATTGTCCATGTTGTATGTCTGGTCGAGAAGTACCTATAAGAATTTCAACTCTCACAAACATAAAAATGCACAAGAACTAGATAGATGGTAGTGTTAAAGACAGCTGAACGTAAACATCGAACCCCACTACAACAACCAAACCATTACGTCACACAGTGACTTTGACACTTTGTTCATAGCAAGGGAGGACAATTTTTCTCGAGTCCAGAGTGAAAAATAAAATGACAACCCACTTTAGTTGCTCGGTAGCTACCCACATGAGTTAATGCCGGAATGAGGTATAACAATTGTGGACTGTGTCCAATTATTCTTGTTTTTTACGAAGATTACGTAGCAATATAAACAACTCGAAATTAGAAAACATGAAGAAAAGGCCATTATACTTGCGCAAATTGCAATACAATAATAAAACCATCTTTAGAGTAATTGTTAGTTTGAAAGTTGTGAAACTCGTGCATGATTTAAATAGCAGCTTAACAAATCAGGAAAATTAAATATGAAGTCTCAAACGTTTATAGTGATTATAACGGGTCGTCGATAGGACCAGTAGCAGGATGACGCAGCAGAGGCGGCAAAATCTAATTATACGTCACTGCCATTGGTGACATGTCAAGCATAGCCAACATAAATCTTCGTCAGCAGTGACGCCCAATATATCCGCTCACACTACATTTACCCACGTTTTCATTTGACCGCCTCTCTTCATCTCTATAAATACTTGAAGCCTCGTAAACAAAATTTGCATCCATAAAATTGCAGGAGATCTCTGTGTAATTGGTTATTTTGCTTTTGTCTGTCTTTCGGACATAGAAATTAGGGCAAGAATATGGTGAACTCTGCTATGGGAAAGCCGTTACCCCTGACTAGCTTAAATCACATATCTATTGTATGCAATTCTGTTCAGGAATCCATTAATTTCTACGAAAATGTGCTCGGATTTGTGCCCATTCAGAGACCGGGGTCTTTCAATTTTGACGGAGCCTGGTAATCATTCTCTCTTATTTCTCTCTGTCTGAATACCAACTGCAGTGAGCTGATTTATTGCTCTCTTTTGCAGGCTCTTCAATTATGGGGTGGGTATACATCTGCTACAATGCAACAACCCACAAAATTTGGCTAGGAAATCAGAAATTAATCCAATGGACAATCACGTATCGTTTCAGGTGGGAATCTCGGTTTGCCTTATATCTGGTTTCTCTATTGTTTTTCATTTATTTATCTTGTGTTGAGAATTCTGTTTTGATACTTTCTGTTGTGCGAATATAAAGTGCGAGAGTATGCAAGCAGTGGAAAATAAACTAGAGGATTTGAGGATAAACTATGTGAAGCGAAGAGTGGAGGAAGGAGGGATTTATGTGGATCAGATATTTATGCACGATCCAGATCGCTTCATGATCGAGATATGCAATTGCGAGAATCTTCCTGTGGTGCCAGTGGGAACTTCTGCTGCTTGTCTCAGATTACCGTCCGCCATTAAACACAGCAATAGTAAACAATCTTTGCTTGTGCTCGGTGGCAATACAGAGCATCACCAGGGGTTTGCCATGTGCGGCTAAACCCATCTTACTTTTTCGTTTGGGCTTTCGCTGTAAATCTTTTATTTGATTTCCTTATTTTGTTCCATTTATATGGAGTTCCAATATCAACAAATTTATGAAGTTTCCTGTTATATTAGCTTTTTAGCAATGCGTGTACGAAGGTTTTTAATAAATAATAATTGTTTTATAGTCTACAATGGTAGACGGTTTATAACATATAGGACTATCTCATATTTTTACTAGGGAACTTAATATAGTATATAACATTACCTCATACTCTTAACAAAAGGCACTTAAGTATCTCATATTTCGAGTAGGCTGTTTATAGCATATATGACTACCTCCTAGATATATATACTCTACTTTTTACAGGATTTGAATTTGTGACCTATATATTTCAAGAGCACAAGTTATTCATCATTAAGCCACCTCAAATGTAAGGAACTACAAAAAGAGATGAATCTTCTTGCAAAATAACACTAATAGAATAATATTTTAAGAGAAAAAAATTATAATTTAGTTTAAAAAAATAAAATTAATACAATTATATTCTATATTTTTTTATGGATCTAAAATAAAAGTTAAATAAAGAATCAGTTTAAACTTTACATATGAATATGAAAATATGCACAAAAGTATAAAGAAGAAGAAGTGCGTTAGTTGGGTATGCACAGCTTCTTTGTTTATTTGTGCTACTTAAAATTTTAATATATAATCATTACGTACAGGATCAAGAAACTAGAAACGTGTATAACCATTGAATTTCTTATCATTACATAAATAAATTTATTATCTTTATTTAATCCTGCAAGTTTATAACCACCTTAATGTAAGATTTTTTATTTACAAGTTCAAACATTCACCATAATAATCGTCAGTAAATAATATAAAGCAAAAACATAATTGAAATTACAGGAAGAAGTTCACAATATTCATCTTGAGAATCAACACGTTGATGCATTGAAGAAAATTTTGATTTCCAATCAATTTATCCAGTCAAATGTCAATGTAGACAATTGGATCACATTTGCGACAGATGAAGTGTTAAAAATTATTAAAATATTCATTTAACCCAAAACGTTTACATACTCTATGACACTTTGTTATAGATAGGAACGTGGCATTATTTTGTATTCATTTGTTGCAGTAATCTCAAAATCAGAACTAAGACATACCCAGACTTTGTTAAAAATTTGAAATTATTATGGACACTACAATCATGTATGTGTTATTCTTCTGTTCTGGACTTGACATGCCTAGTCCGTACAAATCTCTTTGTAAGCTTCGCTCTCTATACTAAATCTTCTCTCTATACAATTAATATGGCATGCAGAGCTTGAACTACCAAGAATCTTTAAAGTTCTCATCAACTGACATTTCATCATTGATGAAAATTAATTTACTTCTTCCTCCAATGCAAGAAAACTAAAAACTATTACACACATTATGTTCTGAAACTCTCTCCAGCCAATGTAGACCAAGAGTTTCGTACTTGTCACCATCATTAAGTAATAGGTACACCATGTATCTAAAAAATGTCATTTTGATCCCTAAAAGATTAAATATGAAACCGCTTGTGTATTTTGTTCTCGCGTATATATATATATATATATATATATATATATATATATCCAATATTTTCTTGTCAATTAACTTTCCAATTAAAAGGAAAATAGGGGATCACAATTAGTGTGGAAGAATGGATTTTATGGTTACTTAGATTTCTCTTTTTTTTTGTACCAATTTGCATATACGAAGGTAAATATAGTAGGAAAGGACCTTGTGTACTTTTCAAGTTCAAATAAATTTTCAGCTTACATTGCATTTATATAGCTACATTAAGGGCAAATAAATTGTGATTCATTTATTTATTTTGATCAATCCTATTGCCACAAGGTAGATATTTTATTAATAAGTCAATCATGCCTAATCCTTTTACACATCTAGCTTGGATAAGGTGAAACAAACCACTATTAAATGAAATTTATTTCAACATTATAGTGAACAAGGATTGTCCATAATGCAATTATTCAACATTTATTTCCCATCCAAGAGCACAAATCTATAAACAATGAACTCCTAAACACAAATTTAGATTTGAAAGAACTTAATTTCCATTTACAAGATCTTTGCAAGACTCATATTCACATGAAATAATGTAGATTAAAATAAGCCATTTCCAAGGATGAATGAGATTACATTCAATAACTATTGATACAATTTACAAGTAGTAGGATCATAATAGCACAAGATGTAACTCTACAAGCCTTTCTCCAACAAGAGCACCTTCTCCATTTAGCTCACCATCTTCATCAAGCCAAGCACACAACAAAAATGGGGGAGTAGGCAACACTCTCCACCCAACCAAAATATCCAATGAGGAGAGAAGCCTTCTTCCTCATTGGCCCCCGAGCCCCAAAAAGGAAGCAATGCGGGATATTTAGACAACAATGGCAACACAAAGATGGCTTCCACATACACACTCAATCAATTCATTCAATAAAATAACATAATACCAATTTTACAATAAAACCACAAATTTCAAAACACAAAGGCTTCATACTAAAGCGATAGAGGAGAAAGTAATATGGGGTTCTTCTTATGCCTCCTAAGGGCTTGAGTGTCAACCTATAAGCCTCCAAAAATTCTATCACAATACACACAACACTCTTATGCCTCCCTCCAATAAGATACACTACTCTTATGCCTCCCTCTAGATAATAACAAGATAAATACAAAACATATTTATCAACAAGGTGGACCTCCCAACCCAACTCCCTCCTAAAATCCCAATAACATTCTATTATGCCTCCCTCAAGTTTTACCCCATTTCCATTTCCCCACAACCTAAGAATCAAGTCTATTTCTAACAAGCATAACCAAATTAAGGATCAACATCTACACATAAGATCACAACAAAATAGCAAGGTAAGAACAAAGGTGGATATCTACCTCACAAATGCAAAGTATCAATACACAACAAGCTCCAAGCCTTCCAAATACCTAAGCAACCACCACCCTATCCAAGCTCCATTCTCAAGCAAGCTCTCCAAATTACAAGCATTACCAAAAAATGAGCAAGTCACCCTCAAAAACAATTAAACAAGCATATAAAGGAAAAAAGGAAGAGGTGGGTGATGTGGCTCCATGTAGGATGCCATATTACTCATCCTCAACTCCACATCACAAGTCAAACCTCAACCCCAAGGCATAATAAATTGGTGGTTGGGGAAAAGACCACCCTCTTACACACTCAACCCAACCCACACCCCTAAGGACAACAATTAATTACCCATGTAAGAAAAGTGCAATGAATTTCCCTTTTCCTTCATTAAAACACAAAATAGGACCTAAAATAAGTCCCTCACATCATAGGCTAGGTGGGTGGGTCAATATAAGACGTGTGGGACAAGCTTAACTTGTCCCACAAGTCACCAAAATGGCCTAGAAGGTCAAAATCCGAATTTCACTTAAGAGATAGAGTATAAACTACTCCAAAACAAATTAAATTCATTCTCATCCAACACACATTAAAGCTACCAACTCACATTTATTCCCCCTTTTGTCACATCCTAATTAACACTAGTTAAACAATTTTAATTAACTTAAGAGGGGGGTGTTAAACAATAATAATAAGGTGACTCCACATACTAATAAAATACAATACTCACAATTAATAAAAACAACAAGACAAAATCACAAACTTACCCAAGGTCACTATTGAGGTCACCCCCCAATGGGGACCTCCAAACAATCAACAACAATACACAACATATGAATACACGAGTTGCCATGGTGACCTATTGCCAATACCCCACATTCCTTTGTTATTGGTCTCCTATCCCCCGTAGTTTTTTGTGCTATAATTTCCTACAAAATCCAACAATACCTTTCTGGCCTTGTGGCCATATTAATGACATCAAAATAATAAAACACATGCATGTATACATAACAATTTACATCATTGAATATCATAATTAAACCAATGTTAGAATCAAGTAATTCACCAATTGTTTAATTTTCCAACATTTTGATTCTAACAATCCATTAATTTGTAATAAGATGACAACATCAAAATCATCCAAAAATATCCGTAATTCATGTCCAATACATCCATACAATAGTAACAGTTAGAACATCGAATACTGATATAGAATCAAGCATATAAATTTACCGCAATAGTCACATCATGTCACAAGTCTAACATGTTTGTATTGTCTATCCAATAAGTAAAACAAGTGTATCATTGTCCATCTAGAAATGTCTAATCTCTATTACGATATCAAGGTCTAGGGATCCAATAAAGAGTGACCAGAACCAAACAATACAAACAATAGTAATGACATAACAATCAGTTCGGAACAAGGAAACTATTCTAGATCATCATCATCATCATATCCTTAAATTCTCATCAAGGTCCACAATACAACCATATAGTCAAAATAATAATCAAAACACAATAGTAATCATGATGTCCCGCACATCATATTAGTATTCTAACTAGAATACAACATCAAGGTTTAAGATTATAATCAGTTTGAATTTGATAACACGGTTGATTCAGTGTCGAAGAGAAGTGGGCATTACACGCTCTAAGTAGACAGAGACATTTGGCTATGGCTACTTACGTGCATACAAATTTACGAAGAAGAATTTTGCAGCAACTTCCTCACAACAACTTCTACCTTGTAGCTAGATCATAGATTGAGTCTCAGAGACCCCTTGAGGGGAAGTTTGATGGTTTTTATATAGAGAGAGATGGACTACTGTGCACAAAGGTTGGATCTATGTACCTAGGGATGGAGGTTTGAGATATAATATCTTGGCAAAGGATCATTACGCACCTTATTTAGCCCATTTAGGGGTGAGAAGATGCATGCCACCTTGAGACAACTTTACCATTGGAGAGGCCTTTGGAGAGATGTAGATCATTTTGTGTCATGTTGTTTAGAGTGTCATAGGGTGAAGGTTGAGCATCACCATCCAACTAGCCTTATTTACCCACATTATCTCGGAGTGGAAATGGGATACAATTTCCATTGATTTTATAGTAGGGCTACTAATGTCGAGATACCACCATAATGCCATCATGGTCATGGTGTATAGATTGATTTAAAGTTTCCCATTTTTCTCCGGTTAAGACCACCTATACAACTAGTGCAGGAGCAAGAGTGTACCGGATAAGATTTTTAGATTCCATGGGATTCTCGGAAGACCATCTCGCAACCACGATCCCTTATACACATCACACTTCTAGACTACCATGCAGCAGGACCTTTGGATGAGTATCAACTTTAGCACAACCTATCATCCGAGTCAAATGGTCGACATGAGTGGGTGAATGCAATTTTAGAGGACATGCTTTGGAGGTATGTCATGGATCATCAGTCAAGGTGGGAGGAGTAATTGTATTTGGTGGAGTTTTCCTACAACAACAATTTTCAAAGTTCTATTGGCATGGCACATTTTTAGGCATTGTATGACAAAGAGTCTACGCCACCGTTGAGTTGGGACAAATTTAAGGATAAAGTATCTCTTTGCCTAGCTTTGTTACAGGACATGGAGCAGTAGGTTGTTTTGATTCAAAAGAGGTTACAAAAGGCACATGATAAAGGTAAGAAGTATGCAAATCAGAGGAGAGTTGATCATAGTTATGAGGTGGGCACGCGGGTGTTCCTTCGTGTCAGGCCTCATAAGAGTCCTATCCGTCACAAAAGAGGATCTATGTTGTCTCCTAGATTTGTGGGTCCATTCAATATCCTGGAGAAGATCGGTACCTTAACTTATCATCTAGCCTTGCCACTAGACTTATCTCACATGGATTATGTGTTTCACGTATTTGTTCTTAGGAGATATATCCCAGATCCATCTCATGTATTAGATTGGAACGCATTGTAGGTGCAAGAGAAGGGGTAGATGGTGGATCCCATGCCTATTTTATAGTGGAAGACCCTAGGCCTTCAAGGCCAATAGATTGATCAGGTGTGCATCCATTGGGATAGGTATGATGAGACTGTTGCTACATGGGAGGATTTTATGTTGCTATGAGTCCAGTTTCCACACCTATTTCAAAGTGACTTCCAGGAGGAATTCGAGTCTAAGGGGAGGGGGATGTAGTTCTCACTCCTCTTCAACACTTATTATATTTAAATTTTTATTCTTCATTTGACTATAGACATGGATATTATTGTATCATTTTAGTTTAGCATGATGTTAGATGATAGAGATATTCTTACTATTGATGGATTGTGATTCATAGTATGATTGTGTGGTTTCTTAGAGGCATAGAGAGACATTGTTATATTGATGATGATGATGTGTTGTTGGCATATATATTACTGACATTCGGAATACTCATCGTGTTGACTAGGATTTAGCTTTTGAATTAATTTTGTGATCTTGTTGATATTGATAAAAGACATAGTTGAAATGTTGTTGAAATTTTAGACAAATGATAACATTGTTTAGTAGAGATGATGATTTAACTATATGCAATTTGTTATTGATTTATGTGTGTATATTTAATTTTGATGTTCGATGCGGCCATGGGGCTGAAGAAGGTATTATATGATTTTGTAGGTGATTATATCACAACAATCAAAAGGGGGATTGGAGACCAACCACAATGGAATACTAGATGGATACAATGAAGGTCACCATGGCAACTTGTGTAATGTTGTTGTTTTGTTTGTTTTAATTTGTTAGGGGGTCCCCATGGGGGGATGACCTCCAATTATGACCTTGGGCTATGTGTGTAATATTTCCCTTTTATTTTATTTATTGTAGAGTATGTGGTTTATTTGTGATGTAATTTATTTAATCATTGTTGATTAATGTGCTTTTATTAAGTAATTAAATCATGTTGTTAAGCCATATGGGGATGTGACAAAAGGGGTCATTTATTAGAGTTGTTGGTCTTTTGGACTATGTGATTTTGATTGAGTGTAAGTGACTTTGAGTGTTGTACACTCTACCTTACCTTGGAATTTCGGATTTGGGCTTAAGGGCCATTTTTGGAGGCTTGTGGGACAAACTAAGCTTGTCCCACACCTCTTAATTTGATATACCAACACTACCTACAGATTGAGGGTAAAAAATATACCTCATTATGTGTTTTGTAAGACAAAATTTTACATTTATTGCACGTTTCTTACATGGGTTTTAAATTATGTCCTTAGGGGGTGTGGGTTGGGATTGTGTGTGTGAGAGAGGCTTCTCACTCCTCTCAACCACCAATTTATTGTGCATTGGAGTTAAATTTTGACTTGTGATGTGGATTTGAGGATAAGTGTTGTGACATCCTACATTGAGCCACCTTACCCTCCTCTTTCTTTTTCTATTTTATGAAATATTAATTACTTGACTGTGGGTTACTTTATTTTATTTTGTGATCTTGTATTTTGGGAATTAGAAAGTTTTTGGAGTGCTTGTTAAATTTTTGAGCTTGTTGGATTTGGATTGAGCTTGAAGGAGCTTGGAGTGTGATTCATTCATCAAGTTCTTACTATGGAAATGTAGGATCTACACTCTTTTTTGTACGTGTATGTTTTTATATGTGTGTATTACATGTATGTGAAGGTTTTGTATGCTTGTTGGGTTCTTAGGTAGAATGCCTAAGTATGGTGTAGGAGAAGGATGTGGGGATTTTATATGTAGGGACGCATAAGATTTTATTTCATGTTTTGGGAGGGAGTTGGTTTGGGTGCCCCACCTTGGATATGAGAATGCTTGCATTTCTTACTTGGTTCTTTTGAGGGAGACATAAGAGATTGTAGGGATGCATAAGAGAGTGTAGGACATATAAGAAGATCTTGAGGGAGGTATAAGAGTTGTATAGGGGTTTGAGATGTATTTTGGAGGGTTTTAAGGTGGGAACCTAATCTCATTGGGAGGCATAAATGATGTCCTCATAAATCCCTCCTCCATTAGCTTTGCATTTCAAGCCTTGTGTATTTTGAAAGTTGCATTCTTTTGATTGTTTTCTTGAGTTGAATGTGTGTTATAATATGGTTGTGAAATTTTGTTTTGTGATGTTGAAGAATTTTTTAGTTTCCATGAGTGGGATTCATCCTTTATTGCATTTTGGTTGGGGTTTGGGGACCAATGAGGAGGATAATTTCTTCTCCTCATTGGATTATTGGTTGGGTGGAGAGTGTTGCCTCTCCCCAATTTTTGTTTTTGTGATTAAAGTGAAGAAATGGTGGAGCTCTTGTGGAAGACTTGGGACTTGGAGTATTTTTTGAAATCAAAATAAATCCTTCATTGTAGAAATTTTCTTGTAATTCCCACTTAAGGTGGAAGACTGGTAGATTGTATTTGAAAGAAAAGTTGTATTGTATATTTGTTATTTAGTTGTACGATAATATTTGAAGAAGGATCATTAAGAAATTTGTCTTTCCTTCCTCTTAAAATTAGTTTCATGTAAATGAATGATTTAAATGGATATCATGTTTAAATTTTAGGTTGTGTTGAATGAAAAGAAAGTGCAAATCTAAATGTTTTGATCTAAATGTGAATTGGGAGGTTGTCATAGCGTTATTCTGGATTGAATCAGTTAGACACTCTTTGGTTTTGATATATTCAAAGCTAAATGTATCCTTTGATATCTATGTTCTTTTATACATTCATTTTTAGAGTTCTCCGGCCTACACAAGAACCGACACCACTCGGTCTTAACCGGCGTTGGTGTACTCAAGATCGATGTACCGTCATTGTTCCATTTTTAGTATTTAAAATGTTAACTTCAAGCTTAGTTATGAACTTACACTACAAGATAAAGGGTATAGTATCCACATTTTTTTCACTTTTTCGTTGTGGATATTTTAGTTCAAATTGTGAATCCAAATTTGTGGACTCCACTCTACAATAATATTGTAGAAACATAAAACGTGAAAAAAATTGTGAAAATATCTACAATAAAAATAAGTGTAAAAATTCAATACAATATAATTGTGGAATTTGTCATAATTTTAATATTGTTACATACCTACAATTAAAAATTTTGTGTATATATTTACAAATTACACATTGTTGTTGATCCACAATTATAAAATTATGGCATGTGTCACAATAATTAGAGCTTAGTTGTAGATAAATTCTCAATTTTTAAATTGTAACTATTTTCACAATTTAATTTTATAAAATTAGAATTATAAAAATATAATATTATTTTTCAATTTTAACTTTTTATTATTATAAATCTTAGATATTGTTTTTTTTGTTTCACAATTTTCTTATTAATATTCATTTAAATAAAATATTTATTTTAACTATCATAATAAATTTTATAAAATAATAGAATATTATTTTAATTATTTTATTCAAATTTATAATATTAATAACATGAATTTAATATTTAATTAAAAAATATTTTATAAATAAAATATGAAAAATATTAAATTAAATAACCTTTAATATGTAATAATGATTATAAAACCATATTGAATATAAATATGCCATTTGAAAATAATTTTTTTATCAAATCTTTTTCTAATGTAGTCAAACTAGAGATAAAAGTTTTAAATATAACTTGATCTCTAAATAGAACCTTTAAATATAAATATTGAAAAAAATCATACAATGTAATTACTATTAATTTATCAATAAATAAGTTATTTATACAAGAGTCGTTTCACTTCATATAGGTAGCACAAAATAATCATTTTTCTTTTTAAAACATACACTTCATATTAATACTCCACTAAAGTATGAATGTGGCTCTTTTTAAGTGGTAGTAAAATTCAAAATATTTCTTATAAAAATAAATAAATTATCATGGTAAAAATTGGCCAAATCTCCCTCACTAAAAACCACTATTACTTTTCAATTTAATACCAAAGATTATAATAACCTAAATGCCGATTAAATATTTTTGTTTCCCATAAATAAATAAATTTGCTAGTGTGTTGTTTAGAATTTAAAGGAATACAATATTAAAATATCTGTTGCATAAAACTTAATAGAAAATCTGTTGGAAATTTAATTATGATCACTACCCACTAGCCAACTTTGACCTCTACCAACAACTGTAAAAGTAAAAAAAAACACCACTTTTAGAGAAACCTTATGCAAAATGTCAGGGAACATTTGTATAGAAATATTTTTAAGAAACAGTATCTTTCCTAATATTAAGTGGAAGATTAGGGCCACAAGGAGTAGATCTATAATTCTCTACTGCGCACTTCTCGAATCTGCAAAAATATCTAGATTAAAAAAATTAGCAGAATTTTCAAACACATTGTCCAAACTATTAAGTTTTGAAAGTTTGATTGATGATCTCCTATTTTCATTTTGAGGAAACATCTCTTTCCTATTTATAAATTCCTCGAATCATGGAAATTTAGGTTTTCACTTTAAATTTTATTGTTTTGGCACGAATTGATTGCACAGATCAATAACTCCAACTATTGAATTGTTTCTTATCAATGGAAGGTAATGTGTTATAAATTAAAACAATGACAAGGTAAAAGAATTTCGATAGGTCTATTTCAACGAAATTTATATGTATGAAAGAAATAGGATGAAAGTATTCTCTCTAGGATTGAAAATTATTCAATTGATATCCACAAATTAAACTTTCTATTTTAAAATATGGATTAAAAAATTACATTCAGTATGTATAATTTACAGTTTTAGTTTTATCTCTTTACAATTATAGAAAATGTGAGATATGTTGTGGATTTGCAACATTAAAAATAATACAAAATGGATTATTTATATTATCATAGAACAATTATATCATCTTTGACAAAAATGAAATAATATTGTAGATATTACATAATATTTCTAAAAATATCACTTTTTTAATACAAATTTGTTTCATGATCTAATTTATAATAATGAATTAAATGCATTAACATTGAGAGAGCAAGTTTTCCATGAAATATTTAAATGTAAAATTATAATAACCTTTACTATTGCAAGATAGTGTTGATAATCCACAATTATTCTTGGGTTAATGCAAATCTTCCAATAGTCTTTAAATTTAGTATTTATGTGGTTTTTTTTTCATTATTTGAATGGTTTGGAGTCTACTATATATGTATATTACATTTTCCACATTATATATTATTAAAATATTAGTAGTGTAAATTTTTACACATTTTGTTGGAATTTAATATTGTCCACAATGTATATATTTTATCATTTGTAGATAATATAAATTAAAAAATTTAGTGGAGGAGAATTTATTGTAAGATTTTTTTATATCAAAAAGCTGTGGCATTGAATTAGATTTGTGATACATTATTTTGGGTTGCTTAAATTGTGATAAATATAGTTTCTTAAACTTATTTTTCAAACCACAATACAAAAATGTGAATTATCCGCAATAAAAATAAAATATGACTAATTCACAAATTTAAGTATTACTAGTACGAAATTGTGGAATATCTATAACATATTTATAAAAACTATACATTTAGTGTTGATAATTCACATTATTTCCACAAAATAATATTTTATGGATACCATCATAAATAAACAAATCTAGTTATAGAAATATTTATAATCGAAAATAAATTTTAAATGTGTATAATATCCACAATTAGAATTTAGTTTATGTTTTATTATTATTAAATATATAATTTACATTTTTTGAATAATACACAATCAATATAATTTACATATGTTGAATTTTCACAATTTTTATTTCTAAAAGTTTTTTTGTATATAGAATTATTGTTTAAATCTTAGAGATTGTGTGAAAGATCAAATGAAGAGAGTTATATTTAGATTGTGGAACACAATATCCATACTCCTATTTTCAAATGTCTTTCTTTTTCAAAAGCTAAGAAGAAATCACGATTTATTCAAAATAAAATTTGAGGGATGTGGATATTTCACAATTTTAAATTAGAGTTTTATGAAGTGGTGGAAATATTTTTCAAAACATAAGAAAATGTTATTTTTTCCATAATGAAATTTAAGGAAAGTGGATCTTTAACATATTAAAATGTTAATTTTATGGAATTGTGGAAAATCTATAATTTATTTATATAAGCTATCCATTTAATGTCGATAATTCACAAATTCTCAATACAATGATTTTTTGTGATAACAATGTGGATAAATTACCCTATGTCTAGTAGTGATATATATTGAAATGCAAAGTTTGGGGGATTGGGGAAGTAGGAGTTTGTTTTAATAAATGTTATAAGGGCAAGTGCAGGAAGTTGATGGACAAATATAGGGTTATCTGTGGACGTCATATTGCAAAAAAATAAAATCTCAACTTGTAGGGATTATTAGCAATACGCGCACTCAAAATTAGAAAAATTTATATAAATATGAATCGTAGCATTCAGAATCTAGTTTCTAAAATACTAATTTAAAAAAAAAAAACGAACAAGTTTAGCTATATTAAACACTTAAAATTATATGACTTAGTTTTTGTTTTGAAAAAACTTATAAGATTGTAGTCCGTTTGCCCGCATTTTGGATGACCAAATCTTGTTTTTTTTTCCCTTTGGTGAAACGTTAGATGTAGTTGTCTATCTTGGGATGGATTTTATTTTGTATTTTTTGAGCAATATTTTTTTAATGATTTTTTCATGAAAGTGGTCTAAAAATATTTAGAAAACGGAGCGCTTTCCATTTACCCGCCATAACTATATCAAAAATATAGAAATCAAATATATATATATTAATGTGTATAGAATTTTTCCACACTTGGGATGGTATAAGTTTTATCACATTTTGATAAGCGAAACAAAAGTTATAGTCTTAAACGTAGACATGAATATTCACGGAAAAAATGTCTTCAAGACCTATTGTTAGTAAAAAATTAAAAAATGATATTTATCTTATTCTAATCACTTTAAAATCAATATCTCTATGAAGATAATAGTCTCCCTACACAATGACACCATTTTTGTGAAATGTTTTAGTTGTTTAGCATGGTTTAAGTCTTTGGAAGAGCAAATTTGAGGTTTTTTGACCTTTTACACTTCATAATGACCTTCCATAGCTTTGGTTGGGGAAAAACAAAGATTTTCCGAGGCTTAGGTTTGGCAGACAGATCCACAATCATGATTTATAAAGCATGATTGTGGTTTTTTTAACACAAACCGCGAGTGTGCTTTATAAACCGTGATCACGGTTTATAAAGCACACTTGTGGTTCATAAATCATATTTACACACATCCCAATGTCTGAATTACCATGTGATTTTTACTCTCTGACCTTACCGTACAAATTATTGTGAAATTTTATCTTTTTCTACACGTTTTTCTTATCACCGGAAGAAAAACATCATGGGAGACAAGAAACGAAGTCAAAAAGGAAGTCATTAAGTAAAAAAATACCAAATGAATTAGAGGCCAACAAAATTCAAAATGCTGAGTGAATGCGGAAACTTCGTGAATCAAGAAGAGGTTCATCTTCAACCCCAACTATTGTAAACAATGAAGAACTAGGTAATGTTTCTACCACAATGTTGAATTTGAATTAAATACTCGTGGTGAAGATGTTTTTACCATCAATGTTGAAGAAGAATTAAATACTCATGATGTCGAAAATGTTGAAATTCAAGGAGACAATGAAAATGTGAATAAGGAAATTCATGTTGAAATTGTAGAGAAGCGAAATTTGACCAAAACACCTCCTAGGATGTTACGTAAGAAACCTAATTTTTTTATTGAAATTGATGAAAACATTTTGAAACCAATGTCCGACAAACTTTCGAATGAAAATCGGAAGAAAAGCCACTTTGAAATTTAGGATAATTATTTTGAAATTTTAAATGATTCCCAAAGATGTCATTTGTTGGTTAGTTTGATGAAATTTATTAAAATGAGACCTACATTAAACACCTTAGGATTGATAACATCTAATATACATCATCAAACCTCTACAATTGTTGAAAACCTTCATGATGCATATCATGTTGTTAGTGTCAAGAGACGCACTAGGGATGGTAATATTGTGTGTCGTGTACTTGCTACTAGTGTTGTAAGTGAATTAATAAAAAAACAACGTTTGATTACACAAACAAGTCGAATGTTGCAAGTTAATCGAAAATTCTAATGAAAGTAATTGAAAGACGTAATATCCTTCAATAACTCAATGACGCCAATTTTTGGGCATTTTTGCTAGAGCATCAAGTAAGGAAAAAAATAATTCGATGCTATACGAGAATTTTTATTAAATTTTGGCATGATAACACTATAGTTTCACCTAATACAAGAGATGTTATAAAGCAGAGAGTTGGTTCTACTAATCGTGAACCACATCCAAAGAATTTCTTAGATATGACTCAAACTCAATTTTTCGTAAGTTTGAATAAGAGAATATGGAAATTAAAATTAATCTACGTTTTTTTTTTAAATGTTGAAACCATTCTATGTGAAAATCAACCACACTCGTACCACTTGTTGTTGTAGGCAACATGTTGAATTTGCAATGCATTATGCTAAATTTTTACGTATTCGTTCTAGTTTTCATTTTGAAACTATGTTATCGGAATGTGGTGTTCAAGTTCCACCAATATCTTCCAAGGATTTCATTCCTACTATATTTTGTAAAAAAAAAGTTGGACAATTTTTTTTTTATAGTCAAGATTGTTTAGATGGAAGTTGTAGTACATGCGGCAGATTACCTAAATTGGAAAGTTACATCCATGATCAAATTGAAGGTATAATAGGACATAATTTAGTTGAGTTTGATAAATATAAATCAGTTGCATACCATTTGAAAGATGGAAAAGAGTCTAAACGGTGTGAGCTAGTTACAGAACAAATGCATGTTTTCCAAATTTTGAGAAAATTTAAGGATGAAATTGTTTATGAGTATGCTAGGCATACACATAGAGCTCGATGGTTGGATGAACAGTTCAAGCTATGCAATGACACATTTCCTATTGGTACTATTGTTTCAGTGGTCAATTTTGTAGAGAATTACACATTGCAACCACAAATGGAGGTTCATTCGCAATATTACAACTCAAGTACAAGTTGTCATTTTTGTGCATATAGCTTTTCTACGTTCTCCGACAAAGAGAGAATGATCAAATTTTTTAAGAGAGTACCACTTTTATATCGGTGATGATCATACTCATTCTACTAAATTTCTGCAAGGGTGTTTCCAGGTTATTTTATGGAAACTTCTCTCGATAGGGAAATCCACTTCAAACAACATTATATATGGTCGATAATTGCACGTCTCGGTTTAAGAATGCACGAATTTTTTATTAGATGAGAAGAATACACGTCAAGATGGGTGTGCAACATATTTGGAGTTTCACCGAGGTGGACATGGAAAAGGAGAGCATGATAGTGTAGGGGCATGTGAGAAACCTCCTTGTTATTCCCACTTAGGGTGGAAGACTTATAGTATTGTATTCCTTTTAGCTTTCATTCTTGTAAGTTTTCCCACTTTAAGTGGAAGATATTGTACTATTAATTATGAATAAAACTTGTTTTTATTCTTGGACATTAAAGTTGTATTTTATGTGAAAAGGGAAAGAAATATTGTTTTTGTAAAGCTAGTCTTGTTGTAATGAAAAAAAGAAGTTTAAAAAGGAAATATCCTATTCCCATTGTAGTTGAATATTTTCTCATATAATGTGTAGCTCTCATTTGAAAGTTAGTAGTTCTCATTTTAAAACTTATTGAAAACCTTGTTATAGTTGTTGTGAGAATGGTTGAAATTTGTAGTTTGAAAGAGGAAAGAAATAGTTACTTCTATTGTATTCCATGAAATTTATAAAGTAGTGAAAGAGTTATATTTTTTCATTCTCTTATAGTGGTTGAAATAAATTTTAAACTTATTCAAGTAGATGGAAAGAATCCAAATTTTAATTGTTATCTACTTGGTCAATAAAATAGTTAAATTCCTAAATCTAGTGGAGAAAAGAAATTACCCATTTGCAACTTAGGCTTTAGCCTCTTGGAATGTGTAAAATTATTATTAAGTCATTGTAAAATTACTTATAAAACCATGTAAGCCAATATTATAACAAGTGAAATTTTTCTTGCCGTATAAGACCCTTATTAAAATACTAGCAAATAAGGAAAACAAAAAAAGGGAATTTTAAGTGTAAGTTTTAGACTTGTTGATGCCATCAATAACATAGATATTATTTCTTTTGCCAATATTACTACTATTCCAATTATTATTATTATTATAACAATAATAATATTAATATTGTTATATAGATTACTATTATTATAATATTATTATTATAAAATATAATAATAACAAGTGATATACTTATATATATATGCAATATGTATTAAATATGTGTGTGTGTGTGTGTGTGTGTGTGTGTGTGTGTGTGTGTGTGTGTGTGTGTGTGTGTGTAGTTTATATTCAAAAATTAATATGTAATATGTAACCAAAAATATTTGATTAAAGTTTTAAGCCATATATAGTTGCGCATGTGAGTTTATAAGGTAAGGGTCAGCGACCCTCCCCCAACCCCAAACTAATGTATTTTAATCAAAATAAATCTAACCCCCATATACCATTAAATGAAATTATAAAATCCATTCCCATGGGTAATATACCCCGCACATTTATTGCTTGGCGGATTGTGCACTTTATTACGCCAAACCCTTAACACACACACACACACACACACGCACACACACACACACACACACACACACACACAGAGAACAATAGACAAAATTTGAATCACTATTAATACAGTGATTTAATAATGAAAAAAATGTCTCTTGTTCTATATATATATATATATCTGTGTGTGTGTGTGTGTGTGTGTTGGCATATATATATATATTTTCATTTGGCTCATTGTTTATATTTTGTTTTACAAGTTGTTGGAAGATAAGGAGGAAGCCATTAGAGGCCATTTCAAGCTCTTAGGAGTGATGAAAATGCTCCATTATTTTCTTATTTTATTCACACCCTCTCCTAGGGTTTTAAATGTACTTGTATATTTTATTTATCTCAAAACTCTTTTATTTTCCCAAATGGGCTTGTGGGTTTTGCCCCATTTTGATTAGATAGATATATTTGATAAGTGATTTAGGGTTAGTTTCCCTTCTCCCTCATCAAGGTTCCTAAATGAATCAATCCAAGGGATGAGATTCATCCCTAGAAAAAGTAGGTAGAGAGTGGGTGAGTCGAAATTATCTTTTAATTTAAATGTTTTTTATTTTATATACATGGTTTGACTTATTAAGAGGTCACTTTATGGGGTGGGAGTATGTTTATTAATTTTAACCCAATGTCAAATGGGGACCTTGTTAATTATTATATAACATTATAGGATTAATTAACTTTAGTACTTATTATATTAGCCCCTTTACCTTTGAGATTGAAGTGTAGGATATTCAACTATAGTAGAAATTAATTTTTTATTTTAATCAACACTTAGGAAATTTTTCATGCTTAGTAAGATTTAATTCAGTAAAGTTTAATGTGGGTTTAATATTTGTTATAATAGGAAAATTTAATCTATTAAATATAATACACTAGAAACATTAATGTAGCAATCATTATTTTTCAAACCTTTTGTGGGCACACTTCTTTAAAAAAATCATTCCTTAATTTTTCCATCTAACGCTAGGTTGTTCTTGGGTCTCGTGTGGACATATGTTAGCGGGCGTTACGGTTGGATCATAACTATCATGAAATTACAATTGATGCTTGACTTTGGAAAGTGTAATCGTGACATTCTATTCCATAGGAAAAGTGAAACATGATCTTCTTGGTAATGTGATTAAACCGTCATGTTGTGGATAATAAACCTAATCATATATAATACTTCATGTTTACTAAATCAATCTATAAGTGAGTGAAGGAAACATGACCCTAAATCTTTAATCAAATAAAATTGATCTTCACATCCTTTGACCTACCGTTGTTCCATGTATAACGTAGGTATGATATAAGACATAGTAGTTTTGTGTTCAAATAAATACCTTAATAACAAGCGAGCGAATAAAACAAGTAATTGCAATAATGTAGATGATCCTTACTCATTGATATAATCCAAAAGTTAAATGTTAAACAATATAGAGGAAATCTAGCAAAATGGAAAAGGGACTGTATGATTCACATATTATGATCCTTTCTAGGAATTAAGTTAAATTTTGAAACATGATTGTAATAAATGTGTAATCCTAAAATATTGTGTCATGGGAAGACCCTATCTATAAGTGTGTCATGTAGTTGAAATCCTATTATGTGCCTTGTCATTTGAAAAAGTGGCCTTGATGTGCATCACTTGTTTTTATGTTATCTATGTGGGTTAGAGTACTTGCAAACATATCATGTGTTCAACGAAGTCCTAAGTGATCTCTTGTAGTGTCATGAGTACTTACTGTAGGTAAAAAAATTATTTTTGTATTTCTAGTGTTGTTTTAATGTGTGTAAAAGGTGCACGTTACATTTACAACCATGACATTTCTTCAAAAATGAATTCAACAATACATACATATACACCAACAAACCTTGTAGCACATACAAGAACAAAAACACTAATAACAAAAAATATACAACTTTCCAAAACACATAGTCTTAAAAACCTCCTTAATCCAAAGGAGAAGGGAAACATGGTGGTCATCTCCTTAAGCCTCCTGTGGGATAAGGGTCCACGAAAGCCTCTAAGTGCACTATACACACACAAAATATGGAGTGCCCATTTCCCTTTGATACCTTTTGATGCTGATCATGATGATGTTGATTATATTATGCAAATGATTATGGACCTTATTATAGTATGATGATAGATGTTAGATCATGGATTATTGTTGACTTGATTCAGTTATGATGCATGATGATTATTAGAGACATTTTATGTGTTGACGATGATATACTTCTTAACATGGTTATATTATGGACGTTTTTGGACTTTTGATATTTGCATATTGTGAGTAGACCTAGAAATGGAAATTATTGAATGATGATATAGTTTTTAATAAAACTATAATGATATTGTTAGATTGATTTGATGTTGTTGTGATTCATTATATCTAGATGATTTTAGGAATTATATTTATATTATTTTGGATGTTTTGATATGGCCACGAGGCTAAAGGAGGTATTTGTGTTTTTCAAGTTAAAATATCACAACAAACATCGGGGGATTGGATACCAACCATAATGGAATTCTAGATGAATTCAACAAGGTCTCCATGACAACTAGTATTTGTTTGTGCATGTTTGTGTGTGTTCGAGATTCTCATGGGGGGATCACCTTTAATTGTGACCAAGGGGTTTTATGTATTTCTTTTATTTTGGTCCCTTTGTCTATGTTTGCATGTGTTTATTTTGTGGTGCTTTTACCCCTTTCATTATTCATTAAATGTTGGATAATATTGTGAGTAATCATGTTGTTAATTTAATTAATTAAAATATGTCATAAGAAAGTAATTAATAGAGTTGTTGGCTTTGAATTAAAGTGTTGTAAGAGATGTGTAAGTGATGTGTAAGTTAAATTTTGAGTGTGAAACACTCCACCTGGAAATTAGAAATTTTTCTTGGAGGCTAATTTTCGAGGCTTTTTGGGACAAGTTAAACTTTTCGCATACCTCTTAAAATTAATTACCAACCATACTTATGGTTGGAGAGTTTAGATTAGACCTTTACAATGTTTTTGAGAGGGCAAATTGTAGGTTTTAATTGCACTTTTCTTACATGATTTAATTTCAGTCCTTTGCGGTTTGGGTTGGATTTGAGTGTGTAAGTAGATTGTCATATTATTAACCCACCTATTTATTATGCATAGGCGGATGAAGTTGACTTTTGGGTTGGGGATAAGGATGTGGGATGTGGCATACTACATGGACCCACCTCATCCTCTCCTCTTCCCTCTTCTATAAAATTCTAATTCCTTGCCTTGTTTTAGGGTTGCTTGGTTTTGAGACTTGATTCTTGGGTGAATTCTGGATGTTTTGGGAGCTCTTGCTTTGAAGAAGTGTTTGGAAGATTGTTGCATGCTTGTGCTTCGCTGATTTGGATTGCTTGCATTGGGATAAATCTTGTTGTTTTAGAACTTGGAACAACTCCATCATGGAGAGGTAAGAGCTTGGCTCTTGAAATGCTCTTCTTTATGAATGTGAATGTTAATGTATGAATGTTTTGATATGTTTGTGGGATGTTGGGAAGATGGCCTAGGAATGGTGTAGGAGAATACTATGGGGTTATTTTGTGGGAGGCACAAGTGTGTTTTAGGGAGGTATAAGGGTGGAGGGAGTTGGGATTTGGGTTCCACCTTACAAAGAAATAGCTTGCATTTCTTTACTCGTTATGGGGTGCCATAAGAGGTTGGGGAGACATAAGGAAATGTGAGCAATAAGGCTACTTGGGGAGGACTAAGGGCATGTCGGGATTTGAAATGATATATATATATATATATATATATATATATATATGTTGGAGGGTTGTTCTCGGTGGTGATACCCATTTCCCCTTTGGGAGGCATAAGAAGCATCCCCCATAGTGTCTTGCTCCTTTGGCTTGCTTGATGAAGCCTTTATACTATTATTAAACTTTAATGTAGTTGTAAACTACATTCTATTTTAGACGTGTGTTTTATTAAGAAAATGTTGCTTGTGTGTTTGTGGAAGCTTGTTGTCGCCATGAGTCAAATCACATATTTTATTTCATTGTGGTTGGGGATTATGGGCCAATGAAGAAGGATGACTTCTCCTCTTCATTGGATGTCTTCGTTAGGTGGAGAGCATTGCTTTTCCCCTAATCTTGTTGTGATCAAATTGGAAGAATGAGAAATACACATGTTGTTGTTTTGGAGTAAGGAAAAAGAATAGTTGGAGAGTCCCTTGTTGAGATAAATTTTACTGTAACCTCTCCAACTTGAAGTGGATGAACCTATAAGTGTTTTGTAATGGAAAGATGTTGTGTTGATCATGAGAGTTGTAATGTGAAATGTTAAAGAGATAAACTTTGTCTTTGTTTTGAAATAATGTGAAAGAAATTGCATTCGAAGAATAAAACAAGGATGTTACAAAGTTGTCTTTTGGAATCAATAAATGATGTATTGCCTTTCTCAAATTACACTCTGGTATTAAATCGATCTTTTAAATATAACTGAAATCTTTGTTTGAAGAAAAGAAAGGCGTATGAATGAAATGTAGTACTGTTTTGTGAAGTGCTTGATTTGAAAAGAATAAAAGTTACGCTTTGTCTTTATTATTTGATCGAAAGAATGAAATATTTTGAAACTAGCATTAAATGAATTCATTTGTTAAGCAAGTAAAATAAGAACCACCGAGCTAATTTTGTAGTTTCCATATTTGTTTCACGTTAACCTCTCTAACTTTTATCTTAAATGAACAGACCGAACGTGCAATCAAGAAATAATAATGAAACATTAAAATTGAACATGTTAGGATATAAATGAGTAGAATTAGACAAAAACACTTAAATTAAATCTTTCAAAACCTAGCAAAACTGAGTTCAAAGCTTTCATAGTCGCTTTTTCATCAAATTTGTAAAATTTCAAATTGGAACACAATAAAATAGATCTACATCAAAAACTCATCCTAAAACCACTTAAGAAAAATTATCCATGCCTATTTGACATGTTGAGAGAGGAAGAAGATCGATTGAACAAGTTTTAGAAGTTAATTTTTACCTGGGTGCACTATAAAAGCCTGTAGATAATTTTATTTCAATTGACCCCTTAAACCTTATAAAAATCAAAAGTTAATGATTCTTGAGTAAAGAGGATGTCGAGATATTTCTAGAAAGTCCTTGTTTTCCCAAAACGAGCTCTCTATCAAAAGTTATGGCCTTCAAGTTTTTCCTTCGGTTGGCGTAAGAAAAGAAAAATTGGGAAAAATTTCCTTGGTTGGCCGCCGGGTTCGATTTTTTTCCTTAGCACTTAGGAATTTTTTGGAAAATTTCCCTAATTTTCCCCACAGGCCCATGCCAATCGTAGGCTACCATGTGGCACCACTAGGTGTTGGCGGAGGCGGACCCCTTTGTAAAATTAGCGCATCGAGAAAACTTTTGGGAAAATTTTCCTAATTTTCCCCGCCACCCGCAACAAACTGGTGCTACCACATGGCACCGTGAGGCATCGGCGGAGGAGTGGATTCCTTTTTGTCTTTTTCATTTTTGGAAAAATTTTGGGAAAATTTTCTAAAATTTTCCCATCGGACTCGTAGCCAATTAGGAGTTGCCACGTGGTATCGCGAGGCGTCGGCAGAGGCACGGGTGAATTTTACCCCTTTTTCCTTCGGAGTGATTAAAAATTTTATTCCCATTTTCCCCATGTTGGCAAGAATTTTTCCCAACTATCTCCCGTCGTCGCCCTGCTCTCTCTTGCGTTGGCTAATGAGAAGGCACCACATGTCCCTTGCAGACTTGCAGACTCACGGGTGCACTACTGGATTTTATTCTCACATGGGTAATTTTCTAAAATGTCTCCCACCATCCTGTAGACCCGCCCTTGGGGCAAATTTTCTCCCTTGGGCCTGCTCTTGGGGGAAATTTTCACGCCAAGGCCCGTCAGCCCATAACTTGAGAAATATGAGGAGTTAGGAGGACTTTTTATATCAATGGAAAGTGAGGAAATTTCCTATCTAATGGGAATGATTTAGAGAAATTTTTAATGCATTAAGTTTAAGAAAAATCAGGTTTAACCTTTAAGCCTGTTAGAGAGTGGGTATGGTGAGGGGTTACCCTCTAAACCTAATTAAGCTTTCTAACCCTAAATTTTGGGAATTATGACCTCTAATAATTGTTAATAAAGGAAAATTATATTCTAGTAGATTATAATTTTTCGGAATATGTTAGTGACCATTGTTGTCTTGTAACCTGATTGTAGATTCTTTTAATAAAAAAAATTATTCCATAATTTTCCTAACTAACCCTAGGTTGTTCTTGGGTCTCAAGTGGGTTGTTTTAGTGGGCATCACACTTGGTATTAGAGAAGTGGTTCAAAAGCTTGGGCCATTCAGCATAGTATAAAACTTGAGACATGAACCTTTAACCTAGCACACTTTTAAATATATAAAACAACTTAGTTTAGAAACTACATATGTTAATAAACATGGAAACGAAAAAAATTAGAAAGGTGAACTAACTCTTGCCTTGAGTCTCAGGCAGAGGCACATATTGACGAGGGGTCTTTAAACATAGACCTAGACATACCACCACTAGATCATGGCGTAGCAACCATCCTACCCAGATTTTGCAAACTTTTCGGGATGTTAATGCCACTCTACGTGAAGGATTAGTAGGAGGACATGCAGCCGGATATGATAGAGTCACTTAAATTGAGGGTCATGTATCTCCTCGACCCAGTGAGGAGCATGGAAGAGAGAACTTCCATGCGCAGAGTAAATCGAGTAGAGTCACCACATAGGGGACGGGGTGATCAAGTTTCGGGACACAGAGATAGGTCTTGAAGCCCTAGGATTAGGGATGAGCATACATAGAGGCCTAGAGGCCATCAGACCACAGCTGCAGATCACATTAGGGAGATCATGAAGCTTCAGCCATCAAATTATTCTGGTGACATAGGTGGATTTCAGGCAGAGGCCTAGTTAGTGAGCTTGAGTGGGTGCTTCAAGCTCTTTCCTTGTTCTAACAACACAAAAGCTCATGTTGCGATACATCTACTGAGGGATGGAGCTGGTGTCTGGTGGAGGATAGAGGAGTAGAAGCTCCATGTTGATTCAAATATAGTTACTCAGGAGTTCTTTGAGGAGCATTTCCGAACATATATTTGTCATGGAGGTTCATACAAGAACGGATAGATGAGTTCCATGACCTCTGATAGGCATCTCTTACAGTGGTGAGTATGAGAGTAGATTTTTGGATCTACTCCAAGTATGTTAGTTAAATGTAGGATGAGCGGTGTGGATCCACAGTTCATCCGAGGCCCGAATCTAGACCTTGGAGGTGCAGTGCGGATCCATTTTCCACAGACATTAGCTAAGGCCATCAAAAAGGCCTATATAGTATAGGAGACTCGAGGAAAGACCCAACAGGCTAGAGACCGAGTTCGGAGCCGCATATAATAGATGTAGGACATTAGATCGAGGGGGTCAGTATCTCTTCCTTGTGGTGGAGAGGGTTCAACACAGTCATCTTTTAGACCATAGCAAAGTAGCAACAACAATCTCGCCCACCTTATAGACCTCCACAAAGGTTTGATGCATAGAGAGGTCAGAGTATGAGGCCTCCTCCTAGGGGTCCCATCGGTAAAAAGGGTGCCAGAGAGCTCACTCGGTAGGAGATCACCAGCAGAGTCCTCGGTAGACTATAGTTGGATCATTAGGATCCACACCATAGACCTCTAGAGTACTTTTCTCGGACCTACCGCATAGGGGAGAGTATCAAGCGCTTGTTTTGGTTGTGGTGTTCTTGGACATTTTGGAGAGGCCCACAAAACCCTAATAAAAAGGGTAAGACACGATCTCGGGATGTATGTAGCGGTTGAGAACCATCAAACAAGTCCACAGATGATGTATGTAGTTGATTGACAACCATCAAACAGAGCATCAGAGTATAGTTATTGAGACCACAGGTAGCATTGGTGGCATTCCTACCTCCATTTTGTTTGATTCTAGTTATTTTGATTCTTTTATTGCACCATCTTTAGTAGAGCGATGCAAGATGGTGGTAGTTAGGTAGGGTCATAGTTGGGATGTTAAGATGGCTTTTGGATCTAAGATCTCTGTAGACTCCTTGGTTAAGGAGTGTGTGGTAGATTTGGGACCTTTCACCACTACCTGGACCTCTCGTATCCTTCCTTTGGGCTCATATGGAGTCATCTTGGGTATGGATTAGTTGTCTACACACAAGGCCGGGATGGATTGTACCACAATATTATATCTTATGCGAGATGATTTGGGAGTTGAGTCAGTGATTTCGGGGTCGGGGGACCCGTTTCTATTCACACCATCTCTACTATGCAGCTTAAGTTGTGTGTGTGATGGGGTTGTCGATGTATGTTACCACCCCCACGTGAGATTTATTTTCATATACAGAGCCTATCTCACGAGCACCTTATCGGATGACTAGACCAGAGATCCGTGAGCTCAAGTTATAGCTGGAGGGCCTCCTTGATAAAGGCCTTATCCATCCTAGTATATCCCCTTGGGGTGTACAGGTGATCTTTGTGCAAAAGAAGGATGGATCGTTGCGGTTGTGTATTGATTACCACCAGCTGAACAAAGTAATGATAAAGAATTGTTATCTCCTTCCACGCATTAATGATTTATTTGACCAAATGAAGGGAGCCACAACTTTCTCTAAAATAGACCTTTAGTCAGGTTACCATCAAATGAGGATTTCCGAGGTGGAAATTCATAAGACTGCCTTCCGTATGAGATATGGCAACTATGAGTTCACAGTGGTGCCTTTTGGTTTGACAAATTCCCTTGCAGTGTTTATGAGTTTGATGAATGGGGTATTTAGGACCTTCTTAGATCACTTCGTGCTCATCTTCCTTGATAACATTTTGATTTACTCATGTACTCATGAGGAGCATGAGGATCACGTTCACCAAGGTTATTCAAGTGTCTTCGTGAGCAGCAGCTCTATGGGAGCTTGGAGAAGTGTGCATTCTTTCAGATGGAGGTGCAGTATTTGGGTCATATCATTTATGAGGAAGGTATCACCATCGATCCTTCCAAGATTAGAGTTATTATGGATTATCCAACACCCACTACTGTGAGTGAGGTGCACAGCTTCATGGGATTAGTAGGTTACTACCGAAGATTTGTTCAGACTTCTTTTAGATTGAACACCCCATCACTTGCCTTTAGAGGAAAGGGAAGAAGTTTGTTTGGTTAGACAGTGTGTAGAAGGCATTTAGTACATGAAGGAATGTCTCACTACAACACCTATTCTTGCAATTTCGGATCCATTGTGGTGATTTTTTTTGTTTGCACAGATGCTTCTTTAGCAAGGCTTGGAGATGTGTTAATGCGGGAGGGTAGAGTAGTGGCTTTAGTTCGATGGAGGAAATTTATTCTTGGTTGGAGATTCACACTCGGGCGAGATCACCTGAGTCTTCGCCACTTCTTCACTTAGCCCAATCTCAATGCTTGTCAAAGATGTTGGATGGAGTTTCTTTGTGAGTATGATATGGAGATAGAGCATGTGAAGGGGAAGGAGAATTTGGTGGCAGGACGCTCTCGGTAGAAGGATAGATGTGGCTATGGCCACCTCAAGTAAGCAAAGATTTATCAAGTAGGATTCTTCAGCATCTTCCTCTTAACAGCTTCTACATTGCATATCGAGTAGACATCGAGTCTCGAGACCCCTCGAGGGGAAGTTTAATGGTTTTTCTCTAGAGGCAGATGGCCTTCTCGTGCACAGAGGCCAAATTTATATTCTCATAGATGGAGGATTGAGGGGACATATTGACGAAGCACATCATGAACACTTTTCAGCTCACCCCGGGGTGAAGAAGATGCACGCCACCTTGAGAAATTTGTATCATGGAGAGGACTTCATAGAGACGTGGCTCGATTCGTTTCATGATGTTAGAGTTCCAGAAAGTAAAGGCCAAGCACTAGCATCCAACTGGACTTCTCTTTCCTCATGCTATACAAGAGTGGAAATGGGACACCATTTCCATGGACTTCATTGTTGGGCTACCGATGTCAAGATATCACCACGATGCCATCATGGTCACGGTTGATAAATTGACAAAAGTGGATCACTTTTTTCGGTGAAGACCACTTATACAGCTAGTGCAATGGCATGGGTATATTTGGATGAGATTTTCAGGTTGCATGGGATTCCATGGAAGATCATTAGTGACCACGATCCTTTGTATACTTCCCATTTATGGACTACCACGCAAAGACGCCCTCGGGATGAGAATCAACTTCAACACAACATATCACCCTAAGATAGATGGACAGACTGAGTAGGTGAAACAGATTTTAGAGGACATGCTCAAGATGTATGTGATGGATCGAAGTCTAGATGTGAAGAGTATCTAAACTTGGTGAATTTTGCCTATAATAATAGTTTTCAGATTTGTATAGGCTCGCTCCTTTTCAGGATTTGTATGGTAGAGAGTGCAGGAAACCTCTTAACTGGGACAGGCTAGATGATAGGGTTTCTCTTGGACCATCTTTGTTATAGGACATGGAGAATTAGGTGGTTTCGATCAAACATAGACTGCAAGAGGCACAAAATGGGAAAAGTAAGTATGCATATCAACATAGGACCGACCGTAGTTTTGATGTGGGCATGAAGGTGTTTCTTCATGTCAAGCCACATAAGATCCCTATCCATTATGGAAAAGGTTCTAAGTTAGCTCCTAGATTCGTGGGTCCTTTTGAGATCTTGGAGCGTATCGGCCCTTTGGCCTACCGTCTAACATTGCCACCTAGCTTGTCTCGCGTACATGATGTGTTTTGTGTTTCAATTCTTAGGAGATATGTTGTAGATCCTTCTCATGTGTTAGGTTAGACATCATTGTAGGTGCAGGATAAGGGGCAGGTGATGGTGGAGCCTGTTCACATCCTAGATCATGGGACCACAGGCGTTTGGGGTAGAGAGGTTGATCAGGTCTAGATGCGGTGGAGCAGATATGATGAGATTGCAACTACATGGGAGGATGCTACTTTGTTACGAGTTTAGTTTCCACATTTGTTCCAAGTGACTTCAAAAGGAAGTTGAGTCTAAGGGGAGGGGGTGTAGTGCCCACTACCCTTTCGACACCTTTCGATGTTGATCATGATGATGTTAATTATATTACGGACATGAGTATGGACTTTATTATAGTATGATGATAGATGTTAGATCATGGATTATTGTTGACTTGATTCAGTTATGATGCATGATGATTGTTAGAGACATTTTATTTTTGATGATGATATACTACTTGACATGGTTATATTATGGATGTGGTTTGGACTTGTGATATTTGCATTTTGTGAGTAGACCTAGAAATGGAAATTATTGAATGATGATTTAGTTTTTGATAAAACTATAATGATATTGTTAGATTGCTTTGATGTTGTTGTGATTCATATATTTAGATGATTTTGGGAATTATATTTATATTATTTTGGATGTTTTGATATGGCCACGAGGCCGAAGGAGGTATTTGTGTTTTTCAGGTTAAAATATCACAACAAACATTGGGGGATTGAATACCAACCACAATGGAATTCTAGATGAATTCAACAAGGTCACCATGGCAACTAATATTTTTTTGTGCATGTTTGTATGTGTTCGGGATTCCCATGGGGGATCACCTTTAATTGTGACAAAAGGGTTTTATGTATTTTTTTATTTTGGTGCCTTTGTCTATGTTTGCATGTGTTTGTCTTTTGGTGCTTTTACCCCTTTCATTATTCATTAAATGGTGTGTAATATTGTGAGTAATCATGTTGCTAAGTTAATTAATTAAAATATGTCATAAGAAAGTAATTAATAGAGTTTTTGGCCTTGAATTAAAGTGTTGGAAGAAATGTGTAAGTGATGTGTAAGTTAACTTTTTAGTTGGAAACACTCCACCTTCTTGGAAATTTGAAATTTTCCTTCGAGGCTTGTGGGACAAGTTAAACTTGTCCCATACCTCTTAAATTTAATTATCAACCATACCTATGGTTAGAGAGTTGAGATTAGAATTTTACAATGTTTTTTGAGAAGGGAAATTGTAGATTTTAATTGCACTTTTATTACATGATTTAATTTCAGTCCTTTGGGGTGTGTTGGATTTGAGTGTGTAAGTAGACTATCATATTATTCACCCACCTATTTATTATGCATTCGAGAATGAATTTGAATTTTGGGTTGGTGATAAGGATGTGTGATGTGGCATCCTACGTGGACCCACCACATCCTATTCTCTTCCCTAATCTATAAAATTATAATTCCTTGCCTTGGTTTGGGATTACTTGATTTTTGAGACTTGATTATTGGGTGAATTCCTAGTTGTTTTGGGAGCTCTTGCTTTGAAGAAGTTTTTGGAAGATTTTTGCATGCTTGTACTTGGCTGATTTGGATTGCTTGCATTGGGATAAAGCTTGTTGTTTTGTAACTTGGAACAACTCCATCATGGAGAGGTAGGAGCTTGGCTCTTGAAACACTCTACTTTTATGAATGTAAATGTTAATGTATGAATGTTTTGGCATTTTTGTGTGTTGGTGGGTAGATGGACTAGAAATGGTGTAGGAGAAGACTATGGGGTTGTTTTGTGGGAGGCACAAGTGTATTTTAGGGAGGTATAAGGGTGAAGGGAGTTGGGATTGGGGTTCCACCTTACAAAGAAATAGCTTGAATTTATTTACTCGTTATGGGGTGCCATAAGATGTTGGGGAGACATAAGGAAATGTGAGGAATAAGGGATACTTGGGGGAGGCATAAGGGCATGTCAAGGATTTGAAATGACATATCTATATGTTGGAGGGTTGTCCTCGGTGGTGATACACATTTCCCCTTTGGGAGGCATAAGCAAAGTATCCCCATATTTTTTTCTCCTTTGGATTTCTTAGTGAAGCCTTTGTATTGTTGTTATGCTTTATTGTAGTTGTAAACTGCATTCTATTTTAGACTGTGTTTTATTGTGAAAATGTTTCTTGTATGTTTTTGGAAGCATGTTATTGCCATGAGTTGAATCACATCTTTTATGCATTGTGGTTAGGGCTTGGGGCGAATGAAGAAGGATGAATTCTCCTCTTCATTCGATGTCCTCGTTAGGTGGAGAGCATTACCTTTCCCTAATCTTGTTGTGATCAAATTGGAAGAATGTGAAATACGCATGTTGCTGTTCTAGAGAAAGGAAAACTATAGTTGGATACTCCAGCTTTGAAATAAATTTTATTCTAACCTCTGCCACTTGAAGTGGATGAACTTGTAAATGTTTTGTAATGGAAAGATGTTGTGTTGATCATGAGAGTTGGAAAGTGAAATGTAAAAGAGATAAACTCTTTCTTTGTTTGAAAGAATGTGAAAGATATTGCATTCGAAGAATAAATGAAGGATGTTACAAAGTTGTCTTTTGGAATCAATAAATGATGTTGTTTCCTTTCTCAAATTACAATGTGGTATTGAATATGATATTTTAAATGTAATTGAAATCTTTGTTTGAAGAAAAGAAAGGCGTATGAAGGAAACGTAGTACTGCTTTTTTGTGAAGTGCTTGATTTAAAAGGAATAAAAGTTACATTTTTGGTCTTTATCATTTGATCAAAATAATGAAATATTTTTGAAACGAGCATGAAATGAATTCATTTCTTAAGCAAGTAAAATCATAACCACCGAGCTAATTTTGTAGTTTCCATTTTTGCTTCATGTTAAACTCAGAACTTTTATTTTAAATGAACAGAATGAACCCGCAATCAAGAAATAATAATGAAACATTAAAATTGAACATGTTAGGATATAAATGAGTCCAATTAGACAAAAACACTTGAAAGAAATCTTTCAAAACCTGGCAAAACCAAGTTCAAAGCTCTCATAGTTGTTTTCTTTGTCAAATTTGTAAAATTTCGAATTGGAACTCAATCAAATAGATCTACCTCACAAACTCATCCTAAAACCACCTAAGAACAGTTCTTTGTGCCTATTTGAGATGTTGAGAGAGGAAGAAGATCAAATTGAACAAATTTTATTAGTTAATTTTTACTTGGTTGCTCTGTAAAAGTCGGCAAATCGTTTTCTTGAAATTGACTACTTAAACCTTATCAAAATCAAAAGTTAATGATTCCTAAGTAAAGAGGACGTTGAGATATTTATAGAAAGTCCTTGTTTGACCATAAAAGAGTTATCTATCAAAATTTATGGCCTTTCAAGTTTTTCCTTCACTTAGGGTCAAAGAAAAATTGGGAAAAATTCCTGGCGGGCCCGTAGGCTCGAATTTTCCCTTAGCACTTAGGAAAATTTTTGGGAAAATTTCCTAATTTTACCCACGCCCGCCACCCCGCAGCCATATAGAGGCTGCCACATAGCACCATGAGGTGTTGGCAGAGGGGCAGACCCCTTTTTAAACTTAGCTGCGTTAGAAACTTTTTGGGAAATTTTTCCTAATTTTCCCCGCCGCCCACCACCCCACACCCAATCAAAGTCTACCATGTGGGGCCATGAGGTTTCGGCGGAGGAGCTAGTTCCTTTTTTCTTTTCATTTTTCAAAAAAATTTAGAAATTTTTTCGAAATTCTCCCACCAGCCCGTAGCCAATCGGGAGTTGCCATGTGGCATCGCGAGGCGTCGGCGGAGGCGCGGATGAATTTTACCCACTTTTCCTTTAGGGTGATTACAATTTTTATCCCCACCACCCCATTTTCCCCACATTGGCCGAGGAGGCACCACGTGTCTCTTGTGTACTTGCGAACTCATGGGCACAATGTTGGCTTTTCACCCTGCGCGGAAAATTTCCCAACTATCTCCCACCCCCGCTCTCCCCTGTGTTGGCCGAGGAGGCAAGACGTGTCCCTGCAGACTTGCGGACTTACTGCACTCACGAGCGCACTATTGGCTTTTGTCCCCGCATGGAAAATTTACCAAAATATCTCCCACCGCCGCACAGACCCGCCTGGGGAAAATTTTCTCCCTTGGGCCCACTCTTGGGGAAAATTTTTACCCCAAGGCCCACCGGCCCATAACTTGAGAAATATGAGTTAGGAGGAATTATTTATATCAATGGAAAGGTGAGGAAATTTCCTATCCAATGGAATTGATTTAGGGAAATTTTGAATGTGTTAAGTTTGAGAAAAATAAATTTGAACCTTTAAGCCTATTAGAGAGTGGGTATGGTGAGGGGTTACCCTCTCGAACCTAATTGAGCCTTCTAACCCTAAATTTTGGGCCTTACAAACTCTAATAATTGTTAATAAAGGAAAATTATATTCTACTATATTAGAATTGTTCTAGAACCCGTTAGTGACCATTGTTGTCTTGTAACTCGGTTGTAGATTCTTTTAATAAAAAAATTATTCCATAATTTTCCTAACTAACCCTAGGTTGCTCTTGGGTCTCAAGTGGGTTGTTTTAGCGGGCATCACAAAATCCTTATCTCTCACTTTCAAAGAATACAAAATAATATAGTTTTCCTTTTAACTCTACATAGGTGGATTACCCTTCCCACACTCCCTCCACAAAATACTCACATACTCACCACATCAAACAAGCCTTTTTTACCACAATTATTCCACAATATTTCCAAAATTTATAAGATCTATAGAATAATTGTAGCATCTATATAAAAATTTTGTTTGGTAATTTCTAAGTATTGTGGATATACTAAAATTAAAATATAGTGATAATAATTCATAGAAAAGTCACATATCCACCCATTCTTCATAGAAATTCCACAATTTTTTAAAATTTGACTAAAATTGATCATAAAATTATGGAAACTTCTCGATAGGGACATCCACTTCAAACAACATTATATATGGTCAGATAATTACACATCTTAGTTTAAGAATGCACGAATGTTTTATTGGATGAGCAGAATACACGTCAAGATGGGTGTGCAACATATTTGGAGTTTCACTAAGGATGGACATGGAAAAGGAGAGCATGATGGTGCAGGGGTATGTGTGAAAATATCTCTTGCAAGAGAAGAGTTGAAGTACAAAGATGGTGCTAAATTAAAAGATGCAAAGAGCATAGTGGAATGGTGTATTGACAACATGGCCCAAGGTTCTCAAGAAAATTCCACAATTCACTAGATATTTTTGGTTGATAGAGGAACAAAAAATTGCTAACTATGAGGATTTTATGACACTCACTGGGTCCAATGATATGCACTCATTTTTAGCTCGATGCTACTGTGGGCCGTATGGACAAGAAAGTTGACATTTTTTTGTTCATCTTGTATCAAATTTTTCACTGATGAGTGTGATTCACAAGAATGGGTGGATGGATGGATTTGTAGGCCTCTAACTCTGCTTCCCAGTTATCAACCTCCACAAGCATTACGACTTGTTTCTACAGATGAAGTTACAATATTCAAGGACTTTGACGAAATTTCAATTTTGGTGTGACAAGGTATTTATGGTTATTTATTTAATATTTGTATTGAGTTATGTCCATTGAAAATTTAATATGTAATTTAAATTTGAGTTGTTCAAACTTTGTTTTTTTGTAGGACATGTGTTTGTAGTAATTGCATGCAGAAGACAATGAAAAAGGAAAGACTATTTCTTATGTCGTTGTATCGAGGAAATAAAGAAGTTGACTTCTCCTATTACAGATGGCGAAGATATTGAGTATCCTACAGGGTCAGTGGTAGTTATTGGAACTTGGCTTCGACGGTATCCATTAAAAACTCCTCTGTTTGGGTGTTTGAAGACTTTGAGACACATAGGAAAATACTCTTATATTCGTATCTAGTTCTAGCAACAAATATTCAATTTGAATAGATATCGAGGAAGGCCTAATAACAAGATTCTTTGGAACATCCGAGAGTCGATCATGAAGAAATCTTGTCTCGCTATTCGAGTAGATCCGATCCCGATGGTTCATTAGAATGAATTTACAATGCTCATGTCCTGGTATATATAATTTCTTTGATATTCTTTGGAACATCCGAGAGTCGATCATGAAGAAATCTTGTCTCTGCTATTCGAGTAGATCCGATCCCGATGGTTCATTAGAATGAATTTACAATGCTCATGTCCTGGTATATATAATTTCTTTGATATATATATAAATTTGTTAGTTTAAAGATCTAGATTTAAGTTTGAATATATTTTATTTTAAATTTGTGTATTTTGTATATATAGATAGTATATGGTTTTGATTTGAAACTTAAATTTCTTTGACTAACACTTTTATGTTTAGGTTAGTGGTGCTAGAAAAGCTTCCACCTTCACGTGGTTGGCACTGTTAGTAGAGAATTTTAAATTCTCAAAGCTAAGAGAAGCTTTCATTGTTTGAAAAAGTTGTAAATTTTGAAAAATTTGTAAATTTTGACAATGTTGTAAATTTTGACAAAGTTGTAAATTTTGACAAAGTTGTAAATTTTGAAAATGTTGAAAATTTTGAAAACGACTCCTCCCCAAGTGTTTACAATACCATACCTATGGGTGTGCACCGATATGGGAAGGAAAAAAAGAGAGAGGTTGTTGTAGAGGGTCCCTTCACCGAGGTGTCGATCAAATGAGATGTCTCTAGGTGCCACGACCCACTTGTTTGTAAAATATAGCATTTGACAACCTTACATTGGTTCAAACTGTATCTTATTTCATGTGTTTGCAAACAATATGGTAGTGAGAGCACCAAAATGAGAAGGAAAAACTGAGAGATACTATTGTAGAGGGTCCCTATGCTTTGAGGTGTTGGATCGACGAGGTGTCTCTAGATTCCACGTAGTTTGAGTAGTCACCCGTCGAGTTGAATGATATTTTGGTCTCAAGGCTCTTAAGGGAATACGCCCGAATGAAGTAGCTCGGAAGCAACAAACTTGTCACGCACCAAAACCCACCTCCTCTAGCGTTCACCTAGCCACCTGGACATGTCGACGTAGTCAATTCGGTGCCACGACCTACCGTTTGCAAAATATAGCGTTTGACAACCTTACACTCGGCTCCAATCGCACTATTTCGTGCGTTTGCAAACAATAAGCCAACGAGAGCACCGATATGAGAAGGAAAAAACCGAGAGATGCTATTATAGAGGGTCCCTACGCCGAGGTGTTAGATCGACGAGGCATCTCTAGGTGCTACGGAGTTCGAGCAGTCACTCGTCGAAGTTGAACGATATTTTGGTCTCGTGGCTCTTAAGGGACTACACTCGAATGAAGTAACCCGGAAGAAACAACCTTGTCACGCACCAAAATAGTTCCTTCTCTAGCGTTCACTGGCCACTGAATGGGCCGGTGTAGTTGGTTCATTACCACGACATCCTAAGGCATGACTTCTCACTCCTCACCTCTGTTCATTTCCTAGGACTCAAAACATTCAATGTCACTTGTTTACCTTCCATCTCTCTTGTTCTCTTTGGACTTTCCTCTGTCCTCTTAGGTGCTTCATCACTATCCTTGCTTTGCTCTCTCTTAAGCTATGTTGTTGTGGTGATCTCTCTCCATCCTCTATTGCCCCAGCTATGTGCTTACATGATCATTCTTTTTGCATTATAATAGGATTCTTCATCACAAAACACTACACAGAATTAGGAGTATAAGTAAATCATCAAACAATTAAGGGAACACATGTGAGGACCTTTTATTCATAAGTTCCATCATTGATTGCATGAAATTAATCATCTCTACCTCAAATTAAAGCAATTTCTCCCATCTGAAACTTCAACCCCCAGTCCATCAAGCAAGATCAAGCATTCATCTCTGCAAAGAAGGACATGCGACCATTGGGTGAACATGATCCTTGAAAAAGGGAATGATCTATTTCCTAAGATTATCTCTTTGTTTAGATTGTTCTTGGTCATATATTTGAAAATCAATAGGAATAGAGTTGAGATCAAGAAAGATAAATTCCATTGGGAAAATAATCTCCCATTTGTGAGTGAGATGAATAATTTTGATTCTCATTCCTTGCGAGCTCTGTGTGTGTTTTCATCGACTCAGAGAACTTGTATGAGATTTTTTCCCATACCATCACCTAGAGGTTTTATACTCTAAAAGAAGCCATTTCTGATTTTGAATCCCATGAGGAGAATGTATCAAAATGTTTGGAAGATCTTGGCACAAGAATACATGAGCTTGGTACTCCTCTTAGGGAGAATAATTCCATGAAGAATCTTCAGGATTCAAATTTCAAGAATTGGTTCAGGAAAATATTTGTGACCCTTTCCTTCAATAGTGATACTTTAGAAGCCCTTGTAGAGATCATAGGTTATATCTCTAGAATCCTATGAAGATTTATGAAAAATATTTTAGTCAATGTGGAAATATCAATGCCATTCCTAAGAATTGACTCATCACATTGGAGCATGTGAACATCTTGGAATATGAGAAATTTTCATTTATAGTTTCAGATTTAACAAGATGGTCTATGGAAAGCCTCATCATTCAAGATCTTCCGCAGAGGAAGATCTTGAATGATGAGGCTTTTCCATAGACCATCTTGTTAAAGATTCTTCATTAGAGGAGGATTATTCATGTGATGGGTGGAACCTAAGAATACTAATAAGGTCTTACTGTCAAATTTTTACCCTTTTCAACTTGGGACATCAGAATGCACCACCACATGAAATCTCTCCCTTTCGTCACTTAAGGCTTGTAACATTCTCACTAGGTATGATTCCTCAGCACCCCAACTTGATTATGTTGCCCCCTCTCATGAATACTTAACCCCTTCACACATTATCACCCCTTTAAGTCCCTTTTTCCCTTAATAAATGTGGTAAGGGAAATGGGGAAAACCAAAACCCATTTAGAAACTTTTAACCCTACCCTGTCATGCCATGTAACCCGGGTTAATCCAGAATGGTCAAGGATGAGTTAGAAGGTGAGTTAGCTAGGTTAATGTTAAGAGGTGAGTATAAACATACACTTAGCCATTTTTTTAATCCCTTTTTAATATTTCCTTTTCCTTCATTGCTGCTAGTATTTAGTTATGCTACTAAATTTTCAAGAAACCCTATTGTAAAAATCACATTTTTGCTCATATCTCCTTCATTTTTGCTCCATTTCCCCTGTAATTTTTCCCGTAACTTCTACTCATGAACTCCTTGAAGATGATATAAAAATATTTTCCATTGGTACCCTAAATTTTTATAGCATCCCATTTAAAATTTTAGAGAAAAAACTTTCCTTTTTAGATCCTTGCAATTCTGGAGATCGAAAACACTTGAAATTTGAAGCAAGAAACCATATGAAAATACCTAATCTAATGAAAAAATTTCATCTCAATCCAAATACAAGAATACATGATTAAATATTTATTATTAAATTGGCATATGAGCCTTACTAAAAATAATAAGTTTTGATAACAAAGAAAAAAATTTGAAACCTCTGTGTAATCTTCAATTCTAGAAATATGAAAATTGTAAAACTTGAAAATTGGGAAAATTGTAAAATCTTCAATGTTGCACCATAAGTAACATTAAATATTCATATAGTTCAAGATGAACTCTACCTCGCTTATTTCTATCAATGTTCGCATTAGTTGATATGCAACAGATTGAGTGTTAGCTTTAAAAAAAAAAGTAATTGTATGTATTGCCCTTTTGTAGTTCACCTAGCATGGTTTTGCTTAATGGAATAGGTTTGCTTAACAATTGTACCATGTAGTGCTCCGGGACATGGTTTTTTAATTTTAAATCAAACATACATATCTAGAACTAATTTAAATGGTTATGAAAACATACATAGAAGGATATCATACATGCAATGAAATCAAATCAAACATATAGTTCAGTAATATCGTTATGAAAACCAACACACATGGATATATAAGAATCAAACAAAGTGTGCTCTAGACGCACATCTCTGAAAATATATGTAAGTTCATAACATGTGTACATCTCGAACTAAGTGTGTCATAATGTATATAGGACCACATGTGGTCACAAAAGGCTATATATATACAATGGACTATATGAAGAAACATGTTCACTAGGACCAGATGGCCCATATATATATCTATATACATCTAGGTGGACTATGAATCTACTCATGAAACATTTTCCCTCTCTTCACCCTACTAGAAGTAGCACATCCATGATCTGGGGATGTAGTGGAGGGAGATGCCACTACGGATTTCATCCGTGTGGTCCTAGGCGTCTCTAAGCATGCCTGCAACCTAACCTGCACATTCATAAACAACAAGTTTTTAACACCCAAAATTTTAAAATACATTCAAAATCTAGAAACTTGTACAACTTAGTTAAAATGCATGTGAAATCTTACCGCAATGTCATGATCCCTATCAATTTGTTGTTGACGCATCGCAGGGACAATAGTAGACTCATGAGGGGTAAGCTACATACAAATAATTAATTTTCAAATTAAATATTTCACATACATACAAAATTTGATATTGTAGATTTAAATAATAAGAAATAATGAACCTCCAAAATTTAACAAATTTAAAAAATTGTACCGGCTTAGTGGATTCATGAGATGCTATGGCAAAGATCTACAACAACCTCCACGGTTTGCATATATGGAGGAGTCTCTCTAGCAATCATAAGCTATACAAAAAACATGTACAAATCAATATTAAAATCTACATGACTGTGCACCACATAAAAGAGGTCCAAAGCATGTAATCCACGTGAACTTCCACAATTAGAAACAAAGTGTAAAGAGATTTACAAACCTGCATAAAACTCATGTGAGACGTGCGGTAGCCTCAGTTCCCGAGTAGATGACGACGATCTGCCGGGCTCCTATGTATAAAAGAAAAACATATTAATATGTACAACATACATGTGAAAAATTATAATAATAATCTAGTGCAATCAAATGAAATTAAAAATGTAAGTTTATGCAACTCGAAGCTTACATTTGAAACACGCCCAACCGTAGTAATTTAGCATGTCAACGTCGGATGTTTCCTTCATCGGCACTTTCTATTAAAAATAAAATAAAAAATTAGTTTTTACATGTATGTACATGACGTACAATCAAATACATATATATTAAAATCTCAAACATGTGAATTAAACTATTATATATATATATATATATATATATATATATATATATATATATATATATATATATATATATATTTATTTATTTGAAATTTACTCGTGAAAGACCAATATCAGTGGCATTACCGGCCCAAAAACATTCCCAAAGATCTCATCTATAGAAAAGAAATCTGTGAACTAGCAAATGATGTCTTGCCCTGTAGTGCATATGACACCACATGATCCACAGTGGTGTGGTGTGCTAGAACTAGTGCCTCCACCAACATCCCCAGATGTAATATGGTCACTATGTTGGGTCAGAGTGTTAGTGAGCTCCCTCAATGCATGTAGTGTATCAATCTCCACAACCTCCTTCACTGTAGGAGGGATAATTGAAGGTAGTGGGGGTTTTGGGGCTTGGGGATCCTTGGTTGACCTATGTGTGCACCAAGTCTACTCTGTGCAGAGCCACCTCCTCGACTAAAAATTCAGAAAAGTCAAAATAATTTGGGACCTCATTAAACACGAACTTGCAATATAATTTCTTCAAAAAATAAAGAGGAACCTCATTGTTGATGCATGGTGGATAATCAAAAACCATCCACCATCGGTCCCGAAAATTGTTTTTGATTCGGTCATCATGGCACCAATGGATTGGGAACCGTTTGCAAGTAACTGCAGGGGGCATTGGTTCTAGGGTCGGTAAATAATGCACAAATGAGGTATTTTCCAAGCTTTTTGTCTTTTATGGCCACATGGAATAGTTTATCCGCATACCACCACCTACAGTCACCTCTAAAGGTATTCCATCTATGTATTTGGTTGGTTGCGGAGTCGACTTCGCCAATCAATATTTGCAATGTGTTGGCTAAAGTCATGCGGGATGGATTTGTGGCATGATTTTGTCTTATAGTCTGAATAAGGTTCTCAATAACAATTTTATTTTCTCAGATTCTTCCAATGATATTATCTTGTGTTCCTGCTGGCTCAGTGGGGACAGAAGGAGCCACAGGAGGTGGATCTATGTTTGGAGGAGGGTTTTGAGGAATGTTCGTAGGGTTTTGAGGAATGTTTGGTGGGTTTTGAGGAATTTTTTGAGTTTGCATGATTTCGAGCTTCTTTGACCAACTAATAAAATAAGAAAATTGTATACATAAACAAACATTTCAAAAAACCCATGAAAATGTAAAAAAAAACGTAAAATACAAAAAAAAATCCTAAAATGCAAAAAAATGATTAAAATCGGGGCTTACCTCCTCGTCTTGGTGGCATGGTTGAATCTATCACGATCCGGAAGTCGATGAGTAATTTTGAGGTGATATTCAAAGCTCAAGTGAGAAATGTCTAGGAGAAATCATGGTTTGAAATGAAAAATGGGGAAAATAAGGACCCGTGGGATCTGCTAATATTTGTCTCGAGTTCCACGATAGCATTTTATAACCATGCTTGTGGTTCTAAACCGCGATTGTGGTTTTAGGTTCGGTAATTACCAAACTTGAAATTTAGGAACCGCGATTGAGGTTCCTGAATTTTGGGTTTTTTTTTCCATGGAATTGCCCGCCAACTTTCTTTACTTACCCATAAAAAAAAAGGGGTTTTAAGGCTATGGTTGGCCACAACCAATTTCTTTTGGTTAGTGGTTATGTTTTAAATGGTTGGGGTGGAGGGGCACCGACCCCACTCCTAACCCGTATTAAAATATGGGGTGGGGTTAGGGTCGATGCCCCTCCCCAATAGCTTTAAACTCCCATAAAATATTTAATCCTCCCTAAAGTATACAAGCGGCCAAATACACTTTGCAGCCTATGCAATAGCCAAACATGGGGGTTAATATGCCTGCGCTTTTCTTCTTCTTGCTTCGAAACTACGTGTGTGTGTGTGTGTGTATGTATGTGTGTATATGTGTGTGTGTGTGTATACATATATATATATATATATATATATATATATATATATATATATATATATATATATATATATATAAACATATAAATTTATATATGAGTGTGTATATATATAGAAATATGTGAGAAAATAAATGGTTTGAATTTTAGTTTTATCTAAATGGGTATACTCACAAAGTATACACCTTGAATCTACAAGTAAAATACTTCTAATGAATAAATATAAAAGAGAAAATAATACCCACAAAGGGAAAATGAATGGATCCATGTTTTAAGCACGAAGTTTCTTCAAGGAGAGCTTCCATGTCTCCAATGGCCTCCATGGTTTTATCTTCTCCTCCCTTCTCCCTTAACTGCAAGTGAAAACAAGAAAAATGAGAGAATAGGTCTAAGAAAAGAATATATGAGAACCCATAAGGATTTCTAGGGTTGCTTTTGCCAAACCTAAATCTAAGGGTTGAGAAAGATTAGATCTAAGGGTGTAGGATGAACCCTACATCACTTAAGTGATGGGTATTTTTAAGTGGGAATGTAATAAATAAAAGATGTGTGTGTAATGTCAAATGGGGCCTAAGGGGTTAGACCATGTTGGGTACCCTTGACACCTTAGGTATTAAACCATGTTAATTGGATTTATTTTTAAAATAGGAGATTATTAATTTTACCTAATAAAATGTTGAATTATTTTTGGGACCATTCAATAAATAGATTTAATAAGACCCTTGGGGCTAAATAGAAAAAAGTAAAATGGATTAATATTTGATTTAAGCAATGAAACTTAATAAGCGAAAAAAATTTAATCAAAAAATTTAATAGGGTTGGACCAATGGTAATTAATTATTATTTTCATCTTGACGACTAATTGATAGTTTAAAATTTTATAATCTAAATTTAATTAAAATCTGAGTTAAGGCCTTGGAACTTTTCAAAAAAAAAATATTTCATGATTTTTCTTGTTTTTCTATGCATTTTCTCTTGAGTTCTTGTTGAGAAAAATGTGGGTGTTACAGAGTGTTGGAAACAACATTCTCTTTCCCCTTCACGTGATATATCTCCATGTCATACTCGCATAGTAACTCCATCCAACGCCGCTGAGGAGTGTTGAGATTGGGTTGCGTGAAGAGGTGACGTAAGCTCAAATGGTCTATCTTGAGAATAAACCTCTGCCAAGAAGGAAATGTCTCCATCAAACAAAAGCATGCACAACTATTGCAAGCTCAAGGTCATGAGTTGGATAATTGAGCTCATGATATTTGATTTTACGAGACTCAAACGTAACTACATGGCTATTCTACATGAATACACCACCAAGTCCTACCAAGGAAGCATCTATACAAACAAAGAACTCTCCATGCAGATCCGGCACTAAAATAATTTGATCGATGTAAGGCATCCCTTCAGTGTACTAAAGGCCTTCTCACATCCATCATACTAAACAAACTTCTTCCTTTTCTCATCTGAAGGAAATGATGGGATGCGTAATCTAAGAAAATTTGTAAACAAATCTATTGTAGTAACTCCGCCAACCCCATAAAACTATGCACCTCGATCACACTAGTTGGCATGAGAAAATCCATAATAGCTCTAATATTGGAAGAATCAACGGTGATACCTTACCCAGAAATGATGTGACCTAAGTACTACACCTCGATTGAAAGAATGCATTGTTCTCCGTGTTCCCGTAAAGTCGCTACTCACAAAGACACTGTAGAACCTATCAAAGGTGCTCCTCGTGCTCCTAGTTCTCCTCATGCATACGTGAGTAAATCAAAATGTCATCAAGAAATGAGCACAAAGTGATCTAAAAATGTATGAAATCTCCCATTCATCAAACTCATGAGTACTGCGGGGGCATTCGTCAGACCAAAAGGCACTACTGTGAACTCGTAGTGGTCATATCTCATACAAAAGGTTATCTTATGAATATATGCCTCTGTGATCCTTAGCTGATGGTATCCAGACTTAAGATATATCTTGGAAAATATTGTGGCACCTTGTATCTGATCAAATAAATCATCAATACGCGGAAGGGGGTAACTATTCTTGATCGTTACTTTGTTCAGTTGATGATAATTATTACACAATTACATAGATCCATCCTTCTTCTTTAAAAAAACACCAGTGCACCAAAGAGGATACACTAGGATGGATTAGGACTTTCTCCAGAATGCCCTCAAGCTGAAACTTGAGCTCACAGAGCTCAGGAGTAGTTATCCTATAAGGTGCTCATGAGATAGGCTTTACTCCTAGAACCAAATCAATGTGAAAATATATTTCACGTGGAGGAGGTAACCCCGGAAGCTTCCCTGGAAATACATCTTTAAAATACCTCAAGATATGATGATCATCAAGTGATGACCCACTAGACTCGTCCTCGAGATCTATTGTTAACCATGACAAAGATACAATTGGCAACCTCATCATGCACACTTTGCTTAATTTGCATAGCAGCTTATGGTGTGAATATATGTGGGTCTCCCGAATCGACTATCACTGACTCCACTCCCAAATCATCTACACATGATATTATCTTACACTAACAACCAACCATAGCTCGTGTGCGAGATAACCAATCCATGCCCTAGAATAATCCTGTAGGAACCCAAAGGAAGGATACAAAGATCCAAGGTCATGGAAAAGGGTCCTAAGTCAACTATGCAGTCCTTGACTAAGGATTCCAATATGAACTTGGTTCGGAATCCATCTCCACATTTAAGCTACAACTCTTCCTAACTACCACCAACCTACATTGTTCTACTACAAATGGGGAAATAAAAGAATCTAAGGATCCTGAATCAAATAAAACAAGAATATAAATGCCATCAATACTACATGTCATCTCAATAACCATGCTCTAGTTCTCTTCCTGGAGGTTCTCGACCACTGGATATATCTTGTAGCTCCTAGCCATGTCACCTACAATAGACTCTGAAACCGGTTCCTTACCCTTGTTATTAGTGTTCTGAGGGCACTCTCTCTAATGATTCCCAAGTACTCTGCACCCATAATAACTACTAGGTTCCCTCCATGAGAAGTGACTCCTGCAGGTACTCTAGTGGTTTATGCCATGGATCCTGATGATCCTACTATGGAGTGGTGAGGTTGATCTTTGATGAGCTCGTGTTGATTGAGCTCTAGGTGGTGCCATAGTCTTGACTGGTCCCCTAGGTGGAGGCCCCATATTGCATCCCCTCTAACCATCAAATCACTTTCGAAGCCTAAATGGAGGGTAGTTTTGCTCATCGCTCTTTGTTGAGGTGGCTGATGTGGTAGTCTGAATGAAGACTATGCAGAACCATGTCCGCCACAAGGAGGAGGATATGACCCCCTCGATATGTTATCCTACATTTGTTGGATATGACTTCACACTCTATCTCTAGCCTGTTGCGTCTTCCCCCTGGTCTCCTCCATAATATAGGCCTTCTCAATGACCTATTCTAATGTCTGTGGTAAATGAATGCATACTACCCCTCCAATGTGTAGGTTCAGGCCCCTGATGAACCTATGGATCCTCACCTTCTCATCCTGCATGTAGTCTACAAACTAAAATAGGTCTAGGACATGACTTTTATATTACGCCATTATCATGGATGCCTGACATAGGTTGTGGAACTCATCTATCCTATGCTCAATGAACCTCCTGGACATGTATCTACTCCTAAACTGCTCCTCGAAGAGTTCCCAAGTGGCTATCTCGAAATCCACATAGATCTTCTACTCCTCGATCCTCCACCAAACCCCGACTCCATCTCTCAAAAGGTGGATGGAAACATGAGCCTTCATGTTCTGGTAGATGAACATATCTTGAGGCATCCAATCAAGTGTCCCCCACAAAAGGAGATGGATGGAGTTTCAGGATCTCTCGTATGTGATCTTCCACTCTAGGTTGTCTACCTCTAGGTCTCTCAACATTATCATCATGTTGCCTAGGGCTTCTAGATCTGTTCCTATGTCCTGTATCTCTCTCCCCATGACCTCTTTGTGGTGAATCTCATTTGTTTGACTTCACGTGGGAGTTATATGCCCTATGCTCATCACTATGTCAGGAAGGTGCATGAGCCTCTACTGATAGCTCTCCATCATGTCTTTTGTGTCTCCCACCTAAAGATCCTCCGTGTATAGTGACATTAACATCCTGTAATGTTTAAAATATCTGAGGTAATATGGAAGCTACTACCTAATCTGGGGGTGGTAATTCTAGGTCCACGTGCAAGAACCCCTCGTCTATTCCATGCTTCCTACACAGACTAAGGTGAGAGTTAGTCTATTGTTCTAGATTTTGTTTTCTTATTCTAGGTTTTCGTGTTTTAAAGCATCATGCAATGTAGTGTGATCTAGGTTTAGAGTTATGCTTATGTTTTCTTTTTTGTCTTATGTTTCCCAATGTTCCCTGTGGTCTAAGGATTAAACCAATGGCTCTAAAACCAAGTGTAACAGCTAAAAATTTGACGTTCTAAAATCACATTAACCCTTAAACAATTATTTGGAAGGTTGCGGCAAATTTTTTGTTGTTTTAAGTTACAAGGGTGTTAAACCTAATATACGTTTAATTAATTTCTACCAAGTAATGTTACATTTCATATGATAGATCCGGTCTAGATTATTAATTAAATATTCTTAATCCAATTCTAATGTCAATTTAATTATCATCACTAGATAAGTGTCCATTAATTTCTCTTAGTAGGTTAAATAGTTTCATCTTGGGAGCTAACATCAACCCATATTAAATAAACCCTTATTCTTAGTTACCTTAGAGCACTTAAATTATTTTCTTTAATGTCTATTGAATCATTCACTAAAACCTACTAGAAGGGTTATATTTTTAACTTAATACACTAGAGCCCTAAGTGGCCCCATTCACCCATTTACACATACATTTGATTTATTTAAAATTTAGAACCATGATATGGATATTCTCACCTAAGAATTGTAGGGTTGATTCTTAACCCTTGGATCAAATCAATAGGAACCATAAGATTATATCTACCCAAAAGAAACCCTAATCATCCTTAAGGGAGTATTCTTAAGCATTTCTTACCCTAAGCTCATTCATTTGTTTCTCTTTAGTTTTTAGGTTGAAGGAGTGGATGCCATGGATCTAGGGAAAATCATGAAGGAGTCTTCTTGGATCCAATGTGTAAGAAGAAAGGGATTCCATCCATTTGGCTCCTCCTTTAGAATAGTTGAATCTTAGATTAATCATGCATTCTTAGTTATTTATTGCAATACAAGCATCTATCCTAGATCTGGTTTGAGATCTATTATTGATTTGTTCTTCCTTTTTTATGTTTTCATTGATGGGAAAAACCCCATTTTGTAGATCAAGAATCTTATGCATTTAAATCCCTATATGCAGGTTGGAGTATGGGTCCAAACAAGCATACATCTTGGCCTTATAGGATGGATCTACATTTGGGTGAAGTTTAGATCCATAAGAGTTAATGGTTTGGCTGCAAATATGTTAAAAAAACAATCCTCGCATAAGTGATCGACGTCTCTTGACCGACCATGGTAGCCATTGTCCTACCAATGTCGGTTCCACTATTAGTGCTTTGGTTCATGTGTTAATGATAAGTTTTTTAAGAATATTATTTTAAATGTAGGGGGATAAGAGATTAATTCCATGAGCAACTTCTTATTCAATTTTAAGAAAGCATAACAGTCTCAGAAGCATCGATATCAACAAGGGCACAACAAATGACTATCAAGCTTGCAGAAATGAAATTGGTGTAGTATCTAAAGTGACCGATGTTGGTCACAGGAATACCAACGGTGGTTCTGTCATCAACACCAGTTACTGTCGGATGAGTACATTTTATAACTTTTGACGTATCTTCAAAAAAATTTGATTCACAATTATCTAATTGGGTTTCCAACAATTATTTATTGAATTTAAGGTTTTGTGCAAGTCATGAAATCAATTAAGTTGATAATTAAGCTTGAATTTAACATTTTGAATACTATAAAATGTAACAGTTGACCAATTTTGGTAATATGTACACCAACGTCGGTTAAGACTAATCGGTGTCGGTCACTGTGTTGGCCAAAGAACTCTAAAAATGAATGTATAAAAGAACATAGATATCAAAAAATAAATTTTAATTTTAATATATCAAAACCAAAGAGTGTCTAACTCTTTCAATCCATAATGAGGCTATGACAACCTCCTAATTCACATTTAGATCAAAACATTCAAATTTGAACTTTATTTTTTTCAACATAAGATAAAATTTAAACGTGATATCCATTTAAATCATTCCATTACATGCAAAAAAATTTAAGAGGAAAGAAAGACACATTCCTTAATGAGATTTCTTAAAATATTATTTTACAACTTAATAACAAAATATACAATACAACTTTTCTTTCAAATACAATCTACTAGTCTTCCATGTTAAGTGGGAATTACAAGAAAATTTCTACAATGAAGGATTTATTTTGATTTCAAAAAATACTCCAAGTCCCAATTCTTCTACAAGTGCCCACCATTTCTTAACTATAATCAAAACAACAAAAATTGGGGAGAGGAAACACTCTCCACCCAACCAATAATCCAATGAGGAGAAGAAGTTATCCTCCTCATTGGCCCCCAAACCCCAACCAAAATTCAATAAAGGATGGATCCAACTCATGGAAACTACACAATGCTTCAACATCACAATACAAAATTTCACAACCATATAACACACATTCAACACAAGAAAATAATCACAAGAATGCAACTTTCAAAATACACAAGGCTTGAAATGCAAAGCCAATGGAGCAAGGATCTATGGGGAGATCACTTATGCCTCCCAATGGGATTAGGTGCCCACCTTAAAACCCTCCAAAATAAATCTCAAACCCCTACACAACTCTTATGCCTCCCTCAAGATCCTCTTATACCTCCCACATTCTCTTATGCCTCCCTACAATCTCTTATGTCTCCCTCAAAAGAACCAAGTAAGAAATGCAAGCATTCTCTTATCCAAGGTGGGGCACCCAACCCAACTCCCTCCCAAAACATGAAATAAAATCTTATGCCTCCCTACATATAAAATCCCATAGCCTTCTCCTACACCATACTTAGGCATTCTACCCAAGAACCCAACAAGCATTAAAAAAATCATTTACATGCAATACACAAATATAAATACATAAAAGTAAAAAAAAAAAGAGTGTAGCTCCTACCTTTCCATAGTAATAACTTGATCAAGGAATCACACTCCAAGCTCCTTCAAGCTCAATCAAAATCCAACAAGCTCACAAAATTTCTAATTCCCAAAATGCATGTCCACCTCAATATTACCTTCCACATAGTCGATTACTCGATTCTTTTTGGTGGCGCTATATGGTGCTAGTGGTTGTGGTATCCGTAGAAGACATAGTTTCCAAAATAATTAAACGGGGACTTCGTGATTTCTTATTTACTTTTGGGTCTTCCTATTCTGAGCACTAGCACCTTCCATTATTCTGAACTGAGTCGTGCATTAGCAAAATAACTAAGTCAAGCGTAAGATAAATTGAGTTGTGCATCAAGTAAATACATTGAGTCACATGTCAAAGAGAATCGAGTCACGTGTCGAGAGAATCGAGTCACGCGTCAAGCAAATACGAGTAAGTCACGCATAAGAGAAACCTATGTTGCACGTCAGCAAAAAACTAAGTCATGCATCAACAAACAAACCCCTTTCACGTGTTAGCAAATGCAATGACCGGCATGTCAATGAATATCCTTGTTGCGTGTCAACAATAAACCATTTTCATGCATCAACAAGATCTCCTTGTCACCCGTCCATAGAAAACCTTTGTCACACGTCAGCAAATATTTATAGTCACGTGTCAACAAATAGCATTTGTCACCCGACTGCAAACTACTAAGTAATCAAATGATAAATTTGTATTGTGCTCTAGTGCTTAGAGTATGCAAGTTCACAACTTCACGGTATTGGTAAGGTACTGGTGGTAGTATACTACCCAACGAATCACCTAGGTTTTTATAGGAGATGTTTTCAAATGTAGGCAAAGCCGACCCCAAAAATATATATATTGTAAATTTTAGGTGAACAGGACACTGACTGCTCGAAAAAATCACCTTTTCAAATTTTCCTAAAATGAAATTTTCACCATATTACGAATATTCACCACTAAAATTATCCCTAAGTTATATATATGTGCATGGATTTACTCTTTGTAGTAAGAAAAAGTGAGAGAATTGTATTGTATTCCTTAAGACTAAATAAAGGAGAAGTTTGACTTGTTTCTGGTGGATGTAGCCCAAATTGGGTGAACCACACTAAATATTGGGTTTATCTTGTGATTGCATGCTTCTTTTATTTATGTTTTAATTCCATTTTATTGCTCATCTGTGTTTCGATCCTAACAATCCTAAAGAAAATTTTAAAATATGAGAATGCAATTGTATTTTATTTATTTACTTGATGAGAAATAATTATTAACTTAAATTGTGAGAAGGGCATCCACTCAAATTATTTCCTAGGGCGCTCCTAACTTTTAATTCGGCTCTGTTTGAGGGGATCCGGTCTTCAATTGTGTAGGTATATATGAATATGGTCTTAAATTTTTCCATACATGTAAATCAACTATTCATTCGCATCCATATTCCATTAATATTAGGCAACAACTATTCTTATAAGTCATTGATTTGTTACATTTTTAATTTAGTTTTTCCAAAAATCGTCATATATGCAGATACAATTTTAACCCCTAACCTATCACTTTATATTCCATATGCCTTACTAATTGTGGTACATGGTCACGTTTTGGGTCACTTTTTGCATTGCATCTATCTAAGCTAAAAATTAGTTTGACTTTTCCACACAATTGACATGTATACATGATGTATGTCCACAATTTATAACAGAATAAAAATTCAACTCTGTTAAGAAACCAAAGTACATGAATGTATCGAAAAAGAAAAATTAAGGAAAAACAAAACAAACAAAGCCGACTTACCATTGCAGGAGGTTGTGTTGATCAAATGCCCTAACCAAATATCTGACGCTATCTAACAATGGAGAAGCTAGTGGAGGGAGGCATGTTTTGACAGCTGATAAGGTAGTAAAAATGAGTAAATACAGAGGTGGGGATGCAATAACAATACTTGTCATTTTTGCTTAGTCACAGACATTTTGTCGAACATATTATGCATAACCACGTCCCAGATGCCTCCGGTATAAAAAACGAATGCAAATGTGGGAAAGAAACAAAATCCATTACAAACTATTGAATCACGACATATACATTTGGGTAAACTAAAAGTCACTTAGGATAATAAGAATAAATTGAACGATTGTGACTTCCATCCTCTTTCCTTTAGAAGTACTTGCGCGGTGCAAGAAATAACTCAATCTCATACATTTGGCTGAGATATGGACCTCTAACACTCACCGATTATTTCTAGGTAAACTAAAAGTCGCTCCAAATTATATATTTTTGGGTGAAGTTAAAAATTATATCATCCCCTGGGCAAAATGTTTTGTGCAAAAGTTATACAAAAATTGCACTTATTTGCTTGCCTATACAATCCAAACTCCGAAAGTTGGATGTCCACAAATAAATAAACTCCGAACATATATCTCAACAACAATATTGAAGAAAAAATTGTCAATGTTGTATGTCTGTTCGAGAAGTAGCTATAAGAATTTCAACTCTCACAAACATAAAAATGGACAAGAACTAGATAGATGGTAGTGTTAAAGACAGCTGAACGTAAACATCGAACCCCACTACAACAACCAAACCATTACGTCACACAGTGACTTTGTTTAAAGCAAGGGAGGACAATTTTTCTTCAGCCTCGGTGAAAAATAAAATGATAATCCACTTTAGTTGCTTTGTATCTACCCACATGAGTTAATGCCCGAATGAGGTACAACAATCGTGGATGGTGTCCAATTATTCTTGTTTTTACGAAGATTACGTACCTAGCAATATAAACAACTCGAAATTAGAAAACATGAAGAAAAGGCCATTATACTTGCGCAAATTGCAATACAATAATAAAACCATCTTTAGAGTAATTGTTAGTTTGAAAGTTGTGAAACTCGTGCATGATTTAAATAGCAGCTTAACAAATCAGGAAAATTAAATATGAAGTCTCAAACAGTTATAGTAATTATAACGGGTCGTCGATAGGAGCAGTACCAGGATGACGCAGCAGAGGCGGCAAAATCTAATTATACGTCACTGCCATTGCTGACATGTCAAGCATAGCCAACATAAATCTTCGTCAGCAGTGACGCCCAATATATCCACTCACGCTACATTTACCCACGTTTTCATTTGACCGCCTCTCTTCACCTCTATAAATACTTGAAGCCTCTTAAACAAAGTTTGCATCCATAAAATTGCAGAAGATCTCTGTGTAATTGGTTATTTTGCTTTTGTCTGTCTTTCGGACATAGAAATTAGGGCAAGAATATGGTGAACTCTGCTATGGGAAAGCCGTTACCCCTGACTAGCTTAAATCACATATCTATTGTATGCAATTCTGTTCAGGAATCCATTAATTTCTACGAAAATGTGCTCGGATTTGTGCCCATTCAGAGACCGGGGTCTTTCAATTTTGACGGAGCCTGGTAATCATTCTCTCTTATTTCTCTTTGTCTGAATACCAACTGCAGTGAGCTGATTTATTGCTCTCTTTTGCAGGCTCTTCAATTATAGGGTGGGTATACATCTGCTACAATGCAACAACCCACAAAATTTGGCTAGGAAATCAGAAATTAATCCAATCGACAATCACGTAATATCGTTTCAGGTGGGAATCTCGGTTTGCCTTATATCTGGTTTCTCTATTGTTTTTCATTTATTTATCTTGTGTTGAGAATTCTGTTTTGATACTTTGTGTTGTGCGAATATAAAGTGCGAGAGTATGCAAGCAGTGGAAAATAAATTAGAGGATTTGAGGATAAAATATGTGAAGCGAAGAGTGGAGGAAGGAGGTATTTATGTGGATCAGATATTTTTGCACGATCCAGATGGTTTCATGATCGAGATATGCAATTGCGAGAATCTTCCTGTGGTGCCATTGGGAACTTCCGCTGCTTGTCTCAGATTACCGTCCGCCATTAAACACAGCAATAGTAAACAATCTTTGCTTGTGCTCGGTGGCAATACAGAGCATCACCAGGGGTTTGCCATGTGCGGCTAAACCCATCTTACTTTTTTCGTTGCGGCTTTCCCTGTAAATCTTTTATTTGATTTCCTTATTTTGTTCCATTTATATGGAGTTCCAATATCAACAAATTTATAAAGTTTTCTGTTATATTAGCCTTTTCAGCAATGCGTGTACGAAGGTTTTTAATAATAATAATTGTTTTATAGTTTATGATGACAGACGCTTTATAACATATAGGACTACCTCATATTTTTATTAGGGGACTTCTAGCATATAACATTACCTCATACTCTTAGCAAAAGGCACCTAAGTATCTCATATTTCATATCCGTGGTTTATAGCATATAGGACTACCTCCTAGACATATATACTCTACTCCCTACAGGATTTGAATTTGTGACCTATATTTCAAGAGCACAAGTTATTCATCGTTAAGCCACCTCAAATGTAAGGAACTACAAAAGGAGATGAATCTTCTTGCAAAATAACATAGAATAATATTTTAAGAGAAAAAAATTTATAATTTACTATTAAAAGAATAATATTAATACAATTATTTTTATATTTTTATGGATCTAAAATAAAGGTTAAATAAAGAATCAGTTTAAACTTTAAATATGAATATGAAAGTATGCACAAAAGTATAAAGAAGAAGAAGTGCGTAAATTAGGTATGCACAGCTTCTTTGTTTATTTGTGCTACTTAAAATTTTAATATATATTCATTACGTACAGGATGAAGAAACTAGAAACGTATATAACCATTGAATTTCTTATCATTACATAAATGAATTATTTTATCTTTATTTAATCTTGCAAGTTTATAACCACCTTATTGTAAGATTCATAATTGAAATTAAAGGAAGAAGTTCACAACGCTCATCTTGAGAATCAACACGTTGCTGCATTGAAGAAAATATTAATTTCTAATTGAGAAGAAATTTAATCAATTTATCCAGTCAAATGTCAATGTAGATAATTTGATCACATTTGTGAGAGGTGAGGTGTTAAAAACTATTAAAATATTCAAGTAACCCAAAACGTTTACATACTCAATGACACTTTGTTATAGAAAGGAACGTGGCATTATTTAGCATTCATTTGCTGCAGTAATCTCAAAATCAGAACTAAAACATACTTAGACTTTGTTAAAAATATGACATTATTATGGACATTACAATAATATATGTGTTACTCTTGTGTTCTGGACTTGACATACCTAAACCGTACAAAGCTCTTTGTAAGTTTCGCTCTCTATACTAAATCTTCTCTCTATACAATTAATATGGCATGCCGAACTACCAAGAATCTTTAAAGTTCTCATGAACTGACATTTCATCATTGATGAAAATTAATTTACTTCTTCCTCCAGTGCTAGAAAACTAAAAACTATTACACACATTATGTTCTGAAACTCTCTCCAGCCAATGTAGACCAAGATTTTCATACTTGTCACCAACATTAAGTAATAGGTACACCATCTATCTAAAAATGTCATTATGATGCCTTAAAGATTAAATATGAAACCGCTTGTGTATTTTGTTCTCGGAGTGTTAGATTTTGTTGATGCTTTATAGACTACTCTTATCATATTCAACATGGAAAACAGGAAAAGTTGCAAACACATACACAAATGCCAGTTTGTTTTCTATTCGATGCAAGATTGCTAATGGAAACATATGCTAGTGCATTTATTACATCTTCAGTAATTAACAAAATGATTCGTAAACTATATTGATTTCATCTAATACCTTTATACACTTGATAATCTAAAATTCACTCATGAAAGTTAAATTTTCAACTAGCGTATTCTTCCCATTGACCAAATAATCATTTTACTCGCATCCTCTTGTTCTCTTCATAATTATACAATCAACCACAATTTCTATCACTTTATTAAACCTTCTCACGTGACTCTTGTATTTTGTTCAATTAAATTTTAGAATCTAAATTTACATCTTTGTCACTTACATCTTCCTCATGATAACAAATATACTAGTAGATGTATGAGAATCCATAATCCCATATTGTTGTTGCATCTCATTATTGTTTGCTGCAAGTTTTCTCCAAGTTTTTCATTTCTCAATTTTCTTTCACTTCGACATTTTTATATACACATTTTAGAAACCATTCTTTTTGAATTTACCAAAACAAAGTATCCATCCTATAACTATGCTCCATGCATTTAAGATTTACATGTTGGGGTTAGACCAAACCAGTTGTATAGACATATATCAGATTAAAGCATACAAGCAATAAACACGTAAATAACCAACAGAAGAAAATACACAAGATATAATGTGGTTCACCTAGTGTGGGTTACGTCTACCAAGAAACAACCAATATATTATTTTAGATCTTTCATATCTTACATGATGTACAATACTTTTCCTCTCACAAGCTTCTCTAAGCTCTCTCCAAGAATTCCTTCTTACAATTCTCTCAATCTATATCCTCTAACCCTAGTTTTCTAGCTTATATAAGCCTATACAAACTTAGGACACTTTAGTCATTCATTTACAACCATTAGATCAAATTTATAACAAAGATTAGATCTAATTCCTGTGACTTAAATATAAACAATCATGAACAGAAACCGATGTCGGTTATCCCAACTGATGTCAGTTTATGTCAACCAATGCTTTGGTTGGTTTTCTAGATGATCGAAGTGGTCACCCGACCGATGTCGATTCATTGTGTAAACATGCAAGTTGTAAATATGTTCATTTGTGAAGTAATTTATTTCCAAAATATCAACAATCTCCCACTTGGAGATAAATTGTTGCACTATCCGCACAACTTCATCGTTGATTCCTTTCCTGGATTTATTTCTTCTTATTCAAATCACAAACTCGAAGACCAATAGAAGTGGAGTGTAGCTCAACTCTCTCCTTTGCCAACAACTTTGTTACCATATTTGTAGGGTTCTCATTCATATGTTTTTTTCTAACTTCACTTGCCCATCCTCCTACACTTGTCGTACAAAGTGATACCTCAATCGAATGTGTTTCATTCTTGAATGAAACATTGAGATCTTTGCCAAATGAATTACACTTTTTCTATCACTTTGTAAAATCTACAAGCCTCCCTGCTTTTCCCAACTCTTCCTTGAAATTTCTCATCCATATCATATCTTTACTAGCCTCTGTAGCTACAACATACTTGACCTCTGTAGTAGACAAGGCCACAACCTTTTGTAATCTTGAAATCCAACTAACTGTCATCCCACCTACTGTGAATACATATCAAATGGTGCTTCTCCTACCATCGAAATCTCCAGCCATATATGAATCAACATAGCCTTGTAAAGTAGTATCTGACCCTCCATATCATAATAGCATACCGGATGTCCCTCTCAAATACCTAAGAATCCATTGGACTACTTTCCAATGCTCTTTACCTGGATTGTCCATAAATCTGCTCCTCACAACTCCCCTACACCGTGAAATGTCTAGTCTGGTACAAACAATATCATACATAAGATTTCCAACTGCTGAAGCATATGGAACTTGTGTCATGTACTCTACCTCCTCATGTGATGTAGAACATTGATATTTTCTCAATTTAAAGTTTCCAGCCATAGTTGTACCTACATGTTTTATATCTTGCATTTTAAATCTTTTCAACACCTTATTGATATAATCCTCCTGAGACAAATACAATTTTTTGTTCTTCTTGTCTCTAAGAATTTGCATGCAAATAATTTTCTTTTCATCTCCCTAATCTTTCATTGCAAATGTGTGAGCTAATTTTTCTTTAAGCTCACCAATGTCCCGCATACTAGATCCTGCAATAAGCATATCATCCACATGCAGTAACAAAGTAGCATAGCTCCCATTTTCAAGCTTCTTGAAATAAACAAAATGGTCAGATCCACATCTCATATAACCATGATCATGGATAAAATTGTCAAACCTCATATACATTGCCTTGGAGCTTGTTTGAGACCATACAAGCTCTTTTGCAACTCGCACACATGTTTCTCTCTCTTTGTTGACTTTATAACTAAGCGGTTGAATCATATAGATCTCCTCCAAATCACCATGAAGGAAATTCACGTTAATAACCAGTTGTTTTAAATGTAGATATTTTATTGCAACTAGAACCAAAAGCAAGACAAATAGAAGTCATTTTAAGTACAAGAGAAAATATCACACCAAAAGCAATACGTGGATTATGTATAAATCATTTTACCACAAGCCTTTCTTTGTATTTTTCTGTCACCTTTTCCTTCTTGATCTTGTAAACCCACTTGTTCTACAATGTCCTCTTACCTGTTGACAACTTGACCAAATCCCATGTCCTGGTTGTTTCAAAGGATCCATATCCTCATCCATGCCATGTTCCCACTCAACATGGGTATCTTGTTGCATTACTTCTTTAAAAAATTCTGGTTTACCACTATCAATCAATAAAAGATAAAATAATGAAGGAGTAAATCTTTTAGATATTTTCTTTCTCTTGTACACCTTCTTACATAATTTTGGGATGCGTGAGGCTCATTTTGGACCTCCTGGACATTCGTGTCCAAATCTAACAGTGACCGATGTCGGTCTCCTCTAGCGATGTCGGTTCCTCTATAGCCGAGGTCGGTTCACGTAACCGATGTCAATCCTACTGACTCGACGACACCACAGTCACCCTAACCGATCTTTGGTGTCTATGAATTTTTGTTTTAAATCTGAGAATGCACAATTCTCAACAAAATCTTCACCCAATTTATTCTTGGGTACCAAAACTTGATCCTTGTTCATTCTCTTTTCATTTCAATCAATGTTACGACACCTACAAATCTTAACATCTTCTGAATTCCAAAACCATAATCTAAAATCACCATAACCATAACTAATGAAATTGCATCTCTTGGATTTGGCATCCAACTTTTTCCTATTTTCTTTATCAACATCCATTAAAATTTCTGAACCAAATACTCTAAGAAAATAAATATCTACCTCTTTTCTAGTAAATGTTTCTTTTGGTATTCCACCATTCAGTGCACTTGAGAGGTCACATTTGATCAAATATATCGTTATATCTACCGCTTTCGCCCAAAACTGCAAGGGTAATCCAACATGTATCCTCATGCTTCTAGTACATTCCATAATAGTTTTTTTCATTCTTTTATGCCACTCCATTCTCTCGTGGAGTTCTAGGAACCATTATTTCTCTGTGTATTCCATTCACTAAACATTAATCATTGAAAACCTTGTTGCATATTGATCACCACCACCGTCGAGATCTAAGGAACTTCAACTTCAAATTATTTTGATTTTCTACAAGGGATTTCCATGTTTTAAATGTTTCAAAAACATTAGATTTATGTTTAATATAATAAACCCATACCTTTCTTGTGGTATCATCAATAAAAGTCACATAGTATTGGGATCCTCCATGAGAAGCTACTTGGTGGTCCCCATACATCTGAGTGCACAAGATATAATTTTTTACCTTCTTTTTGCCCCAACTTTAAGATACCTCACTTTATTTTACTTTCCAAATATACAATTCTCACAGAAATCAATATCTACATATTTCAAATCTAATAACTTACACTTTTCCTTAAACATCTCGCATTCCCTTCTTACTCATATGTCATAGTTGATTATCCCACATGCTTGCATCTAAACATGAATTAGTTATCATAGAAAAATAATCAACAATATAGGAAGACAAATATAATGTTCCTACCTTCTTGCCTTTTGCTACAATGAGCTCCCTTGGAAACTTTCCAAAAATTGGTTGTGAATGTAACAATGCACTATCTTCACCTAATTGTCATATAGAAATAAAATTTCTCCCGAGGCTTGAAAAATTTCTCACATCTTTCAATATCCATGTATTTCCATTCTACAATTTAAGATAAACTTCACCTTTACTAGTAATATTGTATTGTTCATCATCTTCTAAATGAAAATGCCCAAAATTACCCTGGACATAATTTCTAAATTAACCCTTATTAGGGGTGGCATGGAAAGAAGCTCTTGAATCTAAAACCCATGATTCAATTTTACTATTCAAGGAGATAATAATGGTATCTTGCATTACCTCGATGCTACATTTTCTTCTATACCTTTCTCTAGTAAATTCTCTTTGTTTTTCTTGAACCAACAATCCTTCTTTGCATGTCTGTTCTTTCCAAAATTGGAGTAGGTTACTCCTCTATCTCTCGAATATAGATCTGTTATTATTTGACTTTGATTTTCCATTACTCTTTCTCTTGGATCTCTCATTTTTCCTTTCTCTTCTTTCTACATTAAAAGCATTCCTAGATGATAATTCTACTAAAATTTTCCTTTGTATTTCTTGATTTAGATTATACCAATCACATCATAAAAGTTCAAACTATTAGTAGCAAATATTGTATTAATAATCGACATTAGAAAATTATCTCAACTATATGACAAATAACATGAGAATAAAAATGCTTTCACTTCATCCTCAAAAGGGATGTTAACCTATTTTAATTGATTTACAATAGAACTGAAATCATTCAAATGATTAGACATAGATCCACCTTATTGCATTTTAGAATTAAACAATGCATTCATCAAATAAACTTTATTCAATGTACTTCGTTTTACATATAAATTAGCTATAGATTTCATTAATTCTAATGTGGTTGATGCTTCGTTATATTCGAAGTCAAAAATGCTGCCAGGTTTAATCTTATAGATCCCAGAGCCTTTCTGTCTAGAAGCTTCCCTTCTTCGTCAGTCGTCTTTACAGGCCCTTCCTTCTCATCCAAAGGTAAATACAGATCTCTCGTGATACTGAGATAACCCTCCACCTACATATTTCATAGCTGATAATTACGGCATTAAAATTTATCTACTTTTTATTTACTATATTTTTCCATTGTTATGCTCCCACTTAATTAGAAATCCCTGTGAGTAAATCTTTCAACACACATAACCCTCAAACAAAGCTTTGATACCAATTTTTGGGGTTAGAACAAACCAATTGTACAAATATATATCCGATTAAAGCATACAAGCAATACACACAGAAATAACCAAGAGAAGAAAATACACAAGATATAATGTAGTTCACTCAACGTGGGATACGTGCACCAAGAAACAACCAATATATTATTCCAAAGGTTGTACAATTGAAGATCTATAATCTTCCACACCTTACACCATCTACAATATTTTTCCTCTTACAAAATTCTCTAAGCTCTCTCGAGAATTCCTTATTACAATTTTCTCAATCTATATCCTCTAACCCTAGTTTTCTAACTTATATAATCCTATACAAACTTAGGCAACTTTAGCCATTCATTTACAACCATTAGATCAATTTTATAACAAATATTATATCTAATTCTTGTGACTTAAATATAAACAATCACACACAGATGAATGATGCCATTTATCCCTACCGATTTCATTTATCTCAACCTGATGTTGGTTTGTCTCGCTAGGTGACGGATGCCATCGGCGATCGATGTCGATTCTTATGTAAACCTACAAGTTGTAAATAAGCTCCTTTGTAAAGAAATTCAGCTCCACAATCTCAACATGACGTGATAATTTAGGTCATGTTTTTTTCTTTCTTTCACTTGTTTATGTATCTCATACATATATATTGAAAAAAATCCTTTCCTACAAAACTTATTCTATTGATATAAAACATCAATGTAGTTGGGAGATTAAAGTAGTTCATTCTTCTCTAGGGAATGTAACCAAAGTTTGGATAAAAATATGGATTTAAAAACAAATCATAATCATAAGTAATGAAAGAATCATTAATGTATATGCATTTCATAAAAGTTAGGATTATTTGATAGTTCGGTCTACGATATATCTATCCATTTCGACCTCTCACTCTCTACTCACTCACTTCTCATTCAAACCCACACATATATTTATTCTATCATACTTTCAGACACAAATCTACACATTATTTTCCTTTCCTAATTATGTCCCTATTAGAAAAAGTTCTTAATTTTGGCCCTAGTCTATTATTAGGAAAAGAAAACAAACGATTTACTTTTTACATGCTTTTAACTTTATTTAGTTCGGTTTTAGATTGAATTTTCAGTAAAAGAAAAGAAATCAAATATTAGTGTATTCATGTACAAGCATGCACTATTTTAAGTTGATAGTTCTATTATTAAGATGTTATATATTTAATGGTTGAGTCTTCGATTATTAGATGAAATAACTCTCGTATTGGAGGTAATTGTTAATTTTTGACACACACTAAGTGTATTGAATTGAAGCTCTTACGGAGATATATATATATATATATATATATATATATATATATATATATATATATATATATTTCACAAAAGTCCTAATTTGATATTGGAATACTTTGTTTATTTTCTATATTCTTTATGTTATTATAATTATTCATTGTTTTATTTTCCTAATTTCTACAAATTGGTATCGAGTGTGGTTTTTTCCACATGTTTCTAATCGACAACAAGTTGTTATGGCTTCTATATCTCGGTATGCATACCACCACAATTTACAGGAAATAATTATGAGTATTGGTCATTAACCATAAAGGAACTATTCAGATACCAATATGTGTGGGAAATTGTAGAGAATAGGAACACAGAGCCCACAAATGCGAGAATAGATAAGACACTCTAACAAGTAGAGAAATACACTTTGAAGGAATTAAGAAAGAAAGATGGAAAAGGGTTTTTCTATATTCATCAATCCATGCATGAAAGAATCGTACCTAGAGTGGCAAAAACCAATCAAGAAAAAACCACATGGGACACACTTCAAGTGCAATATCGAGGCAAGGAGAAAGTAAAAGCGCTAAGCTAAAGTTACTTCATAGAGATTTTGAAAATATCTCAATGAAAGATTCAGATTCTGTAGAATCATTCTTTACTTTTGTAGTTGGCCTATTCAATCAAATCAAATCCCATGGAGAAACTATTGAAGATAAAAGGATTATTGAAAAATTTCTTAGGATTTTTCCTACTAAATTTGATCCTTTAGTAGTTGTTTCTATTGAAGAAACTAAGGATCTAAGTTAGTTTTCAATTGATGAGTTGCATGCATCACTAATAAATCATGAACAAAGGTTGAATAGATCACATGTAGTTGTAGATCAAGATTTTTCATCACAGGTATCAAGAATTCATGGAAGAGGAAGAGGAAGCTTCAGCCCTAGAGGTAAAGGAAGAAGTTCATCTAGAGGACACAAAAGTGGTCCATAAAACTCAAGTGGAAGAGGACATATTCAAGAGAACAATCATAATCATTTTTCTAGTCAGAGACAAGATAAGTCACATGGGAAGTGTCACTAATCCAAGAGATATGGGTAGTATTGTTATGATTACATGAAAACGTAGTATGATCAGAACAAGCATAATCAAAATCAGGTTGGGATCTCTACTCCAAGCTCCATGTTTATTGCATGCACAAATATTTCTGAAGAAACACCTTCTTTATCACCTATTGAGTGTAATCTATCACAAGAGAGTCCTAGTGATGTATGGTATTTGGATTCGATTGTACAAATAACATGTCAGGTAATTTAGATTTATTTTCCAATTTGGATGAGTCAGTAAAGATAGATGTTACTCTTGGGAATAATAATACCATGTCTATTAAAGGAAAAGAAACAATCAACATTCTAAATAAAATGGGGAGAAAATTTTTATGCACGATGTTTATTATTTTGTAGGTTTGAAGCACAATATTATGAGCATTGGTCAATTAGTACAAAAAGGATACAAAGTTTACATTGAAGACGACAAATCTGTGATCATGAATAAAGATCCAAGTACTTAGCTAATTAATAAAGCAAAGATGACAAGCAATAGAACATTTCCTTTGAAGATTAGACCAGCCACATCCAGAGTTCATAGTACACATCAATCCGGAGCTAAAGAAATTGAATCATATTTTTAGTCAGTTGAAAAAGATGAATCATGGCTATGGAATCTTAGGTTTGGTCATTTAAATTTTGAAGGTTTGAATTTATTACATAGGAAAAATATGGTAAAAGGTTTTCCTTTGATTCAAAAACTAGAGAGAGTTTTTGAAGGTTGTATTTTATAGAAGCAAGATAGACAATCCTTCTCAGTTGGAAAAATAGCAAGAGCAAGCTCACAACTTGAAATTGTTGACTTATATTTATGTTGACCTATGTAAACAAATTCTATTGAAGGTTGATCATATTTTATGGAAATCATTGATGACTATACATAGAAGAAATGGGTGTACTTTTTAAGAGAAAAATAAGATGTTTTTAATGAACTTCATCAATTAAAGACCTTAGTGGAAAATTAAAGTGGGTACTACATCAAATTTCTAAGCATAGATAGAGGAGGTGAGTATGATTCCAATACCTTTATGAATTTTTACAAATATCATGGTATACACATGCAGTTAACTACTAGGTATACACCATGGTAGAATGGTGTAGTAGAGATAAATAATAGAACCATCATGGAGATGGCGAGAAGTATAATGAAATCAAAACATATTTCAAATGACTATTGTGTAGTAGTAAATAACTGTTGTTTACATCTTAAACATGTTTCCAACCATTTTTTTCAAAACATGGTTCCTCAACAAGTTTGTACTTACATGAAACACAATATTTCTCATTTTAAAATATTTGGTTGTGTGGCATAAGCACACATTCTTGATGAGATAAGGAATAAGTTAGACAACAAAGGAGAAAAGTGCATATTTTTTGGATATTCAAAAAATTCAAAATCTTATATGTTGTTTAATCCGAGTTACCAAAAAGGTCGTAATTAGCATAGATGTACAATTTGTTGAAAATAAGACATGGAATAGAGGTATTGAGATAACATTCATTGTAGAAAAAACTATTCCTCATGATGATATGATAGATCAAAGTATAGAGCAACAAGGTATTGTATCTTCTTTGAATATTCGACATGCACCGCAAGTTGTAGCACAAGTTGCAGCTCCATTTGTAGATAGGAGTTCTCTAAGATTTCAGTTATCTTCAACTATGCAAAAGACAACAAAAAGTACACCAGAAGAAACTCCTTCAGTTCAAAATAGTCTATCATCAGATAGCCTTTTGTAATGGAAAACAAAGTGTCTTAGTGAGATTTATGATGTTAATACAAATAATTATTTTTCAGCTTTTGCATTATTTTATCAAGTTGCAGATCTAGTATATTTTGAAGAGGCTATAAATAATGAAGTTTGAGTTCAAGCCATGGATGATGAGATAAACACCATAAAGAATAATTAGACATGGGAATTGGTAGATCTTCCAAAAGGAAAGGACATGATAGGAGTGACTGGGTCTACACGACCATGTATAATGGTGATGGTAAAGTATAGAAACATTATGCAAGCTTGGTTGAAAAAGGTTTTTCACAATAATATGAAGTAGATTAAAATGATAGGTTTTCACCCGTAGCACGTTTGGACATGGTAAGAATGGTTTTATCAATTTCAACTAAAAAAATGTCCTATTTATCATGGATATAAAATATACATTCTTGAATGGATTTCTTGAAGAAGAAGTTTATGTGAATTAGCTTGAAGATTATGAGATTGATGGTTATGCATGAAAGGTATGCAAGTTTAGAAAATTACTCTATGGTCTCAAGCAAGAACCTAGAGCTTGGCATAGTAGGATTGATTCTTATTCGATTCGAGAATGGTTTTAAGCAGGGGAGTAGTAGTGAGCCTACCTTATACATCAAGATAAATGAGCAAGGTAATATTTTGATTGTTTGTTATTATGCAGATGATTTAATCATTACTAGAAATATATTTATAAATTCATTCAAATCAAACATGAAGAAATAATTTGAGATGACAGATATAGGCCTCGTGCATTATTTTTGGTCATTGAAGTTCAACAATCAGAAGCTGGAGTTTTTATTTCACAAGCCAAGTAAACTAATGATTTTTTGAATAGGTTTAACATGTTGACTTACAAGCCAGTGCCAACACTAGTTCTGATGAGGTTTGTAGTTAAGAAAATATGGCAACGGATAATTTGTCGATGTAACATTTTTCAAAAGGTTAGTTTGAAGTCTCATGTATTTTATGACCAAAATGCACGATATTATGTATGGTGTGAGTCTCATCTCAAGGTTAATGGAATCTCCAAAATATTCACATTGGCAAGCTGGAAAAAGGATTTTTAGGTATGTGTGTGGAACTAGGAATCATGGAATTTTGTATTCAACAGCAGATGAGTTCAAACTCATAGGTTATACATATAGTGACAATTTCAGAAGTATAGATGATAGGAAAAACACATCTAGCTATGATTTTAACTTTGGAACAAGTGTAGTTTCATGGTGATCAAAGAAGCAGCCCATAGTCACACTATATTTAGTATAAGTAGAGTATGTAGCAGTAATAAGAGAAGAATGTAAAGTTTTTGGATGAGAAGTGTCTTAAAAGATTTGAAACAAAATCGGGAGGATGCTACGCATTTTTTTGTGACAAAAATTCAGCAATAGCCTTATCCAAAGTCATGTTTTTGAAAAGAGGAGGAAAAATATAGACATAAGGTATCACTTCATTAGGGATTTAGTTAACAACAAGGAAATTTGTCTTGAATTTTGTAGATCCAAATATTAGTTTGCTGATATTTTTACGAAGGCTTTGGTAAATGAAGTTTTTGAGTATTTGAGAAGTTGTTTTGGATTTTTTGATCAGGAATATGTCAGATTTAGAAATACACACTCAGCTCCAGAATAGGAAAAATTTTGAAGGTAAAAATTAAGGGGGAGTGTTAGAAAAAGTGTTTAATTTTTCCCTAGTCTATTATTAGGAAAAGAAAACAACAGTTTACTTTTTACATGCTTTTAATTTTAATCAATTCAGTTTTAGATTCCTAATTTTAGGAAAAGCAAATAAATCAAAAATATTTTTATTCATGCACAAGCATGCGCTATTTTTAGTTGATGTTCTATTTTTAAGAGTTGAGTGTTCTATTGTTAGATGAAATACCTCTCTATATTGGAGGCAATTGTAAGTGTTTTTACACACACATATTGTATTGAGTTGAATCTATGACAAAAAATAAGATATATATACACAAAAGTGTTGATTTGAGTTTGGACTTTTTTTTATTTGCAATATTATTTATGTTATTATTGTTTTTTGTTGTTTTATTTTCCTAAATTAAAACAATTAGTATCAAAGTGTGGTTTTTTCAAAGGGTTTCTAATTCAAAAGAGGTTATGGATTTTATATTCGGTCTACTGCAGACACCCAATTTTTGAGGAGAGAATTACGAGTATTGGTCATTAACCATGAAGGAACTATTCAGATCCCAGGATGTGTGGGAAATCATAGAGAATGGGTACACAGAGCCCAAAGATGCAACAACACCAGGATGAGATGTATTTTTGTGCCCTTATTATCCCCAAAGTAAAGGGAAAATAGTTGCAAAAAGTGTGCCTTCCAACCTTTAGCAATATGGCCACTCATATGACCCCAGTGGCTCACTCCTAGTCCCTTTGACAAGTTTTACTTGCTCCTTCACCTACCTACCTGCTGCATGCATGCATGCCACTTGTTAAGATGGGGCATAGGCTCATTTTCTTACACCCATTCTCCCAAAAGAAAAAGGACAATTATGGAAAAAAATGTTCCCCACCCCTTGATTTCCTCATGGACCCTCATGCAACCATATTTCGACTCCTAGGTGCTAATTTTGGCCCTCTTCCTTCACTTCTCCCATCGAACGAAATGCTACCACTTGTCATGAAATGGATAACACACATTTTACTCGCACCTATTTTCCCCAAAAAAAAGTTACACTAAGGGAAAAAATGTGCCCCACCCCCTCTCTTCATATTCAAAAGCTATAAAAGGAGGGAATTAGTCATTTTTCGCATTCATTTTTGCTATCGAAACTATGATGAAATTTCAACTGAATCTTACATCCACCATTTTAATCTTCCATTCAATACAAACATGCTCCACTAAAAAGAGAAGAAAAGATACAAATAAATCCAATTTTTCGAATATGAAGAATGAGTTTTTTCCTAAAAAAACTTTGAAAACCCACGAGAAAGATTTATTCATATCAAACAAATTTATCAACAGAGCGACGTGTCCTTTTTTGTAATCTTAAGTTTTCCCAGGAACCTTGAATCTTCAAAAAAAAATCTTGCATACATGACCTAGATTTTTTGTAGCGAAGAAACCTTAGGTTTCTCGTAGATAAAATTTAAAAATGTAAACTCTTTCAATCTATCAACCAAGTAGACTTGAAATTTAAGGTGTGAATTGAAGAAAAAAACCCATATAAGAAAAGTTGGTTTCATCACAAAATGAGATCCAAAACCCTACTTTCTAAAAGTAGTAAGCCTTGACATGAGAACTTACTATTTTTGGAAAGACAACATCAAGGGCATTTTTGACAAAAGAAGTGTGCACATAGAACACCCAAAAGGTTAGAGCAAGTGATTAGAGCCAAAAAGTGGTACATTTAATAGTTCTAAAAATAATGACCCGCTCTGTTCCAAATATAGTAAGTGCTTTGAGAACCATGAAATTCAAGTTCATAGTGGTGAAACCATTCAATGCCGTCTCGCCATGATATGCCAAAGTAGGTGGCAATTATGTCACTTATATGGATCTAATAACCTCAAGTTACGCATGTTATCTAAATCAAGAGGATAAATTGAAGACATGGTATTTGTAAGCTCGGTGTATGTTGTGGGTATAGAACCATTTTTGTCTGAAAGCATCGAGTTGGTCTTAGCTTGCTCACACCATTATAAACCAAAAATGAGGACCATTCGAGGCATATGTTGGCACATCAATGGAATTGATTTCCCTAAGGATATTTCTCTTTCTATGAAAATTTCCACATGGATTAACATGACATCATATTGAAAGAAAGGGAAGTGAATGAGTGGAATAACACAGATTCATATCTGCAAGGCCTTACACTGGGCTCAAGGTTAAAGTTAGGGATATAACCTTCACGAATGCTCAAATATATCTCAAGATTTCATTTCCATGAGGTATTTTCTGATGTGATCACCCTTCTCAGCGGGATTATGGGAGAAAAAACATTGGGTATTTCAAGAATTGATGACACTCTTCCTCAAATGATCGTCAAAGGAATCAAAAAATAGACTAGGAAGAGATCATAATCGACAACCCACATCATAAATTACTTTAAGTTCATATAACAAAGAAGTTATTCATGACTTCTCACTTGGTGTATCTCCTTACCACTGAAAACCATTTAAGGGGTTAGCCCTTGCTCGAGAACATCTCCTAAAAGGTCCATGCGTTCGATTAGTTTCCTCAATTAGTGTTGAAATAAATTCATCGGCACTTCACTTGAGTGAACAATGTCTTCACAATGTTCACTATCAAGACTCTGGATGACAACCTATATTCAAGGATGTTGCCAAAAATATGTCTTTGATAAAGAGATATGGCTTGTTCTTCATTCAATTCCCCACTTTTTCATATATCCGAGTCTCTAGTTTCTACCATGCTCCACAATGGTCACTTTGGTACCTTAGTGATTAGATAGTACTATTCAAGATTTGTAAACAAGCTGGTACAAGTGAACATTAGACTTGAGAATCGAGAATAAGAAGACCATTTCTTTCCCAGTCTCACTGGGGGTCTTCACCTACAAGAGTGTTAATGATGTGTCACACTTAGAGGTATATTTTTGTGTCTAAATTTTCATTCATACATTCCAAGGACTGATTTTGACATCTGAATTGATCGACACATTATATATCCACGGAGTTGCGTCATGTCCTGCACGTAGAATATTATGGGGCCAATTGTGTTGATGATTTTAACGTCGAGATGAATCTTTCGTATGTGAATTAAAATCGGGAAATGAATAAATAAAAGTTCTAGTGGTAGTACGAAGAAGGTGTCCAAGATGATAGTATGAAACTATATGACCCGGAGAAAAAGTCGAGTAAATGCTTCTCCTTTTCGTTGGTGAATTGGAGCATGCACAACTCGGGTGATATTGTTGAAAGGACATAGAAGGTGATTAAGAGAACAAAAGTTTGGTTTTAAAATAAGAAGGTTGTGGCCCTTACGTCAAGAAGTTTCCCCACCTCCCACAAATAGGCCTCGTATCATTCATTACAAAAAAATTCGGAGGTACTTACTAGTTCAGGCCATTCAGAAGGAAGTTCAAAGCAGAAGATCACATAGTTAGGAGTCCCCTACTACGAAAGGAAACACGAGAAGAACCAAGTAGCACAATAACCCATAGTAGATACATAGGATGAAGAAGTAGAATCATTCTAGTTTTCATTTCCTAAACCACCGAGTAGGCTCCACCCGTTGTTGTCACTCTTACTCCCCCTTTGCAGGAAATAACCCTTCCACCCAAGCAAGAGATGAAAAGTATGACAATTGTAGAGCTAGAAGAAGGTGAGATGTTCCCTTGGATGAGGGAAATGATTTCAAAAGAAACTCATACCATCCAAAATTTCACAATCCTTGACCTATCATCAATAACGTCATTGGCCAGAGGAAAAAGGAGGAAATTTTCTCATGTGTCCTCATGTTTTTTCGAGTGGTGAGATTGGTATACGGTATGCTTTGAAGTGGTTCAACCCAAAGTGATCAAGCTAGTGGAAGAAATGACACCTTCTGATTATGAAATGAGTACCATTCCATTGGGCCCAACCACTTTTGATTGAGACGAGCATATGTTTCAGTAATCTTCCACTCACCTCATTGTGAGAAATTGAGAATATAAGAAGAAGATTGAATATTTGGAAGAACAAGTACAAACACTCTCCTCATACATGTAACATTTAGTGGATGCAAGTGCTTCATCAATCTTGATTGATGAAGTAGCCCAAATAAACAATAGCAATCTAGAATCCATCAAAAAGACTTAAGATTTCACCATATAGGGAAGATAAAATAGTAAATGGATAGGTACAATTTTAGAGAAATGCAAAACATTGATCCTAGAGGTAATATAACTTTTCAAATACATGTTCGCAATTGTGGAGAAAGCTCAAATGCTGAAAGTGGAACTAGAAAATGTGAAATAGCATTGGGACTCGATTTATCCATTGGTGCAGGAGATGGAGAATATTCTCTCCCATGAATTGGTGAGTAAAAATATCTTCAATGCCACATCGAGAGGACTTATCACATGTGTGGGAAACGAATCTCATTTCTAGGTATGATATGATTAATCGGGGTGTCAAGGAGTTGGAATTGGATGAGGAATAGACCTAGAAGGTACAAAATCATGTCAATAGAAGAATTCAAAACTTGGAGTTATCATGATGGAATAATATACGATTTTTAGATGAGTTGGTGAGACCATTTGATGAGCATGTTAAGAATGCAAATCAAGACCCACTTTCTTTCAATGAAGACACCTTAGAGTCTCTATCAAGGATTCAAGCCACCATTGTGGAGAAACATCAGTCATGGTTTGATAAATACAAAGATATTAATGATGCTACTGATGGTTGGACATAATATTTTATTTCCATGCACATCCCTCATGCGGATAAGGTGGCATGCGAGTGGCATGATTCAATAAATATTTCAAAGGATTTAATATTTCCCAACTAGAGTTGGTCAAAGAGTGGTCAAATAGCGAGGAAGGATTTGTAGGGGCAACTTCTTCATTGGTTTATTCCTCTCTCTTTTATTTCTTTCTTTCCTCTCTCTCTCTCTCTCTCTCTCTCTCTCTCTCTCTCTCTCTCTCTCTCTCTCTCTCTCTCTCTCTCCCCTCTCCCCATGTTCAATTTATTCATTAGGAATAGTACTTTTCATAATTCCATATTTTTGTAATTAAAAAGTGGCTTTAGAATCATAATGTAATAGGTCACCTTTGTTTTATAAAAAGGGACTTAATATTTTTAAGAATATGAAAAGTATTAAGTTGTGAAAATGCATATGAATGGTCATTTAGGGGTAGGCTAAGATTTACTTATCTTTCTATAAATTATAAAGGCTACCATGTACCAAAGAGTTGTCAGTTATTTTAAGTTCATGAGAGAGCATTCCTTGTGAAGAAGAAAAGAGATAACATTTATTCTACTTCTCATTTCTACATTTTTCCCACTCTTACCATGTACAACTTCGCTCAAGCATTAATAAAATAAGAAGGATTTTCTATCCTTTTTGACAAGGAATTTATTGATACTTTGTGCTCATAAATCTTAACTAACCTTGTTACCATTTGCATAATTCATTCTTCTAAATTTACATGTGTTGGAATTTTCGATTAATGGTTGTAGGAATCTAATTTCCTACCTACAACATTAATCCCTCTCCCTTTTCTCACCCCCTTTCCCACTCTGCAAGTTAAGCCCTCTCTAGTAAGTAATTGCTAATTTAATCTGCATGGTCAATGGAGTGCCCATGTTGGATCACCAGCTGAAATGCCACCACAGAAAAAAATTTCACACGTGCATGTAAACACGGAGTTGCACCATTCAAGTAAAGGGACTTAGACTACAAGAATGTTGGAAAGAAGTCCATAAATTTTTCCACCCAATAAATTTTCTCACCAACACATATGATGCAATGTTTTATTCAAATTATTATCATGTTGATCTAACTTTATTTTCCCATACTATGTTACTCCTTTCCAATCTCTAGCGAATTTATATTATTGAACAACAATTGTAATAATAATTTTCAAAGATAAAATAAATTTATCTAACTGATTCCTTTTTCCTTGTTTACTATTGTATAGTTACTTACCTTTATGGATTCATATTTTTATTTATTCCTTATAGATTTGTTAATCTCTAGTCTCATCTTCAACAAAGTGTGAAAGAAAATTATGTAGGGTATCATCCGTTCTTTTAATTGGAAGCACAAGGTCTACCTTATATTAGGTTTTGTAGAAAGGTTGGATGGATAGGATCATTATTTTCCACGGTATCCTCAACACATCACATTAATGCATCAATCAATTTTAGAGCTTTCCTCCAATATAGCATTGAACTCTCATTTTTGGATGGGAGTGAGCTTATTCAAATGTATTTTGCATCCCTCCTTAGTTTATTCTACCAATTCTTTTTATAGATAGAAACTTTAAGAATGTTTCATCTTCATTAAAATATTTGTTATTAGGGCCAAAAATCCCATGGTGGATCGAAATAATAAATGTCATGAGATAGAAAAATGATACTACCATGTGGTGAGCTTGTCATATTTTTATTTGGAAAAGGTGGAGTTTTTAGTTGAGCATCTTAAGGCTCAGTACTTGAGGATCCTACCTAAACTTATCTTTATATAGGATTCTCTTATATGTATGTATTCCATGGAGTTTCTTGTGTTACCGATATATTTAATTCTATGTTTCTAGTATTTCCTCTATTATTTTCTCCTCTATTTTTTCCTCGAAATTTTGATTTGCATTATTTTTCTCCTAATTCTCCTTTTATTTTCTCTCCTCCTTTTTCAGTTTATTTTCCTTCTCTTTTTGTTCTTTATTGTCATATTTCTTATTTCATTCCTCATATTTCTTCCTCCCCCATCTTTTTCTTATTTTCCTATGTTTTTTACGTTATGTACATCTTTTTTTCTCTCATCATCTTCGTTTTCTTCTTTGCATTGATTCTTTCTCTTTTGTCCCCTCTCATTTTCCTATTATTATTTTTTTTTCTTCTTAGCCTATTGAGCTCATTTTTCTATTTTTTTCTTAAGTACTTCTTCTAACTCTATTATACATTCTTTTTCCTTTGCATATTTCTATTTCTTCTTTAAGATTTACTGGAGTTCTACCTCTTTTTTATTCGATGCATTTTTCTTCCGGTTCTAGTTTATCTTTTATGTTTTATTCCAAGTAGTGGAATTTTTTTAGAAATGTCTTCAGGAAGAAAGAAAAATTGTTCATGTAGTGGAAAATTTCCTCTACTATCCTTATTTTCATTTTCTTCTTTATAGTAATATAGCATAATTAATTACTCACTAGAAAAATCTAGGCCTTTTGCCACAATTTTTCAAGAATATTATTTTGGTTATATGGTATTTCTAAAACTAAAATTGTGGCATTGGAATTGTAGATAATTCACTCTTTGATATATTATTTTAGTTTTTAACAATTAATTATACCATGGATAGACCACAATTTATAAAATTCATAGATAATCTCAATTTTTAAAATTATATATTGTCCACATTTCTTGATATTTGTAACATTTCTACAATTTCTATTTTTGTTAGTATTCCATAATTTTCACAAAAAAATGTCATTTCTCTATATATTCTATCTTTGTAGAAATTCCAAAATTTACAATCTCACAATGTAGTGCACACTTCCCTTCGACATTTATTATATTTTGATTTCGATTACTGTTGGTTATATACATGGATATTATTGTATCATTTTGGCTTAGCATGATGATTAGATGATAGAGATACTTTTACTATTGATGGATTTCAATTCATAATATGATTTGTGTGGATTTCTTAGAGAGACATTTTATATTGATGATGATGTGTTGTTGATATATTTATATATTTATGACATTTAACATTTTCGTCATATTGAGTAGATTTAAGTGAACAAAATCTTGTGATTTTATTCATATTGATGAAATATAGAATTGAGATGTTATAATTTTTAAATAATACCATTGTTAGTATGGATGATGATTCAATTCATATATGGGTGATTATTTATTTGTATGTGTATATCTTAGCTTGGATGTTCTGATTTGGCCACAAGGCCAAAGGAGGTATTGTGTTATTTTTTCAGGTAATTATATCACAACAATCAAAGGGGATTAGAGACCAACCACAACGGAATATTAGGTGGATACGACAATGGTCACCATGGAAACTTGTGTTATGTTGTGTGTGTTTTATTTGTTGTTAGGGGGTTCCCATGGGGGATGACCTCCAATTGTGACCAAGGGGTTTGTGTGTTGTTCTTTTATTTTCCTTTATTTAATTTTAGAGTATGTGATTTTATGGTGATGTAATTCCCTTTTATCATTAATTGATTTATGTGTCTAGATTAGTAAATTAATCATGTTACTAAACTAATTATGGATGGGAAAAAAATAAGTCATTTATTAGATTAGATGGTTCTTTGGTTTATGTGTTTTTAAGTTGAGTGTAAGTAACTTGAGTGTTGTACACTCTACCTCATCTTGGAAATTCGGATTTGGCCTTAAGGGAAAATTTTGGAGGCTTGTGGGACAAGCTAAGCTTGTCCCACACCTCTTAATTTCTTATACCAACCCTACCTATGGGTTGGGGGTCAAAAATAGACCCCATTATGTGTTTTGGAAGGAAAAAAAAGAGTTTTAATTGCACTTTATTACATGTGTTTATTTCTTTGTCCTTAAACAGTGTGGGTTGGATTAGTGTGTGTAAGAGGTTTTTCATACGTCTCAACCAACCATTTATTATGCCTTGGGGTATGGGTTTAACTTGGGTGATGTGGGATGGAGAATAAATGATGTGGCATCCTACATGGAGCCACATCATCTCCATCTTCCTCTTTTCTATTTATTAAAATTTTGGGAAGTATTTGGGGTTACTTGCTTGGTCTTGGCTCTTGGATTTTGGAATTATTTCTTGTTGGAGTGGAAGGGAGCTTGGAATTTCTTGAGTTTTGAAATATTTTGGGACTTTCTTGGAAAGTGGAGCTTTACCATGGCAAGGTAGGGTCTTTCACTCTTGTTTTCTTCTTTGTTTTCTTGTATGTTATGTGTTGTATGGATGTGTTTTCTTGCTTGAAGTGTTGGGTAGTGAAATGGCTTTAGGTTGTGTTGAGATAGTGAAATGGGGATGAAATATGTTGGGAGGAATAAGATCTTCTTTGTGTGTTTAGGAGGGAGTGGGTTTTGGATGCCCCACCTTGTTCAAGCTTGTTATTTTGTGCATTTTGAGCCATAAGAGAGAGGGAGGCATAAGAGTGAGGGAAGAATAAGAGTGAGGAGGCATAAGAGACATATTTTTGTTGTTGTAGGGAGACATAAGAGATTTTGGGGTTGATTGTGTTTTGGAGGATTTTATAGGTGGGCATCCAAACCCTTGGGAGGCACAAGGGTATCCCCATATTCCTATCTCTACTTGGCTTATTTTAGAGCCATTGTTTTAGGAAATTGTTGTGCTTAAAAATGAGTTTTTTTTTTTTTGGTTATGTTTCTTGTGTTTTTTTCTTGAAAGTAAGTGTGGAAGCATTGTATAGTTGCCATGTGTTTGATCCATCCCTTATTGCCTTGTGGTTGGGGCTCGGGGGCCAATGAGAAGAATTGCTTCTTCTTCTCATTGGAGTTTTGGTTGGGTGGAGAGTGTTGCCTCTCCCCCATTTTTGTTGTTGTGATCAAGTGAAGAAAGATGGATCCTTGTTGGATATTTGATACTTGGAGCACTTTTAGAAGATTAGACATTCCTCTATTGTAGCTACCTTCTTGTAAAATTCCCACTTCAAGTGGAAGATTTATTGTATTGCTTTTGAAAGAAAATTTGTATTGATTATTGGTTATTAAGGTTGTAATGTATGAGGGAATGAAAGGCATTTTTAGTGAAACAAGTTTGATAAAATGGAAATCAAGTTTAAAGAGAAACAATTTTAGTGAGTTAAATTTTTGTATAATGGAATTTAGATAGAAAGGAAAACTACTTAGTCCTCATTTTAGTTGATTTGTTGTCTAAAATGGGTGTGTATTTCTTATTGCAAAATGAGTAGTTATTATTTTAAAACTATGAGAAATATTGTTATAATTTCTTGTGAGAATGGTTGCAAATTTGTAGTTTGTAAAAGCAAAGAAATAGTTATTCCCATTGTATTACATAAAACATATAGAGTAGTGAAGTAAATTATATTTGTTCATTCCCTTATAGTGGTTGAAATAAATTTAAATCTTCATTCAAGCAAATGGAAAGTGTTGGTGCTCAAAATGGTCTCACCCCAATTTTCCTTTGAAAATCTATCAATTTATGGCCTCTGTCATTTTCTCCTTCCCCATGTTGAGCTTGGTCAGTCTTTGTGGCCATTTTTAATTGGTTCTTGGGTTGTAAATCACTTAGGGGTCCATGGTTTGATCCTTGTCTCTTTGTTCCTCTGGAAAGGGTCTATATTTTGAGTCTCTCGTTCTCTATTCATCAAAAAATTGGGTTTCCCCCTTGTTTTCCGTTCTCCATGGTCGGGATTTTCTCCCTTATCATTTCTACCCTAAGTACTTGAAGAAAATGAATGGATGTATCCCTAAAGAATGTATTTGAGCCCTGTAACATTTCTAAACTTTTTGTCCTTGAAGAAAATTTCATTCCCAGGCTCAAATGGTCATTTTTCTGTATTTTACAGTTTGATAGGTGTTTCTCCTAGTTAAATTTGCATCCTTGTATCTACAGGAGATGTGGCACCTTTTGCTGGATGCAACTTAGCTAGGTACTTAGAAAAATTCATGGAAATCCTTAACTTGAAGTGTGTCCACATGGAGGCATGACGGTCATTTAAATATCTACTTTTTGGTTTGGCCTTAGAGTAGCACCGAGGAGGACATGTGGAGGCTTCCGCTGCTTGGCCCAGACTTAGACAAATTTTTATGCAGTTAGAGTAGTTTGGTGGAACAGGACACATGGCGAGCTCACGCTCATTTAGGGTCTCTGCTTTGGGCACCATATTGAAGTTACACCATGGAGACACGTGGAGGAACCGTGCATGTCGAGGACCGACCCTTGAGTTCCATTTTAAAGAAGCACCAGGATGACACATGGAGGCCTCCACTTTCTCGACATTTTTCTTAGAATTTTCAACAACCAAAAGGAAAGCGCCTTGGAGGATGACATGTGGCACCTTCGGCTAAGCTTTGAGCATTCGAGACAGACTTCCCTGAATAGGACACATGGTGAGCCCGCACTCATTCAAGGTATCAAATTTTTGGGACCGCCTCAAGGTGTGCCATGGTGACATGTGGCAATTTGAAAAGTCAAAGAGGTGGGGAGGTAGGCCATCGGAGGCAACTTGGATTTTTTTCCCCTTAAGGATTAAAATTTCAAAATGGCCCGCAAGCTTGATGAGGAAAAGTCAATGTTTCTCCCCTGGTCAATGGCGGAGGTGTGGGCTCTGGGAAATTTGGAAAATTTTCCTTTGAGAAAAAAAGAGTCAAAAGTAAAAAAGGAAGCACGGTACCACTCCAATCACATTTGGACACGTGTCAGGATCGTTTCTTGAGGGCGGAGCTGTGGGGAAAATTTGGAAAATTTTCCTTTTTCCAAAAAGAGAGTAAAATGGCAGAATTTGAGCGTGGTTCTGCTCCAATCATATTTGGACACGTGTTAGGCTCATTTCTCGAGGGCAGAGGTGTGGGGAAAAATGTGAAATTTTTCCATTTTTCAAAAAGTTGTAAAAATTCAAGGGAAGCCCCAGGTATTTTCTAAAGTTTGAAATCTACCACATGGACGACCCAAATTCAAAGTAAAGATAAATGGTAGCTATGAATCTAAATATGATTATCCCCCTTTTTTCTATGAAACACGTCTAGAAGTGCGAGTCTCCATGATTTCTTGGTCTTTTCTACACGCTAAGCAGATAAGGAAGTTAATGTTGATATTTGAATTTTGGTGGGAAGATCTGGAGGACGTCTTTCACCATTAAAATGGTCTGACTTTTGTGCCCGATCGAATTTTCCATTTTCCTCCCCGAGCACGCAAGGGGCGATTTGACAGATCAGGGGTGGAAGTGGTTAGCAAATTGAAGGAAGAGTGATCTACTAGAGCAAGGAGTTGAATGTGGGAGGCATTCGATGAAATCTACCCCCTCGAGCACCTGGATACTTTTACAGATCTGATTCTACGAATCACGAAAAAAATCATGGTGAGCACTGATGCATTAAATGTTTTTATCTTTTGGGAGGGAGAGGCTCTATTGTAAAGGTTATAAATGGCACAAATTTCTCGTGAAAAAGGGTTGGGAGGCTGGAAGTTGGAGGTCAGAGTGCTAGAGGTCAAATAAAATTCCCAAGAGGAAAATTTGACTAAGCTTGTCTTTTAAGAAACCATTCAAGAGGCTCGTATATCTCTTTTGTATTAAAATATGATCATGTCAAGGTGGTTGCAAGTGTATAACCATTGAAAAGCTACGAGACTATTCTATATTTTTTCCCCGATGATAGTGTTATCGCAAATTTGGCCCCTAACAAATTTGGTCAAGAAAACCCCGCACATAGAGGAAATATTAAGGGAAAAAAATTTGGACCTACGAGCTCACATTCCATAATGAGGAAAAGGAAAAAGTCAAAGTTTGAACCCATCAAAAAGCTAATGCGTGGATGCGGGATTTCAGACGTAAATTGGATTTTTTGACTTTTTGTCAAAAAATGTAAAATGGAAAAAGGGAAGCCCCTACCTCCGCCAACCCCAATGGATGCCACGTCATCGGTGGATTTGTGGGGAAAAAGTTCAAAATTCGCCCAAAGCCAAATTTGCAGGAAACGTAAGGAAAAATACGAAGGCCATATCTTTTGATCCAGAGCTCCATTTTTGACGATCTTGGTACCAATGGAAAGATCTAGAGATTCTCTTTATCATGGATTCTTCAATTTGTGATTTTGGTAGAGATTTGTGGGAGAAATTTGCAAAACATGTTTTGGCGTAGAGAAGACAAAAAAGCCGATTCTAACCACCAGATTTAATGAAGTATGGGTCATTTTCTTTGAGTGCTGAAGTAGATACATTGAATTATGAGATTTTGCATCAAGCCCATCAACAGAGGAATAATTAAAACACATTTTGAAAAGTGGTTAAAAAATAGATTTCAGGATTATATTTTTCCCTCTTCTCTCTCTCTCTTATTCTTTCTATATATTGTAACACTTCTCATTTTGAGAAAGAGAGACATCCTGGGCATAGAGAAACTCTATCAATTTTTTTCTTGATGCCATTTTTGAGTAGCGAAACCTTCTTCCATCTTTGGAAAATTTATTTTTTCCTCTATTCTAGAAATATAATGGTTTGTGCACCTTACAGAGAGCAATTAAAAATGTGTTTTTTTTGGTGTTCTTCAACCCTTTGCATCGTTCTGTTGTTTCTCTGTGCCTCTCCCTTTCAGTCTTGGTTTTCTGTGCACGTATTTCACATTTGTAGGTGCAAGATTTTGTGTTTCATGGAGTTTAATGGATGATTTCCATATCTGGGCCGTGTCACATCGTCCGACCTCCCTCATCTCCATTTTTGTGTTTCTTTCTCCCTCAAAGAAATATCTCACTTCCTTTCTTTGGTGTATCACCGCTTTAGTGTAGGATTTGTTTTTCCCTCTTTCTCTCTCCTTGGTTCCTTGGAATGGTTAGATTATGATTAGATTAGCTTATACGCATTGGAATAGCTTATGGTAGGTAGATTAAGAAGAGGAACCAATCTTCTCTAGAGAACTTTCCAAAGTAGATCCGATGACTCATTTGGGGGTACTATGATTTTCACTAACATATAGATTTAATCAAACTCGAGTTATTTCTGTGTTGTATTGAGAAAAATTTGTTGGTTTTATTTCTAAATGTATGCAAGTAGTTTTTCTTGTTTCTATTGCAATCTTGTATTAAAATCTAATTCAATCACATAGGCCTCAATCCTTGTGACAGTTTAGTGGCATCTGCAATTCCATTTCTCAGAAGAGATTTCATTTGGGATTGGAATAAATGATTTAAAATCACTTTTCTCTCATATGTTGACAGAGATTGTCTGTAAGCCTTTGGGTGTACCTTAGGCATGATTTGGCTTAGACCTTGATGCTTTGTTGGGTTTTCTAACTCGATCCTTCATGATAGAATCTCAGAGATTGTGTGAAAGAGTGCTAATCTGGGCCTCCATTGAAGCACATATTCTAGTTGAAGAAACATTTTAGATATTCTATGACATTTTATTGGTCTGAATTTCCATTTTGTATGTTTCCTCAAGGATATGGTGAATCTAGTTTCACCCTGCCCCACCTCCCACAAAAAATTCATTCAAAAACAACTAATCTTACCCATCCTACCCCTATTTTTCATGTGTGTATGCCAATGCACAAATCCTCATCACCTAAACATGCAAAAGCAAGTAGGGTCTCCAATGTCTTTAGTAACCTTTGCCTTGTTGTGAATATATCTCCATGATCTGGAAGTGACAACTTGTGAGAGTTAGATCTAGTGTGTTGATCATTTTTTCCCAAGGTCTTTTCTATAAAATCTATGTAAAAGAAAGGTACCTATATCTCCTTTCATATAACAGAGGTTACAAAATAGGTTCTCTTACCTTGGTTGAAAGGCACAACCTAAAATAGTGAGGATAGATCAAATCCTCTTGAAGGTGTTATCCATCTCTCCACAAATCCAAGTAACAAAGGGACAGTTAGATTTCTCCCCGGCTACAAAATGACATATATTTGTGATCTAGCTACCTCTAAGCTCCTTGTTGAATCTATGTTGTTATTTGGCTTGAAAAGGAGAACAAATTTGGATACCAACACTTGTGGTACCATTGCTAGGGATTTGTTAATATGGAGTTTCATTGAGTTATTGATTTGTAGTCCATTCACATCCATTTAGCCCATCAACAACACCAACACTTGTGGCGCCATTTCAGGGATTATTGTGATTGCAGTTCATCTTTAGACCTTGGTAAACATTCCTTGTATGCTCTAAAGTGCCAGAAATCTATTTTAAATATTATCCTATGTTCGGTCCTATATGAAGTTTCAAGTTACAAGTGTTGTATGCAACTTTTCCAGTCTCTACAAGTTTTGCACCGGTATTCATTGATTCAATCTTGGTAAGGGAATTGTTTCACTGATTCTAGATCATTTCTTTGAAGTATTGATGAAACAGATAGGGTAAAGGGCGTAGGAGGAATACATTTTAATATTGGTTAATAGTTTTTGCACTCGTATGAATTTTGAATCCACTGATCGTGAGAGCTTCCTTTTGGCTAGGAGGAACTACCTATGATGTAAAGCAAGACCACTAGAAAAAGTTAAACAATATGTGTGTAGTGAACTACCTAGCGTGTGATAGATCCGGGAAGTTTGATACTTCTTAGATGGCTGTCAATCCATTTTTTAAAAATATTTAATGCGGTAAATAAGGTATAACCTATTGTAATTGAAATCATTTAGGTATCTCACTTGAAACACAATAATAAATATATCTAATCTAACAAAGCTAGGTTAGATTAGGATCCAAAGGTCAACTAACTAGTTACAGGTCTCTTCACGTTTGTGAGAGGTCTTAGGTAGATCACGAGGTGAATGAGGGTGAGGAGAATTAGGTGGGTAGGTCATTGTTCTGATTTATATGGGAAAATATAGAGACCGATGTCGGTTAAGGATGACCGACGACGATTAGGTGTAACCGGTGCGATTCTTGTGGAAAACCTGGGAATGCCACAAAACAAGATTTAGGTCTCCTTTGTAATTGTACAAAAGACTTTGGTTGGTCGGGATGAGGAATTGGGTGATTTGGGTAGGATTTGGCGAGGTTGTAATGGGTATATGGGGGTGAGTGTTGGTGAAGGTCAATAAATGGCTAGGTAAACAAAAGATGATAATATAATGATGAAATGAAATAAACTAGAGAAGTATAACGTTATACTTACTTGGATCCTAGTCTTGGATGCCTGTGAGTGAGGGATGGAGGTGTTAATGAGAGGTTTGAAGGCTACAAGTGATCACAAATTGAAGGAAAGCTTCTACATGGGATGTATGTACATTCCTCTTTGCTTGGTTAGATCAGATCATTGTTGGGATGGCTATGCAGGAAAAGATGCTTGATCTCCTTCCTTGCATGCGTGTTCTCACTGGAATTAAGTCTCAGAAGATGCGATATCTCTACGGCACGTAATAATGTTTGCCAAATTTTTCAATCTTTTCCAACCTTACGCCAACCTTGAGAATAAGGTTTTTGGGGGTTAAAAAGGTAACCAATGGTGCTTTCATCCGAACCGGTGATGGTTAGGGGTAAGCAGGCGTCGGCGAGCGGGATTTCCTAGGTTTACTAAACTAGGAGATCCTCTTTATTTTCTCGAGATCTCGTGTCATTAACCCACAAATTAGACCGAGAGCTTCTTGTAAGCATGCGAGAATGTGGCTAGAGAGAATGTAGGCATTGATTTTTAGGGTTTAGGTAAGTCTTAGTTAGTTATGGAAACTTACTAAGAATAGGTTTTAGGGTGAGTTGGCCTAGTAAGGTGTTGGCCAGTGAGGTGTCTAGGTGAAGTGTATGTGTGGATATTATTTAAATTAATATATTTAAATAATAAATATAGTGAGGATAATGAATTAATTAAATTAATATTAGTGGGGTGAAGGGGTCATGGTTAAGTGAATGTGATGAAGGGTGCTTATTTGTCGAGGACCAAAGGGAGTGTGACCTAATTTTAGTGTCTACATTTTGCCCCTTTTTTTTGCGTAGATTGTATTGGTAAGCAGCACTAAAAAAATAAGATGTGGTTGCCCCATGTGTGGATGAAGGTGATACCCCTCAAACCAGGAACTGACGAGGAAGAAGGTAGAATCAATGAGTGGTTTGATAAAAGGTAAATGTGGTGAAAAGAAAGGTTTATAATAGGGGGGAAAAAAAGAGCAAGGTCTAATTGGGTAAGCTAGGTAATGGGCCAGGGTCAAAGGTAGTAACAGTCAAACGCACGCACACGTATAAACTACATCACGCAACCGAGGTTGAAGAGTAGGAAAAATCTACATCGTCCTAAGGTTGATAGGTGTATCCAAACAAGGTTGAAGTGATTACGGTATCAAAGGAAAGGATATGGTCAAGAAACACAATGTAGGTTAGGCGCAAGAACGTTTAGGTATGTTAGGACACCAAAGGTAGGGTCGGGGATAAGCGATCACGCAATAGGCTAGGTAAGGTCATTAGATCAACAACATAGATAATAGTGTCATAAGGTATAGTGAACACATGAGGTCAAAGGTCACTAGAAATGGTCTAGGTCCAAATATCTAGGTCACGGAATGGGTAAGGCCAAGGTAGGGGTAGAACAATGAGTTCCCAAAGGAGGAAAAGATAAATGAGTAGGGTAAAGGTGGGTGGGGTAAATGATCGGGGTGAAGGTTGGGTGGGGGGAAAAAGGGAGGGAGAGGTAGGGTAAAGGTTAAAATAGAGGGAAATGTGTAGGTGATGGTGAGTGATGCCGGTCATGGATAACCGACGTCGGTAGATGTAAACTGATGGTGGTTAACTAGGGCACGCGACCGATGCTAGTCAAGGGTAATTGACATTGGTTAGGTCGGGTTTGTTATAAAAATAAAAAATCCACATTTTTGGTTATTCATTTGTTATTTTGTGAAGTGATAAAATGACAAAAAAGAGAGAAAAGAGAGAAAAAGAGTCCGGACGAAACAAAAGCAGTGAGCTAGTAGTGCGTTTGACAAGTGATTGATTGGTGAGCAGCGGGTCCACAGGATCATTACGAGGGATTCGATTGGTGAGAGGTTGTGAGTAGGTATTCAGTGATGGTGAGGCTAGAGAGAGATTGGGTGGGTCACCGATCGGTAGCAGACGTGCGTGCAAGAGGCAGTGGCGGCATGATGAGGTAAGCGCCTACTCTACGTTGTTGATTTGATAGAGTAGAGGATTATTTTAGTGTTGGTTTAGAGTTTTGTTTGTTTTTCAGTTTGGTGGGTGGGCACAAATTAAATTTGGGAATGGGGGGAATATTGGGTAAAAGGAGGAATGGGGAGGGTAATAAATGGGATAGGGGTGGTGGGTGGAGGTCCAAGGGTAGTTTAGGTCATTGTAGGTGGGTAAAAGGGGTAGGGGAGGTTTTTTTAGAGAGGGGGTTTGGGAAATCACGGGATTTTCTATGACATTGACCAGTCTTGGTTGGATGGAACGGTATCGGTCACCAAACAGTGGCCCGATGCGGTTAAGGGGTGACCGAGGTGGTGCAAGGGTGAATTGGTATCGATCACCAAATAGGTGACCAATGCTGGTTAAAGGGTGACCGGGGTCGGTTAGGATGAACCGGTACCGGTCGGATTAGTGGGCACAAAGGTCCAAAAGTGGTGTGGGCTAGGTAGTTGAGATGGGTAGGGTGAAAATAAGGTATAGGGAAATGATAATGGTTGAATATGGATTGATATATGTAAATTAATGTCGTGCTTGTATTGGATGCAGGGGAGAGTGCAACTACATATGTAGGACAGGGTTCCACCTCTACTTGGTGACAATACGTGGCGCAATGACCCTAGAGGAGCTGTAGCATGTGGAGGTAGTGGGATTGAGTGGGGTTCATCGCTATAGACATGTATTCCGGTAGCCCAGTTTGATGGTCACACTCATCGATAGATGGGACTCCGTGACCAACACGTTCCACCTACCGATGGGTGAGATGACTATCACCCTGGAGGACAAGTTTCGGATTCTTGATTACCCGTATTGGGTTCCTAGAGTTTACTCTATCTCCTCCAAGGCCTCAGAGGAGCTGATTGTGACTATTTTTGGAGAGGGGATGGCCGATCTAAGATTCCATAGTGCTAGTTTGAGCTATGGAGAGATGTACCTAGCCCGTTCGGAGGAGATGAGGCTAGTGGTTTTGTTGATGGAGGTAGTGTGTTGTTATGCACTACAGATTCGGAGGGTGGACACTTTCCCGATCACCGATGGGGGTACTTCATGACATGATGGTGCATGAGACTTGCTTTTCCTGGGCACCAGCATTCTTGGTGGAGCTATATAGGGAGTCATGGGCATATGGGTGGTTGCATAGGTTTAGCTTGTGCTGTACATTTTTACTGCATTGATGGGTGTACGAGCACATAGTTTTTGTGCGTCCTATAGGGATGCCCCGAGCAGATGCATTCCCAGCACAATTTGTGTGAGTGGGGGTACAAGAGATGGGTACAAGTGATAGGAGAGAAGATATCGATAGGCGACACATGATGTGGCCCATTTGCAGCAATTACTAGAGGGGTTGTCAGTGGACATTATATGAAGGCTATATGTGGGATTCCCCTCATATAATCATATACATGAAAGATGGATACAGAGTCATCGTGCTAGGGAGGATGAGATGATCCTAGTAGATAGAGTCGACGACATGAGGTGGGCTAGTACAGGACATACCTCTGCCCTTCCCATATTACCAGAGAGATGATGTTGAGAGGCCCTTACCTCTACCATAGCCTACAGTGCCCACAGGGTAGGAGGAGTAGCCAGTGGACCGGTAGATAGATGATGCCAAGTGTACGAGACATGTACATATAGTGGTGGCGGCTCTGGATTATGAGCCATACCACCTAGGACCGGGCATTTGGATCTAGCTACCATTACAGTGCAGAGAGACGCCCTACATGGGTAGGTAGCTACGCTCATTACCTAGTTGGGTATCTGCACATACTGTTTGGATGGATCTGGAGGCAGAGGTAGCAGAGTTACATGTACTGGTGGCGGTCAGTAGGCCCAGATGACTAGTAGAGGAGATGGAGATGGAGAGGAGGGAGATGGTTAGGTGGCAACCTTACAGGCTCAGGTGGTAGGCTTACAAGGCTAGTTGGCCACAGCTTAGGCATAAATTGGGGTCTTACGAGCCCGATACATGCATGCAGTGTAGGGGCACCACCATAAGCACCGGAGCGGGTCTCAATTCACGGGCGAGGCACGGGGCAAGGTCACGTAGGATAGAATTACTGAGGGTTGAGACGTATGGGACCACCATAGACCATGCATGTATCCAAGCTACGGGATGCCCTAGGTGAGGTGAGATACTATCAAGACCAGCTGATGGCAGCTGGGATAGACTTTATATCCTATGCCGAGTAAAGGGCACAACTTGGTGTTCAATGATAGGATGAGATACCACACTCAAAGTGTGGAGAGCACAAGTGTCAACGAGCTCTAAGGCCCGATCAGGAAAAGGCTACCAATGCACCGAGACTAGCTCAATTGAGGCACCAGTATGGACCCAAGAGGCCGAGGGTATAGGTGATACAGAGATGGAGGACATCCACCAAGATGTTTGATATGTAGTCACTGGTTTTGATGTATGATAGTTATTTTGTGATTATATACCAGCCTGTGTGTCGAGAGATATTTATAGTTTTGATCACATACCGGCCTACGTGCCGATGACAGTGAGGATGTATGAGAGATTTTGTATATTTCGAGCATATACCAGCTCCTGCATGCCAAAGATATTTTGTATTGATTCATTATTTTATTGTATATATGAGACCAGCTTGTGTGCCAATGACATTTTGTATTGTATATCGGCCTACGTGCCAACGATTTTGAGATGATGGACATGATGAGATAGCCATGTATATTTGAGATACACATTGATTTATTTATATGATGAGATACATGGTATTTTTGATTTGTTGATGTGTTGATGAGATACATGGTATTTGTTTTGATTTGTTGATGTGTTGATGAGATACATGGTATTTGTTGTGTTGATATGGATGGAAATTAGGTGAGTTAGGCATGATGGAGTCAGGTTGGTATAGGCATGGATCGAGTCAAGTCGGTTTAGGCATGGATTGAGTCAGGTCGATGTAGGCATGGTTGAGTCAGGTTATAGGCATGGATTGAGTTAGGTTATAGGCATGGATTGAGTCAGGTTGGTTTAGGCATGGTTGAGTCGAAAGTAGGTGAAGTGGTGATTCATTATTTTATGTAATGAATGATAATATGGGTCATATGTGAGATGTGGTATAATCTATGCATAATGATGATAGAGAAATGGTAGGTGTAATAAATATATGCTGGGATAATGTTTAAAATATGAAACAACTTGTTATGTATGTGGTTTAATTTCCAATTTCGAGTATAAAAGGGAAACTAAGTTAGGTGTAATGTAATGTAAGGCACATGGAAGATGAATTGTTTAGGGTAGAGGATGGTCGAGCTAACCTCCAAGGGCCCCATGCCTTGAGTGCTGCCTACATAGTCCCGACAAAAAGCGACCTCGGTGATGTAGTTCTCCGTATGATAGGGAAAATTATGAGGAGGTATGAAAATGAGTTGGTAGGTGTTAGGCGGGGTGTGGGTTTTAGATACGTTAGGTGTGGGTGGATTATAGGTAAAGTGATGTAGGTGATGTAGATTATAGAAAAAAATAAGATTACCCCAAAAGTAAGCGTCAAGGACCAAGTCCTATATAAGGCAATCAAAACGTAAACAAAGATGGTTCAAAAGATAAGAGGGGACAATAAAAGCCACCTGATTGGGTAGCATCATACTGAGTAGATCATACCTTGGCCAAGGTGATGAACGAAGAGCCTAAAGACATTGCATGATGGGACTGCTCTACAGGAAAAGTAGTCACATGATCACCAAATGTCTAAGTTCCAAGAATTCCTTTGAGGCAGTAGGAAATGGGAGTGGGCATGGTTTGAAGGGTGAAAGGTAGGTAATTTTTATATGGTATAGGTAGCATGCGCTTCGAGCAAGAGAACCTATGTCACAATAGTCAAGTCAATGAAAAAGGTTGTTGTTTTGACTTATAGTTGAAATAGGCTGATCAATGTGGGAAGTCTATATGGGATGAATGAAATTTAACTCCTTAAGGTCTTCATGAAGTTGATCAATGACGGAAGCTTTGGTTTCTCTCATTTTTTAAGAGATTTACATAGCTATCCTTGAGGAGTAGTCTATTTATAGCAGTAGTTGTCGAGAGGAAGATGTCCTTGTGAGGGAATCATATTTTTATTATAATTTTGACTCAATGAGTTTGGTCCCATGTGAGGTTTTTGAAGTCATGGACAAGACCAAGGTGGAGAATAGGACTCTTGTTTAAAAGGAAAGGTTAAAAGACCATGGGATCTCATCTAAAGGTAGACGAAAAGTATCCATGAGAATCATGCTATGTGTAGTGCCGTGGTACACATATTCAAGAGAAGATAAAATGTGACGGTACTCGCATGTTTCTTATTTAATCATTGGTGAGGTGTATGAAGTGGATGGAACTCAAGGGATGAGCATGGAAAGAGAAAAAGGTGAGGTAAGACTTCAAGTAAACAATAGAATGGTTGAAGATGCAAGGTGTTAAGGGGCTCAAGTTCGGGTTTACCATTAAGTGATGATAAACAAGTAAGCACCTAATCCATAGGTATGAGTCACAATGTATGGTCCAAGCCAATTAGGAGAAACTTTTCCCGTTTACTTTTTTTTCTACTTTGGTTACATGTTGATTTTCTTTCAGAAAAGGTCACTGACTTGGAAGGTTCATTCATGGACACATTTGTCGTAGGCACATTTTATACGTTTTTAGTAAACTTGAAGGTGATCAAGATCGTTAAGAGATCATTCATCTAATAACTCATTTGTGCTAAACGGTCTGAAAAATTCATCATCATTGAGCATTTCATGGAGAGAAATGTAGAGTGAGGGGATCGGACTTTGAGAGGTGAACTTCTATAAAGTCCAATGGAGAGAAATGCGGAGTGAGGGGAGCATGTCCTAGAGAGAAATGGAAAGAAAGGAGTAAAACTCCTCAAAGATCAAGGAGATCTTGAACTTCTAGTAAAGTAAGTTCGAGGGAAAGATCAAATCAAAAGAGATGAGCTGAAGCATTACAGAGATAGAGTGCTTTCTGCCACATTGGATTTTGCATTTTCTTTATCAACTTCATTCCAAGCAATCAAACTCCAAGCGAGACTCTTTGGTAGTCACGGTTGCACTATTGAACTGGATAGCCCACCATCCATATTGAGACAAGAAAACTATAAAGTGGAGATGTTCTACCACCCCAAAGTCCCACGATAATTTTGAATAGTGGTAGACTTTCAATGAGGACAAACAAACATCTGCATTTCTGGAACAAGATAACTTTGATAGGTTGTGTGTTGAAGGGAATAAATCACCACCACAACAAACAGTCAAAGGAAAAGTTGATCCGTGTTATGATGACAATAGTGGAGCAATCCAACCAAAAGGTAACAAAATCCTTAAGGGTTTAGTTTCCTTAGTGAAGGTTTTTAACAAGCATGATCAATACCTAAAGAAGAATAAAGAATATGGTGATAGTTCTTCCTCAGAAATGTAACAAATAAATATGGGGATGGAGAAAGTTGATGCAGACTTACCCACCATGGAGAGAAGAAAGGATGAGCCACCACTAGATGAAGTTGATAAGGACTTTCCCAGAGTATTTGACAAGAAGGCCATAGAAAGGAATTTTAAGATCGAAAGCGAGGGTACTCTGGTGGGACAAGAGACATGAACCGAAGTGCATGCACAATAAATCTGATTCACTTTGGAAAGGGCCCTTCAATGATCAAAAGAGTTGCAGGAATGGATACCTTCTTCCTTGCCTACCGGGATGGAATTGAGTTTCCATTTCCTTTCAATGGGTAGCATCTAAAGTTGTTCAGGAACTAAAAAGTAGGGTAAAACTTGTATGTATATAAATAAAACTTTGTTTGTTTTTCCTCGTTTTGGTGTTGTGTTATTTTTGTTTTCCGACCCGTGCCCAATGAACAAGACATGAAACAAGAGATGTTAGGATATCATATTTACCCCTATCATTTTGACACAGGAAAATATTTCTACAGAAGGAGCCGACTGGTGTCCCCATATTTCACCCTGAAATCTAAGACTACCCCATGCCAAAAAAATCGTACTTTTAAAATAATGGGTCGTTTTGTGTTTTTATTGCCAGAAAGTTCCTATAATGTGTCAAGATATTCCCAAGGAGCCATATAAGCCATTTTTGACAAATACCCAGATGCCCAAAATTGTTTTATTTTGTCGTTGGGGTTTACTGCGAGAAATTTGTATTTAATTATTTTGAGCCCCGTTTGAGGAAATTTGTGCTCCGATTTAACCCTGTTGTGATCGTACATGTCAATATTCCCATATACCAGTAGGGTTTTAACCAGGAATGGATCCTGGGCTTTATTTGTGACTTCTGACAATGTTTTGTGTTTTTGGTGTTTTCCGTTTTGTTTTCTGTGAAATTTCTTTAGATCAATTCCTCTGTCGGTTTGGTCTAATTCTTTTCTGGAGTATCTGGAGATCACATATGCACGTTGTGCGAAGAAATTCAACATCGGACATCCGGTTCTCTTGGAAAAGATGAAGTCGTGCACCAAAAAGCTTCTTTTGGGCTGGCCGCAATTTTGGAAAGAGAGGGTTTGAAGTGGATCATGGGATTTTTGGAAATAGAAAAACAGTGGGAATCTTGTACTGCCAGGAGGGTACTTTTTCCCATGGAGGCAACGTCACTTAAGTCACAATGGGAAAATTAGAGGCAAAGGCAGGATGGAATTTCTTACCTACCTTGTAGGGTAAAAACTCTCATTGTGGAATAAAGAGAAATCACTTAAGGCATGAATGTAATTTTACTACCTACCTTGCAGGTAAATAATCCCATTATGAAAGTCAAACAGCTTAAGTGAATCATGGGATTTTCGGGGCTGCCTTGCAGGGTAAATAATCCCATTGCCAATTGACTTTTAAAAATAGAAATTCCTTATTCCAAAAAGTGCGACCCACCTTGGGTGAATAATAATGCATTAAATAAATATTTGTTAATATTTATTCACCCAATTTTGGCACCCAGGCTTGTGGAAAAGTCAACAAAGGGAAGTGGACAAAAGGAAGTTGGAAATAGATAGTTCTAAAATTAAATAAATATTATTTATTTAATGCAGCCCCTTCATGTCAAAAAGTGCACCCCATTTGGGAGAGAAATAATACTTTTAAAGTATTAAATGAATTAATTAATTCCTATTTTCAGTGGCTAAGGTCAAAGCATATTGTGAGGCTTGAGTTAACTGGAAGCAGAAGTCTAAAATTAAATAAATTTAATTTATTTAATGGCAGCCATGAGCATGCACAAAATAGGCATCCCATTTGAAGAGTAAAACTTATTAATTAATTAATTAATTGCGGTATAGGAAATGAATTAATTAATTATAGAATCATGAGGATTATATAAGTAGGGGCTGCCATAAGGATGAATTAATTAATTCACAAGCAAGAGAAGTGCAGCCAGGACAAAAAGTGCACCCGGTTGGAGAGCATTTTTGCTCGAAGAAGGTGTAATTAATGCTAAAAGCCTCGAATTGGCGCACGAGGTTGAAGGAGGTTGATTTGTGTCCTGGATAATTATTTTCATAAATGATATAGGTTCTCGAGTGAAGTTGGTAAAATTCATGTTTGCTTTGCATGCAAATAAAACATCAAATTTTGGGGCAGCAGGCTTGATATATGTAAATTGTTATGATTAAAATTCATTGTTCATGTTCCGGTTACCATCTTGTTCTCAATTAATTGTAGGAATTCATTACAGGTGCTTTTACAAGAGAAAGGGAGCTTAAATAAATGTCCAATACATTAAACATATCCTTTGAATCTAAATAATTATCTAGATCTACACCGGTTGTGAAGAATTCGGCCTAATAAAGAGGAAAATAATTGTTTAGACAAAGATTGCTCCATCCATGGAAAAGTGGGATGAGCGAGAAAGCTCAGTGGAATCATGCAATACTTCTAGATTTGTTGACATCGAGAGAAACAAATCCAGGCCCAAATCCAGATCCAGATTCAGATCCAGATCTCATAATTGCAAAAGCTTCCGACAAAAATTCATCCTCTTGTTTCTGATATAGCCCGTATAAAAGTCAGTGCATGGAAAATTTCTTCCAGGATCTTGTGCATGTGCTCCCAATCTTCCAGTTGAAGCCTTCATTGAAGTTGCATCCACCCAGAGTGCTTTCCAAAATTTTTAATTATTCATATGCAATTAAAAATAAAAATGATGAGTTATTTATGGTAGACATTACACTGATGCATGTACAGGAGAAGAACTACAAAAGCTTCAAGGATAAAAGGGAAGACAAGGCAAAGGAAAAATTCTATATCCAACCGCTTCCGAGATCCAAAGCCATTTCCAAATCTAGCTTGGTGAGAATCAAATGCAAAAGAATCAAGTGCATGTAGAATATGAAAAAGGACAAGACTGCATTTTTACTCTTTCTTCTTTTTTCTCTTATTTCCTCCGACAAACTAATTGAGCGATCAATTAAATTATACAACTTAAGTGATTGGTTTAAAATCCATTACTTGAAGAATTCAACTACTTGGAGATAATTGGTAGATGTGCAAAATAGAAGGTTCTATTTTCATTTGCAAATCATGCATGTCATGCAAAGAGGAATTCCAGGAGGGAGATTGCGTTGTTTCCTTTCCCACTTGCACATGTGTCGGTTCAACTAAAAGCTTCCGGCTTGTAATTTTCCCTCTACATTTTATAAGTAGAGGGAGAACCTTGAGTTAAAAGATCAGAATTTATAAGTAGCATTTTGGTGTTCCAAACTTTGTCTTTAAAACCCCGATAACCACTTGAAGCAAAGGAATATAAAGGAGAAGATTTTAGGAGAACTTTTTGTCACGGTGGATTTTGTTTCTAGCTTTCTATTTTAGATCTTCTAATAAACTTTGTGTTATTTTAGATCTAGATCTAGAGTTGCCTTTGCTTATAATTTTGTGTGCTAATATCTATTGGTTTCTTCTATGTGCATGCAATCAACTCTATTATCTAATGATTGGGATGCACATCTTCCCCATTTCTTCCCCTGTTTTTATATAATTCCCTTCTTCTTTAAATATTTCCTTTCTTAAACAGATTGCTTACTTACTATGAGAATGCATAACTATGATTCATGAGCTGAATAGTTAAAGTAAAACCCCATATAGATACTAGTATATTTTAATTGACAAATATAACATGGGAGCATCAGGTAAATGAGGAGATTTATCTCATGTTCGCCTAGGTTTTATGCTATGCTGAGAAAATCTAGCCAACATTTTGGTGACTCAGATGGGGATAACTATCTTTGCATATCAAATCTTATCTCTTAAAGATCAAAGTGTTTTCTATACAAATCTCAACCTGGCTAAACATCCATTCACCCGATCCATGAAGGTGCAAGGAAGGACTAATCATTTCTTCAGACTATAGGAGCAATTCAATTTCAATCATCCTCCTCAAGTTAGAAGCCACGATATAGTCTCTAACCGGGAAGGAGAGTGCATGCTCATCCAGATCTAGATCATCTTCAACATAATCTGGCGGCTTGAATTATTCATCAAGTCTACATAAGGAGAAGACGTGCTCCTTTCATGATGCAGAATCAGCCACTTGCCCCTGCAACACCTGTTCCATGGGGTGCAGTCTTTGGACCTTTGAACCGAATCCTATGTATGATCTACCTAAAGGGATGAGAAAGAATTTTTAAATTCTTTGGAGATGGAAAGCAGAATCCGAGATGACCACTTGGCTAATTTTTCATATCCTTTGGAGTGCTTGCAGTCGAACATGAAGATGTATCTGTCGGACTCTTCAAAGAGACTCTCAATGACTTGGTGGAGAATGGCTCTACCGGTTAGCTCCTCGGCACCATAACCAATCAGGTTACTATGCGCAGATGTGCTCCTAAAAAGATTCAAACTAGCTAAAGATTCCAGTACCTTGATAACTCATCTCACTCGGTTAAAGAAGGAGCCACACGAGCACATGCAGGATTTTATTGTAAAATTCCAAAGATTATTGTATAGAATTAAAGCCTCGCTACGCTTTCTCGAATGATGAGAATCAAAAATTGTTTGTCATCAATGCTTTACTTCACGAAGTAAGCTATCAAGCTGCGAAAAGCACGTCCTGCGACTTGTTAGTAGCCGAGAAAATGGCGGTTGAAATTGAAGATGACCTCATCATTGTTGGAAAGATAAAGAGCAACACTTCTAGATCTGAAAGTTTATCATCTGCTACTACATCGATTCACTACTGCAAAAGTTAGAAAATGAAATGATGTAGATGAAGAAACAAATGGATCAAATGGCTCAGGGTAACAACACTGCCCCTGCTCGGAATTTTAACAACATCAACCAGAACCACATTCCTGGTTCCCAAAGATTAGCAATTGAAGCTGCTCCTAGAAACAACATGGAGATGAATGAAGAAAACCGGAAGTCGACACTCGATCGGCTTGAGAATGATGATTTTATAGGTCCTGTTGGTGACTCCAACATTAATTACCTAAACTACAAATCTAAACATGAGTATGAGGATCTTCTTGAAGATGATCATGGTCATGCATATGCAATACTTACAAGATCACAAACTCACCAAGCTGAAGCATTAGTAGATGAACAAAGAAGGGGCAGCCCTTTGCCTTCTTCCTTAGCTCCTAAAGATAAGAATGTGAGTTCTTCATTTCAACCACAGAAAGAAGCTTAGGTATCTATACCTTCTTTTGACATTATTGATCATGCTAAGAAAACTAGAGTTCAAATGTTAGAAGCTGAATACTTGAGAGCCTTTCCTGAGTAGTTAAATAGGCTAGTCAAATATGTATAATCACCAGGAAAATCCAATACATCAAAAGGCATTTTTCCTAAGCCCAAAGATACTCCTCCACAAAACAACACTGCAATTGTTAAACCCTCACCATCTTCTGAAAGGGTGGAACCTTTCTATGTCTCCTTATTACTTAATGGTTTCAAGTTAAGCAATTGCATTCTAGATTTGGGTGCTTCTGACAATGTCATGTCAGCTAAAGTTGCAGATGCTCTTGGGCTTACCCTGACAAAGACCATAAAAGGTGCTACTCCATGGAGAGACAAGTCCCTTTAATTGGAAAAATCAAAGATGCACAAGCTATTCTGACAACTTTTCTTGACAAAATTTTAAAGATGATAATTCTAGTTGTAGATATTCCTATCTCCTACGGGATGTTCTTTGAGAAGATACTTCTACAAAGAGCTGGGAGGAGAAGTAAAGATGGATTGGTCTATGCTCATATTCATATCCAAGGAATTAACCATAAGCTAGAGCCATAAAAGAAGTCCAAGTACACGGTTACAAAATATGAGGATCCTAGATCTCGATTATTTTTCGAGCATCGACCATGGGGTCTATTTCTTAGAAATGGATAAAGACATTCCAGAGCCAGAACTTTGACAAGAGCTAGAGCTAGCAAAAGATGAAGAAAAATTTTGAACTCGGAGTTTAAAGGTGCCTGTTGTTCTTTTGGATCAGAGTGGTGCTCTACTAATATCTCCAGATCATGAGATATTTCCATACACCCACAAGCTAATGTTCGAGAACACCAACAATATGGCGAGTATGAAGCCTTCTTTGTTAGGAATGGAGCAAGCTCAAAAGAAAGGTGTAAAACTCCTCAAAGCCTAAGGAGATGCTAAACTTCTAGTAAAGCAAGTTCAAGGAAAGATCAAATCAAAAGAGATGAGTGAAGCATTACAAAGATAGATTTCTCTCGGCCACATTGGATTTTGTAGCTTTCTCTATAAACTTCATTCCAACTAATCAAAACCCCAAGGAAAATTCTTTGGTAGTCATAGCTGCACTATTGAATTTGGATAGACCACCATCCATATTCAGAAAAGGAAACTATAAAGTGGAGATGGTATACCACCCCAAAGTCCACGATAATTTTGAACAAAGGATGAGACTTTCAATGAGGACAAATAAACATCGCATTTTGGGAACAAGACAACTTTGATAGGTTGTATGTTGAAAGGAATAAATCACCACCATGACAAAGCGATCACAGGGAAAGCTAATCCATGTTATGATTAAAATAGTGGAGCAATCCAACCAAAAGGTAACAAAATCCCTAAGGTTTTAGTTTCCTTAATGAAGGCTTTTAACAAGCATGATCAGTACCTAAAGAAGAATAAAGAATATGGTGATAGTTCTTCCTCAGAAATGCAACAAATAAATCTAGGAACGGAGAAAGTTGATGCAAACTTACCCACCATGGAGAGAAGAAAGGATGAGCCACCACCAGTTGAAGTTGATAAGGACTTGCCCAGAGTATTTGACAAGAAGGGCCGAGAAAGGAAGTTTAAGATCAGAGACTGGGTACTCTGGTGGGATAAGAGACATGAACCGAAGGGCATGCACGACAAATCTGATTCACTCTGGAAAGGGCCCTTCATGATCAAAAGAGTTGTAGGAATGGATACCTTCTTCCTTTCCTACCGGGATGGAATTGAGTTACCATTTCCTTTCAATGGGCAGCATTTGAAGCTGTTCAGGAACTGAAAATTAGGGTAAATTTGTATGTATATAAATAAAACTTTGTTTGTATTTCCTTGTTTTGTTTATGGGTTGTGTTTTTTTTGTTTTCGACCCCGTGCCTAATGGACAAGATACGAAACCGAGAGATCTTTGGGATCTCATCTTTACCCGATCATTTTGATAGAGGCAAAGATATCCACTGAAAAGAGCCAATTGGTGTCCCCAGATTTCACCACGAAATCTGAGACTACCCCATGCCAAAAAAATTCTTACTTTTAAAATAATGGGTCATTTTGTGTTTTTATTGCAGAAAGTTCTGTAATGTTTCAAGATATTCCCAAGAATCCATATAAGCCATTTTGAAAAATACCTAAATGCCCAAAATTGTTTTATTCTATCACTTTGGGCTTTACCTGTGGAATTTGTATTTAATTATTTTGAGCCCCCGTTTGAGAAATTTGTGCTCGATTTAACCTGTTGTGATCGTACATGTCAATATTCCCATATACCAAGAGGGTTTTAACCAGGAATGGATCTTGGGCTTTATTTGTGTCTTGGCAATGTTTTATGTTTTTGGTGTTTTCCGTTTCATTTTCTAAAAATTTTCTGGATCAATTCCTCTGCCGGTTTGGTCTAATTCCTTTCTTGGACTATCAGGAGATAAAATATGCACATTGTGCTAGAAGAAATTTTCCATCGGACATCCGGTTCTCTTGGAAAAGATGAAGTCGTGCACCAAAAGCTTCTTTACGGGCCGACCGCAATTTTGGAAAGAGAGGGTTTGAAGTGGATCATGGGATTTTTGAAGCAGCAGACGGTGGGAATCTTGTACCTACCTAGGAGGGTAATCTTTCCCATGGAGGCAACGTCACTTAAGTCACAATGGGAAAATTAGAGGCAAAGCAGGCGGTGGTAATTTCTTACCCGCCTTGCAGGTATAAACTCTCATTGTGGAATAAAAGAGAAATCACTTAAGGCATGAATGGAATTTTACTACCTACCTTACGGGGTAAATATTCCCATTATGAAAGTCAAACATCTTAAGTGAATCATGGGATTTTTGGTGCTGCCTTGCAGGGTAAATAGTCCCATTGCCAATTGACTTTTAAAAATAGAAATTCCTTATTCCAAAAAGTGTGACCCACCTTGGGTGAATAATAATGCATTAAATAAATATTTGCTAATATTTATTCACCCAATTTTTGTGCCTGAAGCTTGTGGAAAAGTCAACAAAGGGAAGTGGACAAAAGGAAGTTAGAAATAAATAGTTCTAAAATTAAATAAATATTATTTATTTCATGCATCCCCTTATGTCAAAAAAGTGTGCCCCATTTGGGAGAGAAATAATATTTTTTAAGTATTAAATGAATTTATTAATTCCTATTTTCAAATGGCTAAGGTCAAAGCATCTTGTGAGGCTTGAGTTAACTACAATCATAAGTTTAAAATTAAATAAATTTAATTTATTTAGTGGCAGCCATGAGCATGCACAAAATAGGCACCCATTTGAAGAGTAAAGCTTATTAAATAATTAATTAATTGCTAGGAATACGAAAGACAATAATTAATTATAGAATCATGAGGATTATATAAGCGGGGGCTGCCATAAGGATGAATTAATTAATTCACAAGCGAGATAAGTGCAGCCCGGACAAAAGTGCACCCCATTTGGAGAGGATTTTTCTCAAAAGATGGTGTAATTAATGCTAAAAGCTTCTAGAATTGGCGCACAAGTTGAAGGAGGTTGATTTGTGTCTGAATAATTGTTTTCATAAGTGATAGAGGTGCTCAGGTGATGTTGGTAAAAATCATGCTTGCTTTGCATGCAAATAAAGCATCAAATTTTGGGGCAAAGAGACTTGATATATGCATATTTTTATGATTAAAATCCACTTTGTTCATGTTCCGGTTGCCATCTTTGTCTCAATTAATTGCAGGAATTCATTACAGGTGCTTTTATAAGAGAAAGGGAGCTTAAATCAATGTCCAATACATTGAACATATCCTTCGAATCTAAAGAATTATCCAGATCTGCACCGGTTGTGAAGAATTCTCGGTGAATAAAGAGGAAAAGAATTGTTGAGAAAAAAATTGCTCCACCATGTCAAAGTGAGATGAACGAGAAAGCTCAGTGAGAATCATGCATTATTTCTAGCTTTTCTAACATCGGAGACACAAATCTAGGCCTAGATCCAAATCAAGATTCAAATCCAGATCTCATAATTGCAAAAGCTTCGACAAAAATTCATCCTCTTGTTTCTGATGCAGCCCATGTAGAAGTCAGTGCGTGGAAAATTTCTTCCAGGATCTTGTGCATGTGCTCCCAATCTTCCAGTTGAAGCCTTCATTGAAGTTACATTCACCCAGAGTGCTTTCTATAAATTTTAATTTCTCATATGGAATTAAAATTAAAAATGATGAGTTATTTATGGTAGACATTGCACTGATGCATGTACATAAGAAGAAGTGCAAAAGCTTCAAGGATAAAAGGGAAGACAAGGCGAAGGAAAATTTCTAGATCCAGCCACTTCCAGATCTAGTCATTTCCAAATCCATCTTGGTGAGAATCAAAGGCAAAAGAATTAGGTGCATGTAGAATATGAAAAAGGACAAGGCTGTAGTTTTCCTCTTTCTTCTTCTTTCTCTTATTTCCTCCGACAAACTAATTGAGCGATCAATTAAATTATACAACTTAAGTGATTGGTTTAAAATCCATTACTCGAAGAAGTCAACTACTTGGAGATAATTGGTAGATGTGTAAAATAGAAGGTTCTATTTTCAGATTTGCAAATCATGCATGTCATGCAAAGAGGAATTCAGGAGGGAGATTGCAAGTTTTTTTCCTTTCCCACTTGCACATGTGTCAGTTCAACTAAAAGCTTTTCACTTGTAATTTTCCCTCTACATTTTATAAGTAGAGGGAGAACCTTCAAGTTAAAAGATCAGAATTTGTAAGCGATTCTCGGTGTTCCAGGACTTTGTGTTGAAACCCCGATAGCCACTTGAAGCAAAGGAATATAAAGGAGAAGATTTCAATAGAACTTTGTGTCATGGTGTATTTTGTTTCTAGCTTTCTATCTTAGATCTTCTAATAAACTTTTTGTTATTTTAAATCTAGATCTAGAGCTACCTTTACTTATAGTTCTATGTGTTAATATCTATTGGTTTCTTCTATGTGTATGAAATCAACTCTATTATCTATTTATTAGGATTCACATCTTCCCCATTTCTTCCCTATTTTTATATAATTCCCTTCTTATTTAAATATTTCCTTCTTAAATAGTTGCTTACTTGTTGCGTTGCAGAACTGTACAGCTATGGTTCATGAGATGAATAATTAAAGTAAAACCCCATATAGATACTAGCATATTTTAATTGAAAAATCTAACACGAGAGCCTCACCGGTAAATGAGGAAGATTTATCTCATCACTCCCTAGGTTTTATGCTATGCAGAAAATCTAGACAACAAAAACTAGGGCTAAACAAATTTTTTCGGGGTGGTTGTATTGGGTTTCATAGTCCAAAAGAGTACGGATTATGTAATAAACTATCTACTCCCTGTGTTGTTCATCGTAATGAGCAAGCATGGCTCCCAAGGAATGATTGGTAGCGGATATGTATAGGTAAAAAGGTTGATCGTCTTCGTGGGATGAGTATGGATGGTTGGAGAAGGTATTTTTTAAGGCCTCAAAATATTTGTGACAGTCATCATCCCATTTATAGGAGACATCCTTTTGAGCGAGATGATCTAATGGTCGACATCGATCGAGATAATGGTGAAATGAAATGAGGAATAGTGAAACTTACCTTGTAGGCTACAGAGTTATCTAAGGTTGGTAGATGGAGGCATTTCGAGAATGGCCTTGACTTTACTAGGGTCAACTTCTATACCACAAAGGAAACGATAAATCCTAGGAGCATTCGAGAAGACCGCAAAGATGCACTTCTTAGGTGAAGGTGAACACAATATTTAATGAGACATTCAAAAATGGTTTTGAGGATCGTAAGGTGTTCGAGATAGGCATTTAGATTTGGCGAGATGGTCATCCACGTAATCTTCTAATATGCAATGCATGATGTCATGGAAGATGTAATTCATAGCCGATATGTGGCACCAGCATTTTTAGTCCAAAATGCATGACTTGATAGAAAAAGGTCCCCAAGGGGTGATGAATGAGGTTTTTGTTGATCCTCTGGGGCAAGTAGGATTTGGTTATAACCTGAGAAGCCATCCATGAGTGATAGCATCTCATGGCAAGTGGTAAGGTCAACTAGCTGGTCAATTCCAAGTAAGGGAAGTCATCTTTTGGACATGCTAGGTTGAGGTCATGAAGTGCGTGTAAATACGGAGTTCCCTCCTGTCGCCTTAGTAAGAGAAAATTTTAGAAATCCAATGAGAATAATCAATGGGTAAGATGAAGGAAACGGAAAGAAGGCACTGAAGTTCCTCTTTGACGAGAAGGGCAATGTGAGGGTGCATTTTCCTCAGATTTTGTTTAATGGGTTTGGCATTAGGAATGGTTACAATATTGTGGACCACTATGGTGGGGTCAATACCGGGCATATCTACGTAAGACCAAGTGAAAGTGTGGTTATGATCTCTGAGAAAATAAGTGATGGCTTCCTATTCAAAGAAAGATCTAAAGATTGTCCAATATTTAGGATGTGCGGGTCTTCCTAAGTATGAATTTTGATGTCGATAGTTGATTCATTCAACATGGTTTACATCTCATAAGGTAATGACCGATGAATATATGAGTCTTCTCGCACTAAGGTCGGTGAGTATAGATTCATCATCCTAACATTGAATGACATTAATTAAAGATGTATCATCATCAATCATTTCAAAATATAGGAAGAGAAGAGTGGAAGGGGCCTCGCCCTCATGTTGATAAGTCGAGGCCCCAAGGAAATGGTGTTTATGGGAAAAAACGTTAGGAGGGATATATTCAAGATCCATCGACTCGTCGATGAGGGTGGTGATGAAGGTGGAGAAGAGCTAGTGTCCTTAATGAGTTTAATACGGGATTTTTTGGTAGGTGGTTCAGGAAAGCCGATACCATTACGGTCATCATGTTTGCGGGTGGTACATGGAATAATGGTATGGCGGTCTTTCTTGTAAAATCCACAACCAAAACCCATACACACACATCGGTGCGAGGAAGGTGTGAACGAAATGGTGATTGGTAAGTGATTGGAAGTCAACGGAAAAGGGGCAAGTTTGTGGCAGTGGTTCAAGTGTGTAAGTGGTAGTGATCAAGTCCCCATAGATGAGACCTGGTATGGAGATGAGGAGGGCCATAAAGGATGTGTTCTCCTATGCGGTGATCGTAGCGAGGGTTTTGGTGAAGGCTTTAGTACTCTTGTGGAGTGAGGAATATGTTGACACTATATATGCGGTACTCCCTAGAGTTAGGCGTTGAAAAACACCTTCCAAGGATCAGTGGTTGGTATGTAGGTAGCTGGAATGGATGATGTGTTGGGGGTCGATGCGGAGGTGGAGTTAACGGATTGGGAAGCTGATGGGTCAGCCGTGGAGGTTATGGCGGGGGGTAGGAATGGAGGAGGTATGTGCGGCAGAGAAGCAACGGTTGTCTTGGTAAGTGGAAGCGTAGGTGAGGAAGTAGTGGTTGTTGAGGTAGATGGATTAATAGGTATGAGCACATCATTGGGTTAGTAAAGCATGTTGCATGTTTTAAAAGGTGATGGATCAGCTGGAATGGTATAGGTGTGTCCTTTGTGTTCAAACTTTACACAATGATTCAAAGTGGAAGGAACACAGCCCATGACACGAATCCGTGTTCTATTGCTAGCAATAGGTTATATTGAAATTCCCCTTCCAAAACGTAAAACAATTGCGAACAAGTGTGGGGGACCATGCGAATGTGGAGGATAATGGTGCCTAGTGTAGAGGTGATAGCATCATTGAATGAACGTAACATGATAGGATGTTTATGCATGCAAATATCAAGTATGCGCATTTGAGTGAATGCATGGGATGAAATGATGTTAATGATAGAACCCCATCAATCATCACACGGCGTACCTGTATGTCATCAATGTGGATAGAGATGAAGAGGGCTGGGTCCGGATCATCATTTTGGTGTGGCATGATCTCTTCCTATGAGAAGCTAAGGGAGGCTACTTGGTGAATAGGGTGGGGCGAAGATGAAGGTGGTAATTTAGTGAGAGAGGCTACATGATGGGGTGTGATAATGGAGGCTACGGGTGTAGGGTCATTGGGTAAAACCTCAATAGATTGAAGAACCTCCATGAGAGCTTGACAATGGGATTTTGAGGTTTGAATGAGGTCATATAAGGAAATTTTGAGGGGAGATTGGTGTAATTGTTTGAGCAAGGGTGTAATGTGTGACACCGTTAGAAATGGGGTACGTAGGGCTACGGATAGTGATTTTAGGTATGGGTGCAGATGGTATGTTGGGTATAGGATTGGTTGGTGGGTCAGTTGCCTTTTCTTTACCTTTATCCTTCTAAGCACATGTAGTGACATGTATCATGTTGATTTGAGGAGTTGGCAAATGGAGAAGGTGTAGGGTGAGTGGTATAATGACACGATGGGAAAAAACCTACCGGAGGAGAAAAACCCTATGAGGTGAGTTGGGCACAACAACATTTGGGTGGTGGTGTGGCAAGTTCTTTGATGTGAACCATGTTAATTTCAAATCTTGGGGATGGCTCTAGGAGTGTGAGGGTGGAGTTTGTGGTTATTGAGTGAGCAGTTTGGGAATGGTTGTTGGTGAAGTAGGATCCTCGTCTGAAGGTCATCATCATCATAGTTGGCTTTAGGGGACACAAATGGATGAGGAAAGTTTTCAAGGCCTTGCAGTTCTCCACATTGTACCCTAGCACATGATGGTATACAAAAATTTTAGTATCATAAAACCCTTTTACTTGGGTTTGAGGGGGTCATAAGGCACCTGAGTGGTAGTAATGTGATGATAGAAGTCTCAAGGAGGTTGGTTAAAATTTTAGCATAGGACCCCGTTAGTGGATCATAATCAAGTGAACGTGGGTTTGGGTGTAGGTGTGGTTGATTGTTGAGGAATAGTCTTTGGAAGAGGAGGAGAGAGTTGAGTTATGGGTTTGGGTACTTGGCGCATGGGTTTTGGTGTCGGTCGTGCTTGTTTAGGTAGGGGTATAGTAGGTGAACAAGTAGGAGGGTGTGTGGTTGTTTGACTACCTTATGCAGGGTAGTGGAATTTATTTTTGGATTGCACCTTCTTGGATAAAGGAGATATGGGTGTACAAGGTCTAGAAGGAAAAGTAGATGGGGAAGAGGGAGAGTTACCCACAAGGATAATGAGGGTGCTGTGAAGGTAGATGACGTGGGTCGTGCTTGGGGTGTGAGAGACAGTGATTGAAGTGTAGTGGGTAGTGAAGCAATAACTAAGGGTATTGGAGGTATGGGTGGTAAAGATGCAAGTGTGGGTGTAAGTCATGTTGGGCATCTGGGTAGGTTAGAGGTTTGTGAGGAAGGCATGGGTTGTTTTGTATTTGGTTTATTGCCCCATTTTTTTGCATAGCTTGTATTGCTTAAGCAATGCTAACAAAAATAAGATGTGGCTGCCCCATGTGTGGATGAAGGTGATCCCCATCAAACCAGGAACCGATAAGGTAGAAGGAAGATTCGGTGAGTGGTTTGATAAAAGGTAAATGTGGTGAAAAGAAAGGTTGATAACAGAGGAGAAAAAAAAGGAGCAAGGTCTACTCGGGTAAGCTAGGTAATTCACTGTGGTCAAAGGTAGTAATAGTAAAATGCATGCACACGTATAAAGCTGCTGAGCACGCTACGAGGTTGAAGAACAAGAAAAATATACATTGTCTAAGGTCGATAGGTATATCTAAAAAAGGTTGAAGTAATTCCGGTATCCAAGGTATAGGATATGGTAAGGAAACACAATGTAGGTTAGGTGCGCAGAACGCTTAGGTATGTTCCAAAGACACCAACGGTAGGGTCAAGATAAATGGTCACGAAAATAGGCTAGGTAAGGTCATTAGATCAACAACACGGTGTAACATGCCGCAAGGTATAGCAAACACATGAGGTCAAAGGTCACTAGCGATGGTCTAGGTCCAAATATCTAGGTCACGGCATGGGTAAGGATAAGGTAGGGGTAGAATAATGAGTCCCCAAAGGAGGACAAAGGTAAATGGGTAGGGTAAAGGTGGGGTGGGGTAAATGATCGGGGGTGAAGGTTGGGTGGGGAAAAAAGGGAGGGAGGTGTAGGGTAAAGGTTAAAATAGAGGGAAATGTGTAGTTATGGTGGACTGATGCGTCATGGATAGCTGATGTCGGTAGAGGTAAACTAACGGTGGTTAACTAGGGCACGCGATCGATGCCAATCAAGGGTAACCGACGCCTCGTTAGGTCAGTTTGTTATAAAAAAACATCTACGTTTTTGGTTATTCATTTTTATTTTGCGAAGTGAGAAAATGAAAAAAGGAGAAAAAAAGAGAGAAAAGAGAGAAAAGTTTCTTAGACGAAATGGAAAAGTGAGTGGCGCAGTGTGCTTGACGAGTGATTAATTGGTAAGGATCGGGTCCACGTAATCGTTGCGAGGGATTCGATTGGTGAGAGGTTGTGGGTAGGTATTCGGTGATGGCGAGAGGTCAAAGAGGGATCGGATGGGGCACCAGACGGTGGCCAGACATGCCACCGAGATGGTGGCAACGTGACAAGGTAAGCGCCCTACTCTACATTGTTGATTTGATAGAGTAGAGGATTATTTTAGTGTTGGTTTAGGGTTTTGTTTGTTTTACATTTGGTGGGTGGGCACAAATTAAATTTGGGAATGGGGGAATATTGGGTAAAATGAGGAATGGGGAGGGTTAGAAATGGGATAGGGGTGGTGGGTGAAGGTCCGAGGGTAGTTTAGGTCACTTGTAGGCGGGTAAAAGGGGAAGGGGAGGTTTTTAGAGAGGGGGTTTGGGAAATCATGGGATTTTCCATGACAAAGTGATCAGCGTCGGTCAAGGGTGGCCGGCATTGGTTGGATGGAACCTAGTATCCGTCACCAAATAAGAGACTAATGTCGGTTAAGGGGTGACCAGGGGTCGATTAGGGTAAACCGGTATTGGTCACCAAAAAGGTGACCGATGCTCGTTTAAGGGTGGTCAGGGTCGATTAGGATGAACAAATTTTCTTTGGATTACCGGGCACAAAGGTCCAAAAGTGGTGTGGGAGAGGTAGTGATATGGGTAGGGTGAAAATAAGGTATATGGAAATGATAATGGTTGACTATTGATTAATATATGTAAATTAATGCCATGCTTATATTAGATGCGGGGAGAGCGCAGTACATATGCGCAGGACGGGGTTCTACCTCTACCGGTGATAGCACGTGGCATAGCGACCTCGGAGGAGTTGCAGAATTTGGAGGAAGTGGGCTTGAGTGGGGTTCAATGCTATAGACTTCTATTCTGGCAGCCCAGTTTGAGGGTCGCACTCATCAATAGATGGGACTCCGTGACTAACACGTTCCACCTACCGATGGGTGAGATGACTATCACCTTGGAGGACATGTTCCAGATTCTTTGGTTACCCATATTGGGTGCCCAGGTTTATTCTATCTCTTCCAAGGCCTCATAGGAGCTTATTGTGACTATTTTTGGAGAGGGGATGGCTGATCTGAGATTCCATAGCACCAATTTGAGCTATGGAGAGATGTACCTAGCCCGTTCGGAGGAGATGAGGCTAATGGTTTTTTGATGGAGGAAGTGTGTTGCTATACACTACCAGATGCAGAGGGTGGATGCTTTCCCCAATCACCGATGGGGTACTCCATGACATGACATGACGGTGCATGAGACCTGCTTTTCCCGAGTACTAGCATTCTTGGTGCAGCTATATAGGGAGTTGTGGGCATATGGGCGGTTACGTAGGTTTAGCCTGTGTTGTACATTTTTACTGCACTATTGGGCATATGAGCACATAGTTTGTGTGCATCCTATAGGGATGCCCTGAGTAGATGCATTTCTAGTACGATTTTTATGGGTGGGGTATAAGAGATGGGTGCCAGTGATAGGAGAGTGGAGATCTGATAGGCCGACACATGATGTGGCCCATTTCCAAAGTAATTACTAGAGGAGTTTTCTAGAGTGGACATTATATGGAGGCCATATGTTGAATGCCTCTCATATAGGCATATGCATGAGAAGCTAGTGAGCTCCGGCCTAGAGAGATGGATACTGAGGTTGTCGTCTTTGGGAGAAGGAGATGATCCTAGTAGACAGAGTCGATGTGATTCGGTTCGGGCTAGTATAGGATATACCTCTGCCCTTCACACCATACAAGAGAGATCACATGGAGAGGCCCTTACCTCTACCATAGCCTATAGAGCCCACAGGAAGTAGGAGCAGCCGGTGGACAAGCGGATATATTACATCAGTATAAAGATAGGTACATGCAGTGGTGGATGGCTCGATTATGAGTTATACCACCAGGCCTGGGAAGCCAGATCTAGCTACCATTACAGTGCAGAGAGATGTCATACAGAGGTAGGTAGCTATGCTCATTACCCAATTGGGTATACTGTAAACATAGCTGGAGGGCTCAGAGGTGGAGGTAGCAGAGTTGCTTGTACACAGTCGCCGCTTTACAGCCTAGATGGCTGGTGGAGGAGATGGAGATAGAGAGGAGGGAGATGGTCAGGTGGTAGCCTTATAGGCTCAGGTGGTAGGTTTACAGGGCTAGTTAGCCACATCCCAGGCATAGATTGGGGTCTTACAGTGCAGGAGCGGTAGGCACCACCATAGGCACCGAGAGCAGGTCCTAATTCATAGGAAGGCACGGGGTAGGGTCCCGCAGATAGGTACGGGCCAAGACCTATGGGAACACGGCAGATCGTGCCTATATCAAGGCTACAAGATGCCCTAGGTGAGGTGAGATACTATCATGACCAGATGATGGTGTCTGGGATAGACTTTATATCCTATGTCGATTACAGGGCACAACAAGCGTCCAGTGAGAGGATGAGATCCCACACTCACCATGTGGAGAGAATAGGGGTCGATGAGCTCTAAGGCCTAATCAGTAGAGGCTACAGAACACGGAGACTAGCTCCGGTTGAAGTGCTAATGAGGGACCTAGGAGGCTGAGGGTACAAGTGGTAAAGAGATGGAGGACATCCGCTGAGATTCTTGATATGCAGTCACCTGGTTTTTGATGTATGATATTTATTTTATGATTATATACTATCCTGTGTGCTGAGATATATTCATAGTTTTGATCACATACTAGCATGCGTTCAGTGACATGACAAGAACCCACACTCATCGTGGAGAGCATAGGGGGTCAGTGAGCTCTAAGGCCTCGATCAGTAGAGGCTACGGCAGACACGGAGACTAGCTCCGGTTGAAGTGCTAGCGAGGGACCTAGGAGGCCGAGGGTACAAGTGGTACAGAGATGGAGGAAATCATTGAGATTCCCTGATATGTGGTCACTTGGTTTTTGATGTATGATAGTTATTTTGTGATTATATACTAGCCTATGTGCTGAGATATATTTATAGTTTTGATCACATACCAAAGACATGCGTCCGATGACAAAGTGAGGATGTATGAGAGATTTTGTATATTTTGAGCATATACCGGCCTACGTGCTAAAGATATTTTGTATTGATTCATTATTTTATTGTATATATGAGACCGACTTGTGTGCCGATGACATTTTGTATTGTATATTGGCTGTGTGCCGATGATTTTGAGATGATGGAAATGATGAGATAGCCATGTATATTTGAGATACACACTAATTTATTTATATGATGAGATACATGGTATTTGTTGTGTTGATATGGATGGAAATTAGGTGAGTTAGGCATGATGGAGTCAAGTTGGTATAGGCATGGATCGAGTCAGTCAATTTAGGCATGGATCGAGTCAGGTTAGTGTAGGCATGGTTGAGTCAGGTTATAGGTATGGATTGAGTCGAGGTTGGTTTAGTTATGGTTGAGTTGAATGGATGATAATATGGGTCATATGTGAGATGTGGTATAATCTATGCATAGTGATGATAGAGAAATCGTAGGCGTAATAAATGTATGCAGGATAATGTTTACAATATGAAACAACTTGTTATGTATCTGGTTTAATTTTCAATTTTGGGTATAAAAGGAAACTAAGTTAGGTGTAATGTAATGTGAGGCACATGGAAGATGAATTTTATAAGGTAGAGGATGGCCAAGCTAACATCCGAGGGCCCCATGCCTTTGGATTTCTGCCTACATAGTCCCTGGCGAAAAGGGACCTCGAGCAAATGTAGTTCTCCTGTAAGCTAGGGAAGAATATGAGGAGGTATGAAAATGAGTTGGTAGTTGTTAGGGAGGGTGTGGGTGGATTATAGGTAAAGTGATGTAGGTGATGTAGATTGTAGCAAAAGAAAAATATTACCCCAAAAGTAAGCATCGAGGACCAAGTCCGTATAAGGAAATCAAAACAATAAAAGCCACCTTATTGGGTAGGATCATACCTTGGCGGAGGTGATGAACGTAAGACCCTAAAGACATTGCATGATGGACTGTTCTACGGTGAAAAGTAGTCACATGATCACCAAATGTCTAAGTTCCAAGAAGTCCCTTGAGGCAGTAGGAAATGGGAGTGTTCATGGTTTGAAGGGTGAAAGGTAGATAATTTTTCTATGGTATAGGTAGCATGCGCTTGAGCAAGAGAACCTAGGTCACAATGGGCAAGTCCATGACAAAAGGTTGTTGTTTTGACTTATAGTTGAAATAGACTAATCGATGTGGGAATTCTATATGGGATGAATAAAATTGAACTCCTTGAGGTCTTCATGAAGCTAATCGATGCGGGAAGCTTCGGTTGCTCTCATTTTTTAAGAGCTTTACATAGTTGTCCTTCGAGGGAGTAGTCTATTTATAGTAGAAGTTATCAAGAGGAAGATGTCCTTTTGAGGGAGTCATCTTTTTATTAGAATTTTGACTCAAGGATTTTGGTCCCATGTGAGGTTTTGAAGTCATGGACAAGACCAAGGTGGAGAATAGGACTCTTGTTCAAAAGGCAAGGTGAAATGACCATGGGATCTCATCTAAAGGTAGACAAAAAGTATCCATGAGAATCATGCTATGTGCAAAGTGCCATGGTACACATATTCAAGAGAAGATAAAAAGTGACGGGTACTCACATGATTCTTATTTAATCATTGGTGAGGTGTATGAAGTGGATAGTGCTCAAGGGACGATCATGGAAAGAGACAAAAGGTGAGGTAAGACTACAAGTCAACAATAGAATGGTCGAAGATGCAAGGTGTTAAGGGGCTCAAGTTCGGGTTTACCATCAAGTGATGATAAATGGTAAGCACCTGATCCATAGGTATGATTCACAATGTATGGTCCAAGCCAATTAAGAGAAAATTTGCCCGTTTACTTTTTCTTCTTTGGTTATGTGATGATTTTATTTTAAGACAAGATCACCGACTTGGACGGTTCGTTCATGGACATGTTTGTCGTAGGCACATTTTATATGTTTTTAGTAAACTTGAAGGTGATCTAGAGCGTTAAGACGACGTTCATCTAATAACTCTAGCTATGTTAAATGGTCCTAATGAATGTCATCATCATTGAGCATATCATGGATAGAAATGTGGAGTGAGGGGATCTAGACTTAGAGAGGTAGGATTGCATCTGTATGGTAGACTAGAGAAAATGGTGTGGCCACAGTGGAAGTGTGAATACTAGTGTAGTATGCCCATAGGGAAAAAGGAATGTGTGTATGCCAATCCTTCCCAGTATCGTCAACCACTTTCATAAGAATTTTGTTGAGGATTTTTTTAGTGGATTCGGCTTGGCTGTTGGTTTGTGGGTAATAAAGTGAAGAGAAACTAAGTTGAATGCCGAAGGTGTTGTAAATTTTTGCAATGTTGGTTTTTGAATTTTTTTCCATTGTCAGTGATGAGGCAATGACGAACACCAAAGTGATAAATGATATGGTGGTTAATAAACTCACATATTTTCTCATCTTTCATGGAGATGAGTGGTATGGCTTCCACCCATTTTTTATAGTATTCGGTAGCAGTGATGATCCATTGATGGCACTGAGAAGAATGGGGATTGATTTCTCCGACAAGATCCAAACCCCATTGAGAGAAGGGCCAAAGGTCTCGAGTGACCTGTAAGGCATGACTGGGTGTATGATGAAGATTGGAATGTTGTTGGCATTTTACACAATGTTTGACGTAATCGCAACAATCATGATTAAGGGTTGGCCAGTAATAGCCCATGTAAATAATATGCTTAGCAACAACAAGGCCACTGAAGTGACCTCCACATATGTCATCATGAACTTCCTTAATGGTATAAGGAATTTCAGAACTTGTGAGACATCGTAAAGAATACCATCAAAGCCACGCTTATAGAGGATTCCCCAGTATGACGTAATGAGAGACCTTTTTAAGGAAGGCGCGTTGCCGTTATGGGTGATATCAGGAGGTAATATGGAGAGAGAAAGGTAGTCAGAGTATTGTTTATACCAAAGGTCACTCGGGTTAGGGGTAACGGTTCGATCGAGTAAACATTGTGAGGTAAATAAGAAGGTGATTGGAGTCATTGTACGGTGACAAAGATTGTAGAATCGGCGGGTGAAGCAGGTATTTGGGAAGCTAAGCAAGCCATGGTATCTGCAAACTTGTTGGTTGAATGTGGGATGGTTTGAAGGGTGTAACGATCAAAGGTGGTCAAAAGTATGTCTACATGATGTTTATACTTTTAAAGTATCTCATTACGACATTGGTACATACCATTGACTTGGTTTACGACCAATTGAGAATCACCAAAGATGTTGATTGATTTGACATCTAGGGCATAGGTGGCTTGAAGACCTAGTATGAGCACTTCGTATTCGGCAATATTGTTGGTACATTCAAAATATAATTTGAAAGACAAAGGCATGGGTTCACCCTCAAGGGGAATGAGGATAATACCAACCCCACCCCCACGCTGACACTTGGAACCATCGAAGAAGAGTGTCATTTGGTAAGGGGTTTGTCCAGGGAAAGGGTAGCAATTGACTCATCTGGAAAGTCAAAATTAGAGGGTTGATCCCTAGAAATAGGTGCATTAGCCAATTGGTCAGTGATAGCTTGGCCCTTTATGGAGATTTGATGAATTAATTTGAGGTCGAGATCTACTAAAAGCATAAGCCATCCTGCGACAAGATAATTTTGATAAGGTTTGGCCTACATCAAGTGTAAGGGTTCGGTGTTGGTCACAACATAGGTTTTTTGGTTGAGTAGGTAATGATGGAGTTTGGTGGCAATGAAAACTAAGGCTAAGCAAAGTTTTTGGCATGGTTGTATTGGGTTCATAATCCAAAAGAGTACGACTTATGTAATAAATCGCTTGCTCCCTGTGATGTTCATCACGATGAGCAAGCATGGATCCTAAGGAGTGATCGGTAGTGGATATGTATAGGTAAAAAGGTTAATCATCTTTAGGTGGGATGAGTACGGGTGGTTGGAGAAGGTATTGTTTTAAGGCCTCAAAAGCTTTGTGATAGTCATCATCCCATTTAAAGGAGACGTCCTTTTGAGCAGATGATGAAATGGTTGACATCGATTAGATAATTATGAAAGGAAACGCAGCGAATAGCGCAACTTAACTTGTAGGCTATGGAGTTGTCTAAGGTTGGTAGGTGGAGGCATTTCCAGAATGGGCTTGACTTTAGAAGGGTCAAATTCTATACCACGGAGGGAAACGATAAATCCTAGGAGCTTTCCTGAGAGGAACGCAAAGACACACTTCTTAGGATGAAGGCGAACACAATATTTAATGAGATGGTCAAAAATGGTTTTGAGGATGGCAAGGTGTTTGGATCGGCATTTATATTTGGTGAGAAGGTCATCCACATAATCTTCTAATATGCGATGCATGATGTCATGGAAGATGTAAGTCATAGCCCGTTGATATGTGGCGCTAGCATTTTTAAGGCCAAAAGGCATGACTCGATAGCAAAAGGCCCTCCAAGGGGTGATGAATGAGGTTTTATGTTGATCCTCTGGGGTAAGAAAGATTTGGTTGTAACCTGAGAAGCCATCCATGAGTGATAGCATCTCATGGCCAGCGGTAAGGTTAACTAGCTAGTCAATACCAGGTAAGGGAAAGTCATCTTTTAGAAATGCTAGGTTGAGGTCACAAAAGTCCATGAAAATACGGAGTCCCCCTATCACCTTTGTGCCAAGAACAATGTTAGATATCCAATGAGGATAATCAATGGGTAAGATGAAGGAAATGGAAATAAGGCGAAGTTCCTCTTTGACAAGAATGGCAATATGAGGTGCATTTTCCTCGGCTTTTGTTTAATGGGTTTGGCATCAGGAATGGTTATGATATTATGCACCACTATGGTGGGGTCAATATCGGGCTTATCTGCGTAAGACCAAGTGAAAGTGTGGTTATGATCTCTGAGAAAAGAAGTGATGGCTTCATGTTCAGCAACATCTAAAGATTGTCCGATCTTTAGGATGTGCGGGTCATCCTTAGTATGAATGTTGATCTCGATAGTCGATTCATTCAACATGGTTTGCATCTCGAAGGTAACGACCAGATGAATATATGAGTCTTCTACACCAAGTTAGGTGAGTATAGATTCATCATCCTGACATTGAATGACATTAATTAAAGGTGTATCATCATCGACCATTTCAGGATATAGGAAGGGAAGAGTGGAAGGGGCCTCACCCTCGCATTGATAAGTTAGAGGCCCCAAGGAAATGGTGTTTATGGAAAAAAAAAGTTAGGAGGGATCAATTAAGGATCCATCGACTCCATCGGTGAGGGTGGTGATGAAGGTGGAGTGGGTGAGGAAGGTGGAGAAGAGTGAGTGTCCTTTATGAGTTCAATATGGGCTTGTTTGGTAGGTGGTTAAGGAAAGCTAATACCATTACGGTCATCATGTTTGCAGGTGGGACATGGAATAATGGTATGGCGGCCTTGCTCAGTAAAATCCAAAACCAAAACCCTTCCATGCACATTGGTGTAGGAAGGTGTGGGTGAAACAATGATTGGTAAGTGATTGGAAGTTAGTGGAAAGGGGAAAGTTTGTGGTAGTGGTTTGGGTGTGTAAGTGGTAGTATCAAGTCCCCCATAGGTGAGACTGGTATGGAGATGAGGAGGACCATAAAGGAGGTGTTCTCCTATGCGGTGATCGTAGTGAGGGTGTTGGTGAAGGCTTCCATACTCTTGTGGAGTAAGGAATGTGTTGACACTATATAGGTGGTACTCCCCCAGAGTGAGGCATTGAAAAACACCTTCCAAGGGATTAGTGGTTGGTATGTAGGTAGCTAGAATGGATGATGTGTCGAAGGTCGATGCAGAGGTGGAGTTAATGGATTGGGAAGCTGATGGGTCAGCCATGGAGGTTATGGTAGTGGTAGGAATGGAGGAGGTATGTGTGGTAGAAGTAGCAGCTATACTGGTAAGTGGAAGTATAGGTGAAGAAGTAGTGGTTGTGGAGGTAGATGGCTTAATAGGTATGAGCACATCATTTGGTTGGTAAAGCATGTTGCATGTTTTAAAAGGTGATGGATCAATTAGAATGGTATAGGTGTGTTCTTCGTGTTCAAACTTTACACAATGATGCAAAGTGGAAGGAACACAACCCATGACACGAATCCAAGGTTTGCCAAGCAACAAAGGTTATATTGGAATTCCCCTTCCAAAATGTAAAACAATTATGGAACAATGCGGGGGCCCATGTGAATGTGGAGGAAAATGGTTCCTAGTGTAGAGGTGATAGTTTCATTGAATGAATGCAACATGACAGAATGTTTTTTCATGTAATTATTAGGTATGTGCATTTGAGTGAATGCATGGGATGAAATGATGTAAACGCTATCACCCCCATCAATCTTCACACAGCGTACCGTATGTCATGAATGTGGAAAGAGATGAAGAGGGCTGGTTCGGTTCTTCATTTTGGTGTGGTGCGATCTCTTCTTACGAGAAGCTAAGGGAGGCTACTTGGTGAATAGGGTGGGGTGAAAATGAAGGTAGTAATTTAGTGAGAGAGGCTACATGATGGGGTGTGATAATGGAGGCTACGAGTGTAGGGTCATTGGGTAAAACCTCAATATATTGAAGAACCTCCATGATAGCTTGATGATGGGATTCCGAGGTTTGAATGAGGTCATATAAGGACATTTTGAGGGGATATTGGTGTAATTTTTTGAGAAGGGTGCGATTTTGACATTGTTAGAAATAGGGTACGTAGGGCCACGTATAGTGATTTTAGGTATGGGTACGAGATGGTATGTTGGGTATAGGATTGGTTAGTGGGTCAATTGCATTTTCTTTACCTTTATCCTTCGACAACATGTAGTGACATGTATCATGTTGATTTGAGGGGAGTTGGAAAAAAAGAAGGTGTAGGGTGAGTGGTTTAACAACGAAATGGGCAAAAACCTATGAGGTGAGTTTAGCGCAATGACATTTGGGTGGTGGTGTTGTAAGTTCTCTGATGTGAACCATGTTAATTTCAAATCTTGGGGGTGGCTCTAGGAGTTATGAGGGTGGAGTTTGTGGTTGTTGAGTGGGCAATGTGGGAATGGGTGTTGGTGAAGCAGGTTCCTTGTCTAGAAGGTCATCATCATCAAAGTTGGCTTCTGGAGGACACAACTGGATCAAGATGTTTTTCAAGGCCTTGCAGTTCTCCACATCGTGCCCTGGCACATGATGGTATGCAAAAATTTTAGTATCATAAAATTATTTTGGCTTGGGTTTGAGGGGGTCATAAGGCCTGAGTGGAGGTAATGTGATGACATAAGTCTCAAGGAGGTTGGTTAAAATTTTTGCATATGACCCTAATAGTGGATTGCAATGGGAAGTGAACATGGGTTTGGGTGTAGGTGTGGTTGATTGTTGAGGAATAGTCTTTGGAAGAGGAGGAGTGGGTTGAGCTATGGGTTTGGGTGCTAGCATGGTTTTGGGTGTCGGTCGTGCTTGTTTAGGTAGGGGTATAGTAGGTGAACGAGTAGGAGGGTGTGTGGTTGTTTTGACTACCTTATTATGGGGTAGTGGAATTTTGTTTTTGGATTGCACCTTCTTGGGTAAAGGTGATATGGGTGTACGAGGTCTAGAAGGAAAATCAGATGGGGGAAGAGGGTGAGTTACCCATGGGGATAACAAGGGGTCTTTGTGAAGGTAGATGACGCGGGTTGTGCTTGGGGTGTAAGAGACGGCGATTGAAGTGTAGTGGGTAGTGAAGTTATAAGCGAGGGTATTGGAGGTATGGGTGGTAAAGAAGCTGCAATTCTGGTGTAAGTCATGTTGGGCATCCGGGTAGGTTAGAGGTTTGTGAGAAAGGCATGGGTTGTTGTGTTTTTGGTTTATTGATGGGTGGAGGTTGCTTGACCATGTGGGAAATTTTAGATCTTAAGATGGGACGGGATAGGCATAGGTGTGATTAGCGCACAATGAGAGGTATGAGTTCTATGTGTTTGGTGCTTTTGCTTGGGTTTTAGAGTAGGTGTGGTGCTGAATTTGGAGGATGTAGCCAAATCTAGTTTGATAGGTGGATGAGTAAGGATGGTAGTCGGGGTGGCCCCTAAAGTGGTAATAGGTTTAGTTGAGGATGATGTCATAGGTGTGGGTTTGGGTTTAGATGTAGTTTGGGTTATGGGTAAGGGTGTATGTGAAGTTATGATGGGTGTCATGTAAGGAGTTACAATAGAGGTGTTTTTGTTTGGTTTGATTGGTGGGAATACTTTTGGGTAGATAGTGGAAGTATCAGCAAGTGACCTTTACATCTGCATTGAGACAGGAAGCAAAATGTGTCCCCATAATAAGGCTCTATCCAAATAATCTAAGTGATCGACCAAATGCAAGAACAAAACGTCTATAGGTGGAGTTGATGAGGACCTAATGGCAATTCCCATAAAGAGTGTCTTAGAGACAGGAAATTGGATAGCTTCAGCTTCCGTGGGTAAGAGAGCCGAAAGTAGGTCTGCAAAATTTTGGGTAGCGGATGGAGAATGCTCACCAAGAGGTAAAGATATCTCAACTAGGTCTATGATAGGTAGAGGAGATGATGGGAGCTCCTCTATAGGTGGAGGAGATGATGGGTGCTCCTCTATGGGTGGAGGAGGTAATGGGTTTTCCTCTATGGGTGGAGGAGGTACTGTGGGTAAAGGTTCTCTAAGTGGAGAAGCCAAAGGTGAAATGGTCTCGATGTTAGTGAAAGGCTCCTCCGTAAGTGATGAAGGAGATGAAAGATGTTCCTCTGTGGGTGAAGGAACAAGGGAGGTTGGTTCTGATGCGAAGGAGGATTTTGGGCTAGGATTTCCTCTATGGAAGGAATGTGAGGTAATTAGGAGGTAATAGGTACGTCATTAAAGATAGCGTGAACCTCGCGGGTATGGGTATCATGAGTTGAGGTCTCACCAGTTTGATCAGAAAAAGGGGCATGGTTGGGAAATAGTTTCTTGAAAATGTGTAGGTTTTGGTTGGCAGGTGCATTAGGATTATCCACGGTTAAATTTCCTTTCTCGAGCATTTCTTGGACAATATTTTTGAAAGTGATGCAGTTGCCATCACTATGACCCTTTACTCGATGATTGTTACAAAAGTCATGTTCTTTATACCATGCGGGCATGGGGCAAGCAGGGTCAAAACCAATGTGTGGTTTTATGGGTGGAAGGGTAATGGCCCCGAATTTGATATGCTTTTATAAGACAAAAGCAAGAAGGTTCCCCAATTGGGGTGTATTTCCACTACTCTTTCCTGAATTGAAAAGTTTGGATGGGTGAGAGACTAGATGAGGGGTAGCCTGATTTGATGGATGAGCTGGGCCAGCCTTAAGTACCACTACGTTAGTGGTGCCCTTAGCTTTTGAGTAATTAGTTTGTGGTTTGGAAGAATAAGAGGTATCATTCGACTTGAATGTCAAATTCTTATTGCGTAAGCTGTATTTTCTTCTCTTTGATAGCTCGAATCTCTAACTTTAGTGCCATAGTGAATGCTTCATCAAATGTTCTAAAGGTTTAGACCTACAAGGTTGGTGATATATGTCTAGCACAAGCCTGTGTGAAGAGCTCAATGAGTTCTATTTGTGGCAGTTGGAAGGTGAGTTGGTTGATCAAGCTACACCAACGAGTGACAAAATTTGCGATAGATTCATCCTCATATTGACGCGTGGAGTATAGGTTGGTCATGGTAACCTTCTTGACAATATTTATAGAGAAATGATCTAAGAAGGTTTGGGCTACCTGATTGAATGAGAATATGGAGTGTCTAGGTAACCCACTATACCAATCTAATGCAGGTCCAATCAGAGACATGGGAAAGGTTCTTAAGAGCAAGGCATCATCGTGAGCGATCAGATAACACCTATGTTTGAATGACCGCAAATGCTATTGTGGGTCTTCTTTGCTATTGAAATGATTAAATTTAGGCATTTCCCAATGCACGGGGTATGGGTGGATAGGAATGGATGGGTGGATGGGCTCGTTGCAAATCTCATCATAGGTGAGAGTGTTGCGGGAGCGAAACCGATGCCTCTAATGTTTGCATCTTGTCCAACATCAATTTGATTAGGTCGTTGGTAGGTTACAATGATTGGGTGCCTCCTGTAGCATGAGAGGGTTGGTTTTGGGCATATAACAAGGGTGGCACTCCAGTGTATGGTGCTACCATGTAGGTTTATTGGGAAGAAGAAAGTGAAACAAGGGGTACATACCCTGAGTGAATAATGGATGCAACGGAGGTAGCTGATAGTATGTATATGGAGGTGGAAGGGTTATGGTAACCTTAGTGGCAATGGGGACTAATGATTGTGGTATGGAAAGGACCACATTCGAAAAGGGGTAGGGATCACCGACACGAGAGGTGCCAGTGTGTAGCTATGGGTATGTGTGAGACATTAGGGGTGGATGAGGTTACATTTTGGGTAGTTGTCAAGGGTATGGTGGATGTGGTGGGGGTAATGGAGGTGGCAGACATGGCATTCATAGCGGGTATAGGGCCTATTTGTGAAACCACCTGGGGGGTAAGGTAGATGCGGGAAAAACAGAGCTAGATAGATGGGTCCGATGTAGGAGTGGGAGTGAGAGTTGAGGGGATAGATACGGGCATGTCGTATATCAATTGACCCAAGGCATCTCGAGTGGACGAGTGGGAAAGGTAAAACTGCAAGGCGGTAGGGTTTTGGTCAAGGAGTCGTGCGAACTCCTCATCTCTGGTAGCGATAGTGATAGGTTGGATGGGATCCATGGCTGGTGATAAAATGGAAGGTGGTGAGAGGACTAGGTGGGAGCGCTTGCTTATCTTCGAGTCGGCATCATGTGAACCAAGATACTAATCAAGTAAGGTTGTTTCTCTGTAAATGACACGAGAAAATAGCGAGAATAGATGAATCTGATGGTAAAATGTGGATCAGGTACCAAATGGTGGTTGGAAAGTAAAATAGACTAACCGATGCCGGTTAAGGAAAATTGACACCGGTCAGGGGTAACCGCTACCGGTCACTATAGAAAATGGTCAGTGAGTGAAAAACCGGGTAGAAAGTTGAATCGATAGGTATGCCAAATCGATGGTGTTTCTGATGTCGATGGGAATGATGGTAGTGACAGGGACTGTGAAAAATGGAAGAAAATGAATAAAATGTCCTTTTGGGTAGGTTAACAAAAGGACCTCGAACCGATGTTGGTTAGATATAACCGATGATAGTTAGAGGGTAGCGATGACGATTACTGTGAAATTGAAACAATGATGAAAGAAAAGTGGTTGTGAATTAAATTTTGATGTAGAATCAGACCCAAAATTCTAGGAATGATGATGATATGGCCCAAGAACACTCAGGTGAAGCGAATACACTAGCTATGATGAGGAGCATGCAAGGATGAACAATAAAAATGAAGAACATGATCTCTCACCTCAAAACGTAAGCCAAGCAGAAACACTAAGAAAAATGCGATCCTAGGAGTGCCTTTTCTATTATGTTTGTTTAGCTTATGTTATTTAAGGACTGACACATGAATTGTGAAATAGAATTTTTGGTGAGGATGGCTTCCTACAAAGAAGGATATCTAAAAGGTGAGGTTTCAGGTATGTTATGGTGGGGGCAGGCCTTGCTCTGAAGTATGACTCGATAGAGTAAGAGTTAGGTGCCCACTGTGCCATGATCATGTGATCACCTACAGCTTCTTCTAGGTAAGATGTTGTTTAAGAATGTGTGTATTTTCAATTTTTGTGAGGTTTGGTAAGACTCAGAGAGAGAGAAAGAGAAATAAAGTGCTTTCTATGGTTCATTTTTCAACCATCATCTGGTCATGACTTCTAACGTATAGGTTGCCCGCAATTAATGTGAGCTAATGTGATAAATTAGAATGCAATGCACTTATTTTTAAGCCCAAATCAAAGTGTGAAGTTGGATGACAAAATAAGATGAAGAGGAAGAGGGATTCTCTTTCACTACAATGTAGAAAACACGAAGAAATGGTTCTTTTTAATTACACCAAAAGAAAGGTTTCATTTAGAAAAATAGAAAGTAAATGTGGGTTACCAAGGAAGAAGATTAATGTGTATACTTTTCAGAAGGGAAACAAACACACAACTTTTCCTAGGAATGAATGAAATGCAAGGAACCCTAGGTGGGTCCCACTGGGTGTGCCAAAATGTTTCACCTGATTGTAGATCATTTCCTTGAAGTATTGATGAAATGGATAGGGTAACGAGCGTAGGAGGAATACATGTTTTAATACTAGTTGATGGGTTTTTGCGCGCATATAGCTTTTGAATCCACATCTGATCGTGAGAGCTTCCTTTTGGCTAGGAGGAACTACCTATAATGCAAAGCAAGACCACTAAAAAAATTTAAACAATATGTGCACTGAACTGCCTAGCGTGTGTTAGATCCGGGAAGTGTGATACTTCCTAGATGGTTGTCAGTCCATTGTTTTAAACAATTTAATGCGGTAAATAAGGTAAAACCTATTGTAATTCGAAATGATTTAGGTATCCCACATGAAGCACAATAAGAAATAGATCTAATCTAATAGGATAGGTTAGAATAGGATCCGAAGGTCAAATAATTGGTTCTAGGTCTCTGCAGGTCTGACAGAGGTCTCAGGTAGATCACAAGTGAATGAGGGTGAGAGAGAATTAGGTGGGTAGGTCAATATTCTGAGGTATATGGGAAAATACAGAGATCGATGTCGGTTAAGGATGACTGACGGTGGTTAGGTGTAACCGGTGCTGGTTACTATGGAAAATTGGGAATGCCACAAAATAGGATTTAGGTATCCCTTATGATTGCACAAAATACTTTGGTTGGTCGGGATGAGGTATTGGGTGATTTGGGTAGGATTTAGCGAGGTTGTAATGGGTATATGGGGGTGAGTGTTAGTGAAGGTCAATGGATGGCTAGGTAAAAAAATATGATAATATAATGATGAAATGAAATAAACTAGAGAAGCATAACGTTATACTTACTTGGATCGTGGTCTGGATGCCTCGAATGAGGGATGAAGGTGCTAATGAGAGGTTTGAAGGTTATAGGTGATCACAAATTGAAGGAAATATTTTGCATGGGTTATATGTACATTCCTCTTTGCTTGGTTAGATCATATCATTGTTGGGATGGTCACATGCGGGAAAAGATGTTTGATCTCCTTCCTTGCATGCGTGTTCTCACCGGAATTCATTCTCGAGAAGATGTAATATATATTTGTAATGTGCTAATGTTCGCCAACTTTTTCAATCTTTTCCAACCTTCTGCCATCCTTGAGAATAAGGTTCTTTTGAGGTTAAAAGGGTAGCAACCGGTGGTTCCGTCTTAATCGGTGTCGGTCAAGGCGGGATTTCCTAGGTTTACTAAACTAGGGAGATCCTCTTGATTTCCTTAGATCTCGTGTCATTAACCCGTAGATTAGACTGGGAGCTTCTTGTAAGCATGCGGGAATGTGGTTAGAGAGAATGTAGGCATTGATTTTTAGGGTTTAGGTAAGTCTTAGTTAGTTATGGCAACTTACTAAGAATAGGTTTTAGGGTGAGTTGGCTTGGTGAGGTGTCTAGGTGAAGTGTATGTGTGGATATTATTTAAATTAAGATATTTAAATAATAAATATAGTGAGGATAATGAATTAATTTAATTTAATTAATTAAATTAATATTAGTGGGGTGAAGGGGCCATGGCTAGGTGAATGTGATGAAGGGTGCTTATTTGTCAAGGGACCAAAGGGGAGTGTGACCTAATTTTAGTGTCTACAAGAAGGTAAGAGCTTTCATCTCCGGTTTACAAGCCCGACAAAGCATATTTTAGTGCATTTTCACAACTAAGGTGGAAATCCTTAGTGGTGACTCCCTGATTAATTTTATTTTGATAAGGACCAGTTTCTTAAACCTCTGTCAAGTAAGATTTGTTACTAACATTTGCAAAGTTGGAAGGAAGAAGATCTTTCTTTGCTAGAGATCCTACTAGGAAATCATTTCCTGAGTTAGGAAAAGCAAAGTTAGAAGGAAGAAAAGCCTAGAGAGTTGTGGGAGAACAAAAACAAGAAGAGGGATCTCCATTGATGAAAGTGAGTGGCCTATCATTGAAGACTGCCATTCAAGTGACTCTGAATTAGGTAGCCTCTTTGTGGAATTGAATTCTCCAACTAGAGAGGGGCCTTCATTTGATTTTGAAAGGTTTGCTTCACACTCTACTCCTATCTTTTCAAAATTTAATAGGGATTTCCAAGAAGCTAGGCCTTTAGGGGGTATCCATTTTAAAAATTATACTTCTATGTTCCAAGGGCCCTCTGCCACTCATCAATTTGCTTCTCCCCAAGATCACCTCCTCAAATCAATATGGCTCAACCTAGGCCTCCATTTTTTTAAACACCTTTAGACCTATAAATTTTGTGGGAATGGATGGTTACCCAAATGCAGTGCCTCAAGATGTAAGGAACATAATGCCAAATTTCCAGGGAAATAATGTTATTACTGGAGATCAACATCTAAAGTTTTTTATCAATATGATGGAAGATTTTAAGATTGAACATGAAGATGTATATATCAAGATATTTATCCATACCTTGGAAGAGGATGCTAGGGACTGGTATAAAGAATTTCCAGATAACTCTATTGATTCTTGGACTGAGATGAGCAATGCATTCAGATTGCCATATGGTGATAAAACTGACCCTAGGTTTCTTTTGACATAATTTGAAAACATCAAAAATAACCCTAATGAGTTAGTACATGATTTCAACACAATGTTTAATAAGACCTTGAGAAGATTACCTATTAGAATAAGGCCTTGTGATGAGTCATGTTTTATCAAATATACTGATGCATTTGATAAAAAGGTTACATATTATTTAAGAGACAAAAACCCCACAAATTTGAGGTAGGCCTTCACCATGGCTTTGCAAATAGAGAACAACATCAAGGCAATTGGGAGCCTCCAAAGAGGGAAGGTGTAAAGTTGGTTAACCCAGAAAAACCTCAGACAAGAAAACCTTTTGATTTAGAAGAAGTTGTGAAAAATTTGGCAAGGGCTATCAAGGAGATCTCCTACAAGCTAGCCCGAGCTGAGAAAGGAGTTGGGTAGAGTTCACAAGGACAACACAAGCAACAAGGCCAAGATAGATTCACAAATCATCAAATAATTGATGACAGAGGCAAGGGACCTATTGGATTTGGAAATAGGCAGCCCCAAGGTAGAGAAAATAGAATGGTGCCTAATCCTTTAGTTGAGAGTTACTATGGTGGAAGAGACATATGTCATTGATTGGTGTGAAAAATGTTTCATGCCTCATGTTCCTTTTAAAGAAGATCAGAAATAAGAAGAACCTGATGATAATGATAATGATGTCTGCATGATGGGATGCTCCACCAGCTCACAACAAGGGGCAACCTCAACTAAGGTGATAAGTGCTAGAACTGTTGCCACCTTTTGGGACTACATTCATAGGGTACCTATTCTTCCTCTCTCTCATACTTTGGAAGTAGATAATGTACAAGATTTTGAATTTCCTAATAATGATTTTGAATATTTAAGGGATTTAATGATCAAAAATTATGATGGAGGAATCCCATCTGAGCAAGACAGGAAGTTACTGATGAATGTTGTTGTGGCTCAGGAGAGAGAATATAAAACAAGAAGTAAGGTTGTGAAAGGGACAAGGCCTCAAGCCAAGTCAAAAGCTCCCTTACTTTCTAATATTCCTAAGGAGGCTCCCAAAAAAGATACATCTGTCAAAATCCCCGTAGTTCCAAACAAGAATCATACCCCTCCCCATGCCCAAGTTGTTAAAAATCCTGTACCACCTAATGAGCGTGTTGGCTTTCCCTCTAATACTGCCTTGTCACATAATGTCCCATATGAAATTTCCCAAGTATTGATTCAAATCAAAGTATCTGCTCCAATTGCTTAGTTTCTTAGAATTCTTGAGCACAAAAAGAGAGCATTTGAATACTTGGGGTTGAAAGAAGAGAAAACTGCCCTAGGTAGAAATGTAAACATTGTGGACACTCCTCCAATCATTAAAGAACCAGAAGCACCACTAGCATCAGAAGAGATAGATGAACCACCTGAGGTCTATTTGGGAACATCCTTGATGGATTTTCAAATGAATGTGGATCCATTCTTCACCACTTTGATCATAAAGGATAGACTACTGCACAACTGCATGTTTGACTCAGGGGCATCATGCAATGTCATGCCTTAGAAAATCATAAATGAGCTAAACATCAAAGTTACAGCAACATATGGGAAGTGCACTGCCATGGAATCCATAGAAGTGCCAGTAGTAGGATGTGTGAAGGGTTTGGTGGTGTAGCTTGCAGCTTACCCAGGTAAAAATTTAAAACTTGATGTTGTCATTGTTGACTACCCAACCAAGTGGGGCATGCTATTGTCAAGAAAATGGGCTGCAAGTGTTGGTGGGAGTGTCCAAATGGATATGTCTTATGCTACCATCCCAATTGAGGGCAGCCTTGTCAGGTTGTATGGGGAAAAGAAAATGTTGCATCTTATTGAGGATCCCAACAATGCTACCTATGAAGTATTGTATACAAATGTTGATGCTGACAACTTTGTAGGATTTGCTGATGGAAAGGAGCACAAGATTGAAGAATGCAAATGTCTTGAACAGATAGGCTCTCCCTGGACTTTGTTGTTTGATGGAGCTTGCTCTAGGTTTGGGAATGGTTCGGTGATGTTTTGCTTTCTCCAAGCTAGGAAAGATTTGTTTTCTCCTTCAAGATAAACTTTGAATGCACTAACAACATTACTGAGTATGAGGCACTATTTCTAGGTTTAAGAATTTCTTGGAAGTATGGTGTCAAGGACATTATTGTCAAGGGAGATTCAGAGTTAGTTGTCAAACAAGTCAGAAGATTGTATGCTATAAGGAATCAGTGAATGAAATAGTATAAACATGTAGTTTGGGATCTTATTGAGATGTTTGACTCCTTCAACATTGTGCATCATGATAGGAGATTCAATGAATTGGCTGATAGGCTTGTAGTGTTGGGGTCTTGGTTTGACAATTGCACAATGTCCCCATATTGTGAATATGAGGTTGAGGTATTGACAAGACCTTCTGTCTCGACAATATTAAACATTGGTAGGTTTTTGATGATGATATTCAAATCAGAAGATTCCTGCAAAACAAGGGAGAATTTTTGATCTGAAAATGGTACTTATTTATTTACTTATTTTTGAAGTACTTAGAAAATTTAATTTTGACTCAACATTGATGAGTTAATTTGATCCAATTTTTAGGTGTCTTGAAACCCAAATCCTCAACTCTTCCAAAAAGACCAATTAATCCGATTTTTCAACTTTAAGTGAATCGCTTGAATCTAATACAAATCCATTTTACTTCACAGTTGATTTTTAATCATACACTCAAACTGACATTTGAATCTAAGATGATAAGTGTATTCAAATCTTGTTGTGGGTTATGGATACTGAAAGTTCCTTCAATCCATTTACTCCAGTTTTATACTTATTTTATCAATTAATAAAATTAATCCAATGATGAATTTCAACTGATAAAAATCTTTAAAAACTGAAATGCACAAATCCACAAAACAAGAAATTGATAACGGAGTTCACCCGAAGGCTACATCTCCGGATTCACAAAAAGTGAATCGATCCATTAAATGTCCAATGAAGTACAATATCCCTTCAATCTTGACTTAACAGACCTTTATACCTGCAAATGAGCTGATTCAAACCTCAAGGAATTCTGCAATTTACCATAATCATTCCCAAGTTCATCCGTGGCTCCTACAGTATTTCTTCTGTTTGTTCCCTGTGCAAATACGTTCAAAAAATGTCTACAACTTGAAATATAAAAGACCTATATAGATAAGGTTTACATTTCTGGAAACTTTAGGAAATTATTAAAAACTTCCCTTTTTACTTCATGGTCTGATTCGGATCAGAAGTGGATGCAAAATACAGATCTCTGCTTGCCCCTCGTGCCTGTTCTGTGAAACTGCGATGGAAAAACACCTACACAGAAAACTATATAGCACTTCATGCAACAAAATTTACCTTTCTGGAAATCTCTCAGAATTTTTAACAACTTTCATTTTTACACCAAGTCCTAATTCGGACCATAAGTGCCTCGAAAATTGTGATCTCTGCAAACTGGTCCTTGGCTGTCCCCCTTTCCAACCTACCAAAAGCTTCCCTTTAAATAGATGTGATCTCCTTCTCTATCACTTGCTACAAAGTGGCAGCTTGGTAAGGCTGATTACTATTTTGGAAAGGGTTCAAATCCCCCTTCCATAGGTTTAGGAGCCCAATTTAGCCATTGACCCCACGTTTGGTGGGAAAGAGATAAGATAAGCCTTAAAATAGCTTTTTTGGCCACAAAATCCTCCTTATACCATGGGATTTGAATTTATTCACATGGAATGGATTAAATAGATTTTTACAATTATTATTTTAAAATCTAAATCCACTACAAACCTTCCAAGTGTCATGCCCATAATATGCCATTTGTCCACGTTAGAGTGTGCCACGTCATCATTTGACCGCAACTTTGACTATGCATATCTTTTGCATACGAACTCAAATTTGGTCCGTTCAAAATGCGTCGGAAAGCTTGTGATGAGCTCTATACCATGGAACTGATTTTGAAACATTACAGTACCATCAATTTTTCCTCATCACCAACTGCCACGTGTCACCTTGTCATTGGTCCACTGGTTGACCTATTGACCAGAGTTGACCCGTTTGGAGGCCCATCTTCGACCGGCGATAGAATTTGCATACGGACTCTGTTTCTGGAGTTCAGCATACCGTCGGAAAGGTCTCAATAAGCCCTTCAGCATGGTCTAATTTTAGGGAAGTTTAGGGAAAATTTTCATAGTGAAAAATCCTCCGGATCACTCCTCCCCAGTAAGACCATTTTGACCTCAAAATGGAAATTCACTCTGTTGAACTATACACACGTTCTCTGCATAATACAAACATAGAACCTAGTTTATAGCATGGTAATTTTTCCATAAAAATTGCAATAATCAAATGCCAATAATAGTAATATAACCCAATGGCCTAAACTGCAACTGATATGACACTGCAACTGCCATATTCCTTTGTACATCCTGATCCTGCACTCACCACTGTCAACAATGCAAATGTAACCTGCACTCACAACTTGTTAGTGCAAAACTTGTACATACCATTTGCAACTATACCTAACAGTTACAAATATTAAGTCTATCAATAAGACTTACAAATGTACAAATGTCATGCATAGTAAACAAAGAGTTTGTATAAGTTGTGCACTTACAAACAATGCCTACATGCCACAAATTGCACAATAACAGTATTTTAACTACAATCCACATATAGACATCCGACCAATGATCATGCCCACTGAACTGTAAATACTGCTGAAAAATGAAGTTGTAAAACCATTAAAAAAGAAAATTGCATCAAGTATTTTAAACCTGTCACCCGATTATTTCCTCTTTACGATACTTCACCAACACCAAGGCAGAAAAATAAATTTTGTACTTATCCTTTTCACAATTTAGTGGGATTTCCAAAACTGCCTTGTTAGTTTGCATGTATTCCACAATCAACTATGCAAACATAAAACTGATAAATTGTTTACCCACTTTACTCAAAGATACCGCCCTTTTAGGGGTTGATTCAATTCTGGCTTTTACGGGGCCACCGAAGTGGTCAAATTAGTTGGTTTAAAACTTTTATCCTTTTTAACAAACTTTAATTTTTGTTCTGGATGTAGCTTCCAACACTTACCAATTTCATGACCTTGTTTATTACAATGATCACAAAACCTTTGATCCATTTTTTTAGGATCCACATTTTTAGGAACCTTACCTTGACTGCTCTTAGCCGAACCCAGGTTAGGAGAATGCATTTTCTCAAACTGTTCCATTCTGGATTTATACTTCCTACACTTGGCCACACAATGATTAGATAAACCACAGAATGTGCACGGATAACTATTCAACATAGCTTGAAAATTATAGCCAAATTTTTCCAGTGTAGATAAGGGATCAATTTGTTTACCTTTCATTTTTGAGCAATGGTAAACCGAAGGTGGGGGGATTTCTATACCTCTCCGTGGTGAATTATTACCAGATCCTCCTGATGAGGATGAACCACCTGATGCTAGCGGGGATGACTCTTTGCTGTTAGAAGCTTTTCTTCTTCCAGCGGTCTTGGAGTTCTCTCCAATTTCCATTTCCCCTGCACTAGCATATCCCAGTCCTGCATAACGAGGTCTCTCCTCAACCAAGATTGGGTTAGTTATACCTTGGTTATTCTTACCAAGGTTAATTCCATTAAAACCCATGTTATTCAAAATTTTAGATCCTATACCTTTAGTGTGCTTTTCAAATTCACCGAGCACTATAGTAGAATCCAAATTAGCTTTGGGTGAGGAATTAAGTGTTGTCATACTTACTGTGCACTCATCTGTCATAGTGGAGGCATCAACAATAACTGGTACCTTGTTAGGTCCATCAATTTGCAACACCATCAAGAGCTCATCCTTAGATTCTAGCTCTTTTCTCAATGTGTCAAGTTTCTCTTCAAGAGCCAATACCTGACATCTCAGGAAGGCATTCTCTTCCTGAATTTGATGATTGCATGCTTCCAGTTCCTCAAACTTGGTCTTGTTGGACATCTTACCCATGATTCCTGCACACCTGTTCCTCCAAACTCTGCACACTGCAAATGAAAGATCAAGCCCAAAATGCAAAAACCAAACTGAACCAAATCAACTGATGCAAATCAAAAGCTAAACCAGCTCTGATACCAACTTGATCTGAAAATGGTACTTATTTATTTATTTATTTTTGAAGTACTTAGAAAATTTCCAGATTTTGAAATTTACAGACTCAACATTGATCTTGAGTTAATTTGATCCAATTTTTAGGTGTCTTGAAACCCAAATCCTCAACTCTTCCAAAAAGACCAATTAATCCGATTTTTCAACTTTAAGTGAATCGCTTGAATCTAATACAAATCCATTTTACTTCACAGTTGATTTTTAATCATACACTCAAACTGACATTTGAATCTAAGATGATAAGTGTATTCAAATCTTGTTGTGGGTTATGGATACTGAAAGTTCCTTCAATCCATTTACTCAGTTTTATACTTATTTTATCAATTAATAAAATTAATCCAATGATGAATTTCAACTGATAAAAAGCTTTAAAAACTGAAATGCACAAATCCACAAAACAAGAAATTGATAACGGAGTTCACCCGAAGGCTACATCTCCGGATTCACAAAAAGTGAATCGATCCATTAAACGTCCAATGAAGTACAATATCCCTTCAATCTTGACTTAACAGACCTTTATACCTGCAAATGAGCTGATTCAAACCTCAAGGAATTCTGCAATTTACCATAATCATTCCCAAGTTCATCCGTGGCTCCTACAGTATTTCTTCTGTTTGTTCCCTGTGCAAATACGTTCAAAAAACATCTACAAATTGAAATATAAAAGACCTATATAGATAAGGTTTACATTTCTGGAAACTTTAGGAAATTATTAAAAACTTCCCTTTTTACTTCATGGTCTGATTCGGATCAGAAGTGGATGCAAAATACAGATCTCTGCTTGCCCCTCGTGCCTGTTCTGTGAAACTGCGATGGAAAAACGCCTACACAGAAAAATATATAGCACTTCATGCAACAAAAGTTACCTTTCTGGAAATCTCTCAGAATTTTTAACAACTTTTATTTTTACACCAAGTCCTAATTCGAACCATAAGTGCCTCGAAAATTGTGATCTCTGCAAACTGGTCCTTGGCTGTCCCCCTTTCCAACCTACCAAAAGCTTCCCTTTAAATAGATGTGATCTCCTTCTCTATCACTTGCTACAAAGTGGCAGCTTGGTAAGGCTGATTACTATTTTGGAAAGGGTTCAAATCCCCCTTCCATAGGTTTAGGAGCCCAATTTAGCCATTGACCCCACGTTTGGTGGGAAAGAGATAAGATAAGCCTTAAAATAGCTTTTTTGGCCACAAAATCCTCCTTATACCATGGGATTTGAATTTATTCACATGGAATGGATTAAATAGATTTTTACAATTATTATTTTAAAATCTAAATCCACTACAAACCTGCCAAGTGTCACGCCCATAATATGCCATTTGTCCACGTTAGAGTGTGCCACGTCATCATTTGACCGCAACTTTGACTATGCATATCTTTCGCATACGAACTCAGATTTGGTCCGTTCAAAATGCGTCGGAAAGCTTGCGATGAGCTCTATACCATGGAACTGATTTTGAAACATTACAGTACCATCAATTTTTCCTCATCACCAACTGCCACGTGTCACCTTGTCATTGGTCCACTGGTTGACCTATTGACCAGAGTTGACCCGTTTGGAGGCCCATCTTCGACCGGCGATAGAATTTGCATACGGACTCTGTTTCTGGAGTTCAGCATACCATCGGAAAGGTCTCAATAAGCCCTTTAGCATGGTCCAATTTTAGGGAAGTTTAGGGAAAATTTTCATAGTGAAAAATCCTCCGGATCATTTTTTGATCAAAGTATTGATTGGGAGCCAATTGTTTGTAGAACGGAAGGAAAAGAGACCTTATTTGGAAAGGGTATCATCCAGCTGAAGACCAAAACTATTCCTAGAGGGCAGTGGGTCTTGAGTCCAATTTTGATAATGTTGATCGAATTATTAACGAGATGCATGGAAGCCTCAACGAGATATTGAGGAGCATGATCTTGGCTCAAAGGAGAAGCGAAGGAAAATTTGGTTAGGAAGTAATCTCGGAAGGAGAAGAAGCAGTCATACATCTATTGCTAAAAAATACCAAGATTGTATGGCGTGGACCTATTCTAATTTAAAATCATATAGAGAGGACATGTTTCAACATGAGATCCCCTTGGTGTCTAATACAAATCTATTCAGGTAGAAACAGAGGCCCATAAATCCACTCTTATCCCTCAAAACATAAGAGGAACTGAAGAAGCTAAGAGAGGGAGGGATTATCCAGCCCACAAGGTATTCCTCTTGGGTTATAAACCTAGTTCGAGCGAGGAATAAAAATTTTGATATCAGGTTATGTGTGGAATTCAATAATTTGAACAAGGCTTCAATGAAGGATAACTATCCTTTACCAAATATGGAACACATCCTACAATTAGTGACTGGTTCTGAGTTGATCTCTACTTTAGATGGTTTCTCTTGTTATCACCAAGTCATGGTAAAATAATTAGAAAGGATCAAGACAAGCTTCACTACTTCTTAGGGGACCAATGTTTATGTCAGGGTGCCCTTTGGCTTAATGAATGCTAGAGCCACCTTTCAAAGAGCAATGGATGTTGCTTTTGCTAGTTACATTAATGAATTTATCACAGTCTATCAAGATGATGTAATAGTATTTTCTAGGAAGAGATGTGACCACTTGCTGCACTTGGAGAAGATGCTGATAAGATGTAGGGAATATGACATCTCACTTAATCCAAAGAAATTCCATTTTGGAGTGAAAAGGAAAAGTTTCTTGGTCACGTAGTGTCACACGAAGGAGTGATGACTGATCTAGAAAGAGTAGAGGCCATTAGCAAAGTCCCAATCCCAAGAACCAAGATAGGAATTCAATCCTTCTTTGGGAAAATAAACTTCATTAGAAGATTCATATCAAACTTTAATGAACCGACCATCCCAATAACTTCCATGCTAAAGAAAGACCAGATCATCAAATGAGAGGAGGCTGTTGTCCAAGATTTCAATAGAATCAAAGAGGCATTGAAGCATGCCCTTGTTTTGGAAACCCTAGACTATAAGAAACCTTTCCAATTGTTCTCTTTCACTTGAGAGAACACTATTGCTTGTCTTCCGTAGAAGGATGATGAAGGGGTGAGAGTTAAATTGCCTTTTTCAAGAAAGCATCAGAAGTAGGCCTGATTTAAAGTATACCATTATGGGAAAGCAGAAATTTTCCTTAGTAAAAGTAAAAAAAAATTCATGCCTTATATTCTAAGTTCAAAGGTTGTTGCTTATGTTCCCCATACCATGGTAAAGGACATCTTGTCAGAAATGGAGGTCTCAAGAAAAATATGTAGATGGGTGAACAAGTTGCAAGAATATGATATGGACATCCAAACCATGAAGTTGGTAAGAGGTTTGGGCCTTGCTAAGCTTATGGCTGAGAGCAACTTGCAAACTATTGAGGTAAATGAGGTAGAAGAAAGGGCAGGTGTATTTGAAAGGTTGATGAATTCTGAGTGGTATAAAGATGTAATCTTTTATCTCAGACATTTGAGCTACCCTGAGCACTTAAGTAGGAACCAAAAGAGATCCCTTAAGTTGGATTCCCAAAAATATGTCATCACTGATTATGGGTTAGCTTGGAAGAACCCAAAGGGAGTCCTCTTAAGGTGCATTACTGAAGAAGAAGCCCCTAAGATAATTTTTGATCTCCATGGAGGAGTTTGTGGGGGGAACTTTACTACAAGAGTCACAACACATAAGATCCTAAGGGCTAGTTATTGGTGGCCAACTCTTTTCAAGGATACAACCTTGTTGGTTAGAAGATGTGAGAGTTGTTAGCACTTCTCTGGAAGACTAAAAGCTTCAGGCTCCCTTCCTTGTAGCTTTGTATTAATTGAAGACCCATTTAGGAAATGGGGAATGGATTTCATTGGTGAGATTTTAGACCCTTCAAGTGCTGGCCACAAATGGATTCTTGTAGCAACTGATTATTTTACTAAATGGGTGGAGGAAATCCCCACCAAGAAGGCAATACACCAAGTTGTCATGGATTTGTGCTAAACAACATCATCTGCAGGTTTGGGGTACCAGTTAAGATTATTGCTGAAAATGCCCTGAGCTTCAAAGCTGAACCTTTGGTGGCAATGTGTAGGGAGTATGGACTCAACTTGACATATGCTTCCAATTACAACCCTTAAGGAAATGGACAAGATGAGTCCAAAGTAATAGTAATTTGTTGAAGATCATCAGAAGAACATTGGAGCAGAACAAGAGAAAGTGGGGTGAACGGTTGAAGTTTGTTGTATGGACAGATAGGATCACTGTCAAGAGGGTCATTGGAAAGAGTCCATTTGAGTTGGTGTATGGGACTCGGGACTTACTACCTCTTCATATGCAACTGTCTTCATATCAGTTTATGCAATAGATAGAAGATCAAGAGGTAGGCCCTTATGATGCCCGCATTAATCAGATTGTTGAGCTTGATGAAGAAAGGAGGGCATCCCACTAGAGGCATATAAAGTTCAGAGAAAAGTGAAGAAATTTTTTGACAAGAAGGTTACTCCCAAAGCCTTCAATATTAGAGATCTTGTGTCTGCTATGGGATAAGCAGACATGAGGATAAGGGAAAGCATGACAAGTTTGACTCATTATGGATGGGCCCTTACTCTATTGACATCATAATTGGGGAGCATACCTTCTTCCTCAAGGACTTAGATGGTGAACTACTCAAGTTTCCTGTTAATGGCAGGCATTTGAAGCATTTCTTGGATTGATGCTTCTGGATCGAGAGAGTCTTTTGTATAGTGTATAGTTTGTTGTTTGTTTCCTATCTTTTGTGTTTTTGCTCGTTCTGGTCCTTGGTGACCTGTTTTTGCTAGTTTCTCTGCTTTATAAGATGAATTCGTTGCCCAATGGATATTTTTGGCACTTGGTCTACTTTTTTCTTGTGGCACTCGCAAGGAGTTCCCATCCCCGAGTTGGAGCCTATGTTGGTGCTCAAAATGGTCTCACCCCAATTTGCCTTTGAAAATCTATCAATTTAAGGCCTCTGTCATTTTCCTTCCATGTGTTGAGCTTGGTCAGTCTTTATGGCCATTTTTAATTGGTTTCTCGATCGTAAATAACTTAGGGGTCCATGGTTTGATCCTTGTATCTTTGTTCCTCTGGAAAGGGCGTATTTTGACTCTCCTATTCTATGTTCATCAAAAACTTGGGTTTCCCCCTTGTTTTCTGTTCTCCACGGTTGGGATTTGTCTCCCTTATTATTTTTCCCGAGCAATTGAAGAAAATGATTGGATGTACCATGAAGAAAATATTTGATCCTGTAACATTTCTAAACTTTCGCCCTTGAAGAAAATTTCATTCCCAGGCTCAAATGGTCATTTTTTTGTGTTTTATAGTTTGACGGGCATTTCTCCCTGGTCAAATTTGCATCCTTGTATCTATAGGGAGACATGGCACCTTTTGGTTAGACGCGGCTTAGCTGGGTACTTAGAAAAATTCATGGAAAGCCTTAACTCAAAGTGTGTCCACGTGGAGGTATGTCACTCATTTAAAGATCTACTTTTGGTTTGGCCTTGGAGTAGCAGGAGGACACGTGGAGGCTTCTATTGCTTAGCGCGGACATAGAAATTTTTATACGATTGGAGAAGCAGTTTGGTGGAACAGGACACGTGGCAAGCTCACGCTCATTCAAGGTCTCGCTTTGGGCACCATCTTGAAGTTGCGCCATGGAGACACATGGAGGAACCACGCATGTTCGGGGACTAGCCCTTGAGTTCCATTTTAAAGAAGTGCTAGGATGACACGTGGAGGCCTCTCGCTTGCTCTACATTTTTCTTATACTTTTCAACAACCAAAAGGAACCTCGCTTTAGAGGATGACATGTGGTGCCTTCTACTGAGCTTCAAGCATTCAGATAGACTTCACCGGAATAGGACATGTGGCGAGCCTACACTCGTTCAAGGTATCAAATTTTTGGGACCACCTCAAGGTGTGCCATGGTGACACATGGAAATTTGAAAAGTCAAAGAGGTGGGAGGTGGGCCATCGGAGGCAACTTGGATTTTTTGTCCCTTAAGGATTAAAATTTCAAAATGGCCCATAGGCCCAATGAAGGAAAAGTCAATGTTTTTCCCTAGTCAACGGTAGAGGTGCGGGCTTTGGGAAATTTGGAAAATTTCCTTTTAAGAAAAAAGAGTCAAAAGTAAAAAGGAAGCACGGCACCACTCCAATCACATTTGGACATGTGTCAAGCTTGTTTCCTAAGGGCGAGCTACGGGGAATTTGGAAAATTTTCCTTTTTCTAAAAAGAGAGTAAAATGGAAGAATTTGAGCATAGTTCCACTCCAATAATATTTGGACACGTGTCAAGATCATTTCCCGAGGGTGGAGGTGTGGGGAAAATGTGAAATATTTCAATTTTTTCAAAAAGTTGTAAAAAGTCAAGGGAATCCCCCAAGTATTTTCTAAAGTTTGAAATCTGCCACATGGATGGCCCAAATTCAAAGTAAAGATCAATGACAACTATGAATCTAAATATGATTTTCCCCCTTTTTCTCTAAAACACGTCTAGAAGTGTGAGTCTCCATGATTTCTTGGTCTTTTCTACATGCCAAGCAGAGAAGGAAGTTAATGTTGATATCTAAAGTTTGGTGGGAAGATCTGGAGGACGTCTTTCGCCATTAAAATGGTCTGACTTTTGTGCCCGATTAGATTTTCCATTTTTCCTCTCCCGAGCATGCAAGGGGCCAGATTTGATAGATTAGGGGTGGAAGTGGTTGGAAAATTGAAGGAAGAGTGATCTACTAGAGCAAGGAGTTGAATGCGGGAGGCATTTGATGAAATCTACCCCCTCGAGCACCTGGAGACTTTTGCAGATCTGATTCTGTGAATCACGAAAGAATCATGGCGAGCACTGGTGCATTAAACATTTTTGTCTTTGTGAGGGAGAGGCTCTGTTGTAAAGGTTATAAATGGAACAAATTTCTCATAAAAAAGGGTTGGGAGGTTGGAAGTTGGAGGTTAGAGTGCTAGAGGTCAAAGAAAATTCCCAAGAGGAAAATTTGACTAAGCCTGTCTTTTGAGAAACCATTCAAGAGGCTCATATATCTCTTTTATATTAAAATTTGATCATGGCAAGGTGGTTACAAGTGTATAGCCATTGACAAGCTCTAAGACTATTCTAGAAATTTTCCCCTGCTGATAGATTTAATCAAAATTGAGTTATTTCTGTGTTGTATTGAGCAAAATATGTTGGTTTTATTTCTGAATGTTTGCAAGTAGTTTTCCTTTTTTTTCTGTTGCAATCTTGTATTAAAATCTGATTCAATCACACATGCCTCAATCCTTGTGACAATTTAGTGGCATCTGCAATTCCATTTCTTAGAAGATATTTCATTTGGGATTGGAATAAATGATTTAAAATCACTTTTCTCTCATCTGTTGATAGAGATTGTTTGTAAGCCTTTGGGTGTACCTTAGGCGTGATTTGGTTTAGACCTTGATGCTTTGTTGGGTTTTCTAACTCAAGCCTTCATGATAGAATCTCAAATATTGTGTGAAAGAGTGCTAATCTAGGCCTCCATTGAAGCACATATTCTAGTTGAAGAAACATTTTAGCTATTCTGTGGCATTTTGTTGGTCTGACTTTCCATTTTGTAAGGTTCCTCAAGGATCTGGTGAATCTAGTTTCACCCTACCCCACCTCCCACCAAAAATTCATTTAAAAAAACTAATCTTACCCATCCTACCCCTGTTTGTCATGTGTGTATGCCAATGCAAAAATCCTAACCTAAACATGCAAAAGCAAGTAGGGTCTCCAATGTCTTTAGTAACCTTTGCTTGTTGTGAAGATATCTCCATGATCTGGAAGTGACAACTCGTGAGAGTCAGATCTGGTGTGTTGATCATATTTTCCCCAAGGTATTTTCTATAAAATCTATGAAAAAGAAAGGTACATGTATCTCCTTTCATATAACAAAGGTTACAAAATAGGTTCTCTTACCTTGGTTGAAAGGCACAACCTAAAATAGTGAGGATAGATCAAATCCTCTTGAAGGTGTTATCCATCTCTCCACAAATCCAAGTAACAAAGGGACAGTTAGATTTCTCCCTGGCTACAAAATGACATATATTTGTGATCTAGCTGCCTCTAAGCTCCTTATTGAAAATATGTGTTACATTGTTTGGCTTGAAAAGGAGAACAAATTTGGATACCAACAGAAAGAACTTAAACTATAAGTGGCATTTACTTGTCGATAAAATAGATTAATTCCTAAATCTAGTCGAGAAAAGAAATTGTTTATTTACAACTTAGACCTTAGCCTCAAGAGAGTATGGAAATTTATTATTGGGTAATTATAAATTTACATATAAAATCAATGCAAATTAATATAATAAGAAGTTAAAATTGGCTTGATTTTAAACCTCTTATCAAACACTATCAAATTTTAAAGGAAAATTTAAGTATAAGATTAAGAATGGTTAATGCTATTAATAATATAAATATTATTATTTGTTGATAATACTATTATTATTTAAATATTATTATTACTAAAGTTGATAGTAATAATGATATAGTTTATATATATATATATATATATATATATATATATATATATATATGTATTAACTAAGTATTGAGGAAAAAAAGGTTAATAAACTTGGTAATCTACTTGGTTGAATCGGTTTAACCACCGATTGTGGTTTTGCAAAAGGAAAAGGGTTCGGGAAGGGTCGCTGATCCCACCCCCACCCCATTTAAAAATGGGATGGGTGGTGGGGTCGGTGACCTCCCCAACCCCAAACTCTCCCACATTACAATATACCACATACTTTGTTTAAAACATGTGTTTTTCTTCCTTTCTGATTGTTTCTAGATCCATGGCCTATGTGGCCTCTTTGCCACTATAAATTAAAAACGTATACATACATACATACATACATACATACATACATACATACATACATACATATATATATATATATATATATATATAAACATATATAAATAATATCCGTATATTATAATTTAGGGTTTATTTTTAAAAACGGGAATTTGAATACAAATTTTTATATATACTTTTATATGTGTGTGTGTGTGTGTGTGTGTGTGTGTGTGTGTGTGTGTGTGTGTGTGTGTGTGTGTGTGTGTGCACACACACACACACACACACACACACACACACACACACACACACACACACACACACACACACACACACACACACATATAACAACCCTTATATCTTGGGTGTATATACATCATTTTAACCATATCACTAAAATGGGAAAAAACCCATAAGCCCATTTGGGAAAATCTTAATATAATGAGATGAACAAAACAAATGAATACATTAAAACCCTAGGTAAGGGTATAAATAAAACAAGAAAATAGATGAAGCATGTGTATCATTCCAAAAGCTTGAGGTGGCCTTTCATGGCTTCCTCATCCTCCTCCACCAATCTGCAAAACAAAACAAAGAAATAATAAGCCAAACAAAGAGAAAGAAGCCTTTCATAAGAAAACTTAGGGTTAGTGGAATCCCTAGATCTTGTGGCCCCAAATGAATCCATCCAATGGATGAGATTCATCCCTACAAAAAGTCAAATTTAAAATGAATGGGTTGACGTATTTTGGGGCCACTCAATTAAGTGTAAAAGGGGATGGGTGTTATTAACTTTCTAACCCAAATGTCTTTTAGAGACATTTTAATTAAATGTCAACTTGACCCCTTTGTGGGTATAATAGAATCCTTGTTATTTAATTAATTTTACCACTTTACCCTTGGGATTAATTTGTGTAAGTTTGACTATGGTGGAATTTAAATGTTTATCAAAATAAAATTTAGGGGAACCTAAACCATGCCTTAGACTAACTAATGTTATCAAAAGGTATTGAGAGTTTAATTGTTTTAATATAATAGGGATTAAAAAGGATATTTATTTTATTAATTTAAAGTAACTTAGAAACAATAATGTGATAATTGTTAATTCGAATCCTTTTTTGAGTATGTTTTAAAAAAAAATATTCCATAATTTTTCAAGTTAACCTAGGTTTATTCTTGGGTTTCGTGTGGGAAAATTTATCAGGTGTTACACTTGGTATCGAGCCATGGGTTCATATCTTAGACTCTTAGGCATGCTTAAAAACATGAAACATGAACATTTAACCTAGTGCAAGTTTTTTTTTAAACATAGAAAATAACATTGTCTCATATTTGTATAATATAACAAACTTGAAAACTGAAACAAAGCCTAGAATGATGTACTAACTCTATCCTTGGTCTATGCAAGAGCCACGAACCAGATAAGGGGTTCTTGCATGTATATCTAGACTTGCCACCTCAAGATCGAGAAAGTAGAGGCCATTCTACCTTAGATATTACAGACACTTTAGGACGTTAACGCTGCTATATGCAAAGGATCCTTAGGAGGATGAATTTCCAGATAGGATAAAGAACCGTGTGTTGAGGCTCATGCTTCTCTTTGACATAATGAGGATCATAGGGAAAAGAAATCACATGTGGAGTTAGCTAGAGAAGATTCACCTGCAGAGGGGACATGGAGACACAATTTTAGGACACAGGACAGATCTCGAGCCCTAGGCTAAGGGAGGAGCATGCAAAGAGACCTAGGGGTCATCGGTTGTGAATTCTGAGACCATATCAGGGAGATCTTGAAGCTATGCCCATTTCACTATTATGGAGATATAGGTGGTTTTCAGGTAGAGCTCTAGTTAGTGATCTTGAGCGGGTGCTTCAAGCTCTGCCCATGTACTAGCAACATGAAAGCTCATGTTGCGATCCATATTCTGAGGGATGGAGTAGGTGTCTAGTGGAGGATTGAGGAGAAGAAGCTCCATGTAGACTCTAGAGATAGTTACCTGGGAGCTCTTCGAGGAGTGGTTCAGGAGAAGGTATTTATCCACGAGGTTTATTTAGCAGAGGATAAATGAGTTCCATGACCTCCGTCAGGCATCCAATATTGTAGGTGAGTATGAGATTCGATTCATGGACATACTTCAAGTATGTTTACTATATTCAAGAAAAATAGGTCTAGATTCATAGGTTCATCAGGGGCATTAATTTAGATTTGGGAGGTGTGGTGCGCATTCATTTCCTGCAGACCTTAGCATAGGTTGTTGAGAAGGCCTACATTATAGAGGAGACTCGGGGGAAGATTCAGATGGCCAAGGATAGAGTGCAGAGCTACATCTAGTAGATATAGGATAGCAGGTCGAGGGGCTTAGCTCCTCCTCCTTATGGTGAACATTGTTTAGTAGATTATTCATACAGGCCACCACAATAGCCACCTCAACAGTAGACTCATCCACTATATAGACCTCCACAGAGATTTAATTCTCAAAGGGGATGAAGTATGGGGCCTACTCTTAGGGGTTCCATTAAGACATAGGGTGCACCAAGAGCTTAGTCAATAGGATCTCATCAGTAGAGACCTCAGTAGTCCTTAGCCGGATCATCAAGATCCATGGCATAGACCTCTAGAGTATTGACTCATGCTACATCTCATTGGAGAGGACCAGGAAGTTGTTATGGATGTGGCGTTGTTGCACATCATTGGAGAGAGTGCCCATAGAACCCTAGTAATAAGGGTAAGGCATAGATTTTAGAGCCTATGGTTGATGACATGGGATGTAGCCATCAGATCTATGCAATGGTTGAGAATCGCCATGCTTGAACACCAAAGCACCGTGATAAAGACTACAGTTAGCATTGGTGGTGTTCCTACCTCTATACTATTTGATTCTGGTTCATCTGATTTGTTTATTGCACCATCTTTAATAGAGCATTGTAGGCTGGTTATAGTTAGGTAGGGCGTTAGTTGGGACATCGAGATGACTTGGAGCCAAAATTTCTGTAGACTCCTTAGTTAAGGAGTGTGTAATGGATTTGGGACCTTTCACTACTACCTCGGTGTGTTTGTATCCTTTTTTGGGTTCGTATGGAGTCATCTTGGGCATGGATTGGTTATCTACACACAGAGAGATGGGTGGACTATTACCATAAGACTATATATATATAGATGATCTAGGAGTTGAGTCGGTGTTAGCGAGAGTTAGGAGACCCATTTCTATTCACACTATTTCCGCTATGCAACTTATGCGGTGTGCACAACGTGGGTGTCAGTTGTATGCTATTAGTGTTAGTGATAGGTTGGAGGATGGGGCTAGTGGATCTTCACTTGATGATCACCCCATCTTGTAGGAGTTTTCTGATGTGTTTCTTAGTGAGCTACCGAGGATGCCTCCCATATGTGAGATAGACTTCCACATTGACTTAGTTCCAGGAGAAAAACCTATCTCACACGCTCCTTATAGGATGACCAAACTTGATCTTTTTGGGATCAAGTTATAGCTTGAGATCCTTCTTAAGAAAGGCCTAATCCATGCTAGTGTATCTCCTTAGGGTGCACCAATGATTTTTGTTTAGAAGAAGGATGGATGCTTGCGGTTGTGTGTGGACTATAGGTAGTTGAACATAGTAATGATCAAGAATCATTACCCATTTCCTCACATTGATGATTTTTTTGATCAGATGAAGGGGGAAACTATATTTTCTAAAATTTATCTTAAGTCCGGATACCATCAGCTACGGATTGTAAAGGTAGATATCCATGAGTCAACTTTTGGCATGAGATATGGGCACTATGAGTTCATAGTTATGCCCTTTGGTTTGACGAATTCCCCCCCTTGAGTATTCATGAGCTTGATAAACATGGTGTTCGGGACATTTTTAGATCACTTCATGCTCATTTTCCTTGGCAACATTCCGATATACTCATGTACGCGTGAGGAGCACGAGGATCACCTTCGTCAAGTTCTACAGTGTCTTCGTGAGAATCAACTTTATGGGAACTTGGAGAAGTGTGCATTCTTTAAGTCTAAGGTGTAATATTTGGGTGACTTCATTTATGGGGAAGGCATTGTAGTTGATCCTTCCAAGATTAGATCCATTAAGGATTGGCCAACTCCAACTAGTGTGACCAAGGTGCACAAATTCATGGGTTTGACTAGATACTACAAGATATTTGTATAGGAATTTTCTCGAGTTGTGCACCCCGTCAATTCCCTTCAACGGAAAGGTAAGAAGTTCCTATGGTCAGATAGATGGGAGAATACCTTTAGGATAATGAAGGAATGCCCCATGAAATCTCTTATTCTTGTAGTACCTGGACCCTCGGGGTGAGTTATTCATTTGCATAGATGATTCTTTGGCAAGACTTGGAGGTTTGTTGATGTAGGAGGGTCGAGTAGTTACTTTTGAGTCTCACAAACTCTAGGATTATGAGATCAATTATCTAAATCATGACCTTGAGCTTCTAGTAGTTTTTCATGGAATTATGTGGTAGAGACACTTCCTTATTGGCTAGAGAATTACACTCAGGACTGATCACTTGAGTCTTTTCCACCTCTTAATGTAACCCAATCTCAACGCTCGTCAACAGCGTTGGATGGATTTCCTTTTGAGTAATAAATGGAGAAAGAACATGTGAAGGGGAAGGAGAATGTGGTTGTAGATGCCCTAAGTAGACAGAGACAAGTGGCTATTGCTACTTAAGTGGGTACAGATTTGGGGTGTAGGATTTTGTAGCAGCTTCCTCATGACAACTTCTACCTTGCATCCAAAGTAGAGATTGAGTCTCAAATACCCCTTAAGGGGAGATTTGATGGATTTTCATTAGAGACATATGGCCTTCTCGGGCACAGAGGTCGATATATGTTCCTAGAGATGGAGGCTTGAGACAGGACATATTGACAGCGGATCATCGTGTACCTTATTCAGTCGATTCGAGGGTTAAGAAGATGCACGCCACCTTGAGATAGTTGTACCATTGGAGGGGACTACAGACAGACATGGCTCAAATCATGTCACACTGCTTAGATTGTCTGAAAGTGAAGGCTAAGCATCAACATCCAATAGGCCTTCTCTTCCCTCATGATATAGTAAAGTGGAAATGGGTAACCATTTCCATGGATTTCATAGTTTGGTTACTGACGTCGAGATACCACCATGATTCCGTCATGGTCATGGTGGATAAATTGATGAAAGTGGCTCAAATTTCTCTAGTGAAGACCACCTACATAGCTAGTGTCTTGGTATGAGCATACCTTGATGAGATTATCAGATTGCATAGGGTTCCATGGAAGATCATTTACAACTGGGATCCCTTGCACACTTCTCACTTATGGACTATGATGCAGTATGCTCTTGGGACGAAGATTAATTATAGTACAACTTATCACCTTGAGACAAATGGACAGACTGAGTGGGTGAATTAGATCTTAGAGGACATGCTTAGGATGTACGTCATGGACCATCAATCAAGGTGGGAGGAGTACTTGTATTTGGTGGAGTTTTCCTATAATAATAGTTTTCAAATTTTCTAGGTATGGCTCCTTTTCAGAAATGTATGGTAGAGACACCACTAAGTTGGGACAGGTTGAAGGATAAGGTTTCTCTTTGGCCAACTTTACTACAAGATATGGAGCAGTAGGTTGTTATGATCAGGTAGAGATTACAGGAGGTGCAGGACAAGTAGAAGAAATATGCGGATCAACATAGGATAGATCGTAGTTTTGAGGTGGGCACAAAGGTTTTTCTTCGTGTTAGGCCTCATAAGAGCCCTATCCATTATGGAAAATTCTCTAAGCTTGCTCCTAGTTTTTGGGTCCCTTTGAGATCTTGGAGCATATTAGTCCTTTGGCCTATCATCTAGCATTGTCACCCATCTTGTCTCATGTCCACAATGTATTTCATGTTTCTATACTTAGGAGGTACATTGTTGATCCTTCTCATGTATTAGATTGGACCTCATTATAGGTGCAGGATCAGGGGTAGGTGATGGTGGAGCCCATCCATATTTTAGAGTGTAGGACCCTGGGCCTTTGAGGTAGAGAGATTGATCTAGGTTCGGGTCCAGTGGGACATGTATGATGAGACTGCTACTACATGGGAGGATGCTACATTGCTACAAGTCTAGTTTCCACACCTATTTTAGTGACTTCCAGGAGGAAGTCGAGTCTAAGGGGAGGGGGATGTAGTGCCCACTTCCCTTTGACACTTATTATATTTTTATTTCAATTATTGTTGGTTATATACATGGATATTATTGTATCATTTTAGCTTAGCATGATGATTAGACGATAGAGATACTTTGACTATTGATGGATTTCGATTCATAGTATGATTTGTGTGGATTTCTTAGAGAGACATTTTATATTGATGATGATGTGTTGTTGACATATTTATATATTTATGACATTCGACATTTTCGTCATATTGAGTAGGATTTACCAAAGTGAACTAATCTTGTGATTTTATTGGTATTGATGAAATATAGAATTGAGATGTTATAATTTTTAAATAATATCATTGTTGCTTTGGATGATGATTACATTCATATATGGATGATTATTTATTTCTATGTGTATATCTTATTTTGGATGTTATGATGTGGCCATGAAGGCCGAAGGAGTATTGTGTGATTTTTTGCAGTAATTATATCACAACAATCAAAAAGGGGATTGGAGACCAACCACAATGAAATACTAGGTGGATACAATAATGGTCACCATGGAAACTTGTGTTACATTATGTGTAATTTAATTTTTGTTAGGGGGTCCTCATGGGGAGGGATGACCTCCAATTGTGACCTAGGGGTTTGTGTGTTGTTCTTTTCTTTTCCTTTATTTAATTTTAGAGTATGTAATTATATGGTGATGTAATTTCCTTTTATCATTAATTGATTTATGTGTCTAGATTATTAAATTAATCATGTTACTAAACTAATTATGGATGGGAAAAAATAAGTAATTTATTATGTTAGATGGTTCTTTGGTTTATGTGTTTTTAAGTTGAGTGTAAGTAACTTTGAGTGGTGAACACTCTACCTCATCTTAGAAATTCGGATTTGGCATTAAGGGCCAATTTTGGAGTCTTGTGGGACAAGCTAAACTTGTCTCCCACCTCTTAATTTCTTATACCAACCCTACCTATGGGTTGGGGGTCAAAAATAGACTCCATTATGTGTTTTGGAAGGCAAAATATGAGTTTTAATTGTACTTTCTTACATGTGTTTATTTCTTTGTCCTTAAAGGGTGTGGGAATTTGGAGTGGTGTGTGTAAAAGGTTTTTCATACCTCTTAACCAAATATTTATTATTCCTTTGGGTATGGGTTTGACTTGGATGATGTGGGATGGAGAATAAATGATATGGCATCCTACACAAAGCCACATCATCTCCGTCTTCCTCTTTTCTATCTATTGGAGTTTTTGGGAAGTATTTGGGGTTACTTGCTTGGTTTTGGCTCTTGGATTTTGGAATGCTTGCTTGTTGGAGAGGAAGGGAGCTTGGAATTTCATACGTTTTGAAATATTTTTGACTTTATTAGAAAATGGAGCTTTACCATTGCAAGGTAAGGTCTTTCACTCTTGTTTTATTCTTTGTTTTCTTGTATGTTATGTGTTGTATGGATTTGTTTTCTTGCTTGAAGTGTTAGGTAGTGAAATAGATTTAGGTTGTGTTTAGATAGTGAAATGGGGATGAAATATGTTTGGAGGCATAAGATTTTCTTTGTGTGTTTAGGAGGAGTGGGTTTTAGATGCCCCAATTTGTTCTAGTTTGTTATTTTCGCATTGTGGGAGCCATAAGAGAGATGGAACCGTAAGAGTGAGGGAGGCATAAGATACATATTTTTATTGTTGTAGGAGGCATAAGATATTTTGGGGTTGATTTTTTTAGAGGATTTTAGAGGTGGGTATCCAAACCCTTGGGAGGAAAAGGGTATCCCCATATTCCTATCTCTACTTGGATTATTTTAGAGCCATTGTTTTGGGAAGTTGTTGTGCTTAAAAATGAGTGTTTTTGTGTGGTTATCTTTCTTGTGTGTTTTTTTCTTGAAAGTAAGTGTAGAAGCATTGTATATTTTCCATGTGTTTGATCCATCCCTTATTGCCTTGTGGTTGGGGCTCGGGGCCAAAGGGAAAAATTACTTCTTCTTCTCATTGGAGTTTTGGTTGGGTGGAGAGTGTTGCCTCTCCCCATTTTTGTTGTTGTGATCAAGTAAAGAAATATGGATCCTTGTTGGAGATTTGATACTTGGAGCACTTGTAGAAGAATAAACATTCCTCTATTGTAGCTACCTTCTTGTAAAATTCCCACTTCAAGTGGAAGATTTATTGTATTGATTTTGAAATAAAATTTGTATTGATTATTGGTTATTAAGGTTGTAATGTATGAGGGAATGAAAACATTTTTAGTGAAACAAGTTTGATAAAATGGAAATGAAGTTGAAAGAGAAACAATTTTAGTGAGTTAATGTTTTTATAATGGAATTTAGATTGAAAGGAAAACTACTTAGTCCTCATTTTAGTTGGTTTGTTGTCTCAAATGGGTGTGTATTTCTTATTGGAAAATTAGTAGTTCTTATTTTAAAACTATGAGAAATCTTGTTATAATTGCTTGTGAGAATGGTTGCAAATTTTTAGTTTGTAAAAGCAAAGAAATAGTTACTCCCATTGTATTACATGAAACATATAGAGTAGTGAAGTAAATTATATTTGTTCATTCCCTTATAGTGGTTGAAATAAATTTTAAGCTTCATTCAAGTAAATGGAAAGAACTTAAACTATAAGTGTCATTTACTTGTCAATAAAATAGATTAATTCCTAAATCTAGTGGAGAAAAGAAATTGTTTATTTACAACTTAGACCTTAGCCTCACTAGAGTATGGAAATTTATTATTAAGTCATTATAAATTTACATATAAACTCAATGAAAATTAATATAATAGCAAGTGAAATTTGGCTTGATTTTTGAACCTCTTATCAAACACTATCAAATTTTAAAGGAAATTTTAAGTGTAATATTAAGACTAGTTAATGCTATTAATAATATAACTATTATTATTTAAATACTATTATTACTAAAATTGATAGTAATAATGATATAGGTAATATACACACACACACACACACACACACACACACACACACACACACACACACACACACACACACACACACACACACACACACACACACACACACACACACACACACACACACACATATTGGGTGTATAAATATCATTTTAACCATATCACTAAAATGGGGCAAAACCCATAAGCCCATTTGGGAAAATCTTAAAATAATGAGATGAATAAAACAAATGAATACATTGAAACCCTAGGTAAGGGTATAAATAAAACAAGAAAATAGATGAAGCATGTGTATCCTTCTAAAATCTTGAGGTGGCCTTTCATGGCTTCCTCATCCTACACCAATCTGTAAAAGAAAAAAAAGAAATAATAAGCCAAACAAAAAGAAAGAAGCCTTTCATAAGCAAACTTAGGGTTAGTGGAATCCCTAGATGTTGTGGCCCCAAATGAATCCATCCAATGGATGAGATTCATCCCTACAAAAAGTAGGTGGGGAGTGGGTGAGAGAAATTCAAATTTAAAATGCATGGGTTGACTTATTTTGGGGGCCACTCAATTAAGTGTAAAAGGGGATGGGTGTTATTAACTTTCTAACCCAAATGTCTTTTAGAGACATTTTAATTAAATTCGAACTTGAACCCTTTGTGGGTATAATAGAATCCTTATTATTTAATTAATTTTACCACCTTGCCCTTGGGATAAATTTTTGCAAGTTTGACTATGGTGGAATTTATATGTTTATCAAAATAAAATTCAGGGGAACCTAAAGCATGCCTTAGACTAAATAAGTTTATCAAAAGGTATTGAGAGTTTGATTATTTTAATATAATGGAGATTAAAAAGGAAATTTATATTATTAATTTAAAGTAACTTAGAAACAATAATGTGACAACCGTTAATTCGAATCCTTTTACGAGTATGTTTAAAAAAATTATTCCATAAATTTTATAGTTAACCTAGGTTTGTTCTCGGGGTTTCATGCAGAAAATTTAGCAGGAGTTACACACAACTCTCATTAATGTTATATTGTAGAAATTTCAACATTTTTTTCTACAATTATTTTTGCTAGAAAAAACTTGTAGGTGGAAGCTACAATTTGATTACCACAATAATTAATTGTGAAATTATTTTTGTTAAAAATGTAGAAATGTTACTATTAACAACCAATTTTTAATTTATTTTTAATTGTTTAAAATAATTTATAACCACAATACCAAAAACCAATTAAAACATTATGGATAAAACATAATTTCTATTTATTATATAAATTGTATACATCATATATTTTTACACTTACTAGAATTATCATTCACTTCAAGTTAAGTATTTGATGCGTCTAATTATTGATGGGTGTGGCTATGGACGTCGTGGGTTTGAGAAGGTAATGCATAAGGAAAATGTTTACCTCTCACATCAATATTAATACTTCTCACATCATTTCCAACAAATCTATCTGGTCAAAATTCAAGAGGATTCTCCCAATAAGCAAGGTCTCTCCCCATAGCCCATATGTTAACAAAAATCATGCTTGCAGGAATAAACTATCCCTTAATTTTGTAATCTTAAGTGGAATCCCTCACAATCAAGGCTCCTAGTGATTGTAAGTGTAGGTTCTCTTTCAAAGTATTACTTTAACATAAATCATATTAGGAATTTTCGATTCTTTAAGAAGTATTTTAATTTCCACCATGTGGTCTATTTATTCATGATATTTTTTCATAATATGTGGATTTTAAGAAGCTCGAAAATTCCTACTTAGTTATAATTGCTAAAGTATCGGTCCCATCGAAAACAAATCTTGTTTGTTCACCGATAGAGACAAATAAATACCCACATTTTTGAATAAAATGATTGTTTCAAATTATTAATTTATTATATACTAGAATGAATTACTTTATATTATGCGAGATGATATTGATATCTATTTGGTCATCCGTAGAAATGGAGGTGAAAACATGGTGTTGGGATGTGCAGATCTAGAAGGCATATGCATAAATAGAGTAACAACCATTGAAACCAATCCAACATTTGTAGCAATGGTGGGATGTGTGAAATATTTATTAGTCTCGATCATCAAAAAATATTCTTGAAATGAAGGGCCAGCCACCCTTGATTCATTAAATATGTTTTGGTTGGACGATGTTGTCGTCAGCCATTTCTAGCCTTCATTGTAACCATATATGTTCTTTTATATTGAGATTGAAGGGATGGATGTGGCTCAATGACACACTTTCCTTGGATAATTACTTCCATAACCCACCATGTAGCTCATCTTCACCCAATTCTTCCACATAATGTAATCTATATGTAAACTACTACAAGTCATTAGCATGTTATCATTATCATATAATTAGTATACATAAATTTATGTTGATTGTATTAATTTGTGACCTTAGATGTGGAGAAGTGTTGAAGTTGTTGAGAGTGGTGATAATGAGCTCTGCAACTCCATCCCTCCACCCCAATCATCCACAGATAGTCGAAAAACACTTTCCTTAAAAATGTTGATGTTGCAACATTCTCCGGATGCCTCGCCACTACTTGCCACCCCGGGCCTATCCTTAACAAGTATTAATTTGTCTTGGAATTATAGAATAAGAGAATATATATATATATATATATATATATAAAATTATTTAGGTTAAATTAAAAATATATGCACCTATGGAAATGATGTACGTGGTATGTTTTTAAAGACGTTGGCATAATCTCGGAGATAGAAGCACATTGTTATCTAGATTTCCTCAAAGGAAAACTAGACCATATTTTTTTAGGGGTATCTAGGGTCCACAAAGAACCTCACTCTTGTTAACAAAAGTTTTTCATTCATTACCAATATTAAATATTACACCTATTTGTTTCTACATACAAGTGAGTTAGTTAATTAGGGTAGTACTAAGTAGTTCATGCACCTCAAAGAGTTTTTGTTCCTATTAAACTCTCTATGATATTGATCACTATCAACATTGTTGTTAATATATACCTCCAGCACCGCTTATAGGTAAGATCAATTTCATGTTGAAAATAGTGAATGCCTATGCCTATTAATGATTTGATATTGTCTATGGTAATCTTGATATCTTCTTGCTATTTACGTTGCTCAGCGCCTCCTCTTTCTTTTTCTTCTTCTTCTTCTTCATTCTTATCTAAGATTGTCTCCATTTTATCGTCAAAATGTATGTGAACTTCTTTCATATGTTTCTCATATCTCTGTAAATCAAGATTCTTACACACACATATATAAAATATCCCAAGTTAAACTTACCTATCAAAAGTGTAACCTCATTGACCAGCTTCCTACATTCAATATCTTGTTACCGTATACGATCAATATTCCCTATTCTATATGAATCATGTTAATATGGAATCGATCCCATGCAAGGATGTTATCATTTAAGTTTATCGGGGAAGAAAATTCTTATCACAATTGTATATGTCAATTGTTAACCCAATAACAACTTAAAGTACAAGTTACCAACTCTATATTTTTCTCATAAAATTTGTGATTAGGCTTCCATTAAGATTCACTTGGATTTATCTTCTAATGGTTTGAAAAGATAGTCAACATGGAAGTGACATCATTAAAATAATGAATTGAATATCTATCATAACACAAAATTTGGGAATCGTGAGAGATCTATTTACATGGTGTCAATATTGAGTAGATAGTTAAATGCATAAAAAGAGTGATTGAGGTGAAATTTTGACAAGTGTTGAATGAGATTTGGTCACAACCTAAACCAAAATTTGAAATCTGGTCTTTAGGAAGTATTCATTACATTTTCAATTTAAATTTACCTTATTTTTTGAATAGTTAGATTTGATTTGCAATGTGATTTGTAAAATATTGAAGTTGTTTTGAAAGAAATATAAATCTATAGAAAATAATTTAAATTATTTGGTTTTACAATATATAGTTTACCTCAATAATTTTAAAAAAATTAATTTTCTATTAAAAAAAATATTTTCTATATAAAAATATAATGGATACACACACACACACACACACATGTATATGTGTGTGTGTGTGTGTGTGTGTGTGTGTGTGTGTGTGTGTGTGTGTGTGTGTGTGTGTGTGTGTGTGTGTGTGTGTATTTATTTATATGTATGTATGTATATGTATATGTATATGTACATGTATATATCTATATATAAAGAAGGTGAATTTTCAATGACAAAGGGTTGCAGATGTGAATTGACTACAATTTTTTAACATTTATGTTAGTTGTAGAACATCCACAATACGTGAAAATGGAAAAATCAAATTATCATAGATATGCCACAAATATTCTACAATTATTTCAAATTGTAGAATTTTTTTGGAATAGTTGTGGTAATAAAAACTTATTAGTTGTACACACACAGATTATTATTCTTAAATATGTAAAAAAAAGTGGCATTTCCCTAATATTATAAATTAATATCAATCTTCATAAAATATGTTACAAGTATAGGTTTGGTGGGTAATATTTATACTAAATTATAATATTATTTTCTGAAAATGATGGAATTTCTATAATGAAGGTATGAAGATGTGAGTTTTCTACAAATTATTAACAATATAATACTGTAGAAAATCCACAATAATTTAAAATCAACAACTAGATTATCGGAGAGATGCCACAAATATTATACAATTATGATTAATTATGGAAATTTTGAAGAATAATTTTGGTACAATTTACTTTATTTTTGTAGTGACATTACACCACCTTTTCCTAGATGTACCGTATAGAATATTTATGCAGCCAAAAATATTTGAGATTCTATGGTGTCTCATTTATCGGGATTTTCGTTTAGGTGAACAACTCATTGTTGGCATTCCTAATCCTAAATACTCTTTTCTGTTCTCGAAATGAATATTTTAAACATTTTTGTTGGTCTTGCGCCCATGCACAAGATGTGTGTTCTTGGATATATTTCTTGTTGCAACCTTACCACCAAGACTTCTTCCATTAGTGGGTGGATTTATTTAGATATTTTAGCTCTTGGTCATCATATATTGATTCTCTATGGCATTTTGTAAAATCTTTTATTATCTTTCAAATTTGGAAATTTCGTAATATTACTATATTTTAGAATTATAATTGTTGTGCTTTGTTCTCCACTAATGATAATATTTCTTTTTGGCCTCCTCTGCAAATATAGATTCAATCTCAAGTCAAAAATATTTCTCTCAATTTTTCCCAAAAATAGGAAATGTTTTCTCTTTGGGGGAGTTCTCCATGCATGATAATTTGGATTCTAACTTACCCGCTTCAAACGCCACATTTTCTATCACCACCATGCGAGCTCCATAAGGTCCACATCACAGAAGATCCTATTGTAACCATCACACCTCCTCTCCTTAGGCTCACCTTTCAACTATGTCATCCTTGAGTCCATTTGGAGTTCTCTTCCTTAGTGGAAGGTAGTGGATAGTTTTCGGCAATGGGCCTCTCCTCCTCATGGATCTCAAGCATTTACTGGATCTCTTCCCCTTGGTTAGAGAATTGTGGTGCCTCTCCAAATCCAAATGCCTAATGACAATGGTTTGCGAGGTTGATCTATAATCAACTAATCCTTCCAGTTGAGTTTACATACCTCTTCAGGATGATCCTCCTCCTTCACTCGATGCAACACCATGTGCTTAATCTTAACTAGTTTGATGTTTTAAGGTGGTGTTGATATGTGTCCTCGTGGAGTTTATTTTCTCTATTCATTTAAGAATTTGTTTGGTCCCTTTGTGGAATTTTTGGCACTTTGTGAGTTGTCTGGTCACCCCTACTTTTGTAACTTTATTATATTATTATAATATAATATGGAGTTCAATAGTGAAATTCCCATGATTAATATAATGTGCAATTCCAATGAGTAAAGTTTGTGATTTCAAATCTCATTTCCTTCTTATGAAACCGTGCTTTCCCTTATTCAACCCAAAGTGATTGAAAGCTTTAATTTCAAACCGATTTAGGTCTGAATGCCTTAATCTCCCCTCTAATTTTACAGTGAAACATGCTTACATTCAATTTTGGTTTCCTTGGATAAATGTATGGCCAATAATCCAAAGACATATGATCTATTTGATTTTACCACATATGCCTATATTTTGGTTGATATGGATAACTCCGTTGATTGCACAGTTACTATTTATCTCATAGTAGATTATCATACTTGGAACCAAACTCTTGATTATGAAGGATTTCCATTCATGTGTAGGAATTTTTCTCCGTAGTTCACTTATTGCTGGTGACTATAATATGGGGGAAAATTATAGTTAGATCTTCATGGTGAAATAATTTTGATCCTAGTCATCTAGTTGTTAATAGCCAACCAGATAATGATTTTGATGTAGACTCTTTGTATGAAGTTGATCTTGATACAATGATTTTGGAGGACACTCCTTCACCCACTCCTATTTTTTTAGGATAAACCTCTTTCTATCGTAGAAGATACCATTTTCCTCCCTGTAGTGACTCAATTTCATGAGCACAAGGATAATCTGGATATTAACATCATGATTCACTCTAAAGAAAATTTAAATCCTAATGTTGATGAATGATGAATTACTAAGCGGAATAAGAATAAATGGAAAAAGTCTTAAATTCCCCTTAAAAATGAAGTTGAGATCACATGGGATAGAGCCTCAAGAATAAGATGGTTTACTATTTCTTTATATTTCTACGCTAATGTTGGTGTGATGTTGTTTTTTTGGTTTCTCTATGCTACTCTTTGGTAGAGGTAGAACCACTTGTTTCTCATGGTTTTATCTTTGTCTCGATTGTAACATCTTGATATGGGGTATGGGTCCCCTTAACCCACACTTACCTAATAACTAAGAAAATAAAAAATAATGTCCACGGGTTTCTATAATAACTATTAGGCACTCGTAATTATAATATGGGCTATTCATTTTTATTTTTGAAATTGAATATGATATTTATTTAGCCATTAAGAGGTATTTTATCCTTCAGTTCAACATTTATTTGATTGTCACATTTCTAAAAATCTTGGAGAATTCAATTGAAAAATAGTAAAATCATGACCAAACGAAAATAATTGGGTCCATTTTTTCTTTAATAGATTATTTGAAACTGAAACAATAGTACAACTAAATTGATGTCATTTACTAAATTTCAATGAATTTTTTTAGATAATTTAATGAATTTATGAAGTTAGTAGTAAATGTGGTTTGTGAAAAAGATAACATAAATTTGACATCCATTTTACCATATAACTTATTTTTTCTTTAGAGAAGTGGGTAAAAATAGTAATACTTGATGCCATCTTCACCACTCTATTGAAAATGACAAAAAAATGTAATAAAATTATCAATCATAATCATAAGTAAAAAATGTAACATTAGATCTTCAAATTAATATCTCTTTACATATTTTAGATAGATACATTTAAAATTTTTATAATAATTATATGCAAAGAAAAAAATTCAAATTAAATTAACTTATTAAACATTAAAAATATTCAAATTCTCAAACATATAAGCTTCTCACTTTAATTATTTCCAAACATCATAAATATTCATATACACAATTCATAACATTTTTTTCAAAGAGTGTTGGCCATTGTATGTTTGTGTTGTCATTGATTTCAAGTCCATTTGTGGAAAATTGTTTCATGAGGTGTCGATCAATGGTCAAAGATGAAAGTTGATTAGTAGTGATAGGATTTGGTGAGTTCTAGGTTGTCTAGTGCATGGTTGAGTATGCCTAGTAAAGGTTTGAGCCCTCATCAGCTGGTTGGAGTGTGTCATGAGGTCAAACATGGTTGGTATGATGTGTCATAGGTGTCAATGATCCTACATGAGGTCATCATGGTCAATTCATGGTTGAGTTAGGTCATTTCTAGGCCTATTCCTAGCCCTAAAGCATGCATAATGAGATGGAAGTGTGAGATTTTGAGCTGATTAGTATTATCCAAGCATTGGATAAATTTTTTGACATGGTATAATATATTTATAGTGATTCTTATATGACTAATCAATGTTTTAGTGCATGTATGAGGTCCTTGGGAAATAAACAGTGAGAAACATACATGTTGGCATAGGTAAGTTTTAGTGGTTGGAGAATGTCGAGCTATTTAGACCAAATGATGAGTATAGAAAGTTTGAGGATGTTTTCATGATTCTTCATTACAATTTTTAGGTTATAATGAAAATTATATTTCTAGATACATCAATTTTGGCAAACTAGGGTAATTTATAGTGTGATTTTGAAGCAAATGTAGACCTTTTGATGCTCATTGTGAATTTTATAGTTTTAAAGGGGACCTAAAATATTTGAAATATATTTTTATGTCAATTATGAACATTTCACAGAAAAAATAGGTGGTTTTATCATCTCTTAATTATGAATGATCGTTAACAAGGTAAAGTGGTTTGAAACCCTAGCTAAGACCTAGCTAAGAGTGACTTAGAAGAAAGTGATTATACTAAGCATGTTTTGATTGGTTACGAAGAAGTGATGATTGGATGGCTATATGAATCTTCTATATTTCTAGAAAGGTACATTAGATCATGTGATAATATGTGGGCCTTACTTTGAAATTGCTTGTTTCTCGGAGAGTTCCACTTTAAGGAGAAGTTTCCCAAAGATGATATAGAATAAATTGAAATTTATTTTATCCACATGAGTTTTTATAGATGTTAAGGCAGGTTTTAAGTCGTGGTTTAGATGAAAAAGTGTAAATATTTCCCTATTTGCGAAGACTGGTTCTTGGGGTAATTTGGAGCATCTTTTAGTAAAAAAGGAATTGGGGGTTACATGATGAGTTAGGATCTGATTCAAGTTGATTTTTTAATCTAGTTCATAGATAATTCCATTTTTATATTGAAATTGAGATTTAGTTAAGGTATGAAAAATTTATGACCGAGGTTTGAGGGTCAAATTTTAAGGATGTTTGTTCTATCGTGGTGTTAATTGGATACAAGAGGTAAAGTGATGATTTTGAGTTGTTCATGATTTATGAAGGTTGATGAGTACTTATACATAATTTATAAGGGTTTTCCATTCTTTTTCAAGTTTGGAATTTATTTTGAGGTGATGGAGCAAGTTGGGCTCATGGTCGGTTCTTCAATCCTAGATGATTGAAGAAGCGGTTTCAAAGATTGGCTTTGTTGAAGGCCTTCCCTTCGATTTGGAAGGTGTTAATATATTTTATGGAAATAATATTCATATATATTTTGATTTTTGTATAGACTATCTCGTGATGAGGTGATTTTTTTATCTTTCATGTCATTTTGTGAAGAAAAAGGAAAGTTTATTTTGAGGACACTGCTTTCTCGGGATGAACGATTGAGTTGGTTAATGCATGAAATGGATTGGTTGATGCTTTATATAAACTGGAATGTGAATAGGGATGAATTATTTTCCTTATGAATGCCTTTGGATGTATTTAAACTGGAAGAAAGGTTATTAACAAACTAAGTTTACAAAATAAGATTCTTAATAGCATGATTTCGTGAAGAGGAAAGTGTAGACAAAAATATTGCACATTAGACAATATTTAACCCAGTCTTATACTACTTTTTAAAAGGTTATCAAGTGTAAAAAGTACAAATTAATCCCACATTTTGGCTACATTTTTCTTATCTTTTTTTCTTTCCCGCATATTTCCTGATACCTATCATCCTATTTCATGACCATTCTGACATTCTAGCCTAAAATCAGGGCACCCTAGCTGCATCTTGGGGTTCCCAGAGGTGCCCTAGTGTCATTCCAAGTGCCCCGGTCTATGCACTACCTCTTCCGCTTATTTTTTAGTTACTTATAGCTATTATTCATCCTTATCTTCTTCTCAGTTGGCCTTTTCGGGATTAATTACAAAATTAATCTTGAGAGCCTATAAATATAAAGTTATAAGACCATAATAAGGGTCCTATGTAATTGCATATTATCACTACTATCACTCCATCTAGGGTTGCATCCATTGCATCACTTGCATCCACATAGTGCCATGCATTCAAGCTAGGAGATATGCATCACACACACTTCATAGGGGGAGGGATTCCATTCTATTCCATGCACACATGCTACTTACATTTCTATAGCTATTATTTCTCACTACTTCACAAAGTGTGAATGGGACAAGAGCATCTAGGGCATAACACACACACACACACACACACACAGCAAAACTACATCGTGGTCTCAGTAATATATCCGTAACACTTAGTGATAAGTCTAATAGCTAGGAAGCCGAGGTCGGTCGACCCATTGATTTACATCTTTCATTTTTCTAGGGTTTGATAATTTATCCTTGTATTATGGGTCATTCTCTAGTTCATCAACCAAATCTAGTGTGACAGATAGGAAATACTCAAAGACACTTAGTGACCATACCAAATTGATTTTTCGAGCATTTGCATTATTCCGAGCACCTAGATTGTAGACTAGAGCACCCCCTGGGCTCCCCGTACACTCCCAGTGCTTGTGTCATCCGAGAAAATCCATATTTTCCATTTGTAATGCTCTTGAGGGTTTTTCTACACTTCCGATTCTATTTCTAGATCTATGACACCTGCATGGCAGTCTTACGTTATTAGCTTAGTCTTTCCCTCACTCTTCTCTTGCACATTAGGGTTTCATTTCGTCTAAAATAGTTTATTTAAATTTATTTCATATTGATTTAGTTCATTTATAGTGTTTTAGTCCTCCTAATTAGGTTAACATTAATACCATAGAGATCCCCTTAGGCCATCTAGGAAAATATTTATTTATTTTTAAATATTTCGGAGAACCCGATGTTTCTTTATAACACCTTCCGAGGTGTACTTTCCCCTTTTCCCATGGTTCACACTCATGAGGTCTTTACTTCAACCTACCTTAAAGCCATTAATGATCACCTTACTGAATTCCCACTGGATCTAGATATACTTTTGCATGCGGCTCATGAAGATGCCACTAACTTGGCTAAGCTCAACCCATCTATAGCTTTTCCCACCCAATCTCTTGCCTCTATGATTCTACCCATTTCCACTGTTCTGGTTTCGATTCCCACTCCAACTAATCACTTCACCCCTCCTTTGGTCTCACATCAATGATAAACATCCTCTGCTGGCAATCAATATTTAACCTCCTTATATCACAATCTCCAAGCTCAAATTTGTAAGCTGCAATAGGCCACCACATCTGCCTCTTTAGATTCTACCTTTTGTTGCATACCCGATTTTCACCTCTTGTTTCTACTTACCCTCTTCATCCTAACATATTCACCCCTAAATTTCCCATTTTTAATGGACATGGTGACCCACAGGAGCATATTCGTGCTTTTCATGTTGCTTGTCTCAATTTTTTTGACGATCAACTCATTTTAGAAAAAAAAATTCCTTGAAGTCTCCATGACTACACCATACGTTGGTTCTACAATTTAACTATTCATTCCATCACCTCCTTTACCTATGTCGCTGATTATTTTCTCACACAATTATCTATCATCATTGGTTCTAAGATGACCTATGCTCAATTACCACAACTTAAAAAGAGACCCAATGAGCTCTTCGCTAATTATGTTTTGTGCTACAAAAATAATCTTTCCAAAATGACTAACGTCCTTGCCGATTCTGAGTTGCAAGATAAATTTATACAACTCCTTTTACCACCTCTCTACAAAGTTGTTATCTTTGAGACCTTTTCTTCTTTGGACAAGCTGTGTCATATTCTTAAGCTTCATGAATCTAAGCTTCTCTCTATTGGAAAACTTAAGTATCAGGAACAACCTTCATCCTCCTCTCATTTTCCAAACAAGACACCATTTAAACCCTCTACGTCTAAGCCTATCAACACTAAACTCACAGTCAAGATTGTTACACCTTCTAAGGAGGCACCATCCCACCAGCTCAATGTACATTTACCAACCTCCTTATGACACCACACCTCATATTGCAACAACTCCTTGATAGCAACCTCATCACCCTCCCACCACCACTTGAGTTAGACCCATTGCAACCCAAAGGACGTAATTACAATGAAAAATTATGTTGTGATTACAATCTCTATGTAGACCACTCTACTAATCTGTTGCATGAAAATCCAATCAATTATCCAAGATCTAATTGAAAATGACCAACTCGAATTCCCCAAGCCTACTAGCCCTCCTCCCACCAAGGAAAAGGGTAAAGTCAAATTTTTTAACAAAGAATCAAACCTATGTGAAAAAAAAAAACTATGAACTCTTTTACTAATCATGCATACCATGCCACACCACCTCCCGATGTAGGAGCACTCAACTTCTTAGTCACCAACGCTGATATGTCCCCATGTTTTATTTATTTATCTCACATTGACTATCACACTACATTCGCATCTGACCATTTATACATACGGGCCCATATCGCCGGATCAACAACACTAAGGTTGATCCATCCTCTCCTATTAGTACATGTTCCTTGTCTCTTTTATGATCTATTGGCTATCCTCCATTGTAAATTGAATTTCTATTCAAGAGGCCTTATGGTGTCGTTAAGTTACCTATCATAGTTGGTCCTCTCACTCTTCTCCTCCCTTGCTTCATTAATCAAGCAGTCAACCACTGTGACCTACTTCTCAACTTAAATTGGATCCATAAATCCCAAGCTATTGTCTCCATCAACCACTTATACCTTAAGTTCATCTATGACAACCGAGTTGTCTCCATTGATGGCATCCCTCATTCACCTCCAACATCCTCACATTATAGTTCCACTTCTCCTGCCCTCCTCCTCTCCCTCACATAGCTCCTATGACATCACCAACATTACATCCTCTTCCTATCACACCATCTCAACCTACCCCTATGTGCCCACTCCATTATATTAGTCCTACACACCACCATAGACCTATTCCTAGGACTACTACTACCTCCCGCCGATGGTCGTCACCTCACTTCATCCCACATGACTTGTTTACTACCACACGTATGATCCTGCCTCGTTCTCCATCACCCACACACGTTCCTACACTTGGATATTGGTTTTACATATACCCATCAAATGGTTATCGGCTTCATTCCCCACATAATGCTTGTCTAACATACCACCCTTGCTTGTTTAGCATCCTAAGGTGTCATCATCTTCATCACCAATTGTTAGACCTCCATCACTAAACCTTATTTTTGATCCCCTTCTCTCTTATAGCATACTTATATCATCCTACATCTATCATCACTTCTATTTCATGTATCATAACACCCTCGTCAACCGATGACGTACCCTAGTGCTTTGGTTCACACTGGATCGTTGAGGGATTACCATTTCATTTAACCCCACATACAAAGCACTACAGGACCTATACATTTACATTCTATCATCCTAAATTATATCTTCACATCACACACTACACTAGTCATTATTGTATCCGAGCCTAGTTTGGAATTACATCCTCTCATTCTACATTTACACTAGGTCATGTTATATATTATTCTATCTTTATCTTTTACCATCACATATTATACCTACACCTATCATTATATCTCCCACACTACATATACATCCTAAACACCCACATTGCATTCATACACCTTACCATCATACATGCTACACTAGATTACATTACACATGGGTCTAGTTCCACCTATCATTGTTCCCTCTACCATTTTTATACATTACTATCATTGCATTCATACATCTTACCTATTCTACATCCTACACTAGATTTCCTTATACTTGGGTCTAGTTTTACCTATCATCATTACACATTCTATTTCTACCTACACATTTATTACATTACATTCCATACCCACTACACATTCTACATTACATTTCCTACACCACACATTCACATACCTTGGTCATTTATAATATGATATGCACTCACCAACCTATGACGCACTTTAGTTCCTCGATCCATACTCTACTTCCAAGGGTTTCCCAATCAAATGGACCTTACCTATATGTGACATGTTATCATACTACATTCAATGGATTAGTGACCAACGCTCTAGGCTATATCGTTACCCACGCTTATCATCACATCATGTAGTGGTATATGCCTTATATTAAATCACCACTCCTTTAATCAATTTCTCATTATCCTCTTACTACATATTCTATTATCCTACTCTTAGTTATTCTATGACATCATCATTTTTCATACTCATCACTTAGTGGTGTATGCTTTAGCCTAAATCACCACCTCATTCTTATTCATCACGTAGTGGTCCAATTTTAGTGTTAAATGACCACCATCTGATATCTACCATCTACTCATATACGCTCCATTTGATTTCATCACACATCTGGTAGTGATATACACTATAGGATAAATTGTCACCTTCATCTTCCATCAAGTGTTTATATACGCTTAGGGATAAATCATCACTCACACCTCCCACACATCATGGCATAAACTTATGCAATATGGTCCATGCACACCTTTCTATATGATGCATTCACATCCATTCATCTTATAGTGATATATGCTTAGGGCTAAATCATCACTCACACCTCCCACACATCATTGTATATGCTTACACTATAGGGTCCATGCACACCTTTCTATATGATGCATTCCCATCCATTCATCTTGTAGTGATATACACTTATGGATACATCATCACTCTTCCATTCAACATGTCTTGGTATACACTTAAGCTATAGGGTCCACGCACATATTTCCATTCATCTCACCACCATACACTCATGCTATCGTGATATACGCTTAGGGCTGAATCATCACTCCTCCATTCAACCAAGTTGTGGTATATGTTTACACTATAGGTTCCATGCACATCTCCCCACATGTCACATTTCATCACCAATATAAAAATAGAAACATCAAAGTGCATTAGAAGTAATCAACACTACTAGACCATTTCCGATGATGCACTCTCGTTTTTGGTTCGTGCTTGATTCGAGAAGGAAGAAAAATGAACCTCACTGCATACAAATTTCATCCCTTCATGGGGCATGTTTCTCCTATCATTCCATATTGCATTCCATTCCATCCATCCATAACATATTGCATTGTCTTAGTAGCATTTACTCTTGCTTACTAGTGTTTTACATGCTCATTCTACTACACATGTTAGATTTCTTTCTTATATGTCATTATCATACACACATGTGCATTCATGCCTTTGTCTCATTTGATCATATATACATGCAATTTACACATGTAATGGATGCTTGCCTTCTACGCTTAATATTGGTCAATGGGGGCATCCACATTCATCTCATAGAGGTGCTATTGTTTCATTTTGTACTTGGCATCTTATAATACTTGTTCATACATGCTTGACATATTAGTTATCACTATAACATGCTAACACGTGTTCCATGTGCAACATTTATTTTACAAGATTACATGTTTCTATGACCACCTCTTTGTTTCTATGTATCTATGTTGTTTTCCATTGTATACGACCTTTTCCCTTTTCTTGTGCACACACTTGATCGTTGTTTATGGAATTGATGGATTTACGTGCCTTGTGACATCGTGAGTGATGTCCCATGTTTGAAACCCACTTTTGCGGTATTATTTTTTTATTTCATGTTTACACTACTTTGCTTGGTAGTTTCTACATTATCTGTGTATTTTACACTTCTTTCATGCATGTGTTTTCAAACTAACACTTGTGTTGGCTAGCCATCCCCTTTTGTGCGCATCTTTGTATCTACCAAGAATTTAAATTTCCCCCTACATGGAAGAGTTCTACAGGTTAGAGTGTGGTTAGTCTCTCTTTAGGGCCACATTCTCCTTCTAGGGTCATCACATGCCCCCACATAGAGGGGGCACCATTGATGGTTTCTACTAACACAATGTATCGACACTGGTTCACACATAATGAGTGAATTCAGACTAGTCCATGAACTCCATACACATCATCCTCAACGGGACATGTTGTCCTTTGGAAATTCTATGGAGCGGTTACAATCTCAAGGGGTACAGTGGATGTGCCTCTCTAGCCTTATTTGTCTAGTGGCATTGGATTTCCCAAAAACCAAGATAGTACAAAGATATCTTCAACAAATTTTAGAAGAAATAGTTAGACTTGGAGGACACAGAGCATTTCCTCCTACACTTCTTCAGCTACGGTGGTATAAGATTGCATGAAAAAATCATGACACTATAGGATATCCTTCTATACCCTTTTTCTCGACATGGATTAGGTGCACATGTTCCATTTTTCCATTTATACTTTCTATTCTAGCATATTTTACATTTACGTATTTCTACACAACATTTTTACATACATACATATTTGACTACTTGATCATTTTCTCCTTGCGGCAGTCCTCCATATGAGAAGCAAGTAGTCAAATTGTGGACAACAACAACTACAACAAATAAAGACAACCAAAATGACAACACACCTCAAAGTGTTACTTTCCTCACTAACCATATAGGTACACTAAACACAACAAGAGGTACACATGTGTTCAGCCCTAGGTTCACTCTCATCACTTTTTATACACATTTTTCAGCTATATAATCCACTCTCCTCCACAATTTTCTATTTCTTATTCCACGCTTGAGTCTAGTCAATAGGTACATCTTCTTCTACACTCTACATGGTTATCGGTATGCATTCTATATACTTTATGTTCTTGAGCTTTCCGCTAACCAACATAAAGTGGGGAAAATGTAGGTAAAATTTATCACATTAGACAATATTTAACCTAATCTTATACCTATTATTTAGAAGGTTCTCAAGTGTAGAAAGTACTAATTAATCCCACCTTTTAATTATCTTTTGTTTCATCTTTCCCACGTATTTCCAAATACATATCATTATATTTCATGACCTTTGCAACATTATATCCTGAAATCAAGGCACCCCAATCTATAATGGGGCACCTCGAGGCACTCGGTCCCATTCCAGTGTGCGCTGGTCTATGCACAACCTCTTTTGCTTATTTTAAGATCACTTCTAATTGATGTTCATCCTTATCTTCTTCTCATCGGCCTTGTCGGCATTAATTATGAAATTAAGCTTGATATCCCTATAAATATAAAGCTATATGACCATAATAATGGTCCTAGGTGATTGCATCTTATCACTACTATCACTCCATCTAGGGATGCATCCATTGCATCACTTACATCCACATAGTTTCATGCATTCAAGATAGAATATATGGATCACACATACTTCATAGGGGAAGGGATTCCATTCTATTACATGCACACATGCTACTTACATTTCAATAGCTACTAATGCTCGTAACTTCACAAACTCGATATCGACATGAGATAACCTAGGGTATAACACACACACACACCAAAACTACATAAGGGTCCGTAATATAGTGAAACTTTCAGTGATAATTCTAATATCTTGGTGGTTGAGGTCAGTTTGACCCATTCATATGCATATTTCATTTTTCTAGGGTTTGATACTTTCTACTTACATTACGGGTCATTCCCCAGTTCATCTAATGAATCCAACGTGATAGATAGGAAACACTTGAAGATACTTAGTGACCATACCATATTGAGGTTTAAAGCATTTACGTTGTTCCAACAATCTAGATTACAAACCAGGGTGCCACAAGGAGCCCCGGTAAAATTCAGTGCCTATGCAATCTTAGAAATTCCAAATCTTCCTTTGCATAGGCCCTCAAGGGTTTGTCTACACTTCCAGATTTTATTTCTAGATCTGTGACAATGTGCAACAATCTTTTGTTGTTAGATGAGTCTTTTCCTCACTCTTCTCTTTCACATTAGGGTTTCATTTTGTCTAAAATAGTTTATTTACATTTATTTCATACTGATTTAGTTCATTTACAACATTTTAGTCCTCCTAATTAGGTTAACATTAATACCCTAGATATCCCCTTAGGCCATCTAGGAAAATACCTATTCTTATTAATTAGAAAGTACCTTTATTTTGTGCATATGGATGTTTCATGTTGTCTAATAATTATGTAAGTTATGTACAGGTGTTGATGCTTCCAATGAGTGGTTACATACCATATTTGCTTTAATTTTTAGTGGGCTTGATGCCCAAAGTGGAAGACAGGTGTTGGAAACAATTGTTTGGTGAAGGATATGAGCCTTTTGGCCCATATTATGAAATATTTGATTGTTCCAAGAAAATATGTGACCATTATTTGTTCTTATATTTTAAATTACACATGTATGGTGAATTTGGGAGCTTTAATAATCATTTTTGGGTTTTAGTGTATTTTACTAATCCTTATGAAGGTGTTTTAGGAGACTTTTATGTGAAATTATGGAGGTTTTGGTCATGGACGACCTATATGGGTCGTATGTGTCCATTTGTATGAATTTAATGGGAATTAATTTAGTTTTATTGGTCATGAAAAATTATTAATACTAACTTATATCATGTTTGAGGGAAGATAAGCTTATAAAAAAATGTTTTAGGTTCAATTTTGAACTAGTCTCGTGAGAGGGAAAAGTGCGACGTGTCTAAGATTGTGAAAGATATTCTAATGCATATTTTTAGAGAAGAGTATTTGTCTTATAGGTTCAAGATGGATTGAGGTGATGTGTGTAATATTTTCAAGCAAAGACAAGGTGTGAAAGAGGAATAAAGAGCGAACTCGTTAAATGAGGGTTTGAAGGTATATGTATGAGCTGAATAAGAGATATCCATCATTTGTGGAAACAATAAAATTGGAGGTCAATATCTTCATGGGGATATTTTTTCCTTATTCATCCTAGGGGTTTTAGCCTCCTTTTGGTGTGATTTCTTCACTAAATTAGGGGTTGGTTCTCCTTGTAGGGTTGGTGCTTCTTGTGAAGTTGGTGCTTCACTAAATTTATTTAATGTCAGTAATGTTAAAAAAACTAGTTTATTTTCTTCCCCTTAAGGTTTTCACACTTACATATGGTGTTCTTTTTGTTGTGTACTTTATTTCATGCTCTTGTGATTAATGTTACATATATTAATAAGCACACATGGTTATGAATGATGTATAGACAACTTAAATGATGAATGTATGATTTGGTAAATGAAATAAAAATATTTCTAGGACTCATTCAACTCCTCTTTCCCACCTCTTAGTCTATTTTTATTCTAATAAATAGTATCGAGAAAGTCCTTATGAAGCATGCTAACCATCCTAAAGGAGATCCTAAAAGCATAAGAAATGGGTAAGAATGTAGATGATGAAGTTGCATCAAGTAAGTGGAATGAATTATCTCAATCAATGACTTATTTCTTACAAGATCGGACAAAGGATATGAAAAAAGCATGGCCAAGTCATCAAGGGTTTGGAGTCACAGGTTGAAAGTATGTCTAAAGCCCTAAGGGATAAAGAGGATGCTTGTTCTAGGTATGAAGAGAGGTTAAAATCTTTGGAATATTATTTAGAGGATGCTTCCAATAGGTTGAAGATGTATGGGATTTTAGAAGGAATTTTTTTACAAATGACGGTGAGTGAAAGAAAAAGGAGAGTGATAGTGAAGCTAGTCCAACTTCTAAATATAATCATAAGGTGATAAAGAAGACTGATTTGAGAAGGTAGAAATAATTTGAAAACAACCTAATGCTATGAGGTATGGTTATTCCTTCAATATATATTTCTTTTTTTTCATAATTATGTTCATAAAGCTAGGGATTCCAAAATGAGAACTCCAAGGAATGAGGTAGTTGTTTTCAAGGGTGAATTTTTTTCATGTTGTGAGTATGGTCATAGGGCCAAGGAGTGTAAATGGAATCTCAGTGTGTTTGAGAAAAGAGGAAAGAATGACGTTGTTTTCTTCAACTGTAAAAAATTAGGTCATATAGAAAGACTTGGCTAAGCAAGAAGAGATTCATCTAAAGGTCCGATCCTATGGTTAAAATGAAGGTTTTCCAAGTCAAGGAGGTCAAGAAAACTTATTCTCATCCTACCATGTATTGTATGAAGTTTTTCAAGGAGGATTATAGTGCTATAAAGGTTGGAAACATAGTAAACAAGCCCAAATAAAGTCAATGAAACATGTTTACACTTGTTGAAGAAGATCATATGTGCCTATCCACTACTCAAGCTCTAGTGCATGACAAGTTGAATAAGTTAGCTCTCCAGGATAGTTCTTGAGTGATAAGGTATGGAAAGTTACTCTTCACAAGAATTTTTGAGTCCTTAGTGTTTTTAGATGTCTATGTTTTTATCCAATTTATCATTTTGTCATTCCCTATGAAATATTATGTGTGTCCTTAGTTGTTACTTGTCAAAGTCTTGGTTCTCATCTCATTCAAGATATTTTTTCAGTCTATAAGGCTTATTAAGGTGCTTAAGGTTCTAAAAATATTTGTCTATGGATATTTTTATCTTCATGTATGTTGTGTTTTTTCCTTTTCATAAAAGAGGTCTATGACCAAGTAATTTATAGACTCTGGGTTCGAATTAGTGTTTTAAAAATCAATGAGTTAATGAAAAGTCTTGTTGAGGTATTTTTAATAGGAATGGTCATCAATGTGGATTGTAATGGTTGGGTCTTCCCGATGTCCTGTACTCCATGGTTTTTGTATGTTCATGATTCTATGTCATATTAGTGATTTTGAATCAATATAATGGGGCCCGTCAGTGTATTGGATTGAATATAAGTGATGATAGTCTATAAAAAGGATCTCTTATATATAAATGGTAATGTTGTGCTTTAGAATTTTCAAGAAGTTTGTGTTGTCACGGAATTTCTTGTTATCTTTGTGTCTCGTATTTTTAATCCACCAAATGTCATCAAGCCTTAAAGAATTTTTTCAATTCCATGTCTTTGAACAAAATCTAAGAGTGTTATCTATTTAAAAGTATGGTATAGGATGTTATTTAGCCCTTATAAGGGTTGATCCTTACAAACATTAAGATATTATGTTGAGAAGACTGAGAAATGGTTAGTTGATTCGAGAATTGGGAGCTAAGAGTTCAAGAGTCCTATTAATGCTCAAATGGAATGATCCTTAGCTAAGATACTGGAATGTAGCTCTAAGAGGGTTGTTAGAGGAAGGGGGAACTAGTATCTCTCCTCTTTCGGGACACGAAGGGATAAAAGTGAACAAGAAATTCAAACTCATGAAATGAAGGTTTAAGCTACTGAGTTCTGATTTTAATCTACAAAAGAGTGAAATGTGTAAGTTCTTGTATAATTCATCAAGTCTAAGGTTTTAATCCTATCATCATCATGAATCAAAGTAAAATAAATCCGGGCATGTGCCTTTGATGTATTGAGGCTTATCTTTAGGGGCCGATGGTCATGGTTTGATGAAGATGGACTCGGGTTATCTTACCAGTATCTACATGTATGTTATGCTCTTGAAAGGTGTCAAGTTTCCATTCATTAATAAGTAGCTAATATGGCAAGGCTTAAAAGTCTATAAGACTTCAAGGGGACACTGTTGAAGGTAATTGAAATCTCAAGTTAGTCTTCATGCTCTATTAGAGATAAATATGATTTAGACGTAAATGAAGTAAAGATATAAGTATATGGATATTCATATTCTTAATACTATGTCTAAGTACATTTAGGACCAATACATGTGCAAAAATGTTGAAGATGTCTGGGAAATTTCAAATCAATAGCTACATGTTACTATAGTTATCATAAAATAGTTTAAAGCTACTCTAGTGCTTAAATGCATAAGTACATATCTGAGAAGGACATGTGAGGCATGAGACATTTGCATTTGACTTTGAACGAGTATGAAATATGTATATAAGGATTGTAAAGATATGGTTACTAGTTTGATCATCTAAAGGATTCTATCTTGTCACTCATTAAGGTTGGTACAATGTATTGTGATAATAATAGGTGTGAGGAAAGTATAAAGAGTTTGAAAAGTGTTCAAAACATTATTCAAATGATTGGTAATGCTTCATGGTTTGTGTTATATTTATGAAAGCTATTGAATTGATAGAATGATTCTTACATGTTTTTAACAAAGTGGACTAGTTGGAATTACATGGTGTAAAGGTTGAAATGACGTAAGTTATTAGGGATTGAAGGATGAATGAGTACAAGATAATAAATTAATTTTTTTGCAATGTAGGTGTTTGTTAAACACTAAGATGGTGAGGTAAAGGTATGAAAATATTTTGAAAGACAAGAAAAATGTGATGCATCCCAGGTTTGTGTCGAGTTTTGGAACAAGAAATGTTGAAAACCATTCAATCGGTGCTTTAAGTTTCTAAAGCACTATGGAGATATTTATGTAGAGTATAAGTGTCAAAATGTTAGTATAAGAAATCTCACTATCATGCACAGAGGTATAATGGCATGGATATATCTCAAAGTATGTGTTATCCAAAATTCACCCCTCAAGGAAATTTCAATAACCTGCATAATTTCTTCAGGCTTGATCGACTAGAAATTGGTCTAAGGCCCCAAAATCAGGTTTTGGAGGATCCTTTGCCTTCCTCTAACGTCCATGTCCAAGGAAAAATCCAAGAAGTTAGAAAAAATTGTAAAAATCTGAAAAATGGGATTCTTTTAATGTATTGAAGAAAAATCAGAAATTTTTGTCCCTGACGGTTCATGGGATATTGGGACGCGTGGTACCCGCATTCTAAAAAATTTGCAAGAAGTTGGAATTGGTAAAATCAGAAATTGTTGTCTTGAGCGGTCCGCAGGATGTTGGGATAGTCAAGACCGAAAACCCAATTTTCCCAAAATGGCTGAAAAATAGAAAGGGTGTGGATAAGTCAAAAAAATTGTCCAAGGATGTCCGTAGAATTTTGGGACATGAGTTCCCTCCATGGCCAAAATAGCCATTCACAAAGGAATGCATGCAAGAGAGGTCAAAGGCCCCAATGACCCGGTTAACACCGAGACACATGGGACATCAAAACCCAATTAAGATGAATTTTTGATTTGCGAAGTGGGTCAAGTGTGATGTGGGTGAAGTGGAGGTTTTCGGCCCAAGTTGCACAAGGGACATCCGGGACACCATGACCGAAATACGAAATAGCCGCATTGCGTCAAAGGAAAATAGTGCAAATCAGATCCTAAACTTCAAACGGCCATATGTTTTGACCCTAAGCTCCGATTTTAATTTCGATGAGGGTAGCTATATGAAAATAAAAGAAACATATTCAGCTCTAGTAAAGTAAATCTCACTCTTGTTAAATGACAGAAATGCTTGGTAGACCCAAAATAGCTATTTGCACTCAGGAGGCCATAACTTTCGCATTTCTCAACAAAAATGCACAAAATTGGTATAATTAGAATCATGGCTCCAATAACGATGCACACAAATCATGAAATTCATGATTTGGTGAAGGAACGATGGTGATTTTGTAGAAATCATTCCTAGTTCAGAACATTGTTTTATTTAGTGGTTGGGAGTGCATTCAATGAAGCATGGGATAACATATTTCAATGTTGCAAGTTATGGGGCAGTATGGGAGCATTTTTTCAAGAAAAAAACATCATTTCACTCCATTTACTATATTTTACAAGTGGTTGTGTTATTAGCCAATTTTGACTTTGCAAAATTGTTAAAAATAATTAAAAATGAAAAATTAGAAAATTTTGAAAAGTGTTACTTTATGTGGTTCCTTGGACTCATCACGATCGTCTTATTTTTGAGATCATTTCGGTCTTTGTTTCATGATTTTTGGGCGAAATATTCCGCTTGGGAGCTTTAAAACGCGTTAAAATACATTAAAATAATTAATTAATATTTAATTAATTAATTTCTCCTTGTTTGATTAAATTAATTTTTTAAAAATCACTTAAGGAGTATTTAATCAAATAAATATAAATTAAAGTTCATTCGACAAGTTTTAGTGTCAGGGAAGTAAGCTTTCGTTTCCAATCTTTGGGTTGGCTTCCCAAACCCGTGATTTCCACTTTCTCCGGCAATTTCCTTAAATTTTTCCACACATGGGGTTTTCTCTGCCAATTGCTAAATCATGGATTGGAAAAAGGGCATAAAATTCCCCAATTTCCCACATGGGGAAATTCGACGAGGATTGCCAACTCATTTTTCCATTCCCATTGGCAATTGCCCGTTGATTTCCCCATTTCCCCCTGGCACTTAAGCCACTACCCGGGAAGAGAGGAAGTTAGATTAATTCCAGTAACTTCTTCCATCAAACCCGTTGGAAAAAGTCGTGCGAAGCTTTCAATTGCTTCTTATTTCTTCAGGAAGACATAATATTTTGTCAGCATCATGCAAGAGAAACTCACGCCATTGTGAAGGAAGAAATATCAGTTGTGCATGCAAAAGAGGTTTTATCCAAATACTAGCTAGAGGAGGATAGCAAGTTTTCACGCTAAGGTTATTTCATCAAGGAAGCCAAAGAATAGTCCAAAACGTAGTGGATGATAAGAAGAATAAAATAAAACAAAAGCTAAATATCCACGCAGGTTTTAAAAGGGAGAACACAACCAGTGGGACAGCCAGCAGAAGAACAATCTCCACGCACATCAAAAACTCAGCCTAACACCATACAAAGAATGAAGGGAATACAGCTGTCCCATGCAAGTGAGAGGTAAAGCGAAGGTCATTCACACCAAGGAAGAAGACAAGGAAAATAGCAGAGAATAATTGCCCGCGTGAGAAAGTAGAAGAAAAGAAGAAAGCAGTCCACACATCAACATGCAATAAGAAGTGTTTCCACGCTGGTTTTGAAGTATTACCACACAGTCCAAAGCATTGATTAGGAGAGAGAGCCCACGCCAAGGTAGAAGCAAAACTGCCAAGGATAATTTAAAAATGGAGATTGTGGATTGTTGTATTGGGATACCCGTATATTTCATGGATCTTGAGCGTAGGGAAGTTCTGGATGCGGCCGCTATTGTTAACCTGAACCCACTTTGTTTGCTACATGAGACCAGGGCCATGACCTTGGCTTATGGTATTTATAAAATGGATTTTTCTGAAACGGATCCATTAAATGTCATTTTTGTTGATATTGGACATGCCAGCATGCAAGTTTGTGTCACCGCTTTCAAGAAGGGCGAGCTTAAGGTTTTGGCTCATGCTTTTGACAGATCTCTCGGAGGAAGAGATTTTGACGAGGCCCTCTTTAGGCATTTTGCGGCAATTTTCAAGCAGCAGTATAATATTGACGTGCCTTCTAATGTTCGCGCCAGCCAGAGGCCGAGAACTGCCTGCGAGAAACTGAAGAAGGTTTTAAATGCCAATCCGGAGGCGCCACTTAATATTGAGTGCCTAATCGATTAAGTGACAGTGAGAGTGTTACTAGGAGACCTGATGAAATTTATTACAAAGATTCTCTAATGAGACCTTACTTGTTTTACGATGTAACTCGTGGAAGAGAATCTCATAGAGGTGTATCTGTTTCATATCAGAATATTCATGAAGCACAATTTGCTTTGAAATTATATGAGCATCTTCAACGAGTCACTAAGTTGGTAGGCATCCGAGAAACCCAGGGGATGCATGGCAATAATATTTGGGAAGAGGAGATAGGATGGTGCCGAGGAAGATCAACGAGGGATGATAATCGGGTGTCAATATGACCGACCGAACCATGGGCAAGTATGTTTGAAAAAATGAATTGTTTTTGTGACTTGTTATATTCTCGTGTTTTCATCAGCCTTCGTAAAGAATGCGTAATGCATATGGATGGATCTCGGGGCCCCGATAAAGCTTACAGTTTAATTGCTAAAAAGCTGCAACAAATGAAGGTCACAAATAGCAAACATAATGCAGCTATAAGCTTATCCTTATTTTGAACTCAGATCCATGGCAGTGTAGGAAACAAATATTCACTACCGTGTACAATGGCTTGGGAGAAAACATTCAAAGCTTCATCGACCAAAGACTAGTTGCTGAAATGGGGGCATTAAAATCAAGTGAAAGTGAATCAGCTTTTGGATTGGTAGGAGGTTCAAGTGCAATGCAACGGTGAAGATTGTTTGGATGCTACAGAGAGATTCAAAGTGTGCGGTCATACTTCCATCATATTAAACAAGTAAAATTTTATTTTTGGTGATTATTGGTGATGTTAAGTGAACCAATAAAACATAGGCTATGCGGTGAGATGGAAGAGTCGGGTTATTCAATTTGGAGAAAGTGTTTGCAAAACTAGACAATGCTTTTGACTTCATCAAATTATATGTATAGTGCAAATAATTGGTTATATTTATTCATGGGGTGTTTTTAAAGCCATTTTTGTAATAACATTGGAGGTGAATTGCAATTTTGGACCTTGGAGATCTTCTCAATCGGTGAAATACGAGAAGCTAGATTCGATAAACCAAGGGGGCGTAATGACTATGGTATCACGGCAAATGAATAATTCACCATGGAAAGGTACTCAAAGCATGTGGAGAATTGTGAATGTGAATATGAACTGGCTCATACCAGGATATTGCTCGAGACAGAGGGGTGGATGAATTGCTCAAGTTTCAAGCTCGGCTCGGAGACTCTTGTCATTTGGAGGATTGCAAAGAATGGTCAATGAGTTCATTCTTATACGATCGGGATAAGAGGACTCTTGGCCCAATGGATAAGGCACTAATCCTAGGTGTCTTGATCTAGGTGGTGCATTGCTGACTAGGATGTCTATGTGTGCATCCAAGTCATTTAAGTGGGTCCACATGTACCCATTTCTTTTATTTATGTATTTTTCCTTAAATGAATTTTTAACTTAAGTGGTTTCTATTTTTAGTCACTTTTTAAAAGTTGGTTAAAAAAGTCAAAGTCACTTAAGTGCCCTATTTGATGTGCATTTAAAACCCTAACTAGTTTGTAACCAACTTTTGGGTTATAAAAGGAAGTGAGGGGCTCATTTAAAAGGTGACTTTGAGAGAGGAGAAGAAAATACTTTTGTGCAAGCTTTGTTTCAGGAAGAAACTTTGTGTTCTTTGTGAAAAACATTTTGGAGTTAATGAAATACAAACTTTGTGTCTCATTCATTGTCTCTTCTAACATTTGATGTTCTTATGTTCATTAGATGTTAGGTGTTTGAATCTGCATGCATGCGAGATATTATCTTTGATCTTATTGTCAACATTATTAATCAGTTGTTCTAGTTCACAGTGATCAAGCTCTGACTATCTACTTGCTCATGTGTGTTCCCTTTTGCATGTTCTTGTTTGGCTAACTCAAACTCCGTTTCATTTGTGTTGGTTATTCATCTTTCCTCTTCATGCAATATTAGGCTTTGTTTTTACCTAACTCTTGCATGTTCTTTCAATTCATTCCATTCCACTCCTTTCCTTCTTTCTATTCCATTTCCCTCATTCACTTTCCTTTCCATTGATGTTCCAAAACACCCCCCACATACAATTTTTGAATGTACAGATGTAAATATAGTTTTGGTTTTCAATAAAGGCAGCCTCACCTTCATTGAGGAGGTACTTCATTCCCACTGCTTTGTTGCATGTCATTTGCATGCATACAAATCCATATGCTAATAGGTTGAAGGACATATTTTGGTATTTTCATTTTCCCTCTCTCTCTCTCCTCTTAGAAATCTATAAATTGGAGTGTTGGGATCATAAAAATAGGGATAGCTTCAGTAGCAAAACTCTGTCGAAATTTTTTGTGAAGCCAATGTGATGCAAGCCCTTGTAGTGGACTCCTTGCATGGTGATCTAGGCCCTTATTCTATAATATATTGGATTGTGCATATCAATGAAGTAATAGATACAAGTTTGTGGATACTTCTTCCCCTGTTGTGTTTGCATTCTTCTTGCCATTTCAAACTCATTACAAATATATTGTGTCTACCTTATGTTGTTGTAGGGATTCATTATCAATGTGTGTGCATGAAATATTATTGTGAATGTAGCTACTAGATTGTGGAGAACTGGTATCACCCCTTCCAGTATGTGAGTTTCTTATGTTTTTCACACATTGGATACTATTCTCACACTCTCCTTTTCTGGTGTATCACCGCTATAGTGTAGGCTTTTTTGTTTCATGCACTCTCTCTTCCGAACCCTTAGAAAGATAGATTAGGATTAGATAGTTTTTCCTGCATTAGAGTAGATTGTGGTAGGAAGTTTAGGAGTAAGAACCAACTTTCTTTGGAGGTCGTTCTCAAGTAGCAAGTCCCACAACATGGAGATAGTAACTGTGTTATCCAATAACATTGTGAGCTCAACCACACACACTTGTGTAAACCATAGGGTGTTGCGATCTTGTGATAATAAAGATGGTCAAGACTTGTGTGATGTGTTTTAGTGATCTCGAGATGGTTATACAATCTACAATGTTAAGGATGCTAAAAGAATTATAATCCTAGTAAGAGGGTATTGATACTTCATTACGTGCATCAGATTTATAAAGAGGTAAGAATGAGACAAGTATGTCATTATACATGTTTTTAAGGCTTTGTGGTTTTGATTGAGACAAATTTACCAATGCAACTTGTCTAGGTATAGTTTAGGTAGTTGTTTGTATGATGTGTTAATGATCTACTTAGTGATTTATATGGCTAAAATAAGTTTGAAAGGTTCTCGGTACAAGGTGATAGATGATGAAACATGAAATAAGTATGTGAAGGACTATGGAGTTCAGGATTGACATGTTACATATTGATTAAGCATAGATATCAATGTTGGTCTCAGTATACTAAAACAAAGTATCTTTTAATAGTGACTTAATTTCGTGGAATTCTAAACTAGACCTATCATCTCCGAGACTTTGAGTTTTCTTCATAGTACGTATAAAAGTTCTTAATGTTTTTCAAGCTCTAACATGATCCAAATGAAAGAAATGACAATATATCTTGAAGCATGAGGTTTATATGATCCCAGTGTGATAGATCTCATTTGTAATAATTCTCGGTAGGTCCTTCGGTTCATTGATAGATAGTTTTTTTCCAAGTGTCAAGATCATCTATGTTATGAAAAACTAAGTACTAAGGAAGAAACATAGTAGTCTCATGGTTGTCGAGACTACGTATGGTTTTATAAGAAGCTAAGGGATAAGAGAAACAATAATACAATGTGATATAGGTCTGAAAATGCTCATTAAATCGTGGGGAAAGTTTGAATCTCTAAGAAAAAATATGATATCAAGAAGGTGAGGAAAAAATTGAATATAATGACTTACAAGAATATTCTCGAAAGGTAAGAAAATATTTAATTTAACCTAGTTGAAAGAAGCATGAAAACACTAAGAAATTGTTTCAGGATTTTTTATCATGACCAAATCATTTTCATGTCATTCAATCAAGGTAAGAATCTCAAAATTTGTATTTTTAGTGAGATATAAGGAAAATAAACCTAGGGGAACATTCAAATATTTCTTAGTATGCTTTTGTTGATTTCATAGCTTGGGCAATTTTGTCATAATGGCATGAATATGAGGTTTAGGGATAGTTTTCCTAAACTAGGGCATGTCGATTTTGAACATAAATGTTGTGGTATTGAGCATTGAATAGACCTAGAGAGAAATTCCTAAAAGGAATGAAGGCTAAAATGAGTATCAACTTAGGGGGATATTTTTGAGTTTTCTCATTAGGTGCGAGGATATTCATATGCTAATGATGGAGTCAAAGAAGAGAGAGGTCATTTCCATGGGGAGATACTTGAGAAAGTAAGTCAAGTTTTTGCACTATTTCCATTATGTGTTTTCATTTTCCATAAAGTATTTAGTATAGCATTTTTCATAGATGTCAAATGGGGAGAGAAGGCTCGAAACATGAGAAAGATCCTAGTAGGTGTGTTGGTCTTATTTTTGTCATCAATGTTTCGAAGGTGGTTTTCATCAATGAAAAAGAGAGACATTGTTAGCCATTGTGTTTTTGTGTTTTCATTGATTTTAGGTACATTTATAGAAAAGGGTGTCATGAGGATGTATGAGTCTCTATGAGGTTTCATTCAATGGTCAAATATGATGACACCGGTAGTGATAGGATTTGGTGAGTTCTAGGGTTTCCTAACGGATGGTTGAGTATGCCTAGTCAAGGTTTGAGCCCTCCTATATTTGTTAGAGTGTTTCAAGAGGTAAAACATTGTTAGTGTGGTGTTTCATCAGTGTCTATGAGTTTTCATGAGGTCATCTTGGTCATTTCATGGTTGATTTAGGTCATTCCAAGTCTATTTCTTAGTCGTTGAGCATACAAAATGAGTTGTAGGTGTAACATTTGGATTTAATCAATCTTATATAAGCATGGTAGAATTTTTGTACATGGTATAATAGGTTTTTGGTGAGTCTTAGGTTAGTACTTAGTGGTTTGGTACATGTATGAGGTCCTTGCGAAGTAAACAATGACAAGCAAACATGTTAGCATAGGTAATTCTTAACGGATGGAAAATTTCAGAGCTATTTGGAACAAGTGGTGAGTATGGATAGTCAGATAATGTTTTCATGATGTTGAATAAAAATTTTCAAGTCATAATGAAGAAGATTTTGTAGGATACATTAGTTTTGGAAAAACTAGGTAAGTTCTGATAGGATTTTTAAGAAAATGCGGATCTTCTAATGCTCGATATGAATTGTATCCTTTCCATGAGGACCTAATATATTTGGAATATATTCTTAGGTAAGTTATCAAGCTTTCACAAAAATAATGAGGTGGTTTGATTTTCACAGTTTTATGAACAATAGATAACAAGGTACAATTATTTGAAACTTTAGCTAAACACTAGTTGATAGTGACTTGGAGGAAAGTGAGTATCCTGAACCTTTTTTTTTTGTTACAAAAAAATTGATGATTTTATTTTTTAGAGGAATATATCATATTTCCACAAAGGTATATTAGAGCATGTGAAAATATGTGGGGCCAACTTGAAATTGCTTATTTCTATAGAGTTCTAGTTTAAGGAGAAGTTTCCCAAAGATGGTAAAGAATAATTTGACATTTGTTTTATCCATGGAGTTTTTATAGATTTTAATGAAGGTTTTAGGTAATGGTTGAGATGGAAAAATAGAAAATGGTCACCTATTTGTGAAGACCGGGTTTGGGGGGCAGTTTGGAGCATCTTTCATTAAAAGTAGAATTTCACAAGCTACGAGAATGAGTTATGAGCTTATTTAAGTTGTTTTGTGAAGTTGGGTCTGAGATATTTAAATTTTGATATCAAACTTGATATTTGGTTAAGTTATAAAAATGTTAGGAATTGATCTTTGAGGGTCAAATATGAAGGATGTTTGTTCTAGCAAGGTGCTAAGTGGCTATAAGAGGTAAAGTGATTATTTTAAGTCGTTCATGATTTAGGATTTAGGATTTAGGATTTATGAGTAATTATACATAATGTATAAGGATTTTACCTGATTTGTTCAAGTTTGGAAGTGAGTGTTGAGATGATTGAGAAAGTTAGGCTCATGGTCAATTTTGAGTCCTAAATGGTTTAAGAATCGATTAGCGAGAGATTGACTTGGTTAAAGGCCTTCCACTTTGAGTTAAAAGGATTTACAATATGTTATGGAAATTTGATCCAGATATATGTGCATTATTATATATATTGTCTCATGATGACGTGTTTTGGTTGGTCTTTTAGGTCAGTTTGTGAAGAAGAAGGTAAGTTGATTTTCATGACAGTTTTCTCGGGATGAATGACCGAGTTGGTTAATGCATGAAATGGATTGCTCAATACTTGCCATCACTTGTAATGTTAATAGGGATGGATTTCATTCCTATGGAATTACTTTGGAGGTTTTTAAACCGGCAGCAAGGGTGTTAACTAGCTGAATTTGGATAACATGCTTCTAGGCAACATGATTTGGAGAAGAGGAGAGTAGTTGTAGTTTGATCATATGGATGTTTCATGATGTCTAGCATGAATGGATTTGATGTATAGTTCATGAGGATTCCAAGTATTTTCTACATGCCATATTTTATTTAAATTGGTGTGGTTTTGAGGTCCTAAGGTGAAGACAGGGTCATTGGAAACAATTGTTTGGTGAAGGATATGAACTTTGGGCCCATATTATCAAATATTTGATTGATCCAAGAAATGTTTAGATCATGGTTGATAATTATTTTTTAATTAAAAAAATTTAGTGAATTTGGGAGCTTGAATAATCATTTTTTTGGTGTTAGTGGATTTTAATCATCCTAGTGATGGGGTTTTGAGCCTTTTTGGTGCAAGTTTTTAGTCATATGTGGCCTTTGTTATGAATGTAATGGGATGTAGTTAAGTTTTATAAGTCATAAAAATTCTTAGGACCATAATCTCTCATTTTTAAGGAAGAGAAACTTATAAAAACAATGTTTTCGGTTCAAATTTGAATTAGTCTTATGAGAGGGAAAAGTTTCACCTAGCTAAGAGTGTGAAGGATATTCTAGTGAGTTATTTAAGAGTTGAGAATTTTTCTTATAGGTTGAAGACTGATTGAGGGAATGTTTGCAATATTTTCAATCCAAGACAAGGTGTGAAAGATAAAGGCAGAGTGAGCTAATTGAATGAGGGTTTGAAGTTGAATGAATGAGCTGAATTAGAAATATCCATCAGTTGTGATAGAAACAAAATTAGAGATCAACATATTTAGTCCTTGATTTTATGATTATTCATCTTAGGGGGTTGTATCCTCCTTGTGGAGTGAGTGCCTCACTAAATTCATTGTTGGTTCTCCTTGTAGGGTTGGTTCTCCTTGTGAAGTAGGTGCTTTACTAAATTTATTTGTTGTGAGAAATATCAACAAATTTTCACTAGGTTTTTCCCCCTTAAGGGTTTCCCACATACATATGGTGTTATTCTATTGTGTACTTTATTTCATGCTCTTGTGATTGACGGTGCATATCTTAATAAGCACACATGGTTATGAATGGTGTACGAACAACTTAAATGATGAATGTATGGTTCATTAATATAGTAAAATTTAAACACAAACTAATTATACTAAAAATATATTAAACTCAAAGAAAATAAATATTCTTCTTAGTTATTCAACCATTAATTAAATTGCACCTTTAATAAGAAAAAAATACTAACTCAATTTATGAAGCAAACTTTAATTAACTCGACTAAATCTAATCTAAGTGGCGAAATTTAATATTTTTAGTAGTTTACTAGAACTGTTATTCTTAGTAAGTTCACATGATTATTCGTTGAGGCACAAAAATTTCCACGCATATTCTACATGCCTAAATTAGAGGAATTGCAAAATTTCTAACCTACTATGCATATGAGAGACTAAAATTAACTAATGCCATAAAATAGAGAAAACCGAATTGAAACTTAAATCCTAATTTTTAGCTCCCATATTGCAGATTTTGGGCCTGAAAATGTCTTGAAAATGACTCTAATTGGCGGGGTAGGTTTATTGGTGCATTCGTCTTGTCGAAACAAGTGGTTTAAAAAAGAAGACTCAAACAGAAATCCAAATCAAAAGTTATGACCATTTCAAATTTTTGCTAAAAATAGTACATCATTATCACTGTTTGAAAAACATGAAACTCTTGCAAGTTGTCTTCTTCAGATTTATACCATTTATATTTATCTAACTTATTAATCTCTCACTCATGACCCATGTGTTTTCCTCTAGCTCCATTCCTTTTCATGTCCCAAATATTTCTTGTATTTCCCATGTCGCATGTTCACGTTTTCTTGTCTTAAATATGATATGCTTCTTCTTTATTTTTCACGGAAACTTCTTCCTATAATCTACTAATTTTTCAATAACATCCCCTTCTTCACTATCTCCATGAAAACAATATAAATGAAACATTAAATCCGGAGAAATATAAATATTCCTAGGTTATTCTACCTCATAAGCATTATCTTGTTCATGATCTTACTAGGACCAATCTTCTTGTACATCACCTTGTTATAGGTTCCTTTTGGAATCATTTCCTTTTGAAGGTATACCATAACCAATTCACCCATGTAAACATATTTCTCCTTCTTTTCACATATGCTATTTCCGTATACTTGTCATTACAATGTTGCAGCTTCTTCCACACTTCTTTCTAAAATTATTGTATGTGTTCGCAAATGCTTTTGCATCATCAATCGACTCGGTCATAAAATTGTATTTGTACCAAATCTAACACCCTTTTTGGATTACTCCCATACACAATATAAAATGGAGAATTTCTTGTGGATCTCTTTACTAAGCTATTATAAGCAAACTCATCTTGTGGTAATGTTGAGTGCCATTGTTTTGGGTTTTCCCCTACTATGCACCTTAACAAGTTTCCCAAAATCCTGTTTACCACCTCTATTCTCCCATATTTTTTAGGATGATAGGCACTATTGAACTATAGTTGAGTTCCCAAATTTCTCCATAGATTCCTCCATAAATGAATTAAGAACCTTGTATCCCTATCTGAAGTAATGGTATTTGGAACACTATCAAACCTAACAACTTCTCTGAATAACAAATCTAATACTCTTGTTACATCACTATTTTTCTCACAGGAAATAAAATGAACCATTTTAGAGAACATATCAAAAACCACAAAATTTATTCATTAATTTGTTGTGTGTTTATTAATCCACAAACAAAATCCATACTCAAATCTATCCACCATCCTTTGGGAATAAACAACGGCATATACAACCCTGTCTTTTTGCATGGCCTTTCGAGGCTTGAAAAATTCTACACGTTTCCACATATCTTACCACATCTCTTTTCATATTTTTCCAGTACTATTTATATTCTACCAATAGTCTTATTCTTACCAATATTCCCACTCCAATCATCCGCTATGCGGCTCTTTCACTATATTGATTGTCATAGACCCAATTTGGAATAAATAGATGTCCCTTAAATATATAGCCAATCAGCAAAAGGTACTCATCCACGGACATCAACTATATCACCTAACAATGGACTACTTAACCTTTCAACAATATACTTGAAATAAAAATTATAAAAATACAAATCCCTTATTACTTCAAAATTTACCACCTCATTGAATCTCCATAGTTGTAAATAGATTCACACACTTACTCAATGCATCTACAACTTGGTTCCTTTTTCCTTGTTTATGCTTTATAGAAAAGGTATAACCTTGTTAAAATGATAGCCACTTTGCATGCCTATTATTCAACTTATTTTTATATTCACATACTCAGGGCTATGTGGTTTATAAATAACACAAACTCCTTAAGCACTAGGTAATGCCTCCAATTCCTCGATGCTTGTATAATTACATAAAATCACACATCATGAGTAGAATAGTTCTTTATTACCTACTTTTACTTATCACTAAAGAAAGATATTGGCTTCCCGCCTTGACTTAGGACAATACCAATACCCTCATGTGAGGCTCCACAATCAACCTTGAACACTTTATAAAAATTTGGTAGTGCAAGATAAGTGCTTTTGTCACCTTTTTCTTAAAGAACTTAAATCTATCCTCAACTACCTTCAACCACAAAACTTGATTCCTTTTTGAAATTCTTTATAGCTTCTACAATACTAATAAAAATTTTAATACACTTTAATGTAAAATGTTGTTAAGCCATGGAAGATTCCTAACTCGTTATACTCCAGCGGAGTAGGCCATTCAATAATTGTCTTTATCTTCTTAGAGTCCATCATGTACCCCATCTCGTAAAATAATAAAACCTAAAATAACCAAACTCTCTTGCATATGTGTGCGCTTATTCCCATTTTCATAAAGCTTCTCTTTTCTTAACACTTTGAATTTCACCCTTAGAAGCCTCAAAATTTCTTCTTTGGTTTTTATTGAAAATCAAGATATCATCAAAATAAACTAGAAAAAACTTACCAATGTACTCTCGCAGCAGATTTTTTGTTAGCCTCATAAAAGTATTAGGTGCATTAGATAACTCGAATGGAATCACTGATCACTCATATAATCCATCCCCTGTTTGAAATGTTGTTTTCACATTATCACCTTCTATGATCTGAATCTGATGGTAACCACTTCAAGGATCAATCTTGGTGAAATACCTAGATCCAGAAAGCACATCCATCGTATTATCAATCCAAGGTATTGGGGACCTATAATTGATTTTAATTTTATTTATTTCTCTATTATCCATGCACATTCTCCATGTTAAATCCTTCTTTGGAGTTAATAAAGCTAGATTTGCACACAAACTCACGCTCTCCCTTACTACACCATTTCTCACAAGCTCTATCACTTGCTTATTCAATTTTACATGTAATGTTGGGATCATCCTATAAGATGATTTATTTAGGAGTGAAGAACCTGGGATCAAATCAATATGGTGTTGAATATCTCTTTTTTGTGGTAACCCATCAAGTAGATCATTAGGAATAACATCAGAAAAATATTTATTCTATTAATTCAACTACCTCTACTCATATTTGTGTACTTGGAGGCTCATCCTTATTTCCGACAAGTGCATAAGAAAACCAATTTTCCTTTGCCTCCCTCACAAATGATTTTACAAAGAACATATTTTGAGCATTTCCCTTTTCCTTAAGTGGTAGCAAAAATATTTTTGTGCCATCCTTCCAAAAAGTATAGCTATTATTCCCCCATCATGAATAAATTTTCTATCAAATTGTCATGGTCTCCCTAGTAGTATATGACATGCATCCATAGGAATAAAATCACACCAAATCTCATCCTTATCATTTTTCCCAATGGAAAAATTGATTAAACATATCTTATTAATAATAACTTCATTATTGTTCTTAAACCATACAATACGGTAAGGGTTACGATTCTTTTCATAATACATGCCTATTTTCTCAACCATCTAATTTGAAACCATATTCTCACAACTACCACCATCAATAATAACAGTACATACCTTATCTCATGAAGTGCATATTGTTCTGAAAATATTTGTACGTAGCTATGCATCCCCCTTGATCTCCTTTCTTGGAGAAATCATCATCCTTTTGATAATTAGATTTTCTCCCACATCGGTGGAATTTTGAGCTCTTATTCTTCTTATTTTTGTTCAGCTTCAACAAGATTTACTCTTAGAGAATGTTCTTTCCTCTTTTCATTTTTATAATAATGCGGGCATTCAAATTCCCTATGCCCCTATTCACCACATCGTACCAAACAAATGGTCTTCGTGGAGCCTCCCATCCTCTCTTCTTGCTAGCATATCCTCAGCCCCTAGGAAATCCTATACCTCTTTTATTATTTGAGAGATCTTGTCTTATATCTTCTTTCTTGTCCTTGCCACGAGGTTATTCTTCTCTACCTTGGTGAAACTAGCTCATCCCTAAAAGGAATATGAGGCCTCCTATTAATCCCATCTAATTTATTAAAACTTTGTCAATTTTTCTTTTCTTCACCATTTAAAGGTAGATGATAGGCATCCTCCATGCTCTTTATCATTTGCATGCTTATCTCATCTTGAATAGAAAATTTTAATGCATTTACATACCTCGTAGCCATTTTTTCCTCAATGTATTCATGCTTGACATGAATGGACAACTGTAAAATTCATATATGTATTATTTCATGGTTTGTAAGTTTTGTCTCGAGATTCGAAACCTCCTATAAAGGGTTTTTCATAATCCACAGGAGAAATTTGTCTTTTAGTTTCTTCTCCATCCTACTTTCAGTCGTAATACTTTCTTTCCCCTTTTTTGACCGCTACTTTTGTAGGTGATCCCACCATAACATAGCATTACGTTTTAAATTAATGCATGCAAATTTTACTTTATTTTCCTATAAAATATCATTCCACTCAATAAAAATTCTGATGCTAGTCGACCTATCTATTAGCTCCTCTAGTTTTAGGCTACCTTCATATCTCAAACATCAAATGTTATCCCATCATTCTTTCCTTCTAATGCTCAAAGAATCCTTTCTTCAAGATATAAGGGTGGTCCCCTGTGCTTCCTCCTCTTCACAACCTTCTTCTTCATCCATTTTATCTCCACCTTGATTTCCACTCTAGGCTATAATTACAAAGCAAGCTCAACAACTTTCCTATGCAGATCTGCATGTTTCTATTTATTTGGAAAATGCCACCCCATTTTCCTCTTCTTATTCCTACCCATTGTTTTAGTTTATTTTTTCTCCACCAAGACTCAAACATTCTCTACGATGCTAGATATTTTAGCCAACATCAAACACACACTCAATATATTACATATATCTTAAACTCAAAGAAAATAAATATTCTCCTTCGTTATTTAGTCATGAATTAAAATGATTATTTAATAAGAAAAAACTCCCAACTCGAGATTCTAACCAAAATCTAACTAACTCTAACTAAATCTACACTAGGTGGTTAAATTTGCTATGTTTAGCAGATTTACTTTAACCTCATATTCTTAGTAAGTTTGCATGCTTCTTCGTTAAGACACGAAAATTACCATGCATCTTATACATGCTTAAATTAGAGGAATTACCATATTTATACCCTACTATGCATACAAGAGACTAAAATTAATTAATTCCCTAAAATAGGAAAAAATTGAATTGAAACTTAAATCCTAATTTTTGGCCCCAGATGGCAGATTTCGGGCCCGAATATGTTCTAAAAATGGATCCAACTGCAACGCGGGTTTATTGGTGTGTTTGTCTCTTTGAAACAAGTGGTTTACAAATACTAGACTCAAATGGACACCTGGATCAAAAGTTATGACCATTTCAAGTTTTTGTTAAAAATAGTGCATCATTTGGTAAATGAAATAAATACCATTCTAAGACTCGATTAACCCCCCCCCCTCTCGTTGTCCATTATAATTCCAAAAATATATGCATAGAAGTCATAATTTTTTTGGTATTGTCCAACAATTCGTTACTCTCTACTACTGTCCACTAGGGTTGACATGTTGGTCAAGCTCTTAGGCCAAAAATTCTCTCTAAGAAGAAACATATCACATGTCTAAACTTATCGATATGGAGGTTAGAGACTTTAGGCACTCCCCAACCATTGATAAATGAAAGAGTTATATTATGTAAAAGTTTAATCACTACCTACAGAGAAATTAATATAAATCATGAGATTATGTACTACTTTAACCACTACCTTGAGAAACCTTAACAATATGATATACTACGAAACTAAAGTAAATAAATAAAATAAAATAATGATCAATTTAAAACAAATAGAGGAAGATCAAATCCATAGATTTTTAGATCACATGATCTTGAGAATGATGTCTTTAGTAATGTGCAAGGCCATGGCCATGAGGCTTCCCCCAATGAAGACCACTGACATAGGTGGCGTATTTCCTACCAATTTATCCCAATATTTTATCTATCTTGGCTACTTGGACCTCATTGTAACCGACATCAAAGGTGTAGATATTGGCGTCGATGTCAACGCTACACAAAAATCTCCTTAGAACGTGGCAGGTGTAGTACAATTTCATGTTTTTCATATCACCATCACCTTCTTTGAAGTATTTAAATTGCTCTCATGAGAGAATCCAGTTAATTATTTAAAATTTATATTGACCTTGGACATGGATTTTCTTATATGCCATGATGGTATAAGTTATTCGTTTCTTGTGTATTCCTCATTTTTTTTTCTTACTAACCATTTTTATGGATACTTCTTGTTGAATGTCTTATAGCTATATGTGATAGTTAAGGTAACATTAGCAAGGTTTTTTTCTTTATAAGACAGCTATATTTGTAAGGGGTTTAGACATTTTCATTATTTGAAGTCAAGATAGCATGATTTTAAAAATATGACGATGATTATGATTAACATAATAAAATATCATTTACAAGTCAAAGTGATTAACATGTTCAAAATTTAGACATCATACATAAATGTGTCTCTCTATTGATATATACATGTATACGTGTGTGCACACACACACACACACACACACACACACACACACACACACACACACACACACACACACACACACACACACACACACACACACACACACACACATGCATACACACACACACACACATGCATATATGTACACATGTACATATACATATATAGACAAAAATATATATGTATATGATATCTAAATTTTGAACATGCAAATCATATAAATATTTATCCATATATAGTTGTACATACCTACATGTGTGTATACAACACACACACACACACACACACACACACACACACACACACACACACACACACACACACACACACACACACACACACACGTACGTACACATACACACACGCTCATATGTACATGTAGGCATATATATATACATTGACACACACACACACACATTTATATACAAATATATGTGTGTATAAATACATGTATGGGTGTATGCATGCATACATGTATCCATACATACATCACTAAATGTTATAGTTTAATTGGTAGATATAATGTGAAATTATTAAATCATACATACATCCAATTTATAAATATTACTCCTATAAAAGTGATTGAAACATTTCACATTTTGTATACCACTTGAGCTATAACAAAGTGGTGTATGTATGTATGTATGTATGTATGTTTATGTGAATGCATGCATGTATCAATTTTTATAGCTAAAGCATTAGGAAAAATGTGAAATGATTTGATCACTTTGTTAGATCTAAAATACGTACAAATTGGATTTCAAAATAATCTTTCCTTAAATATAAACACTTTTTATTTAGGAGATATTTAAAATGAATATAGTAGATTTTATTCTAGTCTCCATAATTCTACAAACATTGATCACATATCTCTTATATATGATTCCGTTCAAAAATCTATTAAATTCCATGAAAATTTGATGGGATTTGTGTCCATTAAGAGAATGGTGTCTTTTAGTTTTAAGTGAGATTGGTAATTATTTTCTACTATTTATGTATTATGACTAAAACTTTACCATAAGAATATTCATAATACTACCTAAGAATGGATAAAAGGTTGCACTCAAATGAATGGTCATGATAAATATATCCATAATCTATAACCTACTTTCTCCCAGGACCAAAAAAATGTTTCAAATGAAATTTTATAAATATGAATTAATTATTACAATGGTTGAGATTTGAAGTATTTACATAAATTAATTGATATTTAACACACACACACACACACACACACACACACACACACACACACACACACACATGCATTTATATACACATATATGTATGTATATAAATATATGGATGGATGGATTATATGAATGCATATATGTATCCATAATTTTGTTGAGGAATATACTAACTTATACGAAAATGTGTTAGGATTTGTGTCCATTCAGAGAATATGGTCTTTCAATTTTGGAAAAGCTTGGAAATTATTTTCTCCTAGTTCTTTGTTCTTTTTGAAACATCACTAGAAGAATATTCATAATGCTACCTAAGAATTGGGTTGAGATTGTTAAAGGAAGAAAATACTTGGGTGAGCTAATTAGAGTAAATTATTTGGCTCAAAACCATGTGAATACCTTTCTCTTTGAAGAGCAACTACCCAATGGTTCTATTTTTTGGAACAATTTGCTTCAAATAAGAAATATTCTCAAAAGAGGAAGTAGATGGAAAGTGGGAAATGGAAATGAAATTCGGTTTTGGAATGGATAATTGGAATAAATTTTTATTTGAATAAAAGGTTTGAAACCATCTAGGACATCTTGATTGATTAATATGGTAACAAAGTGAAATACTATATAGAATTGGAGGGAACCAAGAGAGCTTGGAAACAACTTATAGTGGACATAGTAGATTTAGAACCATCAGTATCTTATCTTCAAGAAAATATTTCTCTTATTCCTTTAAATCAAACTAATTCCAAGGATGAACTCATTTGGGTTAATTCATTTGATGGTGACTATATTTTTAAATCTTGATATAACAAATTTTTGAAAATATACAATGTGAGTTCAACTGGAACAAAATCTGGATTCTCAAGTTAACTCCTAAGGTAAATATTTTCCTTTGGCTTGTGCTAAAGGGGAAGATTTTAACTAATGATAATCTTATCAAAAAGGGTTTCATTATGCCAAATATATGATGTATGTACAAGAAAGAAGTTGAGGATATAAATCACTTCATGCTACATTGTGAGTATGTTGGTAAGGTATGGGGTTTAATACATACAAATTTTAAAATGGGATGGATTTTTCCTAATAACATCTTGTAGGCATGGAATCAATGGGATCTCCCTATAAACATTGCATGGTTAGAAGACTCTAGAAATTTATCTTTCCTCATACCATTTGGAAACTTTAGAAAGCCATGAATGGAATCATCTTTAGGAATACAAGACAATGATGTAAAAAGGTAATGCAGGAAATTTTTATTAAGGTCAAAGATAACTTATAATGATTTAAACCTCTAAAGAATAAGAAATATCCTTAGGAAGAGGAAGCTATTTTATCAGCATAGAATATAGAAATTGAAAATCTTCGGAGAAAAGGTCATACTAATATAGACAGGACTTTGATACATTAGATTCCACCTCCTAATCTATGGTACAAGCTCAATTTTGATGGAGCTTCAAAGGAAACCCTAGATCTGTTGGAGGAGGGGTAATAATTAGATATAATAGAGTATGTTTCGTTTCTACTTATGTAGGTAATATGGGTCACTGATCAAATCACTATGCTCAAGCTTTATCAACATTATGGGTTATTAGAATGGCCAAATATTACAATATTTCTAACCTCGTCATAGAAGGGGGTTCTATGGATATTGTAAACCATTTAAATAAAATTCATCCCCTTGTTATAAAATGAAGGATTTCATTAATGAATCCATAAATATTTTCAAGTGCTTCACCAATTGCAAAATTATTTAATGATATAGGGAAGGAAATAAATTTGTAGATACTCTAGAAAATCTTGGGGTTATCAACAAAAATTGGACATATGGTATTCGAATGAGATCCTACCTAGCCAAGTAAAAAATGATATCATCAATGAAAAATATGGTAATACACTTGAAGTGCAAAATCACTAATAAGGTGTCCTTTGCAATGTGAAGGTAAATGTCATTACAACTACCCCCTTCAAGCTTATCATGAAAGCTAAATTCTCCAACTCCTAAGATGGTTTTACGGAAAAAAAAAAAGGATTTGATAAGAAATGTCTCCGGGTAGTTATACGAGCATGCTAAAGTAGAACAAAGGATGTAATAGAGGAAAAGGTAGAGAAATATGGGAGGAACACTATGCCAAGTCAAACCAATATGTGACCCTGCATGGAAAGTTGATGTTGTTCTTTGGAAGTATTTATAGATTGGGGGATTTTAATTCTTATAGAAAGGATCCAAGGTCACGAAAAAATATTTCTCTTCATTTTGTTGTAGGGTGGAAAACAGAGTTGTGGCATATGTGGAAAACACCATCCATGTAACCAAAGAGCTTATTTTTGAAATCACCAGTCTAATCTTGGAGGGAAACAAGATTTTCAACAAAAGAATTGAATAGTCATCTAAAAACAAAAATTCCTATAATCGAGAGGAAAAAATGGAATTTGTAATTTTTGGCATCAAGGTTGCCTCTATTCCAACACCATTTGATGAGATCACCAAAATGATGGTGAGATATGTTACACTTGAAGGAAGGTACATCATATTCCCTCGAAGCATTTAATTTTTCGAACCATTTTAGGAGGAATATAAAAATTTTCTTCCCTCATTTCATCTTGAGTTCACTGGAGAACTCTATCCTTGAGGTTAAAAACTACATTCATGTTATTCTCCTTGAGTGAGGGATTATTATGATTTTACATCAACATTATCTTACAAGAAATCCTACCATTTCATTGACCTCTTCCCCTCCTAATCCCAATCCCATTCTTGAACCCATCATCCCTACTCCCACTACTTTGGGAAGAGGAAGATAAGATCCAAAAATCCCTCATGCCCCCATAACCATCATTTTACTCTAAAAATAATTTTTCTCATATGTAAAAACAAATATTTTGAGCTTTCCCAAAGTCTTCTCCATATGGGTAAACCCCAGAAGAGCAAAGAATTTGAGGAGAAAAATGAAGACTTACAACAATAGGTGGATGAATTTTAAAAAGACTTGGAGGCCTTAAAGAAAGAAATGATGCAACTAGTAAGAAGAGAGGGAAGAGAAAATGGATGAAGATGATGGACTTGCTGAAATCCAAATACAAGATATCTACAAGAAACTCAATTCTCTTCATAATGGGATTATGAATTTTAGGAGAAAACAATACTCTATTGTCATATCTCTCAAAGTAGTCTACAATTTTCAAGAACAACAAGTGAAGAATGTTTGAATGATCAACAATATTTCTAAAAATATTTGGGGGGAAGGACCGAGAACAAGATCAAGTCTTAAATGATATGAACACTAATAACCCCACTCAGGTTACTGTTGTCACCTTATTCAGTGCCCTACAAGAGTTGAATAGAAAAGTTGATAGAGAATCAAATTGACGTTCTTCTTACAAGCCTTTTGTAGACTGGTAGTTTAGTTGTTGTTACTTTGTTGTTTTTTACTGTTGACTTGCAGTTATGTAGGTATTTTGGTACTTTGCTTTGCAATGGTTAAACTACTGATCATGCTATCACGTAAACATCTAATTTTCAGCACTTTTTGGGTACATTTCATTCTAATATTCATCTTTTGTGCCTTTTTTCTTGGGGTATAGTCCCTCCCAAAAACCTATTTGCCAATAATTAAAAAAATGCTACCTAAGAATGGGAAAATGGTTGCACTCAAACAAATGACCATACTATAAATATCCATAATATAAAAGTTAATTTCTCTCAACGTCAAAAATTTTGCAAATTTAGGACTATGGAATAGTCCTATGATTTAATAACAAAAAAAATCATGCACACGGGATCTTAACGATTCCCAAAATCTACTGAGTAGTGGAAGTATAAACTAGAACAATCCAAATAAAAATAAAGTATACACACATAACACAACATGTATCGTGGTTCACCCAATGTGGACTACATCCACCAAGGATAGAGATATCATATATATAATAATCAAGAGTACAAACAAACTATTCCCACAACAGTACAATGCATCTCTCCAAGAGTATCTCCTCTCCTCCAAATGTCTAAGCGGATCTACATGGGATCACTACAACCATGCCTCCAAACCACCAGCACATCTCACATAACCATGAACTACCGTATCTTCCATTGTGCAAACAAGCTCTCTTTGTGAATCTACAAACAAGACCTCTCACAAGGGTCTACCAATGTGCAACCATATCTATTCACCAAGAAGTATGTATCTCATCCATCTCACTCCATCAACATGTTCATACAAGAAGACAACCTCCTCTACAATATCTATATCTACATGGATCAACAATACAACATGATCTTAGGGATCTATGAATACCGAGATCTCACAATAACTCGTGGACATAACAAGAAGAATCCAATACAAGATCTCACAAAAATATGTGGATCTACAAGAACAAACTCTATGTTCTTTGCATATTTTGCAAGCCATTATAATGAGACAATAACAATACAAAGGAAACACATTAGAAGACAATACCCTCTTCTCACCATTAGATGTACATGTTATTTCCTTTACGTCCAAAAGTTTCTCCATGGAAGCTCTATCTTCATGTTACCATATTTTCTTCTTCTTCTTCTTCTTCTTCCTCTTTGTTGGTGTTCATATTAGTCTCACCCCGTTTGTCAATGAAATTATTCAGTTTGCGGGCTCTATTGTGTTTTCTATCTCTCCGTATTGATGCTTGAAGACTTTTTCCACCATTTGGTTGTCATGACGAGTCCATTCCTTGGTCGAGGATCACTTAAAAATCTAGAATTTTTTTTTCATTCCTCTGTCCGTGTGAAAGAGTCTGTAACTTGGGTGTAAAACATGGGTTTTTCTTTCCTTCCATTTTCCACAGTCACGTTTTGTTGTCCCTATCATTTTTATCCCAAATACATGTGGAAACGTGATTAGATGTATCTCGAGAGGATCATATTTGAGCCTTATAACATTTCCAAATTCTTTGTTCTTAAAGAAAGATTCGTCGATGCTCATTTGAAAATTTCCCTTTTGTTTGGCCTTGGAGTTGTGTCGGGAGACATGAGGAAATTTCCTTTGCCTTGCCCAGACTTAGACAAATTTTTCATGTAGCCAGTACAGTTTTGGTGGACCATGCACATGTGGAGGGCTAGCACTCATTTGAGGATCCGCCTCAGGGTCCCACCTTAACAATTGTGACAGGAGACATGTGGAGGCTTCCGTCGGCTCCGCTCTATACTTAAAATTTTCAAAGTAATTTTGAAAGGTCTGGGACACATGGAGGGACTACGCATGTTTGGGGACCGACCCTAAGTTTTATTTTGAATAAGTGCTAGGAGGACACTTGGAGGTTTCTACTCACTCTACCCTTTCTTGGACTTTTCAACAACTAAGGAAAACTATCTCGGACCCTAGACACATGGCACCTTCCACTGATCCTTCAAATTTTTTAAACAACTCTACCGAATTGAGACACGTGGTGAGCCCGCGCTTGTTTGGTGTCTCTGATTTTGGGGACCATCTCAAAGTGTGTCATTACGACATGTGGAGGCTTCCGCTGGCTCCTTTTTGCTGAGACTTTTTTATAGACCATAAGGTGTTTTTCTTGGGCCCATAACACGTGGAAAGCCAACACTTATTTTGAAACTTGCCCCTGTACTTCTCCTTTGCAGTAGCTCCAAGGAAGCACATGGACAGTTGTAAAATAAAGTGGAGAAGGGGCAGAATCAACGGTTGTTGTGCATCGTGTCTTTTTTTCCACCATTTTTTCTCCAAGACTCATGGAGATGTAAATACACAATGTTTTTCATCATTTTTCGATGAAATTTCTTGTCATCTTTGTCTGTAAAGTTTCATTGATTGGATTCAGAACTTAATTTGTGAGTCCAAGGATTGTTAAGGTTGATATTTTGAAGTTGGAATTGTTTAGGCACTTGAAAAAATGGTAATTACTAGAGGAGATGGATGCAGGGAAGAATTGTAGAGGAAAGAGAGGGAAAAAGGATGAAATGATGAAAGTGCAGGCGTAAAAGATGAAAAAGGTGTTGCCTTGAGAGCAAAAAGGATTACCTATCATATCCAACTATGCAGAGTTTTGAAAAAGATTAAAAAGGGGATTTCTCACATGACAGAATTAGAATGATTAGAAGGACTCCCAAAACGTTGTGGCATGGCATCCTCCTCATTAGTTGAGGACCCAAAAAATGTGATCAGTTCACAATTGGTCCACTTGGAAGCTTTTGGATCTGAATTTGTTAAACATCACTGTCTAAAACAAATTAGTAACAAGAAAAGGTACCTTGAATATTCTTCTCTTTTGGGGGAAAAATTTGAGTGAGTGAAATGTATAAATGCAATGAGAATACTCTTGCAAAGGTTTGGAGGTTGAATTATTATGAGAAAATTTGAGAAAGTCATCTTCCTAAGAGACCAAGCCGAGATAACTTGTTATTTTCTTCTATGTTAGATTTTCTATCATGTTAAGTTCATTGTGTTGGTGCTCAAATTAGTCTCACCCGTTTTTCATTGAAATTCTTCAGTTTGCGGGCTCTGTCATGTTTTCTATCTCCCCGTATTGATGCTTGAAGACTTTGTCCTCCATTTGGTTGCCATGATCAATCCCTTCCTTGGTCGAGGATCACTTAAAATTCCAGAATTTGTTTTTCGTTCCTCTATCCATGAATTTTTTTTTAACTTGGGCGTAAAACTTGGGTTTTTCCTTTTCTTCCATTTTCCATAGTCACATTTTGTTGTCCTTGTCATTTTTGTCCCAAATATTTGTGAAAACATGATTGGATGCAGCTTGGAGGATCATATTTGGGCCTTATAACATTTCCAATTTCTCTATCCTTGAAGAAAAATTCATTTCGAGCTCAAATGATGATTTTCCTGCATTTTACGATTTGACAGGTGTATTTTTCCTGGTCAAATTTATATCTCATCATCAGTGGAAACGTGGCCTTTTTTGGTTAGATGCAGCTCAACAGGGCACTTTAAAAACTCTAAGGCTTGCTTCAACCCAAAACTTGTTCACATGGAGGACCAACGCTCATTTGAAAATTCACCTTTTGGTTTGACCTTGGAGTTGCGTTGGGGGGACACGTGGTAGTTTCCATTGCTTTTCCCTGACTTAGACAAATTTTTCATGTAGTCGGTATATTTTTGGTATACCATGGACATTTAGAGGGCTAGCACTCATTTGAGGATCTACCTCAGGGTCCAACCTTAACAATTGTGACAGGGAGACATGTGGAGGCTTCATGGCTCCGCTTTATACTTAAACTTTTCAAAGCAATTTTAAAAGGCTTGGGACACGTGTAGGGACCACACATGTTTGGGGATCGACCCTAAGTTTTATTTTGAAGAAGCACCAGAAGGACACTTGGAGGCTTCCGCTCACTCTTTTTTTTACTTGGACTTCTAAATGACCAAAGAAAATGTCTTGGTCCCTAGACACATGGTGCCTTCCACTGAACCTTCTACTTTTTTAACAAACTCTGTCGGATTGAGACACGTGTTAAGCCTACACTTTTTTAGGGTCTCTAATTTTGGGGACCATATCAAAATGAACCTTTAAGACATGTGGAGGCTTCCGCTAGCTCCTTTTTACACTAAGACTTTTTAAAGGCCAAAAGGCATTTTTCTTGGGCCCAGGGCACGTGGAAGGCCCATGCTTGTTTGGGACTTGCCTCTTTACTTCTCCTTTGTAGTTGTGCAAGGAAAACGTTGATGGCTATGATATAAAGTAGAAAAGGGGAAAAATCATGATTGTTGTGCATCACATCTATTTTTCTGCCATTTTTTCTCAAAGACACCTGGAGACACGAATACGCACTATTTTTCATTGTTCTTTGATGAAATTCCTTGTCATCTCTATATGTAAATTGCCATTTGATGGATTTAGAACTTAATTTGTGAGTCCAAGGATTATTAAGTCAATATTTTGAAGTTGGAATTGCTTAGGAACTTACAAAAATGGGAATTACCAGAGGAGATGGATGTGGGGCAGAATTATAGAGGAAAGAGAGGGAAAAAGGATGAAATGATGAAAGTGTAGGTGTAAAATATGAAAAAGGTGTTGCCTCGAGAGCGAAAAGGATTACTTGTCATATCCAGTTATGGTCTCTGGAAAATGATTAACAATGGGATTTCTTACATGAAAAAATCAGAATGATTAGAAGGATTGTAAAAAAGTTATGGCATGGCATCCTAGTCATTAGTCGAGGGCCCAAGAAACGTGATCAGTTCGCAATTGGTTCACCTAGAAGCTTTCATATATGAATTTGTTAAATTTAGCTTTCAAGAAAATTTTTAACAAGCAAAGGTCCCTAGTATATTATTTATTTTGGGGGAAATTGAGTGAGTAAAATGTATAAATGCAATTAGAATACTCTTGCAAAAGGTCGGAGGTTGAATTCTTATGAGAAAATTTGAGAAATCCGTCTTCCTAAGAGACCTGTTATTTTCTTCTATGTTAGATTTTCTATCATGTCAAGTTGGTTGTACATGTATAGCCATTGAAGAGTCTTTGAGATTGCTCTGGAAGCTTTTTCCTCCTTTGATGAATCTAAGTAATTTTGAAATTAATTTGTGTCTGATCTCTAGCAATTTGTATCTTCTTTGTTTGAGAATGTCTGCAAGTAGTTTCTTTAGGTCCCTATTGCAATCTTACATTAAAATCTTTGTGAAATCACACAGGATCTCATCCCTTTGATAGTTTAATGGTATTTGTGATTTCATTTCAAGAAGAGCCTTCATCTTGGATGAGATAAAAAAATTTAAAATCAATTCACTATCATTTGCCGATAAAGGTTGTCTGTAAGTCTTGGGTGTACCGTAGGCATGATTAATTAGAGACTTTGGTGTTTAATTGAGTATTTCAATTCAGGCCTTCATGTTAGAGTCTCAAATATTATGTGAAAACGTGTTGATTTGGGCCTCCATTGAAGCACACCTTTAGTTGAAGGAATGTCTTAACTGTTCTAAAGATTTTTGTTGTTGAGTTGTTCATTGTTGTGAAGTCCCTTCGAAGATCTGGTATAATCAACTTTATCCTGCTTCATCTCCCACCAAAATTATTCAAAAACCATTGATCCATCCTAAACTACCCCTGTTTTCCCTATATATCAACAAAGGAACAAAATCTATTTACTAAAATATGCAGAATAGTTAGGATTTCTTAATGTCTTCAGTAACCTTAGCCTTGTGTTGAAAGTATCTCCATCTTTTAGAAGTGAAAACTCTTAAGAGTTAAATTATGGAGTATTGATCATATTTTCCCAAGGTTTTCTTCATAAAATTTGTGTAAAATAAGGATATCTCCATCTCCTTCATCAAACAGAGGTTACACTAAGGGTCCTCTCACCCTGGTCGAAGATGCATGACCTAAAGTATTGAGGACAGTCAAATCCTCTTAAAGGTGTTATCCATCTCTCCAAAAATCTGAGTGACAAAGGACTAGTTAGATCTCCTCCCTGGCTACAAAATGACACACACTATGATCTATATGTCTCTAAGCTCCATGTCTAGTCTATGTTCTTCTCGGCTAAAAGGGAGAACAAATTTGGATAACAACACTACGGCACCGTTATCGGGGACTCTTTGAAGTATTTGAACAAATGTGTACGCATACATACCCTGGTAATGCTTTTTACATATTTTAAAGTGTTAATACATTGCTTGAAACATCATTATCTATTCAGATCTATAAGAATTGTTCAAAGTTGTGAGTTCTGAGTGCAATATTTCTAGCTTATACAGTTATTGTACTAAGATTTATATCATCATTGATAAATTTGGGTAAAAGAAGAGCAGATCTTGTAAGCTTTGCATGAATCTGGTATTGACAGACATTTGATAGGTCTTTCATAGTGCATTTTCACAAACTAAGGTGAAAATCCTTAGTGGCGACTCTGTGTTGTTTAAATTATTTATAAATACCAGTGTCTTAACATATATCAAGTAAGATTTGTCATTAATATCTACAAAGCTGGAAGGAAGAATATATTTCTTCAAAGGACCCTAGTAGAAGGTTGTTTCAAGAGCTGGGAAAGTCTAATTCAGAAGGAAGAAGAATTTGGAAGGTTGTTGGAGATCAAGCATCAAGAAAAGAGATCTCCATTGGTGAAACTGATCAACCTGTGATTGAAGATTGCAGTACTTCCTCAAGTTCTTCTAAATCAGGTAGTCTCTTTGTTGAATTGAATTCTCCATTTGGAGAGGGTCCTTCATCTGTATTTGAAACATTTGCTTCTCAATATGCCCCTGTATTTTCAAAATATAATAGAGTTTTCCAAGAAACAAAGCCTTTAGAGGGAAGTCATTATGAAAATTATATCCTTGTACCACACAGACCCCTCACTCCTCATCATTTTGTTTCTCTTGTAAGATCACCTCCTCTAGAATAATATGGCTTAGCCTCCACCTAGACCTCCATTTTTGTTAATACTTTTGGTCCCATCAGTTTTAGAGGTATGGTGGCTATCCAAATGTTGTGCCACAAGATGTAAGAAACAAATTGCCTAAGTTTCAAGGAAATAATGCAATAACTGGTGATCAACACTTGAAACTCTTTGTCAATATGATGGAGGAATTTGAAATAGAGTTTGAGGATGTATACATTAAATTATTTATCCATACTCTAGAAGAAGATGCAAGGGACTGGTATAAATCTTTGCCAGATAATTCCATTGACTCTTGGACAGAGATGAAGAATGATTTTAGAATGCAATATGGTGATAAAACAGACCCTAGGTTTCTTTTATCAGAGTTTGAAAATATAAAAAATAATCCTAATGAATCAGTGCATGATTTCAATACTAGATTTAACAAAACATTGAGAAGACTGCCTGTTAATTTGAGGCCATGTGATGAATCATGTCTGATAAAGTATTCAGATGCATTTGATAAGAAAGTTACTTACTATTTGAGGGATAATAACCCTGGGACTTTGAGGCAGACCTTTACCATGGCTCTGTAAATTGAGAACAACATTAAAGCAGTTAGAAAACCTCCTAAGAGGGAGGGTGTTAAAATGATCAACCCTGAGAAGCCTCAATCAAGTAAGGTTGTGGATCTTGAGGAAGTCATAAGGACTTTGGCCGGGGCTGTAAAAGAAATCTCTTACAAGTTGGCTAGGGTAGAGAAAGGAATTGGACAAGGTTCTCAGGGTCAGCATAGGCAACAAGGACAAGACAGACTTGCAAATCATCCTAGAAATGATCAGAGGTCTGATGACATAGGTAAAGGACCCATGGGAGCTAGACAACCCCAAGCTAAGGAAAATAGAGTAGTGCATGATCCTCTAAGATTTGTTGTTGTTGAAGAGACAAATCAAATGGATTGGTGTGATAAATTCTTCTTACCCCACCCACCATGTGAAATAGATCAGCAAGTTGAAGAAGCTAATGATGATGATAAAACTGATGATGATGCATGCATGGTGGACTTCTCTACAAGCTCATAGCAAGGAGCAACTTCAAATGAGGTCATAAGTGTAAGAACTACTGCAAGTTTTTGGGTATGCATTCACCATGTACCTCTTTTTACTCCCTCGATGCTTTAGAAATAGATATGGTACAAGCATTTGAACTTCCTAATAATGATTTTGAGCACCTAAGAGATATAATGATTAAGAAGTACGATGGAGGAATCCCATCAGAAGAGGATAGACAACTATTAATAAATGTTGTTGTTGCCCAAGAAAATTAGTATAACACAAGAAGTAAAGTTGTCAAAGGGGCATGGCCTCAAGCCAAACCAAAGACCCCAATTCTCACCAATGTCCCAAAAGAGGCTCCAAAGAAAGATGCATCTAGAAAAGGCCCTGTTGTCTCAAGTAGAACTGGTGTTCCCACCCATCCCAAAATGTTAAAAATCTTGTGTCATCTGATGAGTTTGTCAATCTTTCTCCAAATGCTGCTTTTCCCAAATACATTCCCTATGACATTTCCCAAGTCTTGAGTCAGATCAAGATTTTTGTCCCAATTGTTGAACTGCTTAGGATTCTTGAGCACAAGAAAAGGGCTTTTGAGTATTTGGGATTGGAGGAAGATAGGAGTGCCCAAGGAAGAAATATAAATAATGTAAATACTCCTCCTCCAACCATTGCAAACCTAGAAAAACCACCAGCATTAGAGGAGATAGGTGAACCACCTGAAGTTTACTTGGGGACATCTTTAGTTGAGTCTCAATTAAATGTTGATCCATTTTTTACAACATTGATTATTAAAGACAAACTGCTGCACAATTGTATGTTTGATTCCGGAGCATCATGCAATGTTATGCCTCTGGAATTCATGAATGAATTGAACATTAAAGTGACAACAACCTATGGCAAGTGTACTGTAATGGATTCTAGAGAAGTGCTGTTGTAGGATGTGTAAAAGGTTTGGTGGTATAACTTGTAGCTTATCCGGGTAAGAACTTGAAACTTGATGTTGTCATTGTTGATTTCCTTGCCAAATGGGGCATGTTGTTATCAAGAAATTGGGCTAAAATTTTTGGTGGAAGTGTCCAGATGGATATGTCTTTTCCCACCATTCCAATTAAAGGTATCCTTGTAAAGATGTATGGAGAGAAAAAGATGTTGCACCTCATCGAAGATCCCAATAATGTTTCTTATGAAGTGTTGTATGCTGATGTAGATGTTGATAAGTTTGTGGGGTTTATTGATGGAAAAGAACATAAGATTGATCAATGTAAATGTCTTGAAAAAGTAGGTTTACCTTGGACCTTGTTATTTGATGGAGCTGTTCCAAGTTTTGAAATGGTGTTGGCATTGTTCTGATTTCTCTAGGCCAAGAAGAGTTTGTCTTTTCTTTCAAACTTAACTTTGAATGCACTAACAACATTGCTAAATATGAAGCATTGTTATTAGGCTTGAGAATTGCATGGAAATATGGTATAAAGGATATCATTGTCAAAGGGGATTCAGAATTGATTGTCAAGCAAATTAGAAAACTATATGCTACTAAAAATTAGAGAATGAAATAATACAAGCATGCAATCTAGGATTTGATTGAAATGTTTGACTCTTTTAATATTTTGCACCATGATAGAAAGTTTAATACTATTACAGAAAAGTTAACAATTCTAGGATCCATATTTGGTAATTATACAATGTATCCATTTTGTGAGTATGATGTTGAAATACTAACAAGGCCATATGTCCCTAATAACGTTAAAAATTTGCAAGTGTTTGATGATGATACCCAGGTGAAATGATTTCTACAGAACTAAGGCAATTTTGCTAACCAAAATATATATTGGGAACCAATGGTGTGTGTTGCTAAAGGAAAGGAAACTTTATTTGGCAAAGACATCATCCAAATGAAGACAAACATGATTCCCAGAGGTTTGGTGGCTCTTGAATCAAAATTTGATAATGTTGATTGCATTATTAAAAGAAGTATGTTAGTTTCAAGAGATGTGGAAGAGCACGACATAGGCACAAAGGAAAAACCACGTAAAATATGGTTAGGAAGTAATCTCAGCAAGGAAGAGAAGTAGTCCTATGTTCAATTTCTGAAGAAATATCAAGACTACCTAGCTTGGTATTACTCTGAGTTAAAGGAATAAAGGGAAGATTTGTTCCAACATGAGATTCCTCTTGAATCTAATGCCAAGCCTTTCAGGAAAAATGGAGGCCCATCAATCCACTCCTTTCTTTAAAGATGTAAGAAGAATTGAAGAAGTTGAGGGATGGAGGGATCATTCAGCCCACACGGTACTCATCTTGGGTTGCAAACCTTATGCTTGTCAGGAAAAAGAATGGTGATATAAGGCTATGCGTAGACTTCAGGAACCTGAATAAAGCATCATTGAAATATAGTTACCATCTCGCCAAACATGGAGAATATGCTACAATTGGTAATTGGTTCGAATTTTTATCTACTTTGGATGGTTTCTCTGGCTATAATCAAGTTGTTGTGAAGGATTCAGAAAGAATAAATACTTCCTTTACTACTCCTTAGGGAACTAATGTCTATGTCGGGATGGCTTTTGGCTTAATGAATGTTGGAGAAAATTTCCAAAGAGCAATGGATGTAGTTGTTATCCAAAATGGGCCCTCACTTATTTTGGCTAACTTACCTTCATTTTCCCTTTGTTGGCACTTAAATGAATTTTTGACATGCTTCAGGACTCAAAAATTTCCGGAAATGGCTCCATCAGATAGAGAAATTTCTCACCTTTCTAGAAAGGTAAAATTTTCCTCCTAACTCGTAAATTTCAATTTATGGCTCGGCGAATTTTTTGTGGGAAAACTTCCCTAGATAGAACCGCAGCCAATAAGAACGCGCCACGTGGTGGTGGGAGTCGGAGGGGTGGGGAAGTTTTTGGTTTTTGTAAAAATTTGTAAAAGGCGCAAGGGAGAAATATTGAAGTGCATGCCCATGGCTAATGAGGAAGTGACACGTGGCAGTGGTGGAGTGGGGCGTGGGGGTGTTTGGGGATTTTTTTCTTAAAGCAAAATAGAAAAAAGGAAAGTTTAGCCTGCATTCCCATCAGCGAATGGGAAGGTGACACGTGGCCACATCAGCGGTGGAGGTCGGGCCCGCGGAGGTAAATTGGGAAATTTTACCAATGAAAATTTAAAGGGTGCCAGGGAGAAAAATAGAAGTGCGCCTATGCCAAGCAACCAGGAGGTGACACGTGTCACCTAGGGAGTGGAGCGTGGGAAAAATGTGGGAAATTTTCCCAACGAAAATTTTAAAGAAAAAAGTGCAGTTTGTGCCCACATTTCCATCAACGAATGGGAAAGCACCATGTGGTAGTAGAGCAAAGCATGGCACGGGTTTTTTTGGGGAATTTTTCCCAAATTCAAAAAATGGGAAAAATTTAAAGTTTCGTCTCCCATTGACCTGATTTTTCCCGGTTTTGCCCTAAATCTTCAGAGGGCCATGTATTTCGATCCCGAGCTCATATTTTCATGTTCTTTATATCATTGAAAAGCCATTGAAATTCTCACGTGGTGGACTATTCAGGTTTGGATTTTGATGAAGATTTATGTGAGAAAAATGGAAAACATCTACGGCATGCAAAAACACAGAAAACAACTCTAACCACCAAAATTAATGAAGTATGGGCCTTTGTTTTTCTCTGTAAAGCAATGTACTTGAAGTATGGGATTTTTCATGGAAACCCATCATTTTGTAGGACAATTAGATGAATCGGTTGGTGGTTGAAGTTCCAAATCATATCTTCCCGTGTTTTCTCCTTTCTTCCATTCTACTCGATGGTTAAAAGCCAGTTTTGGCTCATTTTTAAAAAGTTGTTCATTATTTTTGGTCTTTCATCCCTTATTTTCTTCCCCAAGGTTGAAAATGGAGTTAGAACCTCCTCCCCTACTCTGTAATGGCATTTTTTTCCTCTTACCAAGTAAAATTATGTTACGTGAAAACTTACGGAGCAATAAAAACATGATTTGTGATGCATTTGTCCATCCTTGCTCTTTTTGCTTGTTTTCCTCTTTCCTCTCTTCATTACAGGTATTTGTACATGTTTGGATGTTCATTACAGGTTTTAGAGTTGTGTTCATGGAGTTTTGGAACATTTTTTGCGTGAAATCCATCTTTGTCTGTGATGCATTTGTCCATCCTTTCCTTTGCTCACCTCTCTTTGTTTCTATGACGGTTTTGATAGATGTTCAACATTTTCCTTCTCTACGGTGTATCTTTGTTTTAGTGTAGGCTCTATTTTCCCTCTTTTCTCTCTCTCTCTATCTCCTTGGCATAGTTAGATTAGGATTAAATTAGCTTGCCTCACTGCCTTTGGAATAGCTTGTGGCAGGTAGTTTAGGAAGAGGAACCAACCTTCTCTAGAGATCTTTCCCCATTTGCAAAGGTCCCACACTTTGGGAAAGCTCAATGTTGTGCATTCACACCAAATGCCATTTCCTTAGAAAAATAGATCCATAGGTCATTTTGGGGGTGCTGTGAATTTGCACTAATAGTTTTGGAACACCCGGTGGGACCTTAGAGGTATTCCACTTTATTTTTGACAGGTTGGTGTGTTCCGTTAAGGATTCATCCTTTGGAGGCAATTGCAAACACATTTGGAAACTCCATCTAGTAAACAACCCATCTCTGAAGTTGCAGACCTTCCTTTTCATTCATTTTCATTCATTTTTCATCCATTCTTCCTTCCATCTCTTCCATCTTCTTTCATCCCATGAAGTTGTGCAATCATGACTTCATTTCCATCATGGAATTCACATTTAAAATAGTAGCAATATATTCCACCTCCAACATGGTTTTCAAATCCTTCAGATCAACATTTTGATCAAATTCAAAATTAGTATGCATATCCATATGAGCAATGCCAAAATTAGTTTGGCTATGAAGCACATCAAGGACAAGGATATGCAAATGATGAGGGCAGTCAAGAAGAAAGTGCATATTTGTTGAGAAAATCCAAAAATGGAGGTTGGCGTGGTGCAATCAAGGGCTCAAAATCAAATCATTTTAGATTGGTTTGAGCACCCTGTCCATGGGGAGGCCCTTTTCCAAGACATTACAACCCTCAAGAGAAGCTGGACTTCATGATTGAGATGTTGCCCCAACTTGCACAATGGACACTGGAGATATAGACCTATAAACTTGGTGTTGAGAAACCTTGTCAATGGGTAAGTTCTACACCATCATCTAGTTTTTCTCTTTCCATTCATCAAGCAACACCATCTTATTTTGAATGCCAAAGTCCAAATCCATCCCATTACGCCCAAGTGTTGATTCCATTTCTCCATCCCCTAGTCTTCCACCTCATCTCAATTCTTTTGTCATTTTCCCTTCCAAACAGCCACTCCCTACACATAGAAACAAAAGTTTATATCTCCTCCAACACCACAAAAATTGTAAAATCAATTGAGTTACAACCTCCTATTGCATTCCCAAATCCAGGTTGGGAAGATAAAAATGAGAATGTCGAGTCAAGGAAAATAGCAGCAAGAAGAAGATCCAAATAAGGATGAAAAGATTAAAGGTTTGTTGAATTTTGATCTTAAATTCGGGATTACAAAAATCCCCTTGAAGGTGAAACCAATAGAGGATGTTAGAGTTGAAGAACAAGTGGTGGCCAAGGCTGATTTTGTTGCAACAAAAGAAGAGCAAAAAGAAGAAGCAGATCAATAATCAGTTTTCTCAGAATGTAGTGTCCATGTTGGCACTCTACTTGAAGGAAATGTTGGTCCAATCCAAGTTGCACAATCAGCCATGGAAAGAAGCTCTAAAGAAGATCTTGCAGTCCCAATTTGTCCTCTAGAGCAGTAGATTGAAGAGTTTGAATTTACAAACCTCATGCTAGAGGAAGAGTTCAATCAAGAGCAAGAGTTTCTTCAAACAAGCAGAGGAAGGAGAAGCTACTCTAAATCCAAAAGAAGAGGATCACATTCCACTGTGGGGAGAAAAGTGTAGATCTAAAGGCTTTGAGCGCAAAGAAGGCTATAGAAGAACCTTGAGTTCTAGTCTTTGAAGAAGAGTTTGATCTCTCAAACTTAATGTTGGAGGATGAAATAAACCATGGTGATCAAGTTACATATCAAGAGAACACCATGGGAGAGGTTGAACATTTGCAGCAGGACAACAATGAGGCAGTTTACCTGTCTGATTTGGAGGATTGTTTTGATGAAGAAGAACTGGTTGAAATCACACCATCTTCTCCTTCATCATCCATCTTCCAAACACAAGAACCTGCTGTCATGGAGGAGAAATTTCATTTGTAGCATCCTGCATCTTATAGCAGCTCTTTGGAATCAAGATTGGAAGATTTAAATCTTCCATGTTCTTCATTGGAGGAAGAGAAAGGGCAAAAAAGTTCTACCATTGCTTCCACACCATCCATTCAAGAAGGTCTGCAAGAAGATTCCATTTTTGGAATGGAAAATCAAAGTTATGGGCATATCAAACGGATTAGACCTTGCCCAATCAGGTATTTGGCTTCATTGGAGCTAAAGGAGAAGCCACAACTAGTCATGCTTGCCTCTAAGCATGAGGATGATATGCAAAGTTCCAAGGATCAGCTGTCATACCTCTTCAATCCAAATGTAGAGCAACTAAAAGAGGTATTGGATTTGTTTTCAGTCAACACCTTGATAATTTGGGTAGAATACTAGCTTCTTATTAATTTTCCACTCATCCTAGCAGCCATAATTAGCTCAAATCATTTGCATGGCTGCCAATTTTGAAGAAAGGAAGCCATTTGAACAACCGGTTATAGGGTTTGTTTAGCTCACCTTTGCTTCCAGTTAGAGTAGAGTAGGTAGGTTTTCTTTCATCGAAGAAGTGCTTGTGCACACCCTGTATGTTCTATTTAGAGCATGTATGATTTTCAGTTTTGTACATAGTTTTTGGTGTTGTTGTATTGCTCTTGCATAGTCCATTTCAGTGGATTTTGGTGAAGATCAGCTCAAAGTTTCAATGGGTTTCCAAGTGGCTCAGAGATCAGATTTTCATAGTTCAGATCAAAATCAGTTTATCAAGCTTGACTCCATGGCCAATGGATGCTTCAAAGGCCACTAATCATTCATCTAGCAGGTAGATGACCCTAATGATCACCAAAACTGTTATCCAAAATGGCCCCTGCTTATTTTGGCTAACTTACCTTCATTTTCCCTTTGCTGGCACTTAAATGAATTTTTGACATGCTTCAGGGACTCAGAAATTTCTGGAAATGGCTCCATCAGATAGAGAAATTTCTCACCTTTCTAGAAAGGTTAAATTTTCCTCCTAACTCCTTGTAATTTTCAAGTTATGGCTCGGTGGATTTTTTGTGGGAAAACTTCCCTGGACAAGCCCGCGGCCAATAAGAACGTGCCACGTGGTAGCGGGAGTCGGAGGGGGGAAGTTATTAGTTTATTTGCCAAAATTTGTAAAAGGCGCAAGGGGGAAATATTAAGGTGCATAACTGTGACTAATGAGGAAGCGACATGTGGCAATGGCAGAGCAGGGCGCGGGGGTGTTTGGGGATTTTTTCCCAAAGCGAAATAGAAGGAAAAAAGCAAGTTTAGCCCACGATCCCATCAGCGAATGGGAAAGTGACACGTGGCCACATCAGCGGTGGAGGTCGTGCCCGCGGAGGAAAATTGGGAAATTTTCCCAATGAAAATTTAAAGGTCACTATGGAGAAAAATAGAAGCGTGCCCCCACCAAGCAACCGGGAGGTGACACGTGTCACCGGGGGAGTGGAGCACGGGAAAAATTTGGGAAATTTTCCCAATGAAAATTTTAAAGGAAAAAGCGTAGTTTGGGCCCATGTTTCCATCAACAAATTGGAAAGCACCATGGTAGCGAAGTGGCATGGCACGGGGATTTTTTGGGAAATTTTCCCAAATTCAAAAAATGGGAAAATTTTAGAGTTTCACCCCGCCAACCCGATTTTTGCCCTAGCTTTGCCCTAAATCTTCAGAGGGCCATATCTTTCGATCCCGAGCTCAGATTTTTGTGTTATTTATATCATTGGAAAGATGGTGAAATTATCCACATGATGGACTATTCAGTTTTGGATTTTGGTTAATATTTATGGGAGAAAAATGGAAAAACGTCTCTAGCATGTAAAAAACATAGAAAACGGCTCCAAGCACCAAAATTAATGAAGTATGGGCCTATGTTTTGCTTTGTAAAGCAATGTACTTCAAATTATGGGATTTTTCATAGAAACCCATCATTTTGTAGGCCAATTAGATGAATATTGTTGGTGGTTGAAGTTCCAAATCCTATTTTCCTACGTTTTCTCCTTTCTTTCATTCTGCTCGATGGTTAAAAGCCAGTTTTAGCTCATTTGTAAAAATTTTTTCATTCTTTCTACTCTTCCCTCCCTTATTTTCTTCCCCATGGTTGAAAATGGTGTTAGAACCTCCTCCCCTGCTCTGTAATGGCATTTTTTGCCTCTTAACAGTAAAATGATGTTCTGTGCAAACTTCTGAAGCAATAAAAAACGTGATTTGTGATGCGTTTGTCCATCTTTGTTTGTTTTTACTTGTTTTCCTCTTGCCTCTCTTCATTGCAGGTATTTTTACATGTTTGGATGTTCATTGTAGGTTTTGGAGCTGTGTTCATGGAGTTTTGGAACATTTTCTGTGTGAAATCCATCTTTGGTCTGTGATGCATTTGTCCATCCTTTCCATTGCTCACCTCTCTTTATTTCCATGGCAGTTTTGATAGATGTTTAGCATTTTCCTTCTCTGATGTATCACTATTTTAGTGTAGGCTCTATTTTCCCTTTTCTCTCTCTCTATCTCCTTGACATAGTTAGATTAGGACTAGATTAGCTTTCCTACACTAGAATAACTTGTGGTAGGTAGTTTAGGAAGAGAAACCAACCTTCTCTGGAGAGCTTTCCCCATTTGCAAAGGTCCCACACTTTGGGAAAGCTCAATGTTGTGCATTCACACCAAATGACATTGCCTTAGAAAAGCAGATCCATAGGTCATTTTGGGGGTGCTATGAATTTGCACTAATAGTAACCTTTATTGGTTATATTAATGAATTCATTGTTGTTTATTAAGATGATGTAACTGTGTTTTCCGAGAAAAATAAATGATCACTTGCAACACTTGGAAATAATTTTTATAAGGTGTAGAGAGTATGGAATATAATTGAATCCCAAGAAGTGTCACTTTGGAGTGAAAAGGAAAAGTTGCTTGGTCACATTGTATCGAAGGAAGGGGTCATGATTGATCCAGAGAGAGTAGAAGCCATCAAAGTGAGGTTCCAATTCCAAGAACTAAGAAGGGAGTTCAATCCTTCTTTGGATAAATAAACTTTATCAGAAGATTTATGTCTAACTTTACTAAGCTAACCATCCCCATTACTAGCATGCTAAAGAAGGACCAAGTTATCAAATGGGAAGAAGCTTCCATTCAAGCTTTCAATGGGATCAAGGAAGCACTAAAGCATGCCCCTGTTTTGGAAGCTCCAAATTTAAAAAAACCCTTTTCAAGTGTTTTCTTTTTCTTTAGAAAACACCATTGCATCTGTTTTGTTGCAGAAGGATGATGAAGGGGCTGAAAGACCAATTGCCTTTTTCAGTAAGGCATTGCAGGGAGCTGAGTTGAAGTACACCATCATGGAGAAGCAATAATTTTCCTTGGTGAAAGCAACAAAGGTTTTTAGACCCTACATCTTGAGCTCTAAATTTTTGCTTATGTTCCCCACACCATGGTGAAATACATCTTATAAGAGATGGAGGTCTCAAGTAAAAGATGCAAATGGGTGAACAAGTTACAGGAATATGACATGGATATCCAAACCACGAAATTGGTAAGAGATTTAGGCCTAGCTAAGCTTATGGCTGAGATCAACTTGTAGATTATTGAGGTGAATGAAGTAGAAGGAGAAAGTGTGGATGTCCTTGAAAAGTGGTAAGCTACGAATGGTATAAGGATATAATATTTTATCTCAAACATCTATACTGCCCTGAATATTTTAGTAAAAATCAGAAAAGATCTCTTGAGTTAGCCTCTCAAAAATATGTCATTACTAATTTTGGGTTAGCTTGGAAGAACCCCAAGGAGTGCTCTTGAGATGCATTACTGAAGATGAGGCCCCCAAAATAATTGCTGATCTCCATGGAGGATTTTGTGGGGGACATTTTGCTAGAAGAGTTACAACACATAAAATCTTGAGGGATAGTTATTGGTGGCCAACTCTCCTCAAAGATATAACTTTATTAGTTAGGAAATGTGAAAGTTACCAATGTTTTTCTGGAAGAATGAAAGCTTCAGGCTCCCTTCCTTTGCAGCATGTGTTAGTTGAAGCCCCATTCAAGCAATGGGGAATGGATTTCATTGGAAAAATTTCTGATCCTTCCAATGCTGGTCATAAATGAATTCTTATAGCCACTGATTATTTCACTAAGTGGGTGGAAGAAATCCCCACCAAGAGGGCAACACACCAAGTTATCATGGACTTCATGTTGAGTCAAATAATATGTAAATTTGGAGTGCCAACTAAAATTGTTCTTTGATAATTCCATGAGTTTTGAGCCAAACCTTTGGTGGCAATGTGCAAAGAGTATGGGATCAATTTGACATATGCTTTTAACTCGAGGAAATGGACAAGTGAGTCCAAAGTAATAAAAACTTGTTGAAGATCTTTATAAGAACCTTGGAGTGAACAAAAAGAAGTGGGGTGAGAAAATGAAGTTTGTTGTTTGGGTTGTCAGAATCACTGTCACAAGAGCTACTAGTAAGAGCCCATTTGAGTTGGTATATGAAATTCAATATTTTCTACCCCTTCATTTGCAATTTCTTCATTTCGGTTTGTTCAAAAAATTGAAGATCAAGAAGTTAGTCCATATGATGCTCAGATCAATCAGATTATTGAGTTGGATGAAGAAAGAAGGGCATCCCATCGTTGGCTGTGAAGTTCAAAGAAAAGTTGAAGAAGTTATTTAGCAAGAATGTGACTCAAGAGCTTTCAAGCATTGGGGATCAGTGCTTATTATGGGATAGCGAGGCATGAAGATAAGGGAAAGCAAGGTAAATTTGATGCTTTGTGGATGGGCTCTTATTCAATTGAAATTTGAATTGGTGAAAATACCTTCTTCCTAAAAGAATTAGATGGGGAACTGCTTGAATTTCTGTTAATGGCAAGCATTTGAAACATTTCCTTGATTGATTTCTCATAATCAAGGTATACTCCATTTTTATAGTGTATAGTTCTTTGTTTTCATTCTACTTTTGTGTTTTTGTTCGTTCTGGTCCTTGGTGACCTAGTTTTTGGTTTCTTGGTTCATTTTTTGGAGGATGGTTATGGTTTCTCTGCTCTGCAAGCTTATTCTTTGACTTCATTTCCCAATGGTTTGTTTTTGGCACTTGGTCTACTATTTGTTCTTGTGGCACTCATGGGAGTGCCCATCTCCGATTGAGCCGATGTTGGTGCTCAAATTAGTCTTGTCCCATTTTTCAATGTAGTTCTTCGGTTTGTGGGCTATGTCATGTTTTCTATCTCCCCTTATTGATGCTTGAAGACGTTGTCCTCCATTTGGTTGCCATGATTAGTCCTTTCCTTAGTTGAGGTCACTTAAAAGTCAGAATTTTTTTGTAGTTCCTTTGTCCATGAAAAAGTCTCGTAACTTGGGGCGTAAAACTCGGTTTTTCCTTTTCTTCCATTTTTCATAGTCACGTTTTATTTTCCCTATAATTTTTGTCCCAAATATTTATGAAAATGTGATTGGATGCAACTTGGAGGATCGTATTTGGGCCTTATAACATTTCCAATTTCTATGTCCTTGAAGAAAGATTCATTTCCAGGCTCAAATGGTGATTTTCTTACATTTTATGGTTTGATGGGTGTATTTTTCTGGTCAAATTTATATCTCAAAATCGGTGGAAATGTGGCCCATCACAGTTAGATGTGGCTTGGCGGGAACTTTAAAAAATATAAGGATAGCTTCAACCCAAAACTTTTCCACGTGGAGGAAAGACACTCATTTGAAAATTCACCTTTTGGTTTGGCCTTGGAGTTGCATCGGGGGACACGTGGAGGTTTCCACTTATTTTCCCATAATTAGAAAAAAATTCAAGTGCCGGTACAGTTTTGGTGGAGCATGGACACAAGGAGGGTTGGCGCTCATTTGATGATCCGCCTCAGGGCCCTACCTTAACAATTGCGATAGGGAGACATGTGGAGGCTTCCGCCGGCTCCACTTTATACTTAAAATTTTCAAAGTAATTTTAAAAGGCCGAGACACGTGGAGGGACCGCACATGTTTGGGGACCGGACCCTAAGTTTTATTTTGAAGAAGAACCATGAGAACACTTGGAGGCTTCCGCTCATTCTACCTTTTGCTTAGATTTTTCAATGGCCAAAGAAAAATATCTCAGACCCTAGACACATGGAACCTTCCTTGAACCTTCAACATTTTTAATAAACTTTACGGATTGAGACACGTGTTGAATCCGTGCTTGTTTTGGGTCTTTAATTTTGGGGACCATCTCAAAATGCACCATTAAGACATGTGGAGGCTTTCGCTAGCTCCTTTTTACACTTAGACTTTTCAAAGGCCAAAAGGTGTTTTTCTTGGGCCCAGGGAATGTGGAAGGCCCGCGCTTGTTTGGGACTTACCTCTTGTGCTTCTCCTTTGTATTTGTACTAAGGAAACACATGGATGGCTATGATATAAAGTAGATAAGGGGAAAAATAAACGATTCTTTATGCATCTTATGCGGTTTTATGGCATTCTTTCTCAAAGACTCCTGGAGACATAAATACACACTATTTTTCATCGTTCTTTGATGAAATTCCTTGTCATCTCTGTTTGTAAAGTGCCATTTGATGGATTCAGAACTTAATTTGTGAGTCCAAGGATTGTTAAGGTCGATATTTTGAAGTTTGAATTGCTTAGGCACTTGTAAAAATAGGAATTACCAAAGGATATGGATGCGGGGCATAATTTCAGAGGAAAGAGAGGGAAAAAGGATGAAATGATGAAATTACAGGTGCAAAAGATGAAAAAGGTGTTGCCTCGAGAGCGAAAAGGATTACCTATCATATCCAGCTGTGCAGAGTCTCCAGAAAATGATTAAAAAGGGGATTTCTCGCATGAAAGAATAATAATGATTAGAAGGATTTCCAAAAAGTTGTGGCATGGCATCCTAGTCATTAGTCGAGGGCCCAAGAAATGTGATCAGTTCACAATTGGTCCACCTGACAGCTTTCGGATATGAATTTGTTAAATGTTACTTTTGAAGCAAATTGTTAAGATGAAAAGGTCCCTCGAATATTATTTCTTTTTGGGGGAAATTGAGTGAGTAAAATGTAGAAATGTAATGAGAATACTCTTGCAAAAGGTCGTAGGTGAATTCTTAAGAGAAAATTTGAGAAATCCGTCTTCCTGAGAGACCAAGCCGAGATAACCTATTATTTTCTTTTGTGTTATATTTTCTATCATGTCAAGTTGGTTGCTAGATGTATAGCCATTGTGAGCACTAAGATTGCTCTAGAAGACTTCCCCTTGATGAATCTAAATAATTTTGAAATTAATTTGAGTCCGATCTCTAGCAATTTGTGTCTGCTTTGTTTCAGAATGTCTACAAATACTTTCTTTTGTTCCTATTGCAATCTTACATTGAAATCTTTGTGAAATCACATGTGATTCTCCCTATGATAGTTAAATGATATTTATAATTTAATTTCAAGAAGAGCCTTCATTTTGGATGAGATAAAAAAATTTAAAATAAATTCACTTTGTCATTTTTTATAAAGGTTGTTTGTAAGTCTTCGGGTGTACCTTAGGTGTGATTGATCGAGATACTTTGGTTTTTAATTGAGTCTTTCAATTCAATCCTTTGTGTTAGAGTCTCATATATTATGTGAAAATGTGATAATATGGACCTCCATTGAAGAACACCTTCGAGTTGAGGGAACATCTTAATTGTTCTAAAGCTTTTATTGTTGATTTTTTCATTGTTGTGAAGTCTCTTCAAAGATCTGGTATAATCAACTTTATCCTGCTTCATCTCCCACCAAAATAATTCAAAAACCATTGATCCATCCTGAACTACCCCTGTTTGCCATGTATATCAACAAAGGAACAAAATCTACTTACTAAAATATGCAGAACAGTCAGGCTTTCTTAATGTCTTTAATAACCTTAGCCTTGTGTTAAAAGTATTTCCATATTTTAGAAGTGACAACTCTTAAGAGTTAAATTATGGAGTATTGACCATATTTTCCCAAGGTTTTCTTCGTAAAATTTGTGTAAAAGAAGGATATCTCCATATCCTTCATAAAATAGAGGTTACACTAAGGGTCATATCACCTTGGTTGAAGAGGCACGACCTAAAGTAGTGAGGACAAGTCAAATCCTCTTAAATGTGTTATCCATCTCTCCACAAATTTGAGTGACAAAGTACCGAGTTAGATCTCATCCCGACTATAAAACAACACACACTATGATCTATCTGTCTCTAAGCTCCATGTCCAGATTGTGTGTTGTTGCTCGGCTTGAAAGGGAGAAAAATTGGACACCAACGGGTTGGAGATGTATAGCCTTTGTGAGCAATTTGAGATTTCTCTGGAAGCTTTCCCTATTAATGAATCTAAGCAATTTTAAAATTAATTTGTGTCTTCTTTGTTTCAGAATGTCTGCAAATACTTTCTTTCATTCCTATTGCAATATTACATTGAAATCTTTGGGAAATCACACAGGATCTCATCCATGTGACATTTTAATGGTATTTGTAATTTCATTTCAAGAAGATCCTTCATCTTGGATGAGATAAACAAATTTAAAATCAATTCATTGTCATTTGTTGATAAATATTGTCTATAATTGTTCGGGTGTACCTTAGGCATGATTTATTAGAGACTTTGGTTTTTAATTGAGTCTTTCAATTCGAGCCTTCATGTTAGAGTCTCAAAGATTATGTGAAAACATGTTGATCTGGGCCTCCATTGAAGCACACCTTCTGGTTGAAGGAACATCTTAACTATTCTAAAGTTTTTTGTTGTTGAGTTGTTCATTTTTGTGAATTATCTTAAAAGATTTGGTATAATCAACTTTATCCTGCTTCATCTCCCACAAAAATTATTCAAAAACCATGAATCCACCCTGAACTACCCCTATTTTCCCTGTGTATCAACAAAGGAACAAAATCTACTTACTAAAATATGCAGAACAATTAGGATTTCTTAATGTCTTCAGTAACCTTAGCCTTGTGTTGAAAGTATCTCCATATTTTAGAAGTGACAACTCTTAAGAGTTAAATTATGGAGTATTGACCGTATTTTCCCAAGGTTTTCTTCATAAAATTTGTGAAAAAGAAGGATATCTCCATCTCCTTCATCAAATAGAGGTTACACTAAGGGTCCTCTCACCCTAGTCGAAGAGGCACGACCTAAAGTAGTGAGGATAGGTCAAATCCTCTTGAAGGTGTTATCCATCTGTCTAAAAAACTAAGTGACAAAGGGCCAGTTAGATCTCATCCCTGGCTAAAAAATGACACAGACTATGATCTATTTTCTCTAAGCTCCATTTTCAATCTGTGTTGTTTCTCGGCTTGAAAAGGAGAACAAATTTGGATACCAACACTAGTGGTGTCGTTGCTAGGGACTCTTTGAATTGTTTTACAAATACAATACATAAAGACCTTGGTAATACTTCTTACACATGTTGTGTGATAATACATTGCTGAAACATCATTATCTATTCAGATCTATAAGAATTTTTCAAAGTTGAGAGTTCTAAATGGATTATTTCTAGCTTATACAATTATTACACTAATATTTTTATCATAGTTGATAAAGTTGGGTAAAAGAAGAGCAAATATTTTAAGCTTTGCATGAATCTAGTATTGTGAACATTTTATAGGTATTTCATAGTGCATTTGGACAAACTAAGGTGAAAATCCTTAGTGACGACTCTGTGTTGTTTAAATTGTTTATAAATATCAGTGTCTTAACATATATGAATTAATATTTGTCATTAATATCTACAAATCTAGAAGGAAGAAGATCTTTCTTTTCAAGGACCCTAGTAGAAGGTTGTTTCAAGAGCTGGGAAAGTCTAATTCATAAGGAAGAAGAATTTGGAAAGTTGTTGAAGTTCAAGCATCAAGAAAAGAGATCTCCATTGGTGAAATTGATCATCATGTGATTGAAGATTGCATTACTTCCTCAAGTGCTTCAGAATCAGGTAGTCTCTTTGTTGAATTGAATTATCTTCTAGAGAGGGTCCTTCATCTGTATTTGAAACATTTGCTTCTCAATCTACCCCAGTATTTTCAAGATCTAATGGAGTTTTCCAAGAGACAGAGCCTTTAGAGGGTATTCATTCTAAAATTTGCATCCCTGTACCACACAGACCCCTCACTCCTCATCATTATGTCTCTCTTGTGATATCACCTCCTCAAAATAATATGGCTCAGCCTCCACCCAAACCTCCATTTATTGTTAATACTTTTGGTCCCATCAGGTTTAGAGGTATGGCTAGCTATCCAAATGTTGTGCCACAAGATGTAAGAAACAGATTTCCTAAGTTTCAAGGAAATAATGCAATATCTGGTGATTAGCACTTGAAATTCTTTGTCAATATGATGGAGGACTTCAAAATAGATTTTCAAGATGTATACATTAAATTATTTATCCATACTCTAGAAGAAGATGCAAGGACTAGTATAAATCTCTACTAGATAATTCCATTGACTCCTAGAAAGAGATGAAGAATGCTTTTAGAATGCGATACGGTGATAAAAGCAGACCTAGGTTTCTTTTATCGAGTTTGAAAATACAAAAATAATCCTAATGAATCAGTGCATGATTTCAATAATAGAATTAACAAAACATTGAGAAGACTGGTTGTTAATTTGAGGCCATGTGATGAATCATGTCTGATAAAATACTCAGATGCATTTGATAAGAAAGTTGCTTACTATTTGAGGGATAAGAACCCTGGGACTTTGAGGCAGGCCTTTACCATGGCTCTGCAAATTGAGAACAACATTAAAGTAGTTGGAAAACCTCCTAAGAGGGAGGGTGTTAAACTAATCAACCCTAAGAAGCCTCAATCAAGTAAGGTTGTGGATCATGAGGAAGTTGTAAGGAATTTGGTCGGGATTTCAAAGAAATCTCTTACAAGCTAGCAGGTAAGAGAAACAAATTGGACAAGGTTCTCGTGGTCAAGATAGGAAACAATGAAAAGACAAACTTGTAAATTATCCTAGAAATGATCAAAGGTCGATGACAGAGGTAAAGGACCCATGGGAGATAGAGAACCCGGGATAGGGAAAATAGAGTAGTTCCTGATCCTCTAAATGCCATATTTGTTGTTGTTGAAGAGACAAATCAAATGGATTGGTGTGACAAATGCTTCTTACCCCACCCACCATGTGAAATAGATCAACAAGTCAAAGTTGAAGAAGGCTGATGATGATGCATGCATGATGGATTAATCTACAAGTTCATATCGGGGAGAAACCTCAACTAAGATGATGAGTGCCAAAAGCTGTTAAATATTTCTAGGATTTCATTCATCGGTTATTACCTCTTCCTCCCACTCATACTTCTGAAATTGATATGGTGCAAGCTTTTGAACTTCCTAATAATGATTTTGAGTACCTAAGAGCTTTAATGATTGATAAGTATGATGGAGGGATCCCTTCTAAGGATGATAGGAAGTTTATAATGAATTTTGTGGCTGGCCATGAAAAAATAATATAATACCAAGAGTAAGGTGGCCAAAGGGGGCAAGGCCTCGGTACCCAAACCTAAAATTCCAATGCTTACCAAGTATCCAAAAGAAACTCCAAGGAAAGATGCATCTGGAAAAGGCCTTGTTGTCTCAAGTAGAACTTGTGTCCCTCCTCATGCTTAGACTATAAAAATCATGTGCCATCGATGAATTTGTAAACCTTCCACCTAACACTACATTACCCAAATATGTTCCTTGTGACATAGCCCAAATCTTGAGTCAGATCTAGATTTATGTTCCTATTATTGAATTGCTTAGAATCCCTGAGCATAGGAACAAAACATTCAAATATCTATAGTTTAGAGAATAAAAGGTCACCCAAGGTAGAAATTTTGAGATTCCTCCTACCATTGTAGAGTTGAAAAAAACCCAAATCTTTGGAACAAATAGGTGAACCACCTCAAGTTTGCTTGGGAACATCTTTGATTGAGTCTTTACTAAATATTGATCCATTTTTACCACACTTGATTATTTAGGATAGACTACTGCACAATTGTATGTTTTATTTCAGAGCATCATGCAGTATTATGCCTCTAGAGGTCATGAATGAATTGAACATTAAAGGTACAACAACTTATGGCAAGTGTCTGCAATGGATTCTAGAGAGGTTCCAATTGTAGGATGTGTCAAGTTCGGTGGTACAACTTGTAGCTTATCGGGTAAGAACTTGAAACTTGATGTTGTTGTTGTTGATTGCCCTACCAAATGGGGCATGATATTATCAAGCAATTGGGTTGCAAGTTGGTGGAAATGTTCGGATGGACATGTCTTATGCCGCCATACCAATTGAGGGAAGCCTTATGAATTTACCTAGTGAACATAAAATGTTATATCTTATTGAGGACCCCAACAATGCTTCTTATGAAGTATTGCATGTAGATATTGATATTGATAACTCTGTGAGCTATGTTGCTTTCAAGGAATATGAAATTGATCAATGCAGGTATCATGAGCAGGATGATTTTCTGATACTTTGATGTTTGATGCAGCCTCAAAAGATGTTAAAAAACTTGACCTAGGCACAAAGGATAAGCCTGAAAAAATGTGGTCAGATAGCGACTTGGATGGAAAAGAGAGACAATCATATGACCAGCTATTAAAGACATATCAGAACTACTTAGCATGGTCATATCCTAGAATGGTAGGCACTTGAAGATTTTCCTTGATTGTTTTCTTTGAATCAGGATGCTCGCCATTGTATAGTGTATAGTCTTCTGGTTTCATTTTACTTTCATGTTTTCCTGTTTTGTTTCATCTTGGTCCTTGGTGGCCGTTTTGTTGGTTTCTCGGTTCGTCCTTGGGGAGTTGGTTATTATTATTCTGCTCTGCAAGCTTATTCTTTGACTTCATTTCCCAATGGTCTATTTTTTGAACTTGTTTTGCTATTTGTTCTTGTGGCACTCACAGGGAGTGCCCATCCCTAAGTCGGAGCCAATGTTGGTGCTCAAATTAGTCTCGCCCCGTTTTTCATTGAAATTCTTTAGTTTGTGGGCTCTTTCGTGTTTTCTTTCTCCCCGTATTGATGCTTAAAGACTATGTCCTCCATTTGGTTTCCATGATCATTCCCTTCCTTGGTCGAGGATCACTTAAAAATCCAGAATTTATTTTTTGTTCCTCTTTTCGTGTGAAATAGTTTGTAACTTGGGTGTAAAACTTAGGTTTTTACTTTCCTTCCATTTTTCACAGTCACGTTTTATTGTCCCTATCATTTTTGTCCAAAATACCTATGGAAACGTAATTAGATGTAGCTCAGAGGATCATATTTGATCCTTATAACATTTCCAAATTCCCTTTACTTGAAGAAAGATTCATTTCCGGGCTCAAATGGTGATTTTCCTACATTTTACAGTTTGACGGGTGTATTTTTCCCTATCAAATTTACATCTCAACATTTGTGGAAACGTGGAATTTCTGGTTGGATGCAGCTCAGTGGGGCACTTTGAAAAAATCTAAGGCTCTCTCCTAACTCAAAACTTTTCAACGTGGAGGGCGACGCTCATTTGAAAATTCACCTTTTGGTTTGGCCTTGGAGTTACATCGGGGAGACACGTGGAGATTTCCTTTGCCTTGCCTAGACTTAGACAATTTTTTCATGTAGTCAGTACAGTTTTGGCATACCATGGACATGTGGAGGGCTAGCGCTCACTTGAGGATCTGCCTCAGGGTCCCACCTTAAAAATTGTGATAGGGAGACATGTGGAGGCTTCCACCGGCTCCGCTCTATACTTAAAATTTTCAAAGTAATTTTGAAAGTCCTAGGACATGTGGAGGGACCGCGCATGTTTGGGGACCAACCCCTAAATTTTATTTTGAAGAAGCGCTAGGAGGACACTTGGAGGCTTTTTCTCACTCTACCCTTGCTTGGACTTTTCAATGGCCAAGGAAAATTGTCTCGGACCCTGGACACATGGTGCCTTCCGCTAATCCTTCAACTTTTTAAAACAAATTTTCCAGTCGAGACACGTGGTGAGCCCACACTTGTTTGGGGTCTCTTATTTTGGGGACCATCTCAAAGTGCACCATTAAGACACATGGAGGCTTCCACTGGCTCCTTTTTCTTTGAGAATTTTTAGAGACCAAAAGGCATTTTTCTTGCCCGGGTCATGTGGAAGGCCCACACTTGTTTGGAAAATTTCCCCTGTACTTCTCCTTTGCATTAGCACCAAGGAAACTCATGGACAATTGTAAAATCAAGTGGAGAAAGGGAAAAATCAATGGTTGTTGTGCATCACATCTATTTTTCCACCATTTTTTCTCTAAGACTCTTGGAGATGCAAATACACATTGTTTTTCATCATTTTTCGATGAAATTCCTTGTCGTCTCTGTCTATAAAGTGCCATTGAATGGATTCAGAACTTAATTTGTGAGTCCAAGGATTGTTAAGGTTGATATTCTGAAGTTGGAATTGCTCGGAAACTTGCAAAAACATGAATTACTAGAGGAGATGGATGTGGGGCATAATTACAGAGGAAAGAGAGTAAAAAGGATGAAATGATGAAAGTGCGGCGCAAAAAGATGAAAAAGGTGTTGCCTCGCCAAGAGCCAAAAGGATTACCTATCATATCCAACTATGCAGAGTCTCTGAAAAAGATTAAAAAGGGGATTTCTCACATGACAGAATCAGAATGATTAGGACTCCCAAAAAGTTGTGGCATGACATCCTAGTCATTAGTCGAGGGCCCAAGAAATGTGACTAGTTCACAATTGGTCCACCTGGAAGCTTTCGGATATGAATTTGTTAAATGTCACTTTTTGAAGAAAACTATTAACAAGCAAAGGTCCCTTGAATATTCTTCTCTTTTGGGGTAAAATTTGAGTGAGTGAAATGTATAAATGTAATGAGAATACTCTTGTAAAGGGTCGGAGGTTGAATTCTTAAGATAAAATTTGAGAAATCCATCTTCCTAAGAGACCAAGTCGAGATAACCTATTATTTTCTTCTGTGTTAGGTTTTTATCATCTCAAGTTGGTTGTAGATCTATAACCATTGTTGAGCACTAAGATTTGTCTAGAAGTTTTCCCTGGCATTTGATGAATCTAAGCAATTTGTGTCTATTTTGTTTTAGAATGTCTACAAATAGTTTCTTTTGTTCCTATTACAATCTTACATTGAAATATTTGTTAAATCACACAGGATCTTGTCCCTATGACAGTTTAATGGTATTTTCAATTTCATTTGGAAGAGCCTTCATCTTAGATGAGATAAACAACTTTAAAATCAATTCACTTTCATTTGTTGATAAATATTATCTCGTAAGTCTTTGGGTGTACCTTAGGCGTGATTGATTGATCAAAGACATTGGTGTTTAATTGAGTATTTCAATTCAATCCTTTGTCTTAGATTCTCAAAGATTATGTGAAAATGTGTTGATATGAACCTCCATTGAAGCACACCTTTCGGTTGAAGGAACGCGTCTTAAGTGTTCTAAAACTTTCTGTTGTTGAGTTGTTCATTTTTGCGAAGTCTCTTCGAAGATTTGGTATAATCAACTTTATCCTGCTTCATCTGCCACCAAAATAATTCAAAAACTATGAATCCACCCCGAACTACCCCTGTTTTCCCTGTGTATCAACAAAGGAACAAAATCTACTTACTTAAATATCTAGAACAATCAGGATTTGTTAATGTCTTCAATAATCTTACCCTTGTGTTGAAAGTATCTCCATATTTTAGAAGTGACAACTCTTAAGAGTTAAATTATGGAGTATTGACCGTATTTTTCCAAGGTTTTCTTCATAAAAATTTTCCAAAAGAAGGATATCTCCGTCTCCTTCATAAAACAGAGTTACACTAAGGTTCCTCTCACCTGGTCAAAGAGGCACGGCCTAAAGTAGTGAGGACAGTCAAATCAGCTTAAAGGTGCTATCCATCTCTCCACAAATCGAGTGATAAATGGCCAGTTAGATCCCATCTCTGCAACAAAATGAAACACACTATGATCTACCGTCTCTAAGATCCATGTCCAATCACGTGTTTCTACTCAAACTTGAAAGGGAGAACAAATTTGGATACCAACACTCTCAACCAAGGATTCCTCATGCAATAGTAATCAATTTCATGTCATAATATCATCTAACCCTAGCTTCCATGCTTATATAAGCATATACAAAATTAGGTCAATTTAGCTCTTCATTTACAACCTTTAGATTCACTTTATAAATAAAGCTAGATCTAATTCCCACAAATTAAATATAAAATTTCATGCATAGGTAATCGGTGCAGTTCCTCGACCAATGTAGGTTCCCCTATTATGGCCGGTGTCGGTTCCACGGCGATGTAGGTTCCCCGTCATGGCGATGTAGGTTTACTTTCCTCACCAAAGTAGGTTCCCTGTCCGACCGATATAGGTTCCCTTCCTAACCAATGTAGGTTCCCTGATCAACACCAATTCCTCCCGGTGACCGAAGCGATTAGCTAACTAACGTCGATTCTTGTGTAAACCAATAAACCTCAAATGCATGCCTTTATGAAGCAATTCAACTCCATAACCTAACAATCTCCCACTTGGAGATAAAGCTGTTGAACACTGTACATGTACCTATACATCATTTTCCTCTACATACGATGAAGACCATCTATTCTTTAAATCAACAATTCTCTCAAATGAAATCAGGAAGATTAAACCATCTTCTACAACCAAGAAGATAAACCATGACTTACCAAATAGTTGCATGGAGCTCTACAATTGATCTATGATACACGAGCTACCCATACATCAAGCTCCCACTAAATCATAACTCCAAGCCTCTCATGCAAATAAGCCACCATGACTAATATAGTTCAAGAGCTCCCACTCCAGTGAAATCTTGAGATTTAATCATAACCATAACTATATCAACCATGTTCTCTCGAAAATCTATCCATGTATCCATGCAACCACCAATATAGTTGACCAAAGACAATTCAAAACTGGATATGTGAAAGAAAAACACAAGATCATGGGAAAAAACAACCCTAATGAGTTCTACATGCAACTAGTGGGTGATCAATCCAAAAACTCCTACATAACACAAAGAATCCAAACACTTTGCATTCTACAAATCCAACCCTACATAAACAACTTGCATGTCCAAGAAAACCATCTTTAGATAGCATAGTAATAAGAGGAAATACAAACATCCCCCTAATCATTCTCAAGACATCTCAAACCATGCTCATAGCCATCTATGTGAAAAACAAACATCTACATCATCATCGAGTCACAAAACAGAATCTATACACATGTACAAACTCACCATGTACATCCATCCATATCACCAAGCTCTCTAAAAGCTCCAAGTCTTCCATTGACTAACTCTAAAGCCAAATATGAATCATGTTCTCATCAATTTCAACCACAAAAACCATGATAAACCATGCTACCAAAAAAATAGCGCATATACCAACAAACATGCCATCAACATACTCTACACAACCATCCAAGATGAAAGAAAACAAGGGCAACATGAATAAGATGTAATTATACATTGTTGTCACACTGTAACCTATAACAAACAATTTTTCCTTCTTCCACACTTCAATTTCAATAAAATTTCTCTCTCTTCTTCACCCAAATGAAAAAACATCAACTGTCATCCCAGAAGGATATCAAGGCACTACAAAATAAAACTAGAAGTAACGTCATCATGCACTAAGTATAATATATTTCAAAACCCGAACTTTCCTCCAAAACAACTTGTGCCTCATGCCACTATGAATAGTAGCATACTCCTCTCACTCTGCATGTGCATATGTGTCCAACTTGTAATGCCAACAACCATGGCTTGCTCCCACTCAACATGAACTCCCTACACTGCTTCTAACCACCGAGCTCAAAATATATAGATGTTAGTTAGAAATAAAACAAATGAAAGAAATATAAAACTGATTCCCTTGTTATCAAAGAATACTTCCACATCATAACAGTTTTGACTTCTTGTGAAGTAGGTGAATCATCTTCTTTTCATCCATGTGTACTCAATATATCTCATTACCTATAAGCTGTGTGTCTAAACATGACTTTTCATTGAGGATATCATCTCTAGAATGAATACCCTTGTCCTCAAGATTCCAACACATCATCGGAAATAAAAATCAAATCCACCAAATATCCATGGTGCAGCTTTTTACTTGTGCACACAATCCAAACATAAGATTAGTTTCTCCAAACGAAAGAAATAAAACATGAATCATATAGAGAATCTGGACTCAAAGTCTCACTCGACTAAGCGAGCCAACTCGTTCTCTTTCTTATATAAACATTGAAGTGGTCTACATTGTCTCTGTCATGTACACTCTGTACACACAAAACTAGATCCTCTAAAATAAAACATAAAACCACCATGCCCTCTCTGCTTTATAAAAACCTAGTATAGATTCACTTCCACAGAGACCAACCTCGATCACCCGACCAATGCACCGGTTCCTCTATGACCGAGCGTCGAGCTGCTACGATGAACACAACATCATAAAATTGGCATAGTACACCAAACCAGGTGCCTACTCCGACCAAATCCGATAGCTCTACTGAGCCATTCATTTCAAGAAGCACCCAAATATTATACAAAAAAATTAATAACAACACATGCAAATAAATTTTACCAAGATGAAATACATCACCTTACCAAAGACAAAGATACTCAATTGCATCTTCAACTAAAGAACATGCTTCTCTGATGGAAGCCTCATCTTGGTTCTTTTCTACGTCCTCTTTAAAGAATCCCATGCATCATTGCACCAAGGATGCATAATTGTTCCTCTATCTCATACTCAGATCTGCAATCAAAAACCATGCATATGCACCCAAAACATACAATCACTACAATACCAAGATAAAATTGTACCTCTATAACCTGTATCTATAATGTGACCAACATGTATGTTCCTCCAAGAACTAGGGACACCTCAGCAAACAAGATACATTCCATCCATCTTCTCAATTCTTTAGATCTGTGATTTTCTATTTAAAACCAGGTTTCCCAGTAACCGACCATGGTCACCCTGCGGACCTCGGTTTCCTCCTAGCCAATGTCCGTCACTTTGTATTTTCCAAAGCAACCTCACATTTCTATCTTCCACTTGAGATTTAAATCTCTTCCTGTAATTTTCACATCAGGAAAAAAAAACCCTACTCTCATACACTTGTCAGTAAACCACTAACAATATACTGAATAAAAACCTTTCTCTGAAATAACCAAGCTCGAATACCAGTTGTTGGGAATTCGGGGGTGCAAAATAGTGCTATGATTCAATAACTGACAAAATCATGAACACAAGATCTAAACAATTCCCCAAAATCTACAGCAATGGAAGTACAAACTAGAACAATCCAAATAAAAAAATATACACACACATAACATAACATGTACCATAGTTCACCCAGTGTGGGCTACATCTACCAAAGATAGAGATCTCATATATATAATAATCAAGACTATAAACCAACTCTTCCCACAAGAATACAATGCATCTCTCCAAGAGCATCTCATCTCCTCTAGATCTCTAAACGGATATACATGAGTGCACTACAACCGTGCCTCCAAACCACCAAAGCACATCTCACATAACGAGGAACTACTACATCTTTCACCTGTGAAAACAAGATCTCTCTGTGAATCTTCAAACAAGACCTCTCACAAGGGTCTACCAATGTGCAACCATATATGTGCACCAAGAAGTAAGTCTCTCCTCCATCTCACTGCATCAACTTGTGCATACAAGAAGACAACCTCCTCTCTTATATCTACATGGATCAACAATACAACATGATCTCATGGATCTATGAATACAAGATCTCACAATAACATGTGGATCTAACAAGAAGAATATAATATAAGATCTCACAACAAGATGTGGATCTACAAGAAGAAACTCTATGTGCTTTGCATATTATGCAAGCCATTACAATGAGACAATAACAATACAAAGGAAATACAGTAGAAGACAATACCCTCTTCTCACCATTAGATGTACCTATTATTTCCTTCTGTCTAGCTTCTCTCCATGGAAGCTTTGTCTTCATGTAACCATCTTTTCTTCTTCTTCTTCTTCATCCTCTCAACCAAGGATTCCACATGCAATAATAATCAATTACATGCCATTATATCATCTAACCCTAGCTTTCATGCTTATATAAGCATATACAAACTTAGGTCAACTTAGCTATACATTTACAACCTTTAGATTCATTTTATAACTAAAGTTAGATCTAATTCCCATGAGTTAAACATAAACTTTTACGCACAAGTAACCGGTGTCAGTTCCCTGACCGATGTAAGTTCCTTGTCGACCAATGTCGGTTCACGATTGATGTAGGTTCCTTGGACCGACACCGGTTCCTCCTAAGTGACCGATAAACCAATAAACCTCAAATGTGTGCCTTTGTGAAACAATTCAACTCCACAACTTAAAAAATAAAATGTTTCAAATGAAAAGTTATAAACATGAATTGTCAATAACAATAATTAAAATCTTAAAAATATATAAATAAAATAATATTTAATATATATATATATATATATATATATATATATATATATATATATATATACACACACACATGCATACATATACATATACATACGTGTGTGTGTGGGGATGTTTGCATACTTTGCATAATTTTATAATGGTGTTTTAGTTCTTGACATTGTTGTTTGCTTTAGATAAAATGATTTGTTTCGCTCATTAAAAAGTGTTTTACTTATATTATTCCTTACCTATATAGCGTTGAAATGTGTATTACTATGTTTGTCGGTCTTAATAGCTGCATTTTATAAAGCAATATTTAAACGATTCAGTATTAAATGCAACATGCACAACAGGATGCAATACTCATAGATTATAAAAACACTTTGCGTAAGTTATATAACCCAATCAATGAATCATCATCTTAACACGTAGGATGATCAGTATTTGCATCTAAAAGGTCAGACAATGGAACAGATGACTCGGCAACTGTCTTTTCATTCCAACTCTGTCGTTGCTGACATGTCGAACTTATCGACTTGACTTCCATTATTGCAGTCCTTCGATTATTGCGTCTTTCTCATAATCTATCAAGTTCGTTAATCTCATTTTGTTTTATTTAAAGCAAGACTTGGTAAACCATATAATTTCAGGAGATTTTTGTAGTTTTGTTTCTGTTAGTTTTGATCACGATCCACCTAAAAATACGTAAAGCAAGAGTATGATTAACTCTGTTGTGGGAAAGCCGTTGCCCCTGATTTGTTTAAATCACATATCTCTTATATGCAATTCTGTTGAGGAATCTATTAACTTCTACGAAAATGTGCTGGGATTTGTTTCCATTCAGAGAACAGGGTCTTTCAATTTAGAGGAGCTTAGCAATAGTAATTATTTTGAGGGAAATTAGAAATCAATCCAATAGCAATAGTAAGCACAACAATAGTCTCAAAGATGGGTAACAACACAGATGATCACGATGGGTTTGGATATTATTTTTTCCGTTCCAAATTTATTTATTTATTTTTTGAATATAAATAAAGTTATAGATCTAAAATTTTATCAGAGAACTTAAAAACATATAATTATGAACTGTATAATAGTTTGCAAACTTGCTCAAATCTTAGCTATTAAAACTTTATGTGGGAATCATTGCGAATCATCATCTGCTAAATTTTCCCTCCAACATTTGAATTTTTTTGTTGGCTGTTAGATAGGAAATCAATTAGACCTTTAATTTTAATTTTAATTTTAACTTTTATTTTCATTTTTATTTTTGGCAGCCAACGTCCACTTTACATGGGCTGTGGTTCTCGACGTGCCAAAATACCATTATATAATTTTAGTTTAATAAACATTATTAAACGATAATAAAAGTAACTTAAGATTTTTTTATGTATGAAATTTGGGTTATTATATTGACAGATATTTTAAAAGATCTAAAAATTAAAATTCTAAGTATTGCATTTAAAACATATAAATATATATAATATAGAAAATATCTCAAAATAAATAGTTAGATAATCATCTAAATCTAATAAATAAATTTTTCATAACAAATATTTTCTTCCGCAATAATTTAGGAATGTTCCACAAAACTTTTCAACATCTATTAAATAGAATCAACTACTATTCATCAAAAACAATTACGCAACAAATTCCATTGATCGACTATTACCATTGACAAGAATCTTTTGAGGTCTTTCTCAATCATTAGTTCACTCCCCTACACATTCTAGAGAACATCAATTTCTATACTCAATTGAGAGCCATCACAAAAACCTCACGAGCTACATTTTGTATTCTCCAACATAAATTTATTTCCACACCTCTTTTCGAGGAAATAACTTAGAAATAGAACGAAAAATAATTTTTATGCTAGTACTAGCATGACTATGGTCCTTCACTAAGGCTTAGAGCATGAGTAATTACAACCCAACACCTTTTAGAGACGAATGATACCTCTACTTGAACCTCTCTATTTTAGAGACAAATGACAACTCTACATGAACCTCTTTAAAATATATTGAGACAAATGGAACCTCTACATGAACTTCTCTATTTAAAAGAGTAGTAGATATATATATTTTTAAAATTCTTGGTTGCGAAGCGATGGTTATACTTGAAAGAAATGTATCTACAACATGTGAAGTTATGCCAGAAACATTTTAAATCAAAATTGTAATAATTTGAATATATTAGAAGGAAATAACAACATGGAATATTAATATATAATGAGGTTCCATTCAATATATTTACATAATGATGACCTCGAGATATAATATAGTTACCTCGTTTATTCTTCTTGTAACACTCTAGAATATAAGATCATTGGAGATATATCATTACCATATATTAAATTACCTATTAGAGTTGGACCCAAGACTATTTTGAGTTCATTTCATGTAGTATATAGTACGAGTGATCGTAATGTATTACTTGGTTTAACATGGACACATCAAATGATTGTAAATTTCTTTGTTCTACATTAAATAAAACAAATTCCTTCAAATAATTCGAACAAAAAATTAAATTTATTATAATTAATAGGAAAACATCGAGAGAATCAAAATAAAAGATAACAAAACCAAAAAAAATATTGTGTCAAACAACCATAAAAATATAGTAATAACAATATTTCAATGAATCAAATATGCATATTATATATTTTATTATGATTATTTATTCTCCTTAGAATTTTCTCACATTCAAAATTTTATTATACTTTGTACATAGATGACTATATCATATAATTATTAGAATCATCACCTAAAGGTTTGTTTGAATGGCCAATATGCACTAGTATGTATAGACTTATTTGTCACAAAAGATTCATTATTTTTTTAATTATAGGTAAATAGTTTTTGAAAGGAACTATACCCTCAGACAAGTAGGGATCAAAAGCTAGATTAAAATTTTAGAAAAATAAAAAGATCACAATCTAGATTTATCAAATAAAACCAATGGCAGAAAGCATTTTGTCAAGATCACATCCAAATACCAGCAAACTTACAACTAGTAAAATAGTGACATCACAACAACAAACAACTACACAAGAAGAACACACAACAGGCCTAAACATCATATGCAACGATAGAGACACATAACATGACAAGGTTCATGCCTTGTCCGAGATAATGGAAGGTTTATATTTAATGTATCCCTTCTTTTTCTATCCACCACCTTCCATTCCATATTTTCTTCTTCCATTGAGATTGGAAGAACAACTTCAATTGACTTGATAGGGATGTGACCCTCAACAAGGGGATGTCGAATCACAATCTATCATTGAATCAACACCATGAGGAGAAGAATCTTGAGGTTTCTTCTCTATAATGTGCGGAAGTTATTCCATGTTGGGTAAGTCAGTTTGCGGGGGTTCCACAATCGATTTTGTAGGGGATTGATTGTTAAATGCTTAGGTAGAGAATCTTTCCACCATGCTGGTTTGGTATTTCATTTAGTATGCTCACAATCTTTTTGTTATATGACCAATTTTGAACCAATGCCAACATCTCGAAAGCAAGTCCCTCGTAGTCTAACCTCTCGCACTTTGATTCTTTCACCGATTCGTAAATTAATTTTTTTGGTAAGGATTGGGAGGTATCAAGATCTACAAGGATTCAGTGCATAAGTAGTGTGGGTTTGGATGGAGGTCTTCTCATCAATAAGTCGCACATGAGCCTAGAGTATCCCCTATAGGAAGTAAACAAGATATTTCCAAAGCTGAAGTTGGAGTCTAGGTAAACGAACCCAAACTGGGTGGGTATCAAAAGAGTCTTTTGAGGGATCAAAAGATGGATATCAGGGCTTGGACATGAGCCCATGCTCATCCCAAACCTAGTGTTGGTTAGACATTAAATCCTTTTCTTTAGGGGTTTCAAAGAAAACAATGAAATATGCTTTCGCACAAGGATAAAGCTCAATCTTATGTTGTATATTTTCTCTCCATATTTTGTGCAATCTAATCATGGGCCGAGAAATTTTGGGCCAAAATTTATGAAACCTGCATATGAGACCCAGATGAGAAATATTTTCCTCCTCCTTGAGCACCTTATGAAGCATATCCTCTTCAATTTTCAATATCGGGGTCTCCCGTGAAGGTCAGTAAGAGTTTGTCGATAGTTTTTAAGATCCTCTATTATGTATGACCTCCATCTCTCTACCCAACCACCTCAAGAAAAGATTTGATGTTCCCTTGACTATGGCTACTAACACCTTGCACTACCTCTCTAGGTATGGATCCGATTCATGTCCTACCTTATTTAAACTTATTATATATCATGTGATTTCATAGGATAATAAATCATACCTTTATTTCCAAATATATATTTTAATTTCAATTAATAATACTTCCTCCCAATACAAATTTTCAATTTTAAAATATTCCTTATTTTACCATATATCCAAACTACTATTTTACTTTTGGAAATTTGAATACTCCTTTTATTTTCACCTCTTAGATTTGATAACTTACATTTTAGAAAACAAGTTTATATTATCACTTAAAAATTTGATGATATTCATATGGGACTCGAAAAGTATAAATCCCTAAATATGTGTAATTCAATGTATCTTTTCTTTTCTATCTATATTTGTCACATTATTGAAATTTTTATAGTAATTAGTAGTGTCATGTGTATTTGCATTCTTGTAAATTAAATTTATTAATATTCATGACATCCATTCTACTAAATGTTTTGAATAAAATGAAAATAATATACCTTAGCTACAATGTTCCATATGTGGACAGTTATTTAGAAATGTTACTCTATAAAAACAAGTTCTTTGTCTATAAAAACACGTTTTTGCTTTTAAAAACACACAATAAAAATGATATGAGTTTAGAGATTCTTAATCTACAGACTACTCCCCCTACTCTTTACCTTTCCACTTAGGATAAATATTAAAACCATTTAGTCAATATGAAATAATATATCGGATCCAATTTGACTTATATTTAATACCCTTCCATGAACTCATATAATAGATAATAATTATATATTTCAATATCTCCATACTATTGTGTGGCACTTAATACTCATTTCTAGTAAAGAAGGCCAACAAGTACTTATGTATACTTAACAAGAAAGTTTAAGTTATATATAAGACATAAATTCAATATATTGTTTACTATAAAATAAACTTTTAATATCAAAAATTGAAATTGAAAAATTCAAATATATATATATATATTATATATATATATATATATTCAAAAGCTAATTATTCATATTGTTTGCAAGAATAAAAATCAAATTAAATTTCCATGATTGTTTGTCGTCTAATGAGACATGTTAATATGTATTTATGAATATGTTATGTAAATCGTGTTAGTATACAATATATAGATAGATAGATAGATAGATAGATAGATAGATATTAAAAATGTGGGTCATAATTATTATAGATGTGAAAAACATGTTATTTATTCAATCTAGAAATAGAATATGTTTGTTATATATGTAAAGTTATATTAAATATTAGGACCACTCTAAACAATAATTGGGGTGGAATACTTTCTCACAATTTTAGTTAATAATTTGTATCGTAGGATGTGTTCGAGAATGCAACAAATATAATTTCTTTTATATAAA